>OX235276.1:88291468-89038179 GCA_944472155.2 Trichobilharzia szidati
ATCATAATGCCACCAACAGCACCCAAGGATCTAATGCAGTGGGAAGCAATCTCCTTCAGGATTATGATAGTAAGATTCTACTTAAAAGGAAGGTAGGTTACAATTATCCAATGCTACGTATCTACGAAAAAATTGGAACAAAAGAAGAAGAAAGATTTCTGTAGACAACTTTCAGCCAATATATAGGGGAATATGGACAAGGATTGGGCGTACGCTGAGGAGATCCCTGAATGACATCGCGCGCTAGGCCATCACTCAAGTCGGTTCCAGTTGGGAAAGGACTAGTGGGTTGCCCTGCGGTGACATGGACGAGATCGTGAGAGAACGAGATCAGAGATTTTGGAGAGTCGTGGGTCCAGCTAAAGGGGGCAGCAGAAAATAGAACAAAATGGAGATGTTTTTTAAAATAATATCGATTTGTAAAGTGTGATCAATGCAATTACAGTTCATTAAAGATGCTTAAATTATAATAATAACAAAGATATAATAGCGGATAGAATATCAACTAAAATTAGGGAAATTCCACAAAAATTCCGGATTATTCAAACCTGGATGGCCAAGGTAATGATAATGACTTCTTTTGGATGCATAAATTAGGCTTGTTAATATGGATCCCATAGCCTTAGCAATATTTATTAGTCGAACTCTTAAAGCAAAATTGAGATTCACAGGCATGCGGTAAACGACCCTGAAAGCATGATTGACTTCAATCTTGTGTTCTGTCTCCACAAGATGAGACAGAATAGCACTGCGAATAGATTTTGTTTGTCCTTTGTTTAACCAGGCAGGGTGATGTTTGGAAATTTGACCTGAAACACGCCTAATTGTACGGCCTATGTAACTGGCTCCACAGGAGTAGTTAAATTGGTATATACACATGGAAGAGGTGAAATTAGGCAGTTTATATTTTATTCCCGAACGCAGAAGAGGAGTGGTTTTAAAGATACAGCGTAATTCAGGAGATCTGTTATTGAAGCCCTATGTTTCGCTCAGAAGCCAATGGAACATCAACAATAGTAATAATAGTGGTTTTTGATTAAATTAGCGGCAAGAAAAGCCTAACCAGTTAAGTTGGAATGCCTCCTCCCGTCATTATATGAAGAATCTCATCTTTATGTTAATCATTTGTGCGAAAAGAAATTCTTGTTTGATTGACCCGTTTCGGCATTTCATTGAGTTTGCCTTTAGTTTACTTGCTATTTTCTATTAGCATATTTACTGTCTGTCCCATCTAAGTGAATACCAGTCGAGGGAAGAGGATGGATTTACCGAATACAGAGTGGGTGTTTCAGAGCTAAAATACTCACCAACACGCAAGTGGCTGGGATTCTATTCCAGACCAACACTTCCTAAATTAACCAAGTTATTACTCAGTTTGAAAAATTTAGAAAGTCAGGCTGTAAACTTAGTTCCTGGAAAGCAACACAAGCGCACCAACGGTCGTCAGAACCCAGGACCTTCCGGTAAGTTGGCGGTCTCGTAGATCTTGAAATAATAGAGAAGATTTGTAGCTCAGGTGGATGATTTGCAATTAAAAGTGTTCTCTGAGCTGGTTGGTTTAGTTGCGAAGCTTTCGTCGTCCTTCTGGACAACATCTTAGCACAAAGTGAAATGATTTAAATTTATTCATGCGTGATGCAATTGCGTCTCCTGGTTACTATCTTTACATATGTAGTGACCATTTTCTATTGACTTGGATTTTAAACTTTTTGGTCACCTGATTTACTTTTTATTAATTGGTATATTTCATCTATATTAACGTGTTTGTTAATTGCATTTTCGCTTGAGTACCAGGCTTCTAGGAATTCCCTGAATGCACTTCTGGTGTTTCGTCTGTTTAAGATTTTGACACGATCCCAATCAAATTGATGGCCATAATTGTCTGTATGCATTGATACTAAAGAATACATATCATGTCTTTTCACGGCTGATTTATGTTCTTGGATTCTGATTTGAAGGGGACGCCCACTTTGGCAGATGTAATGTTTGTTGCAGTTCATACAATTTAGATATAATGGAGAAGATTTGTAGCTCAGGTGGATGATTTTGGTGTGGTTGTGTTCTCTGAGCTGGATGGTTTGGTTGCGAAGCTTTCATTGCTCTACTGAGCAACATCTTCAGCGCATACTTCGATGTGAAGTGAGCTTTTAGAATTCTCTATGAGTTTATTAGTCATCTCTTCTAGTAACCTTGAACGTGATTGGTTGTTTTCGTGTGACATTTCATCCCCTAGTTTGCTTGTCTCGGTGCTGGCTGCTTCTTTGGTCTGAATGTCGTTAGTCATTCCTTCTGCTAACCTTGAACGTGATTGGTTGTTTTTGTGTGACTTCTCACTTTCTAGTTCACTTGTTTTGGTGTTGACTGTTTCCTTGGCCTGAAGTTTGACTTTGTTTTTGTGTGAATTTCTTTGTATGGATTGGTATATTTTGTCAATCTCTATGTGTCTATTGATTGCTGATTCATTTGAATACCAGGCCTCTAGGAATTCTCTGGCATTTTTGCAGTTCCCTTTGTCTAAGATTTGAACATTGTCCCAGTCGAATTGGTGCCCGTGGTTGTCTGCATGTAGTGATATGAGGGAGTGTATGTCGTGTCTTTTGACAGCTAGTTTGTGTTCGTGAATGCGAAGACGTTTGGTTTTGCATAATATCGAATTAAGCGATTTTACTGGTTTGTGTGCTATATCTATATCTAACGGTTTCAGTATTCTGGCTGTTATTTCAGAGATGTTCCTCATGTATGGTCGAATGAATTTTCTTGTGGTCTTTGATGATGGTTTCTTGTTGGTGTTTTGATTCGACTTTAAACACTTTTTGATAAAATTTCGTGGATAACCATTCTTTATGAAGACCGTTTCTAGGTATTTTTCTTCCATTTTCTTCAACTCTGGAGTGAGTGCTACAGTGTGTTTGAATTCTTTTAAACAATGTCTGCACACAGTTTCTCTTGTGAGTAATTGGATTATTGCTATTATAGTTGAGTATTTGATCTCTGTGTGTGCGTTGATTTTCTACATACTTGTGTTTCTAAATTTTCTGTGTTGGTTCTCCTGATTAAGATATCTAAAAATGGGATTTTGTTATCTAATTCTTCTTCTCTTGTGAATTTGATGTCTTCAAATATGTTGTTTATTAATTTATGAGTATATTCTAAATCACTTCTCTTAATTATTACAAATGTATCATCAACGTAACGTATCCAGATTTTTGGTTTAATTATAGGTAGAGCTATTAATTCTAATCTTTGCATAACGGCTTTGGCTATTAATCCTTATATGGGCGATCCCATTGGTGTTCCTTTTATTTGTTCATATATTTGAGTATTGAACTGGAAGTATGTTGTAAGGTATAATTTTATGAGTTCTATCCAAGTTGATAATTGTGTTTTTGTGTTTTCATCACTACAGAGTAATTGTTGCATAGTTTTTGTTGCTAGTTTTGGACTAATTGAAGTATATAATGCTGTGACATCAAAGGACACCATCATTTCATTGTCTTATACTTGAATGTTTTTGATTTTCTCTAAAAATTGGATTGACGAATTGATAGAATGGTCGCATAATTCTGTTAGGTAATTTAATTTCCTGAAAAGTTCTTTATATAGATTATATGTTGGTGTTCCTGGGAGCGAAACGATTGGTCTCGTAGATCATTCCGCTACCACTGCCGTCCCAATGACCAGCCTACGAATTCCAGCTTTCACCAAACAACGATATAGCATGACCACTAGCTAATGTTATCGGTGAGTATTTCTTCAATGGTTCCCTAAGCAGTGTCAGCTGATGATGTAATCTTGAAACCAATCAAAACCCGGCAGACGCGATAAAGTGCATAGAAATCCTATGGTGAGTTTGTTTGATTTAAAATAAAATCATTCAATTGACCTGAAGTCCTACAAGTGTTTATTATTTCACATAAGTATATCAAATAATGACAATCACCTTTAATTGAATTCGTAGATTTTCCCGTCGATTAATTCGACCGAAATGCTTGGTCTCAGGTTGACATGTCGGCTTCTTGCGCAGATGCTTCAACGATGTCTAGGCATATAATTAGAGGTTAATTGGCGAATAGTGACTACCAGTGGAATCCAGGATGCGCATTTTGTCACTCACTGCGGAATGCAGGTACATCCAGGTGGCAAGTCCCAAATAGGACGAAATTCGCATCCTGAATTCCATTGCTAGTCACCATCCACCGGCAATTACCTAGGTTTAATAAAACCTAATATTAGATGATTGGAGGAAATCGGCAGGAAGCCTTGAACCTAGGTTTCGTGCTAGTTGACACTCGTCAGCAAGGCGTATTCGCGAGCACCTTGAAGGAACTCATGTCCCCCTTCTGAGATTCAAACCCGCATCATCCAGTGCTACAGTTCAGTGAAAATACTGTAGGAATAAACAAGGCTAAATTGTTATTGTTAAATCAGAGAGAACGGTTATTAGTGAAGTCTAAGTTTGTGGATCCCTTTTCCATCCATCCCTTGTTCCTTTGCATTCCAGGTGGAATACAGAGCTTTATACAAGCGCTCTGAAGCTTCAGTAGCAGTGATATTTATTTACAGGACGTGGTTGTTAACATCACGGCCAACCTTCCTTCCTTAACCAGCTGACAAGTGCTCAACGAAAGTTTAGGAATGCGTCAACCGGAGATAATGGGGAAAATTGTAGCACTGAACGTTCGACTTAAAAATTTGCATTTTTCTTCTGCAGCAGTTACATCTGTGGGTGAGAAACAAGAACATACCAATAATACTTTGACAAAGGCATTAGCAATGTCAGTAAAAACAATATATGTCTGTTTCCCATTCATTTCTAATAGGAGTTAGCAAATGGTCTTCGTCTAGTGGTCTCAAACTAAATCCTTCCAAATGTCAGACTGTTAATTTCAGTTTCCGATGTTAAAGAAATTTAAATGAAGCTGTTGGTTCCTATGACCGTTGCAAAATTGAGATGACAGTAATATATAAGTCAAGTCTGAAGTTAAGTATCTTGGATTAATTCTTTCTACTGACCTATCCTGGTCTTCCTATGTGTTAGCGATTTCTAAAAGAATATTTTGTGTGACTTTTTACATTAAGAAGTTAAGGCATTAAGTTCAGGCATAACTCAACCTCTCCTCTTACAGTTTATCAACTCGTGTATTTTACCTATTCTTCTTTACTGTTCACCCTTATTCTTTCCTGGATTGCTTAAAAAAGACTATATCATAATTCGTAGAACTCTCAAGACTGTCAGTAGGATGAGTGGTATCCCAATGGGCCATATCGTTGACATTGTCACTGATAGGCACTTGATATCATGCAACAAATTCGCTAAAGGAATTTTGTCAGACTCTGAGCACCAACTTTATCCGCAGCTCCAACCTTGTGTCTCCTCAGAAGAATTTATGCACGTACGTCTGATCATAAAAATTCCACTATACCATATTTAGCACGTACTTTATGTGATGAAAATAGTGTCAGACATGAACTAACTAACCTTCTTAGCACCACTAAATAAACCATTTCCTTCCCCCTTATAACATCAAACTTTATTGTTATTGTACTTCTTATATTTATAATCCTTTCAAGTTTTTGTTTTTATTTGTTTATTTTTTCGTAAATGTGAACAGCATTTAAGTTGTACTATAAGTGTTAATTTTGTACTTCCCCTCACCATACTATATCAACAGAACATCAGATTGAATAATCTATAACATGCAAAAATTTCCAAACTCAATCGACAGTACTGTTTGAAACGAACTCACTGTTATTATTATTATTATATTAAATATTCTCATTTCGTACTTCGAATATTTTTCACTTAATATCGTAAACGTGGACAAATTCCTCTGATTAATTTTGTTTTTATTTTTAATTTTATTTATATATTGAGTAAATCAGATGCAATATTGTGACAAATGCTGAGAATTCCATTCTGTATTATAAATAATGTTTTTGGAATAAAGTAGACTATTATTATTATTGTTATTATTATTTGGAATGTTGAGTTGACTCCGTGTGTCTCACTAGAAACTGAAGAGAATAATAATTTATAGATTCAAATCTCCCTCCAACCATATCACCTTGACTAGCTTAACAAATTCCTAATCCTATTACCCTAGAATGAGAAAATATTTGAATACATTGAAGAAAATGTATCCCAATGTTGAAAAGACAGAAACACCTTATTTGGTGACAATCGAAATTTCATGAAATTTTAACTATTTATTTATTCTATGAGGTATACTTTTAAATGTTAAGTATCATGATGAGTGAGACAGAGGAAGTAAACTAAGGTGAAACAGCTCTTCAGTATTCCCCAGTGTTCCAATTATTCTCTAGCTGATGTAAGCCTGTAAAACCAATACTTAAAAATACATCGGATGTTCCCCTAGCGAATGCCTGTATACAAGAAATTGCCAGGAATTCCAGTGAGAATTCGTGACCAGTAGAGGTTCCACTTAGGTCAGGTGAGAGAATAGTCACTCACCTGTGATATTGACTGGTGCTGGCGTTGAGAAATTAAGAATACGTAGAAATTCAAATTAATGGGTGATTAGGTCAGAGTTTATAAACCTACTGCATACGTGCTGCTGAGGAGTCCCAAAGTCGCGTATAACATCTAACTTTCGGCTACCCTTGTGTAATCAATCAAATACTTGTGAACCAATAAAAGAAGACGAAAAAGACGTAAACTGAACATCTTATTGGTAATATGAGACATTTCATTGGTTCATCCTTTCCGTTTATTATAATATGCGAATCAAACAATACAGAGATAATTTTGCGCATGTATCTAAATGACCTTGTCTTGTCTCTTCTTTCTTCCTAAAACCGTTGAACACGTTTTGTTGAAAATCACCTTCAGAGAGTTCCAATGGTCTTCCACGGATGTAACCTCGGTGATACCACGTAGTGTTTCCTGCTTTGCTCTGACACTTGAGGTGGAAGTGTCCTTTGTGGTTGTCCTTGAGTTTTTGCGTGTTGAACTTGCATTGTGGCCTATCCACAGCTATCCTCGAGGCTTTTAGCTTCACCTTGAAAGTCCCTTGTACTAGGTAGTGGTTTGAACCCATATCTGATCCTCTCCTCGATCTTGTGTTCAGTAGGCTCCGTCTTTACTTCCTTCAGATTGAAATGTAATTAATCTGGTTTTTGGTGTGTCCATCTGGTGAAATCCATGTCGCCCAACAAATATGCAGGAGAAAGTGGAGATGGATTGGACACTCGCTGAGGAGGCCGCTGGGTGACATCGCGAGTCAGGCCAATGCTCGAGTGGAACTCGAAAGGGAAGTGGCGAGTGTGACGTCGAAGGGTGACATGGAGGAGATCGTGTGAAGAGGAGTTGAAACAGTATGGGCTAACATGGATGCAGGTGAAAAGTACAGCAGAAAATAGAAACAAGTGGAGACGTGTAGTTGAAGCCCTATGTTCCACTAGGAACCCAAGGGAATAATAATAATAATCTGAATGACCTTGGAAATATCGAAAATAATTAGGCGAATATTTAAAATGCCTAAAATACGCGCCAATAGAACACTTAACGAACCCAATAAAAATGTATTATGAAAGATTGAAACAAAAACAGTAAACGAAAACCATAGAAACGGAAAGTTGAGTTCAGCCCAATGGAAAAGAAAAACATACTTATTTTTACTATTTGTATTACTATCATCACTATTACCTTGATAATATATATTCAGTATTTCATTTTATTTTCCGAACAATATTCACCTGATATTCATTTTTGGGCGGGAATTATAAAATTTGAAAATATTGAAAAATACTACTGGATAGGATAATAATAATAGTTTTGATTCCCTGTTGATTTGTTTCGAAGAAAAGCAGTTACAAGTCGATAAGAATGACTGATGGAAAGGATCCAGGTAGTTCGATTCATTGTATATTCTTTTAAGTTTGTTAAAATCATCGTCTGACTTTGACTTCTATTTTGTCATTTAATTTTTACATGACAAAAATGATCACAGTGAGGTAAAATGTCAGAGGGCACCGAATGATTTAAGGTGCTTCATAAGGAAATACTTCTTCCCGATGCATTCGGATTCCATGGATAATTCCCATTCAGGAGAAATGCTTCAGCAAATAGACTCTTTCTGGTGACTATGGTAAATGAAGGAATTTCACAAAATTGTTCGGAATACATAGTTTGCTCATGTATAGCTAGCGCTTGGGCTATATTTAATTATAAGGAACTTCTAGAGTGACTGAGTTTAGCCGTGTTGACCGACACATTTGTTTCGTAACTTCATTTCTATCGTCACTGAAAGGCGTGTACATGATTTGCAACACAAGCTCCTACTCCATTATTATTATTGTTCCCTTGGGTTCCTAGTGGAACATATGGCTTCAACTGCACGTCTCCACTTGCTTCTGTCTTCTGCTGCACTTTTCACCTGCATCCATGTTAGTCCATACTGTTTCAGCTCCTCTTCACACGATCTTCTCCATGTCACCCTTGGACGTCCCACTCGTCACTTCCATTTCGGGTTCCACTCGAGCTATTGTCTGACGCACGATGTCACCCAGCGGCCTCCTCAGCGAGTGCCCAATCCATCTCCACTTTCTCCTGCATATTTGTTGGGCGATTGGTTCTTGTTTTGTTTTTTTGTTCCCATAGTTTCTTGTTGGTGATTCTTTCCAGCCATCTGATCTTGAGTATAGAACGAAGACAGTTGTTGATAAAGGTCTGCAACAGGCTGTTGGAAATATTTTTTTGTGACCCGCCCTCAAGTTTCTGATCCGTACAGAAGAACTGACTGACTTGACGTTTGTATTGAAAATCCGAATTTTGTTGTTGATGCAGGCTGAGCGACGAAGCCAATGGAAGTCCCCGCCAACTTCTCACTGAATCCAAAAGAATTCAATGTTCATTTCGTAAATGTAACACTCACATCAGATCGACTTCAGACATTACAACTCAGTAGTAAATTCTGCTATTGAGCTTCCAAAGGTACATATTTCCACAGTAAAATTGAATTCGAGAGTTTTGGGAGTAAAGTTATGAAAAGCGGTTTCGCGGAATATACACATTTGATCATAGGGAATAAAAAGACAGTTGCAGCGAAGAAAATTTTCTTTTCGACGAAATCATCAAGTAGACAGAGCTGTGCATTCGTGTATTTATAATAAATGGTTAGGAAAGTTCCAGAATAATTTCTGGTAAAGGGTCAGATTAATAGAATTACAATTAGGAATTAAAATGCCATAATAAAGAGGAGGACAGAAAAAGTAACATCATAATTACTGAGAACATTAACATATTGTGCAATTAGGAAACAACAAAAATAGACAGGATGTTTGGATATGAAAATATGGAAGAGTAAATAGGGATTAATAGAAACTTAAAATAACATGAATAAACAGGAAGTTTGGATGAGAAAGTCAGTGGGATAGGCAATTTAATTCCTAATTGTAATTCTATTAATCTGACCCTTGACCAGAAATTATTCTGGAACTTTCCTACCCATTTATTATAAATACACGAATGTACAGCCATCTAGTTGATGATTTCGTCGAAAAGAAAATTTTCTTCGCTGCAACTGTCTTTTTATTCCCTATGAAAAGAGATTTCTTTGCTGACTGATGCATGAAATGCGAGTTTTCCATACTCTGTAGACGAATTTAAAAAAAGGTAAATCACTTGGTTCTGAAACACCTGACCGAAGATGGAGTTCACTATTGAGAAGGCTTCGTCATCTTATGTTTGCTTTTCTTAGTGTAGTTATGCTCATGGAGGTGGATAGTTCAGTTGCGAAACTTTCAACATCTTACTAGACAACATCTTCAGTGCATAATTCAGTTTGAAATACACTTTTCGAATTTGCCAGTCATCACTCCTGGTATCCTTGAACATGATTGGTTGTTTTTGTGTATTTTCGCACCCTTTAGTCCACTTGCACTGGTATCGAGTTTTTCTTTTGCCTGAAGTTAGACCTTATTTTCATGTGGTTTCCTTCCTTTTGATTGGTAAATCTCGTATATGTTGACTACCGACCCACTTGAATACGAGGTTTCAAAAAGTTCTGTGGAGTTTTTGGTGTTTCCTTTGTCTAATATGTGGACGTTGTCTCGATCGAATTAACTCCCGTCGTTGTCTGTAAGCAGTGACAATGTGAGGGAGTGGATATGTATCTTTTGACGTCCAGTTTAAGATCTTGGATACGTAGACAAAATGGTTGTCTGCCTTAACCAATCAAATGTTTCCGACAGTCTTTGCAGTTTATCTTAGAGATGATGTTAGTTTTGTCTTTTTTCGATGTTTAGTCTTTTGACTGGTGAAGTGATTTTCTTGGTTCTCGGGCCACTTGATTTCCAAAAGGTTTGAATAGTCTTGCAGTGATTTTGGAGATGTTAGAGTTTTCATATATGGTAGAACAATTTTCTTTGTGCTTTCACTGGAGACTTTCGGCTGGGCAGGTGCTTTCTGAGGAAATTTCGTGGATATCTAGTTTTTCGGAAGGCGATCATTTTTATTTGTGCAGGAGTGTTGGAATGTGTCCTCGCCCTTTCGGATATTAAATTTTGGCAACTCTTTTTGTGTGCTACCGGGTTTTTGCAGTTGTAATTGATTATTTGCTCTCTGAGGGATGATTTTCTGCATACTTGAGTTTCTAATTTTCTTGTAGTTTTTCGCTTGCCTTCCGTTTTCCTTGTGAATTTATTGTCGTTTTAGATCTTGTTTATTGAGGTGAGTGTTTTCTAGGTCCTTTTTTCTGATTTTCACGAATATGTCATCCACATAACGCATACACATTTTGGGTGTTCAGCTTTGCTAGGATTACTTTTTCACGTCTTTGCATAAAAGCTTTTGCAATCAGTTCTGATATAGGCCACTCCATAGGTGTCCCTTTTATTTGTTCAAATATTTGGCCGTCGAACTGAGGAAACGTTGTTAGGCGTAGGCTTAAGCATTGCATCCAACTTGAGTGTTGCATTTTTGTGCGTTGTGGGAGGTATTCGGCTTTACGCAGTAATTGTTCCATAGTTTCTTCTGCTAGTTTCTGTTCAATCGAACTGCATAATGCTATGGCATCGGAGGATACCATTATTTCTTGGTCATCTGTTTAAACGCCTTCGATTCTCTCTAAAAATTGGCTAGCTGTTGAATGGGGTTGATAAAGACTTGGGCACTGCATGCCTTAGTGTGGAGGCAGTTTCCAAATTACATCGCGGTCAATGTTGTCGAAGGCATTTTCGAAGTCGATGAAGTTGAGATAGGGGTTTGACTGGCATTCTATGCTTTGTTTAGCGATGATGATGCGTAGAGTTGCAATTTGATCAGCGCATGATTTGCCTTTCCCCAGTCCAGCTTGTTCCAGTGGGGTGGAAGTGTTCTGCATGCAGTACATCTTTTATTCTCTCCAGAATGACGCTACTTTATAAATTTACTTGGCGTGGATAACAGTCTTATTCCACTCTAGTTCTTGCAGAGTTAGGCATGATTCACACTTCTTTGGTAGCTTAAAACGTAGCCAGCCTTTCTTCTAATCGTTAGGTACCCTCCCTTTCTTCCAAACCTGTTGTATTAATAGCGTGAGCACATCTGCCGTAGTCTCTGAGTCCATTTTCAGTGCTTCTAGGAGAATTCCATCTGGTCCTGTTGCCTTTCCGGACTTCAGTAGCTTGATCGCATTCCGAATGTTTGCTTTCATTGGAGGATTGGTGTCTAATGACAGGCAGTTCAGTGCATGCTGTCTGCGGTGGTCCTATTTCTGGAAGAGTTGCAGGTCATGGACAATTCAATAGTCCTTTAAAGTGATCAACCCACTGTTTTATTTGTTTGTGCTCCTTGGTGATTAGATTCGCTTGAACATCTTTTATTGATTTCACTTAGATTATATAAACAATTACATAAATCTATTCTTGTTATTATTATTATCTATTTATTCATATCCCTGAACTCTGATCGTATTCTTTATTCACCACTTTTAATATGACATTATTTGTTTTGTCGTTTGATATTAAATTATCAAGTGTTAGTTGGCAAGTATTTGATTGGTTACGTGTTTGATTACGTGTTGACATCAGTCAGATAACCATTGGAAATATTGAACAGCTGTTTCGTCCTCATTTGTGACTCTTCATCAGCACGCTTTCACCTAAGTCTTTTATTCATGACGTTTCAGTTACCAGACGAGCTCATAAACCCTTAGGCCATTGGAATTGAGTCCAATGGCGTATTAATTTCAACTCCTTCCACTTCGGCGTCCATTAGGCGTCATTGCCGGCCAATATCATCTTCAGGTAACTGTCCTGTTACTTGATTCGGTGGTTTCCGCTAGTTACGACTTTTCAAAAACATTTTATCTCATTTCACACTGTTATTATAAGTATTCACACCTTTTGTGTTAATATCCTGATGGAATATAATATCTTAAAAGTTATATAAATGTATGCTCCTGGATATCCCAAGCAGAATACTAAACCGCATAATCCTGGAGAGAATAAAACACGTCCTGGATAAAAAGCTTCCAATGGAACAAGCTAGATTAAGGCTGAACAAGTCATGCATTGATCAAATCGCAACACTACAGATCATCATTGTACAGAGCTTGAAATGGCAGTCAGCTCTCTCTACCTCAACTTTATTGACTTTGAAAAGGCCTTCAACAGCGCAACGTCGATCAAGAGGTGATTTGGAAACTACTTCGCTACTATGATGTGCTGCCAACAATTATACAACTCATCCAACATTTGTAAAACAATGCTGAATGCCAAGTAATCTACAACGGGGAGCTCACGGAATCATTCGAAGTGGAGACAGAAGTAAGACAGGGCTGACAGGCTGCCTAAAATCTTCAATGATTTTCCAGATTGTGGTATACTGGATAATGTGACAGACAGTGGCGGGCAGCGGGGAAACAGGCATAAAATGGACTAACACAAAAACTAGGGGAATCTGGACTTCGCCAATGATATATGTCTGAATTCCCACAAACTGGAAGATATGCAAGTGAAAAGTAACAAGTTTGCAGAAGAAGTATAAAAGATAGGATTTAAAGCGAACATAGAGAAAACAGAGGTGAGGAAGATTCCTGACCAACAGCAACAGTGACAGAAATAACAGCAGGTAACAGTCAGTATAAATTGAAGAAATTTGAAAGAAGCAACCTCCTTCACCTACCTACCTGGGAAGCATCGTTTCAACTACAGGCGAACGCAACTGATGAGGATATCAAAGCAAGGATCAGGAAAGCAAGACAAGCTTTCATTACTCTCATGTCTGTGTGGAAATCAATAACACCTAGCATGAAAAATAAGATCCAGATTTTCAACTCCAATGTGAAGTCAGTGCTACTTACTATGCGGATCAGAGAATCGGCACCGTGTTACTAAAGGCACTTCGGACAAACTACAGACTTCCATCAACAGTTGTCTTCGCTCAATACTATTCAAGATCAGATGGCCGGTCAGAAAAGATCAGCAATAGTGACAGAAATCTGGCAATGGACGAACAAACCCAGCAGGACCCGACTATGCAACAAATATGCTAGAAGAAATGGAGGCAGACTGGCCATACTCTGAGAAAACAAACCATCAAGTGGGTGATATCACATGGCTGGCCATCGCTTGAGTGGAACCCGAATGGTAAGCGTAGAGTTAGTTGGTCGCCAGTGCGAGGGTGGGGTGATATGGAGGAGGTCATGTGAAGAGGAGATGAAAGCATGTGGGAAAACGTGGGGCCCGGTGCAAACGTTTGCGGAGAACTGAACGCAATGGAGACGTGTGGCTGGAGCCCTATGTTCCTCTAGGAACTGAAGGACACAACAATAATATATATATAATAGTTCCGTTGAGAGGGGTAACTTCACTGAATATCATATTCTTAGTGTTGCAACGGTGATTACCAAATGTTTTTTACTTTATCTAACATGAATTGGTTACTGTCAGTGAAAGATCCTTAAAACTAACCTAAAATGCTTTTCTTTTCTTTGATAGAGGAAAATCCTGACTACGCGAAAATTGGTTTAAAAGCATATATGGCAGGTATGTAATATCGAAATGATAATGATTCCTTTTGAGCTGTCTGTTTTTATTACAAGTTAAAATTTTGTAGTTTCTATAATTCCTTATTCAAAATTTGCTGCCTTATGGAATCCAATGGAATATAAATGAGATGCTCATTAGCCACTGGCCTTATTCAGATAGGTAGTTACCCGGGATTCTAGTGAGAAGAGTGCAGCAGGTAGGGTGTGAGGACAAATACTTGACGAAGACATTGCGAACTGGTCGCACTATATCGGGGATTGGCGGAAGTTGGAATTCATGGATTTGCCATTGGATTGGGTCCCAGTGGATTAATGGTCTACGAGCTAGCTCATCTTGTAACCAGAAGGTCCTGGAGGTGGGTTTATACTGATGAAGAGTCACAAACTAAGCTAACGGAACAGCTGGCTGTTCACTACTCCCCGTCGGTTTTCCAATGGTTCTCTACCCGATGTCAGCTCATGATGAAATCCTGTAACCAGTCAATCAAATCCCTACAAACCAATACTTGAAAAAGCTTTCTTTTCTCCATTGAGCACAATCTACTTATGCTGGTTGTTTAAAACGAACGATAACACGCATCAATCATAACAAACCAGAGAAATTTCAAAGAAGGATTTCACAGTCAGCCAGGATCTGAAAAGCTGGACAGACCATTATCACTGTGAAATCACTGTCAATATCTACTATACTCAGGACAAGAAACAAGGTTCGAATTTTCAACACTAATATCAAGCCCCTCAGTTCACCTATATGGCTCAAAAACTTGGCGTGTCATCCGGAGGATTTCCAAAACAGGCTACTGCAAACTTTTATAAACAGTTGCTTTCGTTGGCTCCATACTGAAGATTGCATAGCTGACTGACCGAAAAGGATAACTAACCAGGAACTCTTCCAGGCAATGAAGAAACCAAGAACCTATCACCCAACACTAATATTTGAAAAACTGGAGATGAATAGGAAACACGCTGTGTAGACCGTTGATTGACATCAATCCGCTAGGCGTAATCGAAACAAAAAACTACCAGCTGGACGTGGTTACGAGTGTGATATGGACGACATTTTGTGAAACGTTAGTGAGAACTTATGACCGATCGTGGAGCAAGCTACAGAAGACTTCAGAGAACAGGATGGAATGATGATCTGTTGAAATCCTATGTCCCAACCAGAGTCCAAGAGAGTGTCAGTTATTACTGATTAATGCATTTGGAGTGAATGGATTTATTATTATTGTTTCCTTTATTTCTAGAGGAACATACGGCCTCAGCCATGCTTCTCCATTACGTTCGGTTCTCTGCTAGAGTCTTAACCTGGCTCCAAGTCTGCCCACATGCTTTCATCTCCTCTTCACATGACCTCCTCCAAGTCACCCTCACATTGACGAGAAACTCGCCGCTTCCATTTCGGGTTCCACTCGAGCAATGGCTTGTCTAGTGATGTCACTTGATGGTTTCTTCAGAGTATGGCCAATCCACCTCCATTTCTTCCTGCTTATTTGTTTCACAATCGGTTCCTGGTTGGTTCGCTCTCAGAGATCCCTGTTGCTGATCTTTACTGCCAGGCCATCTGATCTTGAGTATTGAGCGAAGACACTTAGCTGTTAATGAAGGTCTGTAGATTGTTTGAGATGCTCTTTATGACTCACAGTGCAAGTCTCTGATCCGTATAGTGGCACTGACGGAATTCACATTGGAGTTGAAAATCCGGATCTTATTTTTGATGCTGAGTGCTGTTGACCTCCACACAGACTTGAGAGTAGTGAGAGCTTGTCTTTCTTTTCTGATTCTTGCTTTGATATCCTGGTCAGTTCCGTCCTCCCGTAGTTGAAACTATGCTTCCCAGGTAGGTAAAGGAGGTTGTTTCTTTCAGGTTCCTCCAATTTATGCTGATCCTTATCAAATATTTCTTCGATTTCTGCTTACTGGTATTATTCCTTTTGGGTTCCGAATGGAACATAGGGATACAAGAAGATACCTCTACTTTCTTCTATTTTCTGCTGTCCTCTTCAGCTGGCTACCTCCACAGTTGACCATAATCTTTCATTTCCTCCTCCTCGAACGATCTCCTGCATGTCACCCTCACACCGACTAACCACCTATTGTTTCACATTGAGATTCCGCTCAAGCAATGGCTCGCACGATGTTATTTGACGGCCTCCTCAACGTATGACTGATCCATCCATCTCCCTTTTTCTCCTACATATTTGTTGGGCAATCGGTTGGTTTGTCTCACTGTAGAGTTGCTTGTTGCTAATTCTTTATAGCTGGCGGCCGGCTAGTCATTTGACTTTCAGTATGGAGCCAGAGAAGATAGCTGTTGATAAAAGTCTGTGATTTTAGGAAATGCTTTTCGTGACACGCCAAGTTTCTGACAACTGTATATTTTTGAATTTTGTTTCTTTCTGTAATCCTGAATATATTACGTCATTTGTTCAATCTCCGTAATTCCTAGTGGTATGCATCAGTTATGAAATAAATAAGCTCGGGTGAATTAGGCACTGAAGAATGTTCGATGATGGACAGCAAAAGCTTTGCAGTTAAATTAACTAGCTCAGAGAATGCAACTACATCAAAAATATCCACCTGAGCTTCAATTCATAGATGATACTTGCATTATTTGTGATAAGAACTGTGATCTAAAAGAACTTACTTCAAAATTTAATAACACCCACTCAAGTATCGATTTCGCTCTGGAAGTTGAGTCTGACTCAATGTTTAACTTTGAAGGAATTCTGATAACTCGCTTAGAAGATCCATCTACAAAAAGCCTACATGTAATGGATAGTTTATCAACTTTCAAAGTTGTTTGCCTCTAAGCAGAAAGGCAAGCCCAATATACTGTCTTACCTTGAGGATCCGGAAGTTTTGTACCGAGGAGTCAATCAAAGAAGAGTTACTAAGTTTCCGAGGGACTTTGATAAAATGGGATTCCCACCCACATTCATAGACAAGAATCTAAAACCAAAGAAGACACATGAAAAGATCAAAATCGCCTCAACGAAGATGCTGACACTGAACCTCGAATTTAAAAGTGATACCGAAGCCGAACTTCTATGTAGACGGCTTTTGAAGTCTCGTAGTAAAGCATACTTCGTCGCCAGCCTACGACTAACATTCTCCTGCAAAAAACTATTTAACGAACACGTGAAAGACAAGTTGTCACATAGGACCAGTTCAACATGCATATACAAGTTCACTTACTCATGTGGAGCAGAATTTTCGATTGGCAATGCGGAGTTCTATACAAAATTCAAATAAAGGCTATTGGCAACTGATGATAGACTGCAGAATGAATTCTATCAGTCAAGTTTGCAATGTAGCCGGCATACTAGGTGGATCACCATCACAGCGCACTTTGAACTGCTGATATTATATGGTAAGAGGCAATCAGCAGGAAGCTTTGGACCTAGGTTTCGTGCTAGTTGGCACTCGTCAGCGAGCCGTATTTCCATACTTGAAGGAACTTGTGTCCCTTCTGAGATCCGTACCCGTCCTACAGTAGGTCAACCGCTAGTCCGAATAGCTCAGTGGTTACGTTACTGACTGTAGCATTCGGTGATGTGGACTCGAATCTCAGGAGGAACATGGGTTCATTCAAGGTAGTCGTAGATACTTCTTGTTGACGAGTTCCAATTAGCAGGAAATCTAGGTCCACGTATTCTTGCAGATTGTCTTCAACCTGCAGTACCAACAATGCTTGAAATTCGCCTATCAGATTACTAATTGAAGTGATAACATACGGGACTTAGTGACTGTTATCTGATTAGAAAAAATAGTTTCAGAGACAACGAAAATGCCCCTTGATACCTATAACTCAGGCAAAGAATGTTCTGTCTTCTACCAGTTTAAATTTAAAATATTAGAAAGTTCGGTGTCTTCCATAATCTTCCTTTTGAACCAGATTTCTTTTTTATTGTCGACCTAACTCATAGACCATTAATCCACTGGGACTCAATCCAATGGCCAGCGCGTGAATTCTAACTTCTGCCGATTCACGACATAGCACGACCACTAGCCAATGTCATTGCTGGTGAGTGTTTTTCCTCACACCCGACCTGTTGCACCGTACTGGTCACAAATTCACACTGGAACCACAGGTAACTACCTAACTGAATAAGGACAGTCAATAATGAGCATCAGATACATTTTCAAGCATTGGTTTTAGTAGGGATTTAGTTTGATTGGTTTTTTTGATTAATAATAATCAAATAATTTATAATAATAATAATTACAAATTTGGAATTTCTTACAAACCTGCTCATGGTATGTATCCTATATTTTCTTTGTTTAAAAGCAATTTATGGTGATCATGAAAGTCTTGACAAAATATTGGATGAGTTGGATGTAAGTTCTTTTGTCTTTGATTGTTGGGTTTTCATGAGTGTTTTACAGTGGTATCTATCCTCACTTACCTCTGTAAATCGGTTTTCATACAGGGCAGTCAGAAAAATTAACTAAAGTGCTTTTTTTTAGATAAATTAATATTGTATAAATTTTATTTTTTCCAAAATATTGGATTTTTTCGTTAAAGTTAAGTACAGCGATCCAATTGTTAATAATCTCTTAGAAAGTATCCCACTTTCTCATAGGAGACCTTAGTTCTAGGCCAAACCAACCCTGGGTACAGGAATTCATCGAGATGACTGTTGTGAATGTGTCCAAGTGACGATGACAGCCTGTTACAATTGCAAACGCGTTAACGGCACCTTCTTATCTTTGTAAAATGATTACCCTTCTGTCTAGGTATATTTTATTTTATCTTATAAAGCCATTATCCAGACAGTATTGAAACACTGGGGTCGGAGGATATCAACGTTTTCAATTTTGAACTCATCTGATTGGTTATTCAGGATCATTCTGATGGTAATTCACCTGGATCGCTATACTTTACACTAACTCATTTGTTTGTACAGTGAAGCGGTGCTTGTTTTTTCTCACTCCTGCTCCGCTTTTATGACCTTTGAACACTATTGGCCGTTGACTGTTTTCACTTATGAATAAAGGTCATTGAAGTCACTGATAAGACTTTTCACTATTGATTCGAGACAGTAAAAGCTCTATGCTCAACAGTCTGCCTTCTTGATTTCTTCCTTGTGTCCCTTGTCAGTGTTATTCGTGTCACCGTGGTCATCGTTGATAGCAGTGATTAGAACAGTGGGCTGGCAAATTTACTAGGTTGTATTGATGGTCAGCAGATATCATCATGGAAAGAACTTCACTGTTATTACATGGTTGGAGGCAGTTGGCAGGAAGCCCTGCCTTGCCCAGGTTTCACACTAGTTGAGAGTCTTCAGCAGGGCGTATATGCAACTAACTTGAAGGAACTCATGTCCTTTCTGAAATTCGAACCTGCGTCACCAAATGCTGCAGTCAGAGACGTTACCACTGAGGTATTCGGGCTCGCAACTGACTTCCCCGTAAGACTGTACTGAATACGGTTGATTGGACATGACTCACAGAATTCAGGCTGCACGAAAAAAGGATTTGGCACACTTCATTAGTTAATGACCATATTCCATTGATAAGACGGAGAGTTTAATAATTTGATGATCTTAATTCGAGGAAGTGAGTTATAAACCCTAAAATGACAGATAACGGGAATAGGATAAGCTTGATTTGAATACAGAAATTAACAAAATTATAATGACAATAGTTAGGTGTACATTTTTGTTGAAAAGGGGAATACGAGGGACATGATAGAATATGGTCATATGCAATGATTATATCTATGAGGGTGCATCGGTGGCACAGCAGTAGAATGCTCGCCAACTACGCACGTCATCCGAGGTTCGAACCCCGGACGACGCCGCACTCCTTTACCTCGCTATGCCAGTAATAAAACTGGTGATGAGGGAAGGTTGGGCCAGGTGAGACTAGCAACCCCATCCCGTAAAAATAAACACCACTGCTACCGAAACTTCAACCCTTTAGCTTGAAGCCCTGTGTCCCACTGGGAACGTCAAGGAATAAAACAATATCTATGAGCACTTTGAATTTGGACAGGAAAAATTCAATATAATTTACTGAATGCATAATTATGGCCCAGTCTCAATGATTCCTACAGTTTCATTGAGGGATGATTGATATTCCTTCGAAATATGGCTGGAATTACTTTTAATTTAATGTAGTATTGACAATCTGCTATTTAGTTCTGTTTATGGACGTTTATACTAATTTTTAAGATAAATCAGTATATATTTTGTGGGTATGGTCTATGAAACTAGTGCCACAGAAATAGCATATATATACATATATATTTAAAACTAGTAACACACAAATTAGGATTTGATGAATTCACCAAATTTCGATAGCTTCGAGAGGAATAAATGTTCCCAGTTCTTGAAGAGGCATCTCCACGAAAACAATACTGTATTTGGTGAACTCATGAAATCCTTCCTTACTAACATTTGTTCCTTGTTTGTTGCTAATACAATGTTTCCAGGACTGAATATTTCTTTAAGACGTTTTCGTCTACTTACAATTATATCAGTAGCTCATTTGTATCAGTGAATGAAACTAGTTGTGTGGAATGAAACACACATGATAAGTGTAGTTCATTTTGTTATTTGGTTAAACGTTTCGTTTAGCTTTCGCAACCATCACCAGAAAAATAGTATATTAAGAATCCTATCTAGAAAGGACTTCTGCAAAACTTTTATTAGCAGCTACCCACGTCTTTCTATACTGAAGATCAGATAGTCAGTGAATCGGAAGGCATAAGCAACAAAGAACTTTAGCAACGAACCAGTCAAGAACCTATCACCCACCATATATGTGGAAAGAAATGGTGATGGATCAGACAGGGTTCATATCCAGGACTTTATGGCTACAACGCGAGCTCGTAGACCACTAAGTCAATGGAACCCGATCCGATGACCAGCCCATGAATCCCAGCTTCTGCCTGCTAATTCACGACATAGTGCAACCGCCAGCCAATTTCATCTCTGGCGAGTATTTGTCCTCACACCTGACCTGCTGCACCCCACTGGTCACGACCTCCCACCAGAAATCTACCTACCTGAATAGAACCAGTCGCTAGTGAGCATCTCATTGATTTGAAAGTATTGGTTTGTAGGGATTTTGATTGATTAGTTACAGGATTTCATCATGGGCTGATATCAATGGGTTAGGCCACGTGCCCCAAGTTGTCGAGTGTTTGCCACCTTGGGATTTGAAACAATGGGTGCTATTTGAAACTTTCACAAGAGACGTCACATCATCTACTGAGGATTGCAGGATTGCTAAAGATCCCTGAATAGAATGAAATGCGCATCCACCTTTATTAAGTAACATAATGAACTACCTTCATTACCTACGACAAACGCTTTTACTTATAATTTTATGATAATACTTTATTTTTTAATTATGCAGGTTTCGCTTTATGCAGATGAATTAACAGGAATGATGCCTATTCATGCAGCAGCAGCCTGGGGGAATCCAAAATGTATTGAAGTAAGTCTGAGTTGATTTCCTCATTTTGATGTTTCACAATCTTATGTCGTTTCTGTCATGTAATGAATGCATTGCACAAATATTTTTTGTGAAAATATTTTGAGAAATCAGGACTTTATTTTTTGGAAGTCGTTACGCTATTAATACTTACTTTTATTGTTCCCTAGGGTTCCGAGTGGAACTTTAAGCTTCACCGTCGAATTGACGTTCCGCTCTTCGCCATGCGATCAATTTTAGCTGGATCCACTACTGACCATACGTTTTTAACTATTCACTACACAATTTTCTGCATGTCACACCAAGATTCCACTTTCCACTTACCATTGAGGTTTAAATCAGCCATCTCGTGACTGATGATACGCAGTGGTCTTCTCAGCACGTGTCTCTTCTGGCTTTTTGTTACCTTTCAGAGTGCCTTGCTGCTTGTACTTCCGGACAGGTACTCTGACCTTCATTATGGAACCAGCGAGGGCTGACTTCCTCTTGTTTGGTTGATATAATACAATGACGTTAAGATTTTCAGGAGGACATGTTTCTTATTAATCCAACTGAAACACGACAGGTGGAGTTGGCTTTCTGGAAAAGCCTGTCACTATCGCTAATTTAGTTTGATTGGTTGGAGGATTTTATCACTAGCTGATAGTGGTTAGAGAACCATTGGAAAACCAACAGGGAGTACTGGGCCGCTGTTTCGTCCTATGTACGCATCCCGGTGGGTAGAAACGCCTACTATTCTGCATTTTTCACTGAGGCAGTTAGCTCAACAGTCGATAAAATCACAAGCCTTAATGAGTAAGTGAACTTCAAGGCTTTTCACCACTAGGTGCCCACAAAAGAAGTGACGAAATTATTAAATATGATAAGTCAATTAGGGAGAAATTAGTAATTGAAACTTTCAGCCCCACCCTCAAAGTATAATAGAGATAAGTAGACGATTCATTCACGGTACTAAAAACGCAAGATATGAATAGGATTTTAAGACACATAAACTCAAAGTTAGATGGGAGGTAGACATATAAGAACAGCTTCTACACCTCGATAAATTGATCAGGCAGTATACAAAAATTGTAAAACTGAACTCCAAAGCAAACATAAGAACAACATAAGTGACAGATTCCATGGAGGTCAATAAACAAGATAATTTAGTTTATCTGACACCGTGCGGTTATTGTAATTTAAAATACATAAGTAAAGTAGTAGACCAGGGCCAGTTACATTAACGGAGCACAACAGCCTAGTCGATCTTAAGAAAATTAAGAATTTAGAAAACATCCCAACTGTCCCACCACATGCAGTTACATAGAACCATGCAATAGGACAGAACAAAACAACGGAATTAAGATCTTGTGTACCACGGTGAAAGGAGAGATTGACAACTCATTCTTTATCCATATAGTCAGCTGAGAACATGTGCAACAGGAATGATTCAATACCTGTCACAGACATCTGGATAATTCTACTGCTTCAACGATAAATGGGAAGGGAGTAAGGGAACTGTAAAACTTGAATTTCGAATATGTCTGGTCACAGTTGATGATGTGAGTATGGCCAATAAACTTTGTTGAAAATAATACTGTTTCACTGTGCATATATTATTATTGTTCCCTTGGGTTCCTAGTGGAACATAGGGCTTCAACTGCACGTCTCCACTTGCTTCTGTCTTCTGCTGTACTTTTCACCTGCATCCACGTCAGTCCATACTGTTTCATCTCCTCCTCACACGATCTCCTCCATGTCACCCTGGGACGTCCCACTCGCCGCTTCCCTTTCGAGTTCCACTCGAGAGCCGGACGCGCGATGTCACTCAACGGCCTCCTCAGCGAGTGTCCAATCCATCTCCACTTCCTCCTGCATATTTGTTGGGCGATTGGTTCCTGTTTCGTTTGTTCCCATAGCTTCTTGTTGGTGATTCTTTCCGGCCATCTAATCTTCAGTATGGAGCGAAGACAGCTGTTGATAAAGGTCTGCAACCTTTTGAAAATATTCTTGGTGACCCGCCAAGTTTCTGATCCGTGAAGCAAAACTGACTTGACGTTTGTATTGAAAATCCGAATTTTGTTGTTGGTGCTGAGTGACGAAGATTTCTAGATTGGTTTCAGGTTGATGAATGTGTTTCTCGCCTTCCCGATTCTTGATTTGACATGTTTGTCCGTTCCTCCTGTAGTTGAGACAATGCTCCCTAGATAAGTCAAAGAAGTAACCTCTTTCAAATCCCTCCCGTTGATGGTGATTAGCGGTGGATGTTGCTGCTGCTGTTGTTGTTGTCTTGTCTATGTTCACCTGGAGTCCTGTCTTCTCTGGCTGCTTCTTCGACCAGTTTGTCGGTTTTCGCTTGTAAGTCATCGATTTTGTGTGACATCAAACATAAATCATCCACGCGCGAAATTCAGGTCTTCTAGGTTCTTCACGTCGGTCCAGGATATCCCTGTCTTCTCGTTTCCCACTGTCTGACGCATAATGCAGTCCACCACAATTAGGAATATCATCGGTGATAATAAGCACCCTTGTCTGACTCCTGTGTTTACTTTAAACGCCTCACTGAGTTTTCCGTTGTGGATAACTTGACATGTGCTGTTGTCGTACAGCTGTTGAATAAGTTTGATGAATATTTGGGGTACGCCGTAGTACTTGAGTAGTTTCCAAATTACTTCGCGGTCCACGATGTTGAAGGCCTTCTCAAAGTCTATAAAGTTGAGGTAGAGATTTGATTGCCATTACATGCTTTGTTTCACTGTGTGATACATTCAAAAAATTAAAAAAACGCAGTTAAATAACATCGCATTTCTTATTTTTTACACATATATTAATTTAATATACTTCAAATTTTTAAAAGACGCGAATTAAAATATCATCCCAATATACATCCAGTGACAAGCCGATATCGGTTCAAAGATCACCGGAAACCAAGGCTCATTGGACAGTGGCAAAATCGTTGCTTGGGACACTTCAGCATTGAGCATCCCGGTGGTCATGTGTTTGAATGGGATACGCAGTAACTATTTGGTTATGCAGAGGTGAACTGAAGTCACTTTCTATGTTGATTAGGTTGAATGCCTTTTCGTTGCCATTTATTAAATAGGGTATGACACTCATACGTAAATGTTTATTTGGTGTGAAGTGTCTCAACTAACGATTGCGTTGGAAAATATGTGGAAAATTCAACTCCATGACTTTTCTTCTTTATTGAACTGGACAACGGAGTATCTTTCCGTCACACTGGACCGAAATTTTCACTACCAGCTGACATGCTAGCTCCCAACACTGTCACTTTGACGATGTCTGGGGGATCTACAGGGTGTTTTATAGTGGATGATTTGTTTCGTCCCGTGTGCACCTGCATTCCCTAGTGAGTGTTGCAGTGCCGCTAGGTTTTCGGTGGTTCCACTAATATGAACAGAGATGTCTCCAAGAACTGAAAACTCTTAGAAAAGTGTTTAAAAGTTTGGACTTCTAGATATCTGCCTGATTTTAGTTGAGGATAATTCACCAGTGGCCATTCATGATCATGTCGGAGATCAACATATAAAAAGATGGGTACTGAGACGATGACATTACCGTTCAACTATTAGACTGATCATGCTTGCTGAATTTCAGATCCATTCAAATGGTATTGTACAACTATTGACATCATGTGGTATATCGTATCTATTCTCACGAGAAATCAGTCAGAAAGCCTTTAAAATTGTTTTTATTCTAAAAGAGTATCAGAACTATGGTTACGTCAGTGAAACGTATTTTGCATCTTTTATTGTGTTCTCAAGACTTTTGAAACTGTTTTAATGGGTGGTCAGTTTGTGTTTAGCAGCTTATGAGCAATGTTATTCGGAACTCATCTGTCAGGACTACAAGTTTTTTTCTGCCTGTAACCGAGTCATACTCATGCCCGTGTGCAAGCAACGCAGAACCGTAGAAAAAATCTCTTGTTCAATAAGGAAATCTGTCAAGAAGAACTGTAACTCACAGATGGTTGAGAATAAATTCTTTTTTGATCTTAAAACAATTAGTCCCTTTGTGTGCGTCGGTGGCACAGTGGTTAGGACTCTCGCCGACCATGCACATGGTCCGGGGTTCGATCCCCTGCCGGCGCACACCCGATATCTATGGTATGCCTGAATTTGGGCAACCGATATCCATGCTGAAAATTCCATACTTGTACTGAAAATACGGTGTGGAATCAAGCTGTAAATCAAAAAAAAAAAAAATAATTAGAATAAGGCATTTAGAAGACAAATTTCGCGAGATGATATCATTTCGTAGTTTGTTTACAGCCGCTTTACAGCTAACATGGTTAGCAATAATAAAATAAAATAAAGCTCATGACCAGGAGAGATGACAGAACGATTCAGCCAACTATTTTTTGTAAACAGACATGAAGTGGACAATATCTTTATTTCACCAGTTTTGTTCCTATCCAGTATGAACGTTCCCTAGTGAAATGTTTGCTCTCAAGGGCCCGAAAAATATGCACGAGTGACACAGTGATGGATGAGCTTCGACACATACATTCATTTTTATTAGCTAGTGGTTATCCAGAAAATTTTATCAATTGTCACAGTAAGGATAGACCACATCTCGTAAAGACAGCTTCTGTACCAAAGAGAGCTATCTTTATCAACTTACCATTCAAAGATGACCAGATTATGCAGTTGACAGCCATCAAACGCACATTCTACGCTGCATCTCTTTTTCTCACATGCCAAACATTTTCGATCCCTGTACCAACGATTAAAGGACGAAATTCTGTGGACTCTACTTCAAACTGTATCTACAAGTTCACCTGCAGCTGCAGTGACATCTATATAGGTAGAACTAATAGAATGTTCCAGTGTTGCGGTCGAAAAGAACATGTTCCAAAATGATTAGTAAAACATATAGAAAATCCCAATGACATTAATCTGAATGGAAATCCAGCATCTTCCATTGCAAAGCACTTATTAATGTCAGGTCACAAAATCAATATTAATGACTGCTTTACAGTTTTTTTACATAACTCTAATTCAAGTTTCTGAAGGTGATGGAAGCCATCTGGATTAATCACATACAGCCTAAACTGTGTGTACGAAAAACAAAAGATTTCAACCTTCTCGGCTACCATGGACTACTTGACCTATTTAAATATGATTGGTCATTAGTATGTACTTTTGTTTTTTTATATAACTTAGTCATGAACTTTATTTTATTATTGTTAACCATGTTAGCTGTAAAGCGGTTGTAAAGAAACTACAAAATGACGATTACATCTCGGGAAATTTGTCTTCTGATCTTAATAAATCTTGATAACACTTTGAAACTATTCACACATTTCTTTATCTTTTTTGAAGGTTCTTGTTCGACATGGTTGTAATATCAATCAAATTGATTCGTTGAACTGTTCTCCTGTTCATCATGCAGCTAGAAATGGACACAGTGGTTAGTTAGCTATTTTTGATCTGATCTTAAAAATATGATTTTAATATTTTAATGTTTTAGTAATTCACTCAACTTCTTTAAAGTCTATCTGAGTAAGTGTAACGGTCCGTAAAACTCACAAAGAATATTGTCGTTGTAAGATGACTGGGAAATATCCTGTATTATTTTCAAAGTAGGTTTTTATTCCTTTGCTTTCTTAGTGGAACACAAAGATACAAGCTAGAGCCTTGAAGTTCCAGTGGCAGTGGTGTTTCTTCTTACGGAGTGGAGTTACTGGCCTCACGCCCAACCTCTCCGGTTAAAAATCTCGGTTTGGAATAATTACCTAGCTAATGAAAACACAGGCTCCCCTAGTTTCTATCCTCGGTAGAGGACGGAAGGTTAGGCGCGGGGATAGCCACCCTAACCCTGCAAATCCATGCAATTGCTACAGGAATTTGAAATCACAGAAGAACATGTAAAAAAATGAAGCAAATCAGACGTTCATGACTCTGAAAAGAGTGTAGAAATCCTGCTGCATTCGGAGTAAGGTACATGATCAGAGACATAGTTCTACATCAAAAGCATTTCCCACAAGGTACTGCAGAATTTCCTTGATAGTTGTCTTTGCCAACTCCATAGTGGAGCACAGAATGACCGTCGAAAAGGATAAACGATTGGAAACATTGTCTGTGCAATGAATCAAGAAAGAACCTATTGCCCAGGAAATATTGAGTAGGAAGTGGAGATGGGTTGGATACATACTGACGAGATAGATAAGCAGAATCACACCCCAGATTATCGAATGGAACTCGTTTGAGAAGTGATGAGTTTAATTGAATAAATTTTAACAAACAATGAGAATGAAGCAGGATAAAACGGATTCATTTTATTTCGTCAGTATCTCTTGTCAGCTGAATACAACCTGAATAATAAAGGTCAATAGAGTCTCACAGTGTTATACAGTAATATTTACTGATGACATTTCGAGCACAATTTATTGCTCATAATCATATCAAGGTGAGGTAGTAAATTTTATTTTGATAGAGCCTCACATCTACTATATTTAAATTTCAAGGCAAAATATATAGACAAACTGAAGGTGTAGCAATGGGATCACCAATATCCCCTATCGTAGCAGATATATTTATGGATAGCTGGGAAAATATGGCACTTAATACGTTTAATCCTACTCCAAAAATATGGTGGAGATATGTGGATGACACTTTCACAGTGTTAAAAACAGAACATATCTCTAGCTTCTTGACACACATAAACTCACTAGTGGAGGGAATAAAATTCACATTTGAAGCCGAAAATGAGCAAGGAGAATTAGCTATGTTAGATTGTAAAATAAAACGAATAGAAGAAGGCAAACTACATACTAGTGTTTATAGAAAACCAACGCATTCTAATAGATATTTAGACTTTAATTCATCCCATCCTTTAACTGTTAAGGCAGGCTTAGTTAGTTGTTTAACAAACCGAGCAATGGCACTAAGTAGCACAAAAAAGACCTAAATGATAAAATAAAACAGATGGAAGAGGCGTTTTTTTTTTTAAATAACTATCCTCTAAAATTCATTAGGAAGATTGAAAAAGGCCAAAAGAAAAATCAAAGTAATTGTGAAACTAGTAATAATAACATAAATAAGAGAGAATATAAGTCATCTACAGTAATACCATATAAAGAGGGGACATCTGAAACCCTATGTAGGATTCTAAATAAAGCAGGAATTAGGGTGGCATTTAAACCTACAAACTCACTCAGGGACAAGCTCTGTAGGTTAAAGGACCCTGTCGGTTGACCCAATTAGACAAAATAATATAATTTACAAAATACTCTGCAATGGCTGTGAGGTCAACTGCAGAGGTCAAACTAGTAGGTCAGGGGTAGTCAGATTGTCAGAACATAAGAATTTAGCTAAGGTAAGAATGGTTGACCCAGAGAAGATAAGTAATTTAGAAAAAAGCTCAGCAATTGCAATGCATGCATTAACACACAACCACACAATAGGGTGGGAGAGGGTTAAAATTCTAAAAAGTAATCTAGGTAGGTGGAGAGAGAGGTTGATTACTGAATCCTTGTTCATCGAATCTACACCCAACACATGCAATAGGAATGAATCATCACTCATACCCGAAATATGGAAAATATTACTACCAATCAAATCAAGTGAAAATCAAGCGAAAAACAGTGAAACTATATAAATGAATTAAGGAAGTCGTGTGATTACCTTGATATGATTATGAGCAATAAATTGTGCTCGAAACGTCATCAGTAAATATTACTGTATAACACTGTGAGACTCTATGAAAATAAAATTTACCCATAATGGAATTACACTCTTCCAGAGTGCCCAAGTTTTATTCTTATATCAAAGGTTAATAGTTTTATTGCGACTTGAAAATAACCATCCAGTTTATTGGAGAAGAAAAACTCTGAAAAATAGCTTAGCATGATCATGGTGTATTCATTTTCACTCCTTGTTTTCCAAATGACACATAGGGCTTTTTAATAATAATAGTAATAATAATAATAGCTGTATTCGAGGCTAAATGTGAAAACATGGTATAGAATACTCAGCATATTTAAATTTCAAAATATCTTCACTTCTAACTGGCCCTTTCAGTAAAATGGAATTCGGTGGTACATCAAGTAACCCTCTATTTCTCCATCTGTCGCAATATCCAAACTTTAAAAATCCTTTTTCTTCATTTCTGTTAAAAAGTGCTTTGCATTACAGCAAACTGAATCTGTGAGCAGGTTCATGTAGCGATCGGAATTGTAATTTAGGCAACATACTGACTGATTTAAGCAGATTGCCAGGCTTGAGGACCTACATTTTCAGCAGTGATGGTGCTGTATCTTAACGGGGTAAGGTTATCAGCCTCACACCTGACCTTCTTTCTTTACGAGGCTTGTAGCGGATAGGTGTAGCTTAGAATTCTGATGGCAGGGTGGGTGAGCATCTACCCATTGAACCACTAATGCGCTTTTCAAGGAATATGAATGGATCAAAATAACAAGTTGGCATAGTAGCACTCCTGGAACTCACTAAGCTTGTATGAATGCCAGTAAAAAGGGAAGGTTTGACGTGTGGCTAGCAACTCCCTTACCCTTTAAAATTAAAACCGCTACTCTCTGAAGGTAATTTTCAACGAAACGTGTTCAATGGTTTTAGGAAGAAAGAAGAAACAAGACAAGGAATGGCTCTCAATGGACACTTGGAAGCTAATAGAGGAGAGGAGAATGGTGAAAGAGAAAATGATTCAATGCAAAGATGGACAAAAGAAAGAGACGCTGAGCTCAACTTACACAACACTGGACAAAGAAGTGAAGAAGAGTGCCAGGAAGGACAAAAGACAATTCTACGACAAGCTGGCCACTGAAGCTGAGAAGGCAGCAGGCGAAAGGGACCTGAGGACACTATATCAGATAGCCAAGTCTCTATCCGAGAAGAGATCAACACAAGTGAAACCTATGAAAGACAGCCAAGGGAACCCAATTACCAAAGAAGAAAGACAGATTAAACAATGGGCGGACCACTTCAAAGGACTCTTGAACCGACCACCACCTACAACCCATCCAGAAATACCAACAACAGCACGTGCACAACTGCAAGTTGGCACCAATCCTCCAACGAAAGCTGAGGTCTTCAATACAATCAAGCTTCTGAAAGCTGGAAAAGCAGCTGGACCAGATGGAATACCCCCGGAAGCACTGAAAGCAGACCCAGAGACGACAGTAGATATGCTGACTCCATTATTGCAAAAGGTCTGGAAAGAGGAAAAGATGCCTACTGACAGGAGGAAAGGTCACCTAGTTAAACTACCAAAGAAGGGCGACCTAGGACTCTGCAAGAACTGGCGAGGAATCATGCTCCTGTCGACTCCAAGTAAAATTCTGAGTTGCATCATCCTGGAGAGAATAAAGGACGCACTGGATACAGAACTCCGCCAACCAGAACAAGCTGGATTGAGGAAAGGTAAATCATGTTCTGACCAAATTGCAACTCTACGCATCATCATCAAACAAAGCACGGAATCGCAATCAAATCTCTACCTCAACTTTATGGACTTTGAGTAAACCTTCAACAGAGTTGAACGCGAAGTAATTTGGAAACTACTCGAGTACTACGGCGTACTCCAAATATTCATCAACCTCATTCAACGACTGTATGACAATGGCACATGTCAAGTGATCCACAACGGAAAACTCAGCCAGGCGTTTGGAGTAAACACAGGAGTCAGACAAGGGTGCTTATTATCACCAATGATATTCCTAATTGTGGTGGATTGGATTATGCGACAGACAGTGGGAAACGAGAAGACAGGGATATCCTGGACCGACATGAAGAACCTAAGAGACCTGGATTTAACGGATGATTTATGGCTGATGTCACACAAAATCGAAGACTCACAAGCGAAAACCGACAAACTGGTCGAAGAAGCAGCCAGAGAAGACAGGACTCCAAGTGAACATAGACAAGACGGAGGTTATGAAAATAACCAACCAACAAAAACAACAACAGCAACATCCACCGCCAATCACCATCAATGAGAGGGATTCGAAAGAGTTTACTTCTTTCACACATCTAGGGAGCAATGTCTCAACTACAGGAGGAACGGACGAGGATGTCAAATCGAGAATCGAAAAGGCGAGAAATACATTCATCAACCTGATACCGATCTGGAAATCTTCGTCACTCCTCAGCATCAACAACAAAATTCGGATTTTCAATGCAAACGTCAAATCAGTTCTTCTATACGGATCAGAAACCTGGCGGGTCACCAAGAATATTTTCAAAAGGTTGCAGACCTTTATCAACAGCTGTCTTCGCTCCATACTGAAGATTAGATGGCCGGAAAGAATCACCAACAAGAAACTATGGGAACAAACAAAACAAAACAAGAACCAATCGCCCAACAAATATGCAGGAGAAAGTGGAGATGGATTGGACACTCGCTGAGGAGGTCACTGGGTGACATCGCGCGTCAGGCCAATGCTCGAGTGGAACGCGAAAGAAAAATGGCGAGTGGGACGTCCAAGGGTGACATGGAGGAGATCGTGTGAAGAGGATCTGAAACAGTATGGACTAACATGGATGCAGGTGAAAAGTACAGCAGAAGACAAAAGCAAGTGGAGGCGTGTAGTTGAAGCCCTATGTACCACTAGGAACCCAAAGGAACAATAATAATTATAATAACTCCAGCTTGAAGCTCTATGTTTCCTTAGGAATGTAAATGAATATAGTAATAATAATGACAATAATAATAAATTTTAGGATTGATAAATGATATTGAATAACTGTGATACATCTTACACAGAAATAACATTTATGGTTCAGTAGGCTATTTGGCACTAGTTCTTAGAGTGCTGAAACCAGCTGATTTCTATCAGTCTTAAATTACAACATTGTTACTGGGCTAGATAGTTCGTTATCTCAGCTCACTTTAAAGTGAAATGATGTTGTCTATCATTCACAATGAAAGTAAGTACCGACAATACATTAGTCATTTTTGAGAATAATGAACACACCGATGCACAATATAATACGGAGAGCCCAATATAAAATTGAGAATTAAAATTGGAACTGTCCTAGATTCGGTCCAATCAATCGACAGGAAAATCTAAAATTCAGTTAAATAATTATTATGACCCGTTGCACAAGAGGTGGTTCTCGTGGCCCAAGCTGTCTAGTGGGTAACGCTTTGGCGTTTGGAACTATGGGCACTGGGTTCACTGTGGAATGCAGGTACATCCAGCTGGCAGACGAGTCCCAAATAGGACGAATTACGCATTCTGACTGGATTCCACTGCTAGTCCCCATCCACTAATTAAGTCTCAGATTATCTTTCAGGGTTCATTATTTAACCAAATTAAAAGTTTTCAGGGGACAGTTATCTTCGATAACTTCTCTTTCGTGCCCTACAGTTATAAATCCAACGATCCATCAGAATGCAAATAGTCAATGAGGGTAAGTGAAATTTATTTCTGTAAATCTGTTAGGGTACAAGTACAAGATGGAATAGTAGTTCGTTGGATAATACTTTTTTGATTTGAAGGTATATAAAATGTACAGTTATTCAGAACACAAAATAAAGTGTGAATTGAGGTAGGGATTTACATTCACTGGTGTGAGAGAAACATGATTACCTCAAAATACTCACAAACAAATAACGCACACTCAGTGCAACATTGATGGCTCAATAAATCTCTATATTAAAAGAAAGACGGTTGCAGCGAAGAAAATTTTCTTTTCGAAGAAGTCATCATCTAGACTGTACATTCTTGTATTTATATTACACGTGTGAGAAAGTTCCAGAATTATTTCCGGTCAGAGGTCAGATTAATAAAATTACAGAAGATAAGTAGTGGCGCTATTCAAGAAATATTTCAGGCCAAAGGTCAACTTAAAAATTACAATGTGTAATAATCGGGAAGATTAGGTAGAAAAGACAAAATAGGACTATAGTTACTAGAAAACTAGCCAGTTTATATAATTATGGGTTAAGGATATAGTATAAACGAAATATGTAGGAGGTTTGGACATATAAATCTCTCAGTAACTCATACTTCGCCGCCAGCCTACGAGTAACATTCTCCTGCAAAAAACTACTCACCCAACATGTGAAAGACAGGCTGTTGGGCCACTTCAATATGCATATACAAGTTCACTCGCTCATGTGGAGTGGATTACACTAGTCGTACCATGCGTCCACTTGAAAAACGCTTTCGGGAACACTATCCAGTACGGCTAGCAAAGGGAGAACACCAAGGCGTAAACGGCTCGATAACAGAACATTTGGTGAATTCTGGACATTTAGCCCCGTATGAAAAGTCCTTCAAAGCCATATACAAGACCCCATGCAACCTAGTAAAGGGAGTGGAATCGAGACATCTAGGAATAATTGAGGCATTGGCGATTCAAAAACTCAAGTCCACAATATGTATTCAAAAGAAATACTTCCCACCTTTTTCCCTCCTATTGCCATCATGAAAAGCCGACGCACACCCGATATCTATGGTCGGCCTGCAAAATTTGGGCTACCGATATCCATGCTGAAAATTCCATTCTTGTAATGAAAATATGGCGTGTCATCAAGCTGTAATCAAAAATATAAAAAAAGTTATACTACACCCTTAACCCATAATTATACAAACTGGCTAGTTTTCTAGTAATTATAGTCCAATTTTGTCTTTTCTTCCCAGTCTTCTTGATCATTACACATCGTAGTTTTTAAGTCGACCTTTGGCCTGAAATACTTCTAGAATATGAATAAAGCAAGAACAACAGTGGTTTGTGCAGAATAATATGGTACCATCATTTTTTTCGTTGGCTTCTCATCAGCTGCTTACAGCTTAAATAAATTATGAGGTTTGCGTACAGAAAAGTTTTAACATACTTGCAAATTTTACATGTTGTCAGTTGACAAAAAGTTCCACAAAAAGTGAACAGTGCTCAGAAAATTGCGCTTGTATAGTTTTTACACAGGCAGTTCAAGTTTAAACAAAATAAGTGTATGCATGCAATGGTAGAAGAGTTACGTAATAAAGACGAAATATGCGTTAGATACAGAGTGACTAATAAATTAGGTAACAATGTTCTGTACGCAAACCTCATAATGTATTTACACTGTAAGCAGCTGATGAGAAGCCTACGAAATAAATGATGGTACCATATTATTCTGCAAAAACCACTGTTCTTCTTGCTTTATTTAAATTCATCAAGGGGAATAAATGCATGAACTTCTAGAATTGTGCCACAAGCTATCTTCAGTAACTTTGTTAATCTGACCTCTGACCGGAAATAATTTTGAAGCTTTCTCACACATATAATATAAATCCAAGTACATGCAGCCTAGGTGATGACTTCGTCGAAAAGAAAACTTTTCTTCCCTGTAGCCCTCTTTTTAATTATTCCTATGACCCAATGTGTAAATCTCTATATACATCCAGTGATAAACTAAGCCACAAGTTGATCAGATCAGTTGAAAAAACTTAAAGTGCTGCAGAAATACACATCAGTTCCTCAGCCATAGCGTTACTGACACCATGCACCAAAGATAAATTAACAAAGATAGCTACATCAATGTGAGCACACAAGTTCAACTGCTCATATTGAGCATATAGGTCAAACTCAGGAGGATTTATATTTACGCTGTTATGAACATGTTCCTGTTTGGATTGGAAAAAATGTAACCAGATCAATAAAGAGTACCATGTTTACTCATCTAGTAGATAGTGAAGACCACATCGAAATAGACGAGTCATTCACCGTTGTATATTGGGTACCAGACAATCTGCTAAAGACACACGATTTCATCTTCTAGGCAGGTCAGGAGCTTTAGAAATTGATAAGAAGATGAAGCTCAACCTATGTGTCCAAAAAATACACATTCATCCACACTGGTTACCCTGGCTTACTATAAATGCATTAGGGGAACAGTCATCTAATATTATCATGTCATATTGTGCCTTTCTTGTACCTCTTCATCTAATTAACTTCAATATTATCCTTATTGTGTGTGTCAACCTTTGTAATATACACTGAGTTTATTATGTCGCTACTATTTTATAACAGATCACAGTTTAAGCTCTTTATTTTATCAGTATAGTTGATCTCTATCAGCCCTTGAACTAACATTCATTGTCCCTCATTTTTGAGTATTTGTTTGCATGTATTTTGTGGTAATCATTTTCCTCGCACACCAGAAAATAAAACTCTCTGCCCTCTTCAAATGAAACCTACATTCTGTTGATTATTAATACATGTGGGGTTTCCTGGAGTTCTAGTGAGACATCGTGACCACTGAAGTCTATCCAGTCAAGTGTGAGGATGGATTTCCCACCTAAGATACTGGTTGGAGGTCACGCTAAAGGTATCCGGAATTGGTAGAAGTTAGAATTCACGGACTGGACATTGATTTTGGTCCCAGTGGCTGAATGGTATATGAAGCATATCGCCTTGTAACTGGAAGGTACTGGGTTCGAACCCCATTGTGGTGGGTACATACTGGCGATGATTGTCAAACAAGGATGAAACAAGTGTTCAGTACTCCCTGTTCGATTTTCAATGGCTCTCTATTTATTATTATTATTATATCCTTTAATTCCTACAGGAACATAGGGCTTCGGCAGTGCGTCTCCATTGCGTTCGGTTCTCTGCTAGAGTCTTCACCTGGCTCCATGTCTGCCCACACGTTTTCATCTCGTCTTCACATGACCTCCTCCAAGTCACCCTCGCACTGACGACCAACTAATTCGCCTGTTCCATTTCGGGTTCCACTCGAGCAATGGCTTGTGTAGTGATGTCACTTGATGGTTTCCTCAGAGTATGGCCAGCCAATCCATCTCCATTTCTTCCTGCCTATTTGTTTCACAATCGGTTCCTGCTGTGTTGGTTCGCTCATTGCCAGAGATCTCTGTTGCTGATCTTTCCTAGCCGAGCATTTGATCTTGAGTACTGAGCGAAGACAACTGTTGATTGATGAAGGTCTGTAGTTTGTTTGAGAAGCTCTTCATAAAGCGCCAAGTCTCTGATCCGTATAGTAGCACTGACTGACTTCACATTGGAGTTGAAAATCCGGATCTTATTTTTGATGGTGAGTGTTGTTGACCTCCACACAGACTTGAGAGTAGTGAAAGCTTGTCTTGCTTCTCCAATTCTCGCTCTGATATCCTCGTCAGTTCCGTCCTCCTGTAGTTGAAGCGATGCTTCCTAAGTAGGTAAAAGAGGTTGTTTCTTTCAAGTTCCTCCCATTTATGCTGACCGTTGTCTGTTGTTGCTGTTCGTGTTACCCAGGAATCTTCATCACCTCTGTTTTCTCTATGTTCACCTGAAGTTCTTTCTTTGATGCTTCTTCTGCCAACTTGTTGCTTTTCGCTTGCATATCTTTCAGTTTGTGGGAAATCAGACATATATCATCGGCGAAGTCCAGATCCTCCAAGTTTTTTGCGTGGGCCCATTTTATGTCTCGTAAAAACAAATCTAATCGTTACAAACCAACTATAAAAACATCAGAATGTCATCCAGGTGTCTATTCACACATCATTTTGTGTTCTGAATGACTGTACACTTTAAATGAGTTCAGCTGACAGTGTGAGCTATAGGACTATCATTCCATCATATATATGTACGTCGTTACATTATCTAATGTAATTTTCACTTGCCTTTACTGGGTGGGTGGCTATTTGTATTCTAATGTTCATGGATTTATAACTGTACAGCCTGAGGAAGGAATTATTGATGATAAACTGTTAGCTTAAAAATCATTTTCTTTTGATTATACTATAGTAATGTTTATACTACTGAAATTGGCTTTACATTAATGGTGTTATTTATTTATTTATTTTTAGCTACAGTAGACTGGCTTATAAGGAATGGAGCAAATCTATTGGAGTTTAATTTATTTGGTCAAAGACCATCTGATTTAGCTTTGGCGAATCACTTCCCTGAACTTGCTGATATCATTCGTCGAGAAGGTTAGTTGCATTTTCAGTATCTAATGTATGTGGAATAGCAGGAGCGTTTAGTTAAGCTTCAATTACAAACATAATTAATGATCGTATTTTTCCAGACCGTAGATGTTACGAATTTCTTGGAATAATTTGAGCGCCTAGTCAGATTGGATCATTCTGAATTATTTAAAATAATCCCAGTGTTTTTAAGAGGAAATTAAAACAAGATTTTCTGAAAGTTTCGCTGTGTAAGCCACAGCTTTATCATTGGTTTGTAGGGATTTGACTGGTTACAGGATTTCATCATGAGCTGACATTGGTTAGAGAACCAATGGAAAACCTAGGAGCATTCGACAGCTGTTTCGTCCTAGTTTGGGACTCTTCATCAGTACTCACCCACTGGGACTCGGACCCAGGAGCTTCTGGTTACAAGGCGAGCTCGTATACCATTAGGCCACTGAGACCCGATCCCATGGCGCGACCCCTAGCCTTTGTCTTCGGTGAGTATTTGTCCTCACGCCCGACCTGCTCCACCCTACTGGTCACGACTTTTCACTGGAACCTCAGGTAACTACCTACGTGAATGAGGCAAGTCACTAGTGAGCATCTCATTGATATTCAAGTGTTGGTTTGTAGGGATTTGATTGGCTACAGGATTTTCATCATGAGCTGGCATTAATTAGAGAATTTTTATTAATCATCATACTTATTGGTCTCATACAAATCGTCCTGAGTGAACTTAGAAGATGAAGTCAAACAACCATAGATTATTTGTTTTCACCTTTTTTTAAAAACATTATGATTAGTTTGTTCAAATTCTGATTTTGCTTGGATCGTAACGCTCAATCTCCGTTAACATGTAGGCTTCTGGTATAGATCCTTCGACGATACCTTTGGGTAAAATGATGTCATATGGCTGTTGGTGGCCGTCAGTTTGATAAAGGATAGTAATTCCGTCTTATTTGGAACTTTCAGTTTTGCTCACGATAGAGGCACTTGATTTACAGAATCACTGAAGACAACTGAGAATACTAAAAGACTGTTTAGTCCTATACTATGATGTTTCGAAGGTAGGCATCCACGAGAGTCTGAACCTAGGAGCATCCGCTTACAAGACAAGCTTGTTGACAATTCAGTTGGAAAATCTCAACTTCTACCTATATGGGACTTACTAACTATGGTGACCAGCTGTGACCAGTGGAGTTTAGCAGGTGGATTACGAGGAAAATGCTCTCCGATGATATTAGCTGATGATCGTGCTAAAAATTTCTGTATTGATGCAATCTAGAAATTACGAAGTATTGGATAGCGTCCCAGTGGCTTGACGGTCTATGAGCCAGCCTTGTAACTGGAAGTTTCTGTGTGCGAACCCTGCTGAGTGTCTAACGCTGGGAAATCCAGCTGTTCATTGCTCCCTGGTTTCCAGTGGTTCTCTAAGTGAGATCAATCCGTGAAATAAGTCAAATCGCCCCATATTAATTATCTATAGTTGGTTTGTAAGGATTCGTTTTGTTTTTACGAGTTGATCACGGATTGATATCAGTTAGAGTACTATTGAAAACCGGCCAGAAAGGACTGGACACCTGTTTTATCCTAGTTTGAGAATCATCGGCACTCACCACAGTGGGGTTCGAACCCAGGACCTCCCAGTTACAAGGCAATATGGCTCGTATACCATTCAGCCACTGGGACCAGAATCAATGACCAGCCCATGAATTCTAACTTATATCAACTCGTGATGCACTTGGCGCGACCTCAACCCATGTCATCGATGGGAAATCCATCCCCACACTTGACTGGATGTAACTCATTGGTCACGGCTTCTCACTAGAACTCCAGGAAACTCCGTTATGTAGCCAATTTTCAATGGTTCTCTAACTGATATCAATCCGTGATCAACTCGTTAAAAAAATTTGATAAAAAAACGGGAAGGCGTTCAGAGAAGAGACTCTTTTCGGCGAATTCATTCACATAGCTGTACAATCGCATTTATATATAGTTATTTGTGTGTGTACATGAGGTTTGTCAAGTATAGATAATTGATCAGGTAATACAAGAATGATCTAATATAGAAACAAGGTTAATCAGACAGCAACTAAAGTAAGATTGAAATAGTAAGTTAGATGACGTAATATAATTGACTAAAATGTTTCAACTTAGGTCAGGATAGCAACAGAGGTGATTACAGTTAGAGACTAAATCGAAGTAGGGTAGAGAATAATGCCATTTAAATTAGAAGTGAAATTGAGCAAATAAGTTGGATGACGTAACATAAATGACTAGAAATTGAGCGTTAGTCAAGTCAGTAACAGTGGTAGTGAGGTGCAGAAATTAAATCAGGTGGGGGTAGAGAACAAGAAAGTTGAAAATGTAAAATATTCCAATTGAGAAGAAAAAATCATACTAATGAAAAGACAGAAATAAATAAAAAGATTAGGTAGAATTTACTTGTCGGGTAATAAGATAGATTACGTCCATTACAAGTGTAGTGATTGAACGATCTTCTTCTGTATGCAGAGTTCAGGGCTTAGCAAGTGAATCGCCATCGCTTCTGCAACCGCCTATGCTTAGCGTCTCGAAAAACTACTCTACATGAACTTTCAATTCACTGGAGATATATCTGCGGAAACACTGAAAAATCGACCGTCGCCCTCACTTAAGAAGACCTTCTTCGCAGCCGAACTACGAGTAATATTTTTGAGTTGTGGTAACAAATCAGAGGCATCAGATTAAAAGTTGAGTACTGTAGAGTTTCACCTTATCTCTGTCTAATCTCATTATGAAGTAACCTGGGCAATGGTGACCGGTAACCGAATCTGGGAGGCGCACTTTGCCCTAATTAGGTATCATCATCCGGATGTACCTGAACTTAAAGTAAGTGACGGTATTTTTTATCGAGACCCGAACCCGGCGCACATCGTATCGAGTGCCTAAGAGCACTGTCTGCTATGGTTAAAAGAGCCACTGGAGGGCATTGTCTGTTGGTAGCATAAGTTATGGTTTGATTTTAGCTAGCTGAACTGATACAACCAGTAATACGGCCCCACCAACCAACAAAACCATCAGCACGCGAATATGTGAGAAAGGACGGACGGTCGACACCAAAGTGATGCTGAATATGTGTTATGGCAAACGCTAAATGTATCGATAATGTCAAAGACTTTCCAATCAACTAAAGTACAGACTTCACAAAGATTGGTGAAAACACATGGGCGCCATGGTTGCTTGATAAATAGATATGCTCATTTTTAAAGCTTTTTAAAAACTTCGAGATTCGGGCAATTTAGAAAAAAAAATTTGAAGTTTTTCCCAGGAACACTGACCTATACAGTACTTGAAGATGTATATGCCTTTTTCTTCTGCTTTCTATCCTTAGCTAAAAAACAATTCAGAGATTTGGAATCTAAACCAATAAAGACATCAGCTTCAAGGGGGTCGAAAGCAGAGCATGGTGGTAAATAATACTGATTCAGCGAATTAAAACGACATTTTTTTCTGGTAATTGAAATGTACTACTTAAATAAATATGCGTGAACAGATTATGCTTTCCCTTTTTCTTTATTATGTCAACCATCTTTGACTAAGTTGAAGTTAAATGTCCTATGGCTTAAGTTTGGTGGTTTTTTGGTCTAAATGTGAAATAATGATTGTTGCGGTAAATGACTTGCTATTACTACACCGATAAGGAGGAGAAACGCATGCTTTGCTCATAAATAATTCTGTTCTCGGTCTCTGATATGGTTAGTAGGTGGTGTTACGCGAGAACCACAGGCTATGAAAACATTCATTATTCAAGAATTGCCCGAATCCAGAAACTTGAGGATCAGGGAAGCAAGGCAAGCTTTCATTACTCTTAAGTGTGTTTGGAGATCAACAGCACTCAGCATGAAAGACAAAATGTGGACATTCAACTAAAATGTGAAGTTAGAGACTTGCAGCCTTTTCACGAAAGCACTCTGAACAAACTATAGACATTCATCAACAGCTGTCTTCTTCGGCTGTCCAGAAAAGACCAGCAACAAGGAAGAATCTCTGGGACCAAACCAACATAGAAAAATCGAATGAGTTGGTCGTCAATGAGAAATTGACATGGAGGAGGTCATATGATGAAGAGATGAAAGCGTGTGGGCAGACGTGGAGCTAGGTGAAAACGTTGGCGGAGAAGCGAACGCAATGTAGAAGTGCGGCTGAATCCCTATATTCCTCTAGGAGTTAAAAGAAACAATAATAATCATGATAATAATAACAATTATATAATGACAATGATATTACATATATAATAATGTACCTGGTAAGATTCGGGAAATCAGACAAGCGTAGATTATCTGCATAAGTCAGTGAATATATATATATATACATTATATAATTGCTGGTGGGGCTGACAACTGTTCATTTCTTCTAGTAGTGATTGCTGGTCAAATCAAAGTGATAAGAGAACACATTTACTTTGTTCGGATATGGTATAGATTTCTCTACCACTCTATGTCTGTCGCTGCACACTTTCTTGATTTCTAAAACAATCCTTCGTTTGACTGCCTACTTAGGGAAGATGAGACCTTTTGACTTAATAATTCAAATTATTTTAATGCAGTTCACACACTCATGTATCCTACCTATTCTATCCTTTTTTCTTTTATGATTCCCTGTGCTTTTCTAAACGAAGGATATATTCTATTACGAAGGACTGTTATGGCCGTGAGTAGGATTAATAATATGCCTTTGACATCTAATTAACTGACACTGTTACTGAATTAAATTCGAATTCCTGAAAGCAGTCGGTTAAGTTTATTTTGTCTGATACTAAACGTTGCCTTTAATCTCAGCTTCTACCATGTATCACTTTTCAGGGAAACCAGAAGAAATTTAATAGCAATTTACACTCGTATGGTTGGGTACGAAAGTTCAGCCATACCATATTTAGTTTATTTGTGCTTTTTTGAAGAGTCTTTTTTGAGAATACAGCGTGTACAGCTACTTTATCGTTCGATAATGGTTAGCAACGTATTGCAAGCAATATCATTACATTCTGCATATGTATTAATGTTTGGAATAAGGTGATTATTTTTAAAATGCTAATCACTAGTGTAGCTTGTGAAGACGGGAGTAAGACAAGGCTGGCTGGCTGCCTAGTATCTCCAATGATTTTCCTGCTCGGGGGCGGAAGACTGGAAAATGCGACAGAAAGCGGATCGGGCAAGGAGGAAACAGGCATAAAATGGATCCACACAAAACTTGTAGGATTCGGACCTCATCGATGATATATGTCTGATTTCTCATAAGCTGGAAGATATGCAAGTGAAAAGCAACAAGTTGGCGAAAGAAGAAGCATGCAGAGAAGATAGGACTTCAGGTGAACATAGAGAAAACAGAAGTAGGTGATGAAAATTACTGATCAAAATCCATAGCAACCACTAAAGACAATAATCAGCATAAGCGGGAAAAATCTGAGAGAAGCAACCTCCTTTACCTAAATACCTTCCTGGGAAGCATTGTTTCAACTACAGAAGGATGGAACTGGCGAGGATATCGAAGCGAGGATCGAGAAAGCAAGAAAAGATTTCATTACTCTCAAGTCTATGTGGAGATCAGCTGCACACAGCATGAAAATGAAAATAAGATCCGGCTTTTCAAATCCAATATGAAGTCAGTGCTACTTACTACACGGATCAGAGACTTGGCGCCACGTCACAAAGAGCACTTCAAACAAACTACAGACATTCATCAACAGTTGTCTTAGCCCAATACTCAAGATCAGATGGCCGGCCAGAAAAGATCAGCAACAGGGAGGGATCTCTGGCAATGATCGAACCAAACCAGCAGGAACCACTTGTGCAAGAATATGCAGGGAGAAGTGGAGGTGGACTGACCATAATCTGAGAAAACAAGTCACCATCTAGTGACATCAAACGCCAGGTCATCGGTCGACTGGAACTTGAATGGGAAACGGCGAGTTGGTCATCAGTGCGAGAGTGACATGGAGAAGGGGATGCGAAGAGGAGATAGAAGCATGTGGGCAGACATGTAAACGCCAACAGAGAACTGAACACAATGAAGACGTGTGGCTGAAGCCCTATGTTCCGCTAGGAACTAAACGAAACAATAATATAATAATAATAGTGTACCCGGTAAGATTCGGAAAATCAGACAAGCGTAGAATAACTGCATAAGTCAGTAAATAACAGTGAAGATGGTAATAACAGTGATACAATGATACAGTGTGTAATGCAGCTGTATTCACTAGGTTTGTTGGATGAATAGCATTTCTACAATACCCACCAGACTAATGAAACCTGGTACACTAAATGAAATTTTCTGTCAACGAAAATACACAATGACATAACAAGACAGAATCAACGGAAACTGTTTGATTTATGGCAAAAGTATACTGTTCAAAGTGGACATCCTCTTAGTCTCCGCATCCACTTGCATAAACCAGCTGTTGGCATAAACAGAGACCACTACTATTTCATATCAATGCATGCTGTAGACTACTGCAATCAATTCAAGTAGAAACGATTTTAATTCTTGAGAAATTTAGCCCTAAGATTGCTAGAGAATGCACAGTACCGGGTGGAATCTGCATTCAGCATATGCATTGCTGCAGATCACGCGACAAAAATGTTGCAAGTACAAAAAGTTAGATCCATAGAACAATCGAAAACAGCACAGGTAAATGAGCGGGAAAGGAAATCTCTGAAGATGATCGTTCACTCTCAGGGTCATGGAAAGCATGTGAGTAACTCAAGAAGCTGACTTTACAGTAGATGTGGTAATGAAGACTTTATCCAGAAAGACTGTGAAAAACTTCACGATTAGACTATGCATTCCTCAGAAAACAGCTATACGGATGGCTTACATCTTGCGTTGGAATCATCTCAGTAATAGTTGATGTTGTAGTGCATACACTCGTTTTTCGTAGATTCTTATTGACAGAGATGAAAAAGAATTACCACCTCACGAGACGTCGAAATAAAAGAAAAGCCTTATTTTAAAACAATGTGCCATGTAGTTATCTTTAAGTACCTAACGTACTTTGATATTTCCGCATCCTTTGTAGGAAAATGCAACTAACAATGTTGTATAAACGTAGGCAAACAACAGAAGTAGTGGCTTTAGAGTCACTGTTAAGACGAATACTAACCGAGTTCCTCTTAGTAAAGCGGGAGTTATTCGTGAATAAGAATTTTGTTACTATCATACTGATTATGGTCTCCATTATGAAATGGAAAAGTGATAAAGGACCTTTGTAACGTGAATTTAGCAGTGCTCTTCTGTTAGGAATTTCACATATACATTTAGTTACTATTGAAAAAAGTCCCATTAGTACAGGTTTTTGAGAAAATAGGAAAACACTGTGTACGTAGAAAATCAACCTCAGGCGATCTATATACGCATATTTACTGAGTTTTATGGCTTTGAAGTATTTAAGGCTGATGTTGACAGGCATTGAGGCAGGGTAATCTATTCAAATGTTTGTCTACATGAGGCACTGACGACTGTTCTTGAAAAGAACCCGTTATACTGAATGTCTGCGGAAAGTGTTCTGGAGTTCTAAAATATTGGAAGCTCCTGGTTGCATTTTCGTTGAAGCTCTGGCACAATCCTTTGAGAATACTAATTTTTGAGTCAATACTTATTCTTAGTTGATTGATTACAGTGGACTCAAATGATCATTATCTGCTGATATATCGGTTTTTAGTGTGATGCTTCCGTGATGACTGAAAATGGTGCCTCTTCGCTGTCAGTGGTTAGTGGCAAGTTCCATACTGTCTTTTCATGTATTATTCTCAACGTGTTAGCTGCTTCTTCCAGTAAGAACTCACTTGGGATGCTGGTGCTTCCAGTTGATAAGTTGCAGATTGGACAAAATGGAAATCCATTCAGACGACTGCCTCCATGAGGAGCTTAAGATTATTAGAGAATTACTTAGAAAAAATGGTTATCCAGATAAATTCATTGAGAAAAATATGAATTCAGCACCTAGGAGAGTCAGTTACGAAAACACCAATGTTCATGAAACTGCAGTTCCTCGATGACATTATCAACGAATTAAAAACACAGCTCCTGAAGAATGCAGTTAAAAGAGCTTATTGTGCATCAGAGGTACGTTGTCTCTTCACAACCACCCGTATTCTACGTGCGAGAAATAAGGATAAACTACCAATACTTACCTCTTCTATGTGTATCTACCAGTTTGACTGCAGCTGCGGAGCCAGCTACATTGGGCGCACAATTAGGCAGGTTCATCGTCGTATTTCCGAACATCATCCTGCAGCATGGTTAAGCAAGGGACAAACAAGATCTATTCGTAACTTTATTTTAACACACCTTGTAGATACTGAACATAAGGTTGATGTTAATACAGCATTTAAAATTATTTATCGCATTCCTACTAATCTTAATTTTGCTCTACGGGTCCGTCTTCTACAGACAACTGAAGCAATAGGAATACACCTGAAGAAGCCAAACCTGTGTGTTCAAAAGAAATTTGTACAGCCACTTTCCTTGCCTTGGCCATCGATATATGAATGTGCAAACCAGACTACTTCGCCCCCTCCCCTAAACCTTTAAAATTATAATTGTCTAAATTATTTTTTCTGACCATTTCTACCTTCGTTTATTATCAACCCATTGACATTATGACACTGAATAATTGTTGTTAACAAACTTATCGCCACTTGATTGGCAAACTGTTGTGTATTGTAATAAAAATGCTACACATTATATTTTAGAGTATAGCCAGAGATGAGGATCTAATTGAAAAGTAAATATTTCTTCGCTCAATCTTTCTGTTTTCAAAATGGAAATCCTTGGTTCCAAAGCTAGCCGGCATAAACCAAGTAAATTAAACAATACAATTCAAATTAAAAATAAAAATGTCTTGTTTTTACCAGTAGTTCACGTAGTGATATCAGTTAGAGAACCATTGAAAACCAGGGAGTGCTAGACAGCTGTTTCGTCAGCCTAGTTTGGAAATCATCGCCGGTACGCACCCACCGTAAGACTTTGAACCCAGCATCTTCCGACTACAAGGCAAGCTGGCTCGTATACCATTCAGCCACTGGGACTCCATCCATTGGCCAACACATGAATTCTAACTTCTACCAATTCGTGATGCACTTAGCGCTACCCCAACCAATGTCGTCGGTAAGACATCCATCCTCACACTTGACTGGATGGACCTCAGTGGTCACAACTGCTCACTAGGAGTCGCGCTGGAATTCATTTGTTGGCCACTGAATCTGCTCCCAGTGGATGAATGGTATACGAACCAGCTTGCCTTGTATTCGGGAGGTGATAAGTTTGAACCCTGACGGTGGGTGCGTCCTGCCGATGATTCCCAAACTAGGCTGACGAAACAGCTGTTCGGTACTCCCTGGTCAGTTTTCAGCCGTTCTCTAACTGATATCACTCCGTGATCAACTCGTAAAAACAAAACGAATCCTTACAAACCAACTATAGAAAAATGTCTTGGGAAGTAAAGGTGAACTGAATGATTCCGCCTCTTGTACGTGTATTCACTGGTTTGTTCGTCATATATTAAAGCTGATGGTACACCACCGATGTTCCTTGGAAAACGAAAGCAAGGGACAAGCAAGAGTAATGAATAATTTTCAATGAAACATCTTGTGATTTATGACAGTTAATTTAGTATTATAGAAAATCAAAACAAATGATTCAGCGAAGATACTTTTTTCAACGAATTTATCATCAAGCTGTACAATCGTCTATTTATGGTTTTTAAGAAGTTATATCCGGTGAGGGAATTGAATCATAGGTGTGAATGCATAAAATAATAATAATAATAATATGAAATGCAATTAAAACTAAAATGTTTGTGATTATAATCATAGTTAAATGTCAAGTGGCTTAGTAAATTAATGTCATATATAGAATAATTCATAGGATGGATAGAACTTGAAAAAGGGTGAGCAATTATAAGATTAGTAGACCAATCGAATAACATAAAACGTTACGTAATATTGTGTGAAATTTAATAGCATAGAATTTAATGTTGCATAAAAGAATTGATTTAGAATGACAAGTGGAACAAGTGAAATAATACCGGTGACAGTTAAAAGTGAGAGTAGCAATAGTAACAATTGACGTAATAAGTAAGAGTATAAGAATAGAATAGACAAAAATGAAAAAAATGAAAAATTGGTAGAGCTAAAGTATGATTGGGGATTACCATACTCTAGCATAGAGGGATTAAGACCATGAAAGTTGGAGGGGTTGAACGACCTTTTACTGTACACAGAGATCTGGCTTTTCTGTTTCGATAGCCAAAGCTTCAGCAATACAGATGAGTGGGGTACGTAGTGATTTGAGTTAGTTAGTTCTCGCCTTGTAGATGATTTTAAAGGCGGAGGCAGTAGAGGAAGGGTGTTGATTATCCACCAGATGTTCAATGATCGCGCTTCTTATTGTTCCACTTCCACCTTTTCGTAACCATGCAGGATAGTGTTCTTTCACACTCTTGGACAAAACTCGAGTCGAACGACGGATATACCTAGCCCCACACGAGCAGGTGAATTGATAAACACACAGAGTAGGTCAACAGCGGGATCTTGTCCTTCAGGTTATTGAACGGCAAAGGTCAACTAGTAAAGGCTATTCTCAGAGATGCAGCAGGGAATAGTCTTTTCAAGGACTGCGATATCCTTCGTTTCATGATATTCCATTTATACTTTATGAAATCAATACACGCAGAAATTCTGAATTTTTAATTCTAGTAACATTTTACTCACATATACCTTTTGACCTTTTATATGATATTGTTGATTTTAAATAATGCGATGAAGCGACCTTTAATATTGTTATCAGCAGAACAACCAAAATAAAATGGGTACCGAAAATATTGCTCTTTGCTCACTTTGCTCAGTGTTAAGCTTTGATCTATTCGAAAACGTTAATAAATATTGAAATTGTGTAACTGTTTGTAGTCATCGTGATTCAGAAAATGTTTTCAATTAAATCAAAATAAAAATAAAAATAAATAAATTAAAAATTTTTGAAATACTGATAATAATTATAAATAGAAGAAGAAGCACAATAACAACTGAGTTCCTAGTTTTGGAGACTACAAAATGTTAATTATAATAAAGGTTTCTGTATTTTCCAATGAAGGGAAAAACAAAACGGTATTGTTTTTACTGACGTTTCGCTATTTAATGCTAATAGCTTTATCAAAGTATTATTAAACGGGAATTTACAAAATCTCAGCATATATATATATATATATATAACAAAGAGTTAACATGTGAGAAAAGAGACTAAGGTCAAGTTAAAAGGGGGAACATTTTGAAAGTCGAAATAATAGTGAAGATCACTAAACTAAATAACAAAACTAATAGTACATCAAATAAAGTATAATTATATTTTAATAGTTTACACACAATGATAAGTTTTGTTATTGGTAATATTTCGAGCAAAATTACTGCCCGTGTTCACACCACTGTTGGAATTGTTTGACTCACACATTTATGATTTGTACTCATAAATATAGTTCATTATTTTTGCTCATTCATTTTTTTTTGTATTTGAGTTGTATTCCACGTTCATTCATGTTTTTGTATCCAGAATTATATTCCAAGTTGTTGGTAGTTGTACTGAGTCACCCTTGTTACATGTATCCGGTGTGACTTTAATGAATATCGATTCTGTTATAAGTCTTTCATTCCATTTGTTCATGTTAGTTTTTAGAATACACACATTGTCCCAATCGATATTGTGGTTTTTGTCCCATGCATGTGCAGCTATCGATGAATTTTTTCAAGTTTTTTGTAGGCTTGTGTTCCTGTTGGTTGACCTTTGGTTAGGCGTTTATGTTCATTCATTCTTGTTTTGAGTGATCTGGACGTTTGCCCCACATATTTAGTCGGACAGTCAGCACAAGATATTTTGTAAATCAAGTTGTTTTTATCCATCATTTTTATGGGATCTTTCAGTTGATTTATTTTATTTTTGATTAGATTTGTCGGTTTAAAAGTTGTGTGAATGCCGATACTTTTGAGGTTTCTTTGAATTGCCTCTGATGTACCATTTTTATATGGTATTGTGACTGTCTTTTTGCATTCTTCCATCTTGTTATTCTCCGGTTTTACCCTCTTTTTTTCTTTTTTATATTATCTTTTATAAATTCTTTTGGGTAGTTGTTTTCGAGTAGCATCTTGAATAGGACGTTTATTTCTTTACACTGGTCCTCTGGCGTTGTTGTAAGTCTACGTATTCTATCTGCAAGACCTTGTATTAATCCTCGTTTCACCGTGAGTGGATGAGCTGAGTGATAATCGAGGAATCTTCCAGAGTGTGTGGTTTTTCTATATAGTGTCGTTTTAATGCTGCCATCTGTTATTCTTTGTATTTCGCAATCTAACATATGCAGTTCCCTAATTTCATTCTCTACTTCCATAGTGAATTTTATTGAGTCGACATGGCTGTTTATGTGCGAGAAGAGTTTCTCAATATCGTTTTTTTCACTGTTACTAGTGTGTCGTCTACATATCTCCACCAACATTTTAGTGATGACCTGAATGGTTTAAGGGCATCCTCTTCCCAATAATCCATGAATATGTCAGCTGTTATTGGTGAGATAGGCGATCCCATGGCTACTCCTTCATTTTGTTGGTATATTTTCCCTTCGAATGTGAAATATGTTGTTGTCAGACAAAATTCCACCCCTTTTATTATCTCTTCTACGGATAACTGTGTTCTATATTTTAGGCCATTATCTTCTTTTAGTTTCTCTTTCAGTTCATTCATGGCCATTTGAATGGGTATTTTCGTATAGAGACTGTTTACATCAAAGCTGACTAGTATTTCATCTTCCTCTATTTTAGTAGTTTTTAGTCGCTTCACTAATTCAAATGAATCTATTGTTCTAGCTTGTGAGTTGTCTCTTGTTGGTCTTAGTATTGTCGAGAGAAATCTTGATAGCATATACGTCGGTGTGTTTCTGAAATCTACAGTCGGCCTTATTGGTACATATGTTATGTTATCAAAACAAAGTTTACTAACTTGATCATCGTTCGTCAGTCTGGGGTCATTTTTTGTTGTCAGGTTGGTTAATTAGTAAAGATAACAAAACCAAGTGTAGATTGTTGGATTTGATTAGCGTGTAAAATTATAAAAGCAGTGTGTGTTTACAGAGTGAACTTGCTTATCACATTCGTGTTGATTTTGTCACTTCATGAGGGTGGGAACAAGGTGTTGTAACTAGGTCAGATTCTGTTTTAGTCCATCATTCATATTCAGGCAATTTTGATTCCACTTGATATGAAGCGCTTCTGATATTAGACTTTCTTTATGATTTCTGAAGATTTTCTGGATTACTTCAATATTGTCAAAATCAATTTGGTGGCCTGATTCTAAAGCGTGTAGACCTATGGCTGATGATTTTTCAAGTTTTTCTAATTCAACCGGATTTCTTGGTGATCAAAGAGATGCTCTCCGGTGTTCATTTCGTTTGATGTTGATTTCTCGAGATGTTTGTCCGATGTATATTGCACCACATTTCAAGCATTTTATTTCATAGACCTAATTAGATAGAGAATCTTTGGGGATCTGGTCTTTTATATGGACAAGGTTGTTTCGTAGTGTGTTTGATGTTTTAAAGAAAACTCTAATGCCAAGCTGATTGAGTACTCTTCTGATATTATCTGACGTCTCTGCTCTATATGGAATGACGACTGTTGAGGTCCATGTTTTCGGAATGCGTTTTCAGCCATACTTAATGTCTGTGTTGATTTTGTTGATGAAGTTCCATGGGTAGTTGTTTTGCTTAAGAGTTTCATTAGTGCTTGATAATTCTTCTTCGTCCTCATTCCCATCCGTTGTCAGAGAGTGTGCTCGTCTAAGAAGACTTGAAACAACTGAAATCTTTGCGCTGATGGGGTGTGATGACTTAAAGTCTAAATATTTATTTGAGTGGGTTTTCTTCTTGAATATGGATATACTAAAATATCCGTTTTCTCTTCTCTTAACTAGGCAGTCTAGAAATGGTAGTTCACCGACGTCTGATTCTGCTTCCGAAGTAAACTGGATTCTGGGAGATACACAGTTCATTTTCTCCAGGAATGAATTGTGTAGATCTCGTTTTAGTACTACAAAAGTATCATCTACATATCCTAACCATATTTTAGGAACGAGTATGCTTGAAAAAATGTTATTTTCGAATTTATTCATGAAAAGGTCGGCGACTATTAGGGAGACTGGTGAACCCATAGCAACACCATTTGTCTGTCTATATAAACTCCCTTTAAATGTAAAATAATTACTTTCTAGACAGAATTTCAAGCTCTTAATTATTTCACTGGTGTCCAGTGGACATCTTTGTGATAGTGTTGTATCTGATTCTAGTAGACTGGAAATGATATCAAGACTTTCGGTAATAGGGATACTAGTATATAATGAGTTAATATCATAGCTTACCATAATGTCTCATTTATCAATTTCTCGGTGTTCTATTTGGGATTTGAGATCATATGAATTTCTTACAATATTTTGAGTGTCCTTTTGTAGTTGTTGTAGTACCGAGAGTAAGTATTTAGATAGGTTGTATGTCGGTAAGTTGGTGAAATCTATTACTGGTCTTAATGGAACTGTGGGTTTATTATCTTCGGTTGACCGTAGAATCTTGAAGGTGCATAAGATTTTGGTTTTAGTTTAAAGCAGAGAGAATTTTTAATTTTGGGTTTCATTTCTTGAAGGAGTCTGTTTGTATTTAGTTTCATTTTGTTGAATTCGGTGGATTTCTTCTTCTTTTCAATAAGTAAGTATGGTCCTTCAGATAGGTGTTCAATCGCCTTCTTTTCATAATCCGTTCTGTTCATTATCACAAAATGTTAAGCTGTGAAATGTAATTGACAAAACCTATTCTCGTCAGCATTTTGTGTGTATGTGTGTGTGTAAAGTGTCGATTAATATCCATAAGAATGTTAACAATTCGAGTCAAATCGCATGCGCAATGTGAGTTACATAATGTTACGTCGCTGATGTAACTATAGTTGGCAATGCTGATTTGTGGATTCACTACTAACAGGTATTACTGATTACATCTGACCCTAAAAAACCTTCAAAAATGAAGAAGTGACTGACTCACTGGTTGGTTTCAACGTAGACATTTGCACAGATGCGCAGCAATTCAATTTGCAAAACTCAGTATTGCACTCAAAGCAAGAGAAGAGAGTTAAAAGAGGGAATCGAAAGATAGGTGATAAACACAAGTTTGAGTGAAGCCAAAAATAATAGCAATACGGAAGAACGGAACGAATTTAATTGGATATTATAAATCAGAAAGAGTGGATGCATCTGAGCCAGCCATTGAGCACGACAATTTTGAGCTATATCACAAATTGTCTCTACCCACTGGTTTTTAACATAGTGAAGACCACAACCAGTTAGGAAGTCTTCACTTCCCTACGTGGCTTAAATTAACTGTTGTGGATTTAACTGACTGATGTCATGTCCATCCCAAGCAAAACACTAAGCCGCATCATCCTGGAGAGAATCAAACATGCCAACCTGGATGAAAAACTTCGACCGGAACAGTCTGGATTCAGGAGAAATAAGTCATGCATCAATCAGATAGCCACATTACGGATCATCATTGAACAAAGCTTGGAATGGCAGTCACCTGTCTATCTCAACTTCATCGACTTTGAAAAGGCCTTCGACAGCGTCGATCGAGAGGTGCTTTGGCAACTACTTCGCTACTTTCGGGTGCCACCGACAATTATACATCTCATCCAACAGCTGTATGACAATACTGCATGCCAAGTAATCCACAACGGGAAACTAACAGAATCCTTCGAAGTGAGGACAGGGGTAAGACAAGGCTGCCTACTATCGCCAATGATTTTCCTGATTGCAGTAGATTGGATAATGCGACAAACAGCGGACAATGATGAAACAGGCATAAAATGGACCCACACAAAACCCTTGGAGGATCTGGACTTCGCCGATGATATATGTCTGATTTCCCACAAACTGGAAGATATGCAGGCAAAAAACAACAAGTTGGAAGAAGAAGCATCCAGAGAAGAGAAGACTTTAGGTGAACATAGATAAAACAGAGGTGATGAAAATTCCTGGGCAATACCACCAACGACAACAACAACAGACAACAATCGGCATAAATGGGAGGAACCTGAAAGAAACAACCCCTTTTACTTACCTGGGAAGCATTGTTGCAACTACAGGCGGAACTGGTAAGGATATCGAAGCGAGGATTGGGAAAGCAAGACAAGCTTTCATTACTCTCAAGTCTATGTGGAGGTCAACAGCATTCAGCGTCGAAAATAAGATCCGGATTTTCAACTCCAATGTGAAGTCAGTGCTACTCACTTCACGGATTAGAGACTTGGCGCCACGTCACGAAGAGCACCTCAAACAAACTACAGACCTTCATCAATAGCTGCCTTCGCTCAATACTCAAGATGACATGGCCAGAAAAGATCAGCTTCAGGGATCTCTGAGAACAGCCATCCAATCAGAAACCGATTTTGCAGCAAAAAGCAGAAAGAAATGGAGGTGCAGTGTCTATTCTCTGAGGAAACCATCAAATGACATCACTAGAGAAGCCATCGCTCGAGTGGACCTCGAAAGGGAAGCGGCGAGTTGGTCGTCAGTGCAAGGGTGACTTGGAGGAGGTCATGCGAACAGGAGATGAAAACGTGTGGGCAGACTTGGAGCCAGATGAAGACTCTAGCAGAGAGCCGAACACAATGGAGATGCAGGTCTGAAACCCTAAAGGAAACAATAATAATAATGTTTTTGTTTGACCACAACTAACTGTTTCTTAACCTGATCTTATATCAGCCAACATCGCCCGTCGAGAACCGCAATGGTTAGGCATGCGCAACAAGTGTCCTAACCATTTCGGTCGGTGAAACTTCATAACCTCGTCAAACGATTTCCCCTGCTTACCTAGCACTTGATGCCTAACCTCAATATTGCTCACTCTATTATATCACCTGACACGATAGATAGAAGGCAGACAGTTATTATCAAAGACAGCTGGCCTTTTCAAATCTTCCACTTTCAATGGCCATGTCTCACAGCCAGCTATGAAGGAGCAGTACACATGCCTTCTGGTAGACAGCTGGGCATCACTTCTACGCCAAACAAGACTTCTGTATGTTTGCAGAGATTTACTCAAAGATGAAACTTCCCGAATAAGTGAAGTATTCTATCCGCTTCACCGATTCACTCCTAATCTTCTAGCTAGGCGTCGATGTAGTCCAGTCCTGTAGCATTATCTTACATTTGACAGGAGTGAATCGCATGCCAAACATTAGAAGATTGATGCTCAGGGTTTTCAAAAGACTCTACATTTTGTCAGTGTCTTCCTAAAGAAGGACAATTACAATTATTATACTCTTGAGTTTGGTGTCGAATATAGGGCTTCAAAAACACATCTTCACTTTGTGGTATTTTTTGCCGTACTCTTCAGATAGGTACATGGTTGCCCATCTCTCATCTCCTCATCCCCAACACACGATCTCCTCCACATCGCCCTCTCATCAGCGACCCACTCGTCGCTTCCCATTGGCATTCCACTCGAGTGTTGGCTTGCACTGAGCTCGATGTCATTCGATGGCCTCCTCAAAATATGCCAAATTCATCTCCATTTTCTTCCAGATATTTGTTCAGCGATCGGTTATTGGGTGCTTTGTTGTCAGCCAGAGTTTCTTGTTGCTAATTCTTTATGGCCGGCCTGCTGTCCATTGGATCCTCACTATGGAGCAAGCTGAGAAAGCTGTTGATAAACGTCTGCATCTGGCTGTTAGAAAATCTTTTCGTAACGAACACTGCGAGTTTCTGGCCCGTATAGAAGCAGTGACTAACCAACTTCACATTTATGCCGGAAATCTGAATCTTGTTGTTTATGCTGAGGCGGAGTGCAGAAGATTTTCAAACTGGTTTCAGATTGATGAATGCATATCTCGCCTTCCCAATTCTGCCATTGACATCTTCATCCCTTCCATCTGTAGTTGAAAGGATGCTTCCTGGAAAAGTTGAGCAAGTAAACTCTGTCAAATCTCTCTCATTGGTTGTGATTGGTGCTGGTTGTTGTTGTTGCAGTTAGTGGCTCATCTTGACCACCTCTGTCTTCTCTATGTTCACGTGGAGTCTTGTCTTTGCTGATTGTCTGCTTCTGCGAGCAGTTTTTTGGTTTTCGCCTGCCTGTAAGTCTTCGAGTTTGTGTGACATTAAACATAAATCATTCAATCACGAAATCCAGATCTTCTAGAGTCTTCTTATCTGTGGTCCAACATATTCCAGTCTTCTCTCTCACTCTCATGCACAGTCTGGTGCATACTTCAGTCCACCACAACTAGGAATATCATTGGTGATAACATATAGGCTGCCATGTCTTACTCCTTTATTCACTCAGAATCCTCCTCTGAGTTTTCCATTGTGGAATACTTGATACGTGCCTTTTTCATATATTCAGCTGCTGGTAAAGACTCAGGTCATGCACGCCATAGTGTTGAAGTAGCATCTAAATTACTTCTCAGTCAATGCAGTCTGTAGATGGCCTTTTCAAAGTCGTTGAAGTTGAGGTGGAGGTCTGACTGCCATTCTATGCTTTGTTCTGTGATGACGATGTGTAGAGTTGCAATTTGATCAATACATTTGCTTTTCCTGAATCCAGCTTGTTCAAGAAGTGGGTGAAGTTCTGCATGTAGTGCATCCTTTGTTCTTTCCAGGATGATGTCACTCAGTGTTTAACTTGGCGTGGATTAGAGCATTATTACACGCCTAATCTTGCAGAGACATAAGTTGTATTCCTTCGGTAATTTAAGAATATAGCTATTCTTCCAGTCTGTGGGTACTTTTCATCCATTCCAAAACATTTGCAATAATGTCGTGAGAACATCTGCCTCAGTCTCTGAGTCCATTTTTAGTGCTTTCGATGAAGTTTCACCTGGTGATGCTGACTTCGTGGCTGGACTTCAATAGCTTGATCGTATTTAGAATTTCTGCTTTCTTTGGAGGATTGGCATCCACTGACAGACAGTTCTGTGCTTGCTGTTGATGGTATTTCTGAACGAGAAGCAGGTGATGGTGCATTCAAGAGTCATTTTAAGTGATCAGCCCATTTTTTATTAGTTTCTGCTCCATAGTGATTAGATTTCCTTGAGCTGCTTTCATTGGATTTATCATCTGGCTTGATCTCTTCCCGGAGAGAGAACTGGTGACTATCTGATATGATGTTCTCAGGTATTTTCTAACTGCCATCTGTCTGTCCTACTTCATTTGCCAACAGGTGTGTCGTAGAATTGTATTTTGTATTTCCCAGCACTCTTCACCACTTCTTTATTCATTGTAGTATGCATTGAATTCGGTTTCTCCTTCTGCTGTTCTTCACTGCATAGAGTCATCTTCTCTTTCACTATCTCTTCCTCCTCTCCTCGATTAGTTTCCGGGTAGCTGCCGTTGACAGACATTCTTTGTTGTGTCTCTTCTTTCTCCCTAGAACATTTTTACACGTTTCTCTGAACAACACCTGCAGAGAGTTTGAATGTTCTTCCACGCAATTAGTGTCTCCGACTTTGCTCTGATCTGATCTGTAGTGAAGGCATTCTTATAAATTTGTCCTTCACTTTCTGAATGTTGAACTTGAATTACAGTGACCTCTTTCCAGTTGTTCTGGAGGACGTGAGCTTCAGTTTGAAGGTTCCTTGAACTGAATGATGATCTGAGTTTACGACCGCTCACCTTCTGAACTGTGTGTTCAGTAGGCCAGCTGCGCCCTTACTTTCTTGAGCAACATTGAGATAAAGTCTACTTGATTTGTGGTGTGTCCATCAAGGAAAATTCTCATTGCTTTGTGTGCATCCTTGTACAGTTACACCCTACCTCCGATTATCAAATTATTGAAAGCGCATTAGTCTGCGGATAATTCTCCTTTCTCATACATTTCTCTGAGACCCTCTCGACCCATGATGACTTCTCTTCTTGTATTATCTGCTCCCACTTCGGCTTGCATTCATTTCGCCCACAAGGATTTTGATGACTCCATTTGGGATGTTGTCCACCACTGTTTTAATTGTCTATAGAGGTCTTACTTCTCTTGTCCCATGTTGTTTTTAACACTGTGCGTAAAAAGCTTTATATTATTGTAGAGTCGATGATGAGGAACTAATTGAAAAGGAATATATTTCTTCGCTGAATCTGTTGTTCTTTCTACATGCGTAAATGGTAATTTGGAAATGATAAGTATGTTTTTTAAATGTCTTGTGTTTTCAATATTTTTTTCTTGTGCATTAAAGTTTCTGCAGCAGTTTGATTGGTTTTATGTGTTGGGTCACAAGCCCACGGCCGACCCTCCTTCTTTGCCTGGGCTTGGAACCAGTTAAAAAACTAGCAAGCTAGTAAAGTAGGCGAAGCGTAGAAGGACTTTACCGTCTGCATATTCAAAATCAGTGAAATTATCATCTGGTAATAAGTTAATCCCTGAGTCGCTGAAGTCAGTAGTGATTTAGTCTATTAGTATATATATATGATGATAATGAAATTAATTAAAAATGGAGACAGTGAGTATCAGTGAAGGACAACACTGGTTTCCCTCACATCAGATGACAAATCTCCGTAGGCTGCCACCCGGTCGCATGAGTTCAGTTAAAGTGCCTTGATCAGCGCATTATTTTCTCTCGGCAGTCCATTCACAGTCAAACATTACCATGGTACCTCTCGGTCGACGGAATTGACGGCCGCCTTCCTTATCTAGAGCCTGTCTAGTTCCCTCGTGCGTGTTCCTCCCTAGTACTCCTCAGTCTACGCAGCCTTAATGACCCTTGAAATTTACACACTATATGGGTCAAACTCATTTCCCTGTGATTATCACTGGAAGACTTGTCTCCCTTCTTGTATATCGGGATAATAAATGACTTACATCAGCTCGACGGGACTATCTCTGGTTCCTAAACTCCATCTAATACCTTAGCCGAAGCAGACAGTAAACGGTTTCCATCGTAAATAAACATGAAGACGTAGGAAAGACCAGCCCACTCAGAGCAGAACAATTCAATTTATTATAAAGAAATACAGCGTCTACAAATATTAATTACCTTGAAATTGTAAGCCCAGAATTAAACAAGATTCGGCTCCCGGGTAATTGTAGTCAAATTTTACCCTGAGATAATTGTTACACGTGTCCAAACTCGTTTTCAAACTGTGTGGACCTGCTTGAACTCTATCCAGTCATTTCTAATCACATTCCAATAAAAATGTTGATTCGTGTACCCAAAATTCTTGAAGGAAAATGTCTGCAAATGCACACAGATGTTGTACGAAGGAAAAAGTATGATTCACAACAAACAGCACCAGGTCACGTGATATGCTGCGACCAACTATTTTGCTCGAAGAACCTGAGCGTAGACAAAGTACTAGGCGGGAAATTACGTTAGGCACCGTGTGCATTTCGTACACACTTTTGTTCACAATAAAGCTGATGTTAATAAAGAAAAAAAATACTTAGTAGAATTCAGAACTAAGTCTGTTGGCAATTTTGTAACTTCTTGACTCGTCTTCAGCTTGTTATGCCTCATTTGATCACTCTATTCAAGAAGCGACCACAGCTGCAATGACTATACTTTCGTATTTTGTAACTAGCATCATGAGCTGTAGTATTCCATGGACTATTAACAGAGACAATCTTACTAAGTAGGGAAGTACAGAGGCAGAGTAGATGAAGGTTTTGAATACGTCACACGTAGAATTACTCCACTTCCCAATGTTATTAGGAAATGTGGCTCCATAATCATACTGAATAGTAACCATAAAGGTTGGTTACAAAGTTCGAAACTTTATTATGGATTTTGGGAACGATGGTATTCACAAAATATTCAGTTGTCATTCACTCGAAGGATAAATGATTGAGGCGCAAGTAAAACAGTTTTAAGCGGCGGTTTTTCCCCAGAAGCTGACATCCAGTTTAATTTCCCACTGCTGTCAGTAATAAAGATCCATAGATACACATATATCTTCAGGAATGTCAAATGACATCCACGAAATGAGGCTGTGCTTCACACCAGATGTACCTGAAACATCACACCGCGAAATGTAAATCTGTTCACAGTATGAGAACTTTGATTATGACATAGTTAAACATGGTCTGGGAATGTTCACTAACATCAGGGAGCCTTCACTAGATGACGGAGGAAGCATCGGTGTAAAAAAACGTCCTTCGGATTAGATTTGGTGGAGAAAGCGATGTACCATGATGAGACTTTGAAGAAATCTAGGAAAATAGCCTCAATTGATTATTTTCCTATTCACAATGAGAACAGCGATAAATTTGAAGAGCAGTCAAGTTTAGATTAAAACTAGGTACTCATAAACGCAGGTACATAAACAATATTGTGAATCCATCTCGTTTGTTTACGATCGAAGTTCACTACAATCTATTCAATAACAAAAATTTCAAGATAATATAATAAATGAATATTTGTTTTGATTCCATAGTAAATAAAGCGTGAGATTGTGACACGTAAGTGATATCATCAACATTACCACTGATTTTATAAACCACATATATTCTCCGATATCGAAGTACTTATAAATTTGAGTATTAACACTGGTAGTTTAGGTGTACAAAAGATGCATTTGAATGCAGATACGCTGACAGCCATGCCATAACGTCCACAAAACTTGCCAGATTTAAGTCGTTTCAGGCTAATACATGATATCGACTGATAGAACTACATGTATTGGTGAAACTGCAGGAATCAATAGCACCTACGGGATGATTTAAGACCCTTCTGGCTCCGATTGCTTGATCCCAGAGAAAAGTCAGGTGAGTTATACATGGATATAGATTGAAGGAAGAATCATTTGACTACGATCATAGCTAGAAGTGTGCCGAATGTGAAGGATAAAATTATTATTATTATATTATTGTTTCCTTTAATTCCTAGAGGAACATAGGGCTTCAGCCATGCGTCTCCATTGAGTTCGGTTCTCTGCTAGAGTCTTCACCTGTCTCCAAGTCTGCCCACACGTTTTCATCTCGAGGGCTTGTCTGCCTATTTGTTTCACAATCGATTCCTGCTGGGTTGGTTCGCTCCCAGAGATCTCTGTTGCTGATCTTTTCTGGCCATCTGATCTTGGGTAGTATAGAGCGAAGACAACTGTTAATGAAGGTCTGTAGTTTGTTTGAGAAGCTCTTTATGACGCGCCAAGTGTCTGATCCGTATAGTGAGTAGCACTGACTTCACATTGGAGTTGAAAATCCGGATCTTATTTTTCATTTTCATGCTGAGTGCTGTTGACCTCCACACAGACTTGAGAGTAATGAAAGCTTGTCTTGCTTTTCCGATTCTTGCTTTGATATCCTCGTCAGTTCCGTCCGCCTGTAGTTGAAACGATGCTTCCCAGGTAGGTAGGTAAAGGAGGTTGTTTCTTTTAGGTTCGTCTCTACGGGAAATTTAGTGAACCAGATATTGTGAACTGAAATTTGGTGTCACTTTTCCTAGAATACATGAATAGCGTAGTAAAGTGCTTCATATAGTCTGCCAAAACTTTCTGATTCAAAATTAATGAATGTAACAAATTCAGAAGGGATTTTGACAGGCCATTGTGTTCAACCATGTTCAACACATGACTAATCAGTGTCACATTCAGCCTTGATCAGAGTGGTTCAGGGAAACTCTTACTAACTGAGTGGCATATATGCGTCTGTTCATGGGGCCTTACATGTGTCATAATATTCATGTATTTTAATTCCGGCTGCAAATGGATATGCTTTCCTTCTACCGATTCTATGTTCATCCTTCAAAGTGCATTTTTATTTTTTTATTATAATTCAAGAATTATTTACAGAGAAGGAACAATGTCAGGGGAGTGTTCAACATTGTCCTGTTTGAAAGAATCGCCACTGCGCACAAAAATAAGCCAATATCTATTTTACTTCATCTGGGTAATCAAAACCACTCTAATTATTCAGCATTCCTATCATGATTCATACAGATGTTAGTCGACACATTGTTTTTTGTTTTGGGGACGGTATGCATGGTTTTAGTCGTGAGCAGTTCGTAAGCCTTGAAATTGAATATTATTACGGAAAAAACTATATTTCATGCTCTAGGGAGGCAGTTACCGATTGGTTCGCTGAACATCCTAACACGCCACTTATTTTAATGTAAGTCAACTTTTTTACACAGTATGTTTGACTGGTACCCACTTCTTTGTGAACCTTATGATCACGTGACGTGTCTTTTGAGTAGAACATTGAGCTTCAAGATTTGGAGTTTTGTTAACCGTGTTGTTGTTTATATAGACCGTTAGTTTACTGGTCATACGCTTAGCTTTTACTTGTTTCCTGGACAGGAAGCTACGCTAGGCTAATTAGGATTACGTCGTCCTGATGTCGAAGTGGCACCATATACTTCTGTGTGCGTCAGTGACACAGCGGTTTGGACGCCCCCGACCAAGCACATGGTCCAGATTTCGATCGCCGGTCGACGCACACACGATATCAATGGTCAGCCTGCAAAATTTTGGCTACCGATATCACATGCTCAGAATTACATACTTGTACCAAAAATACTGTGTTGAGTCAAGCTATAATAAAAATATTAAAAAATTTAAAAAAATATAAAATCATTCTTAGGTTGATTCAGTTACTCCTGTTTCGTCGTCAAGAAATTCGCAGAAGTAGCACTTGTTTACCAACGGACATAATACAGTGGGTCATGATCGGTGATGAATGAAAGATCAGGCGCCTCAAATGTTCAAGCATGTCGCCGTTTCATTTAGCGGATATTGTTTCTACACGAAGTAGCAATCCATCCCCAGAATAGGTGTAATTCCTTGACGAAAGACACATCTTTTATTCCTCCTGTCTAGCGGCTGCTGTTGGAAAGACAACCTGAATTCTAGTCAGTGACCATTTTTGTGCCAATGATTTGAAAATATGCCATTTTTCTTTTCAGAGCTTTTGGAATACTGGCAACTTTAATTCTCGTATTACTCAGGGGATTCAAATATGAAAATGTGGTTGACCATCTTCTTATCCTAATAGGTGTAAGTTTGCTCACATTATTTTATCTCTATTTTTGCCACATGTTTCCTAGAAAAATGTAATCCCGATCCAGTATCACATGGGGAACTGGAGAATATTAGGAGCGAATATAAATCTTTCTTCTCTTATTTGAGACTTCAGAGATAAGTCACCCGAAACAAAAAGTCGAGACATAGTTTCTAAACCATTAGGTTATGATACCTTTAGTGTTTTACAAGCCAGTGATGCATAGATTCTTACTTTGACCACTTTGGTTCACTTTTGCTAACTGTAATCCGAGAGTGTCGAAACTTATGTCGCTTCAGCAAGTCAGAATTAGGATGAGTCTGTCAGATAGACAGTTTTATCTTATGAGGATGTCTGACACTTCTAGTGATTCCACCCGTTTCTTGAGGAATAAGGCAGTATCTTCACTAGGTAAATTTCAGTTGCGCTTGAAATACGAGATCTCAGGGTTGCTGTGATTTCAAATATTCAATGGTGACACTTATGAAATTAGTGATGACAGCACTGAGCTTTTCTGCCAGTGACAGTGACAGTGACATGGCCTCAGTTACATGTATAATTACGATTTTGTACACTTACTGGGGATGTTGTTCTGATTTCTACCTCTAACAGGATGTCAGTGGTGGAGGGTTTTGGAATATTTATTTCAGTAAATGAAAAATCCCCATATTGAAATCAAAACAAGATTTTGAGCGAACAATTGTTTTCGATAACTTCTTCTTCAGACCCTACAGTTATAAATCCATGAATAATAGAGTACATATAGCCAATAAAGGCAAATGAAAATAATATCAGAAACTGTATTGGGGTGCATGTGTAAGTTGAGATGATAGTCCATTAGTTAACATAGTCAATCAAATCTGTATAGGGTGTATAGTTAGAAAAAATGTGATGAAGTGTGAATGAACAGTGGGGTGATATAGTGCTGTTTTATAGTCGACAGAATACAAGTGTCGTTGGGGTGAGAGAAATGCGATAATCACAAAATACATACAAACACACATTAACAAAGGGGACACCGAATGATAAATAAAGAGGCTAAATTGTATATTGTAATAAGATGTTAGTAGGCTTAGTATAAAATTACAAAGGTTGACAAAATTAAGGGTAACAATGAGGTGAAATAAACCGGGTGAAGAAATGGATAATAAAGACATGATATCACAAAATGATAATAATGGTAATAATAATACTAAAAATTATGATCCTGGTGACCTTATAGTCGGCCAGGGTAGACAGAGAGAGTGAATAAGTTTTTTCTGTACACATAAGTCTGGTCTTTCTCTATTAATCTCTGAAGCCTCAGCTATGGCTAGGAGGCGTGATCGTGTGCATTTAAGGAGATTGTTCGGTACTCGATACATAACTGTAAATGACTCATCTACTTTGATGCTGTGTTCGCTATCCACTAGATGAGACAGAATTGCACTATTTAATGGTTTGGTTGCTCTTTTCCCAAGCCAAACAGGAATATGTTCACGAATGCGTAAAGATAAATTCTTTTGGGTACAGCCTATATAACTAGCTCCACAGGAGCAGTTGAATTTATATACACACATTGATGTCGCCATTTTGGGTAATCTACCTTTAATGCACAGTGTCAATATGGGTTTGGTTGAGAAAGTGACATGCAGTTTTGCGGCACTGAAAGTTCTTTCAACTGCTCTCGTTAATCTACGGTCTAATATATCGCTGGATACATCACCTTTGAATTGTAAATTTAAATAAAGCTTTTTCTTACTGACTGTGTCTCACTTAATTTTGTGTGTGTAGTATCATAGATATACTTCCTTACAAAGTTGGTAGGATAGTCGTTTTGTAGCAAGGCGTTTGTATGATTTATTTATTTCTGATCTTTGCCATTTGACACAATCATTATAATGCTATTGTTCGAGGAAATGTATGAAGTCATTCATTTGATGTTCTTCTTGTCATATGTCTGAAAGAATGTATGAGTTGCATTTGACTGCGTAAAACAATAACAATTGCTTATCTTAAACAACTATTATTGAGATGCACACTGAATGTGCAATTTAGATTTAGTGATGTCATCTACAATCAGAGGGATGGAGTAGCCATATGGTCTCCTTTAGGACCGCTCTTAGCGGACGTCTTCATGGCAAGCTTAAAGAATGGCCCACTAAAGGAAACCATCGATATTTCGTTTATATATAAAGTAAACATAGATGATACCTTCATAGTATGTGTTGAAAACTCGTCAACTGCCGAACTTATTGGAATATTTAATGGTTCTCACCCATCTTTGCTTTTCACGGTCGAAGAAGATTTATATTCCTCATTTCACTTCCTTGACGTTAAGCTAGATAGAAGAGAGAATGGAATGCTGTTAAGGTCGATTTACCGAAAGTCAACATTCACTGGGCAGCACACTAATGTTCGACAGTTGGGTACCTTTAGGGAGAAAGAGAAATCTTATTCATTCCTTATGTTCCAGAATTCCTAAAATCTGCTGTACAGAGACAATTGATAGTGAACTAAATAACCTTCGATCAAATCTCTTTAAAAATGGTTATCCTACAATGTTTATTGAACGTTACATCAAGAAAGAATGCGCCCCTAGACAAATCACAGTGCCAAAGGAAAAAAACTGTCTATGAGTCTGGCATTCAAAGGTGACACCATTTCGGAATTGATTAAAAAATCGTTTATCTAAATGTATTAAACGCACTTTTCCTGCAGCTGAATTTCAATTAGATTTTACCAGTCAAAATATGATTAGACGATGCGTCAAGGATAGATTAACGCTTATGTTCACATCTATGTGTATTTACTCATTTACCTGCTCTTGTGGAGCTGATTATATTGGATGTTGTAAGCGTAATCTCCGAAAACGTGTAGCTGAACACTATCCAGTCTGGTTAATGAAAGGCGAACGTAGAACTGCGAAGTCGTGTATTTGTGATCACCTGTTAGAGTCTGGTCATTTTGCCCCACGTGATTCATCTTTCAAAGTTATCTACACGGCAAAATCGAATCGATCCAAAAGTTTACGTTTTCTTCACTTATGCATAGCCGAAGCTTTAGCTATACATGAACAGAAACCTAAATTAGGTGTTCAGAAACGTTTTGTCAAACCTCGTTTCTTTACCTTGGTCATAGTGATTTTTTAAAATATTTAGACAACACTTGATATTTCTAAAACATTTTTGATTTCAATTCATTTATAAAACAATCTTTAATAGTTTTGTAATTTATCCACTTCAACTCTAACCCTTATAACATTTTAATTATCGTTATTCTTATCACTTATATATGTATATTGACTGAGCGATTATTTCGTGCCACTTAATAACCTTTTTCTGTGATATAAATACTACTGTACAGCTTGAAAATGAAATTTTTTTGCTGAACAAAAAACTGTGTTTTTACTTATGAATACGTGGGTATTTTTCGTGATTTAATAACAGTTTTAATTACTGATCAATTCTCTTGCATAATACACATCATTGAGTTGATATGTTTTAGCGTGTATCAATATTAATGATTTACTAATACAATTCTTGTTTTATTTCCAGTATCTACTGATCTCTTTTAGCTTCGCTGGCACACTACTGTACATCCAATTGTTTTGCTCTCTCATATCTATTCTTGTAACAGTAACAGTCAGTAGCATTGTGACATTTTTGGGTCTTGCATTCAGAGCTGTGAAGATGAAGTACACTGTAATTATCTTCATTGTTGGGTGTGTTTTCGCTGCGACTACAATTCTCATGATCATTTTTCGACAATTTGTCCCTAAAGAACGGGAAGTAAGTTTTCAAGACTGATTAAATTATCATATTTGAATGCCCAGATGTATAGACAGTTTCACGGTCAAGGAGCCACTCATTTTTGTAATCGTAATATTTTTTTAAAAATTCACAATAAGTATTGACTTGTAAGTATTCAGGATAATCTGAGACAATTAGGCCTTTAAACTTTAAGAATTGCAGTTTTCATTTTGTGAACTACTTTTGTACAAGTTCAGTTGGAAGTATCGACAGGATTTCAGTCATTTACCACCGAGAAAAGAATAAATTTGAAATAATAGAGAAGATTTGTAGCTCAGGTGGATGATTTGCAATAAATAGTGTTCTCTGAGCTGAATGGTTTAGTTGCGAAGCTTTCGTCGTCCTTCTGGACGACATCTTCAGCGCCATATTTAGCACAGAGTGAAATGATTTAAATTTCTTCATGAGTGATGTAATTGCGTCTCCTGGTGACTGTCTTTACATATGTATTGACCATTTTCTATTGACTTGGATTTTAAACTTTTTGGTCACCTGATTTACTTTTTATTAGTTGGTATATTTCATCTATATTAACGTGTTTGTTAACTGCATTTTCGCTTGAGTACCAGGCTTCTGGGAATTCTCTGGCACTTTTCGTGTTTCCTCTGTCTAAGATTTTGACATTATCCTAATCAAATTGATGACCATAATTGTCTGTATGCATTGATACTAAAGTGTTTAAAGTCGAATCAAAACACCATCATCAAAGACCACAAGAAAATTCATTCTACCATACATGAGGAATATCTCTGAAATAACAGCTAGAATACTGAAACCGTTAGATATAGATAGAAACCAGTAAAATCGCCTAATTCCATATATTGCAAACTGAAAGATCCAACAGAAAAAGTGGATAAAATTAATACCATTTACAAAATAAATTGTATGAACTGAAACAAACATTACATGGGCCAAAGTGGGCATCCCCTTCGAATCAGAATCCAAGAACACAAATCATCCGTGAAAAGACACGATATCTATTCTTTAGTATCAATGCATACAGACAATTATGGTCATCAATTTGATTGGGATAATGTCAAAATCTTAGACAGAGGAAACACGAAAAGTGCCAGAGAATTCCCAGAAGCCTGGTACTCAAGCGAAAATGCAGTTAACAAACACGTTAATATAGATGAAATATACCAACTAATAAAAAGTAAATCAGGTGACCAAAAAGTTTAAAATCCAAGTCAATAGAAAATGGTCAATACATATGTAAAGACAGTCACCAGGAGACGCAATTACATCACTCATGAAGAAATTTAAATCATTTCACTCTGTGCTAAATATGGCGCTGAAGATGTCGTCCAGAAGGACGACGAAAGCTTCGCAACTAAACCATTCAGCTCAGAGAACACTATTAATTGCAAAAGGAATAAATTTATCTATCGGTTTCGGAATAACAATTCTCTTTCATTTACTTTCCGAGTGAAACATATGGCTTCAATAACACATCTCCACTTTGTTCTATTTTCTACCGCCCTCTTCAGCTGGTTCCACGATTTACAATGCTTTCTCATCTCTTCCCCACGCGACCTCCTTCACGTCACCCTCGCACCGACGATCCACTGTTCGCTCACTATTGGGATTCCACTCCAGCACTGGCCTGGAGTGCAATGTCATTCAGCGGCCTCCTCAATGCATACCCAATCCATCTCTACTTTCTTCTAAATATTAGTTCAGCGATCGGCTCTTGGTTGGTTTGTCCCTATAGTTTCTTGTTGCTTGTTCTTTCTGATCATTTGATCTTCAGTATGGACCCAGCGAAGCTAGCTGTTGATGAAAGTCTACACCCTGTTGAAAATGCTTTTCGTGGCAGGTAGTGCAAGTTTATGGCCCGCGTAGAAGAACGGACTTCACACTGGTGTTGAATTTGTGAGTGCGGAAGATTTCTAAACCGGTTTCAGTTTGATGAAAGAGTATCTTGCCTTTCCACTTCTGACCGGCTTTGACATCTTTATCCCTTCTGCCTGTAGTTGAAATGATGCTTCCCAGATACATGATGGCGGCAACCTTTGCTAAATATCTCTCGTTGATGGTGATTGTCACTGGCTGTTGTTGTTCATCACAGCCGTCTTCCCTGTGTTCATATGGAGTCTAATTTTCCCTGCCTCTTCAACTAGTTTGTTGGTTTTCGCTTGCACGTCTCCGAGTTTGTGTGACATTAGACATATATCATCATCAAGATCTTCTAGAGTCTTAGTATCGGTCGTTCACCATATTCCTGAATCCTTGCCTCCAGTAGTCTGACGCATAATCCAGTCCACCATGATTAAGCATATTATCGGTGATAATAGGCAGCCTTATCTTACTCCTGTGTGCACTTTGAACACCCACTGAGTTTCCCACTGTGGAGCACTTTACTGATACGTGACACTGTCATATAGCTTTTGAATGAGTTTGACAAACACTTGATTACTGCACACCATAGTATTGAAGTAGTTTCCAAATTAACTCATGGTCAATACCGTCTTCTGAAGGACTTTTCGAAGTCTATGGAGGAAGTTAAGGTAGAGGTGTTTCTGTCATTCTACGCTATGTTCTGTGATGACGATGCGTAGAGTTGCAATTTTATCAATACATGATTTGCTTTTCCTGAATCCAGCTTGTTCCCGGTGTGGGCAGAATTCTGTATCCAGTGCATCCTTTATTCTCTCCAGGATGATGCGACTTAGTATTTTACTCTGCGTGAACAAGAGCATTATTCCACGCCTACCTAAATCACCCTTCACGGTTAAAATGTATTGCTCATAGTCGTAATTGTTGTCACTTCTTTCTCATTTTTCGTGGAGATAGAAAAATATTCAGCTGTGTGGGTTACCTGTTGAATCATTCTTACTGCACGTATTCTCAAACGAGTATCGATCTCCACCCTAAATGTATTGTATTCGATTTCTATATCGCCAACTTTTGTCTCATCCTATTTCATGGACTCTATGCAACGTTTTTGTTCATCTGTCTTTTAAATTCTTCACATTATTCGGGTCGACTAATCTAGATTTCGCTAGTTAATCTAACTGACTTTGGCCCTCCAATTCACCCAAGCATCTGACCCTACAATAACTGAAGGATTGTAAGTAATTTATACCACTTTGTTTAATGCTTTAGCTGACATTTTTTTCTACTGAGTTTTCGGATTTAAATGTCTTGAGCCTGTCTTGTTGGGAATTCTCTGTAAAGTCGATGACATTCTCTGTTCGCTTAGTAGAATCACTAAAATTTAAATTTCCTGTTGTTAGTATTGTCATCGTGAAACATTTGTCGAAATAATTATCCAGCATCCAGGCTTCCCTTAAACACCACTAAATTTCCCGTTATTTAATCTGGTCAATTCACTCTATTAGTTGAGCGAAACACTAATCCCATTTCCATATTAGTTTGTTTATTAGATGTATCACACAGTGAAACAGTATTATTTACTGGATGACGTTTCGAACAAAATTTATTGTTCATAATCTTATCAATTGTGATCACACAACTTTGAAACTTGAGTTTCAAAGTCAAGTTTCAAAGTTTCAAAGTCGTGTGATCACAATTGATATGATTATGAACAATAAATTTTGTTCGAAACGTCATCCAGTAAATAATACTGTTTCACTGTGTGATACATCTAACAAACAAACTAATGTGGAATTACTTACTACCACAGTGCCCAAGTTTTACACATATACTAATCCTATTTCCCAAATGAATTTCAAATATGGATTATAATTTCTGTTTCATGCAAATTCTTGTGTAAAACGTATCAGCTTCATGTTTTCTTGATCCTGTACTCCGATTCATTTTACAAATCGAGTTTCTAAGTTGTTTAGTTGACACTATATACGACTATGAACAGTGAATTAGATTCGAAATGTCATTCAGTAGATAATACTGCTACAGTGTGCGATATATCCAACCTAGATAAGAAAAGGTGGTCTTGTTTATGCAGAGCAGGCTTTCAAGCCTCGCTCTCAGCCTTCCCCTTCCTACATTTTTGATATCGGTCACATGAGGTTTAGTAAAGTGTTGATGTCCCTTGCGTATACACCTAGGTTTCCATGATCAAACTGATGAATTTTTCATTATATTTAGTGTTTTTGGAAACCAGATGGTGAAAATAGAAACATCATACAGATATTTTGGAACTCCATCCATAAATAAAATCTTAGTTTTTACGGTTTCGCATTATTTTTACCTAACCTTCCTTCCTATGAGAACTTTGAGTCTGTCCTGTAGCTGGAACGTACCCTAATTTATCTCATCTGAACATTTTTTTCCAACATACAAGACGTTCGACATGGAAAATAAAAGCAGATTACACGATAGATTTGTGCTGGGTCTATCTAAACACTTCGTGAGCATAAGCGATATCATTCTGAACCAAGGTAGTGTATTTGTAAAAAATTATATTCGTAATATCTCAGCGATATTGAAATGAGTAATTCCAGCGTTTCGTTCGGCAATCTGGTCCGAACTTCTTCAGGGAAATTAATCAAAATTAACATAACAGAGGTTTTTATATATAAAAGGCACATCTTTTTGTTTTTAAAAACTTTGTCCAAACATGATTCATAAACACAAGTAATAACAAGTATAATAAACAAAATTGTATGAGCTGTGATCAAAATTTGACCTCGGACTTACAAATATTGGTCTACCTTTGTTAAACACTTTAAAGAGAGTGTGCATGCGTGTGTGTGTAAACAGTTGTAAAACATTTCTTAACGTCTCAATAGGAAGATATAGACAGTCAGGAATTTGACCAAGTATTATTAATTAATTAGTGATACATATCCATTTTTATTTATTAATCAGGATTTCCTATGCATCAGCTAACATCAAACCTTCATGTCCGTTCAAACTGCTAGTATCCAGAATTTTATGATTAGACGTATTTTCAAAATTATGGTGTTTAGGATTAGAGTTTAGTTTAAGCACCCTGTGGAACTTATTGCAATGTCTTCTTTCTGAATATTGAGCTGCTTTATTCGACCTACTGGAGTTGTCAGGTGACTCGACAGCTAGGGATTTAGGATGTGCATTTTGTTCCAGACAACGGAGACTGAAAACACGATGATTGTGCCAATTACATAGTTTCTTTGTTAATTTACAACTGTTTACACACACACGCATGCACACTCTCTTTAAAGTGTTTAACAAAGGTAGACCAATATTTGTAAGTCCGAGGTCAAATTTTGATCACAGCTCATACAATTTTGTTTATTATACTTGTTAATACTTGTGTTTATGAATCAAGATTGGACAAAGTTTTTAAAAACAAAAAGATGTGCCTTTTATATATAAAAACCTCTGTTATGTTAATTTTGATTAATTTCCCTGAAGAAGTTCGGACCAGATTGCCGAACGAAACGCTGGAATTACTCATTTCAATATCGCTGAGATATTACAAATATAATTTTTTACAAATGTCTATTTCTCACTCGGCGCCCAAATATTTTAGAACTATTCGGTCAAATCTTGACGACAGTTCATTTGAATCAAGGTAGTGTAAGTTATTGAAAGGGAACGTTACAGACAATAATACACTTATCCTAATAGAATATCAGGATGTACGAATAATTGAGGTTAAAGTTTCCTCTATTTGGCACCTGTTTAGCACTCGTTTGACGCTGCATTAGTCTGATATCGATTTGTTAAAACAAAGTGACCTTATCTTATTCCACTCAAACATCTGCTTTTCCATCATTCAAATTCATACTCTGTAAAACCTTAAGAAAAGCGTCGGAGGCATAGTGGTTAGGACGCTCGCCGACCATGCACATGGTCCGGGGTTCGATTCCCGGCTGACGCACTCCTTTACCTCGCTAAGCCAGAAATAATGCTGGTGAAGAGGGAAGGTTGGGCATGAGGCTAGCAACCCCATCCTGTAAAATGAACACCGAAACAGAAACTTCAAGCCACTAGCTTGAAGCCTTATGTTCCACTGGGGAACGTGAAGGGAAAATAAACCTATATGTTCAAATTACACCTCTCTTTATATTTTCCAAGTCCTGTTATATTGTTATTTCTTCTTATAATTATTCAATGTTTCGAAATTTTCAGATGCCTTACATAATAGTCTTTTCTCTCTGTATGGGCGTCTGCGCAATAATAGTAAGTTCAAACAGTAATCAACCTATTTAATAAACCCTATCAGTCATGGTTTATTATTTTTTATGTATACGTGCTACATAAAGAGTTTATTATGCACATTTCAATGATTTCCTTCTCTTTGGGATATGCCGCTAAAGCCGGCAAAAGATGCTTACATATCCCGTGAAAGGTGAATCTCATTTCAACCTGATTTGAAGGATTGTAGCGCATATCATGAAGTTGAAATGAAGTCCAGCTCCCAGCAACTGCAAAGTGTCTATCACTAACTATTGCATTCACTGCCCAACATATTGACGAACAAAATAATAATAATTTGCTTTATTCTAAAACAGTACTTGTGATACAGAATGGAATCCTCAGCATTTTTACTACAGTATTGCATCCAGTTAGTACATTATCGGTAAATTAAATTCTACATAGATTATGGGTAGTCTCAGTTCATTATGACAACAACATATTGGCATGCCGGTAGCAAAGCCAAAGTTGAACAGTGTTTGAAGGTGTTAGGAAAGTAGGTGCTATCATATTTACTGGCGCAAGCGGAAGAAAGAAACAAAGCAGCACATAACGGAAAAAGAGAGAGAATCGGAAAAGAAAGAAAGAAAATGTTGTACCCATAAATGATATGAGTTGGAAAGACGAGGTCCAGTTTTACTACTGACTATTTAATGAATTATAGGTGTCACATCTAATGCTTTCTTTTTCGCACGGAACACGATCTAATTAGGGTTTGGTTGAGTTTTTGTACTTGCTGGTGCGAGCATATAGTTTTCTATATAGACTTCTGGTTCTGCCTGATGAGATGCAAGGGGAGAGTTGTGAATGAAGAGGGTGGTGTGAGTTAGATAAAATGGATTTAGCCCATTTTTCACATGAGTCCAAGTGTCTGTCAACCAGAATATTAACAAGCTGGTTAAGTGGCACGTTGCTTACCCTGCTGACAACCTTTAGCATCCTGCGTAATATGTTATAGTCTTTCTTAAGTAGCTCGGGAAAAACTAAGGGGGAACAATAGAGAATAATAGGCAGAATGCGAGAATTAACGAATTGTAGGAGTAAGGGTTAGGTTATACCAGAATGTCTTAACTTCTTGATGTAGAAGGTAAGACGGAATATTTTCACATAACTGAGTGAAAGACATTTCAGTGTTACCGTCGAGATATTTAGGACAAAATCAGGAGGATTCAGTGGTTTGTTAAACGTTTTTGATGATGCAGTGTGTCAACGGTCAAGCCTTCACTTAAATCATGAATGGAGGCAGTTTGACGATATCTGTCTGATAAAGCACGAGGAGGACAAAGTTTACTGAAGCAAAACATGAACCACACGCGATGAGCACACGGTCAAGCTAATTATTCAATTCGCCTGCTGACAGTAATGGAATAACATGAGGTCACATATGAACAGTTGCTCTACTATAAGGAAGTTTCGAAACGTTGGCAGGATGGTGCACACAATAGATGGATTTGTCTAGTACGTACATCGCAAAGTCATTTGTGTAGATAAACGAATTTTGGAAATAAAAAAGTATTCAAATAACACATTATCTACCTGTCTAATGATCATATTTTCATCAACTCTATAACAAGATTTGATTTTGTCTGATTCATGCTGGGTATTTACGAGTAGCTTCTAAGTATTCTTCATTTGTAAGTATTGGTTTGTAGGGATTTGGTTGATTGGTTACAGGATTTCATCATGAGCTGACATTGGTTAGAGAACCATTGAAAAACCAGCTGGGAGTACTTGACAGTTGTTTCGTCCTAGTTTAGGACTCTTCAGCAGTACGCTCCCAACGGGATTCCAACCCAGGACCTTCTGGTTACAAGGTGAGCTCGTATACCATTAAGCCACTGGGACCCAATCCAATGGGTAGCATATGAATTCTAACTTCTGTCAATTCACGAAATAGCGCAACCGCTAGCCAATGTCTTCGGCGAGTATTTGCCCCCTTACCCGACCTGCTGCACCTTACTGGTCACGACTTCACACTGAAACCCCAGGTAACTAACTGCCTGAATAGGGCCAGTCGTCAGTGGGCATCTCATTGATATTCAAGTATTGGTTTGTAGGGATTTCGTTGTTTGGTTACATTTCATCTTATTCAAACGTCTTGGAATTGTTTTAGCTGTTAGCTTATATAAGCACAGATTAGTTGAATGTGTAATTAAATAATGAACGAATTCACTGAACGAATGAATTTAATCAATTCAAGTTTCGATGCGGATAATATTGTAGCAACAGAAGACAAGGCTGGGAACAGATCAGTTTTATTACGAAAACCAACAGGTATTTATATGTATTTTACGTACATTAATAAGGCTTCTGCCCGCAGAAAGAAGGCGGTCTTCTGATTGGTTGTTTGCAAACAAACGCAGTCTTCTGCTTTCTCGTTTTCGATATTTTTCGGAAATGCGAGCCACTTGTCTGCGAATCATATTTGTCCACGTTTAGGTCAGCTGTGATTGGTTGTTGAATCAGCCTAGATTAATTTCTACCAATCAGCGTAGATCAATGTCTACCAATTGGCTAGCAGCTTGCTCTCACCACAATATGAGTTGGAGAACCACTGAAAACCAAGTAGTACTGAGCAGCTATTACTTCCTAATTTGCAACACTTCAGCAATGTGCATCCATTAAAACACTGAGGATTGAACCGATGCCAACAGGTCACCATAAGAGCTTGCCACGTCTTTCGATGCCTACTGCATGCTGAATAGTGAACAGCGTTACATGGAGCTTTGGTTGTTAATTTGGCATCACCCATGTCCACTAGGTTTGATATGAAAGGATGATTAATTGACCATGTGATTGGCTCAAACTGACAGAAATTATAAATCATGGGACATTTAAATCCGTCTGTGGCTGAATGACTGGCCAGCTCACCGCAAAACTTGAAACTATCACTGCGCACAGCTGAAGTGTACGAAATTGGGATGAAATAACTATCTAGTGTTGTCTGATTTTCAGTGGTTCTCTTAACGATATCAGTCCGTGACCGAACTTGAAACCCATCGCATTCCTCGAAAATGATACTAAAATGTTTTTACTTGTTTTCACTGATTTTCTAATATTTCAGTGCATTTTCATGACAATAAATCGAATGAGATTGTGTATCTCATTCAATGTCTTTGATTGTTCAATAATATTTCGAGCGTTCTGCTTGTGGTTAGGAATGCTGATAATGTTCACATCAGTATACTTCTTCCAGGATACAGTATCAGAAAAATGCAGAAAAACATCCTGACGATCCATAATAAAATATGCAATGATATTTGTTGTGTCTGGTTTTCAATTTGCTTCAACATTTCAAAATAAACATGTGATACTCGTGAAACAACAACCAGTTCTTTCGCACAATTTTTCACTGACTTGAACCTATGAAATATGTTGAAATCTGCCATAGGTCGCTAAGGGTTATATAGGGGAATTTCTGCACCTATGATGTCCGAAATGTGGCAGAAGTTAAACTTGAAAATTGCAAGACTAATTGTCGACAGTTTGCTAGAAGATGAGTGGAGAGTTGACATAATTTTTCACAGTGCATAAGTATGAATTACACTGGGAGAATGGTGTTCACAACTGAAAATTGTCAGTAAGTCCATTCCGACACACTGACCAGAGTATCTTTTCAATAATGATGTCCACCTGCAGCATATAGATATGATGGAGAAGATTTTTAGCTCAGGTGGATGATTTTGATTTAGTTGTATTCTCTGAGCTGGATAATTAATTTGCGAAGCTTTCAATACCCTACTAGGCATCATCTTCAGCGCGTACTTTAATTTGAAGTGAGCTTTTAGATTTCTTAGCGAGTTTATTAGTCGTCTATCCTGGTGACCTTGAACGTGATTGGTTGTTTTCGTGTGTTATGACATCCACTAGGCTACTTATGTTAGAATTGGCGCTGATTGTTCCCCTGAGCTGAACTTTGACACTTTGAGTGTGTGATCATCTTTTAATCGATTGGTGAATTTTATCTATGTCGACGTTTCTTTCGATTGACAATTCTGCGGAAAATTAGGCTTCTAGAAATTCTCTAGCATTTAATTGGTGGATGGTGACTAGCAGTGGAATTCAGGATGCGCATTTCTTCCTATTTGGGACTCGCCAGTTGGATGTACCTGCATTTCTCAGTGAGTGATCATGTTCCCACCGAGGCTCGTGATAAAATCTCCACAGTTTCCAACTGTGATGAATTTACGTCATTAAGCAGAGATACAACTTGAGATGTTTAATTCCATATTCAGGGTATCTTAAAGATACGCTGAGGCCGAATTAGCAGTATCTAAATAAGAGTTAGCATGACACATTCTGCAGATAATTTGGTTCATTGGTAGACGCAGAATAAGTCGCCTGTGGGTAGAATAATTTCCGGCGGAATTAAGGGCGTATAGAGGAAGATGTGACGAATAACTATTTCTCTTATGAGTCTATTCACAATAATATGGAAGAGTTTTGGGAAAACGGTAACATTACCGATAGCTGTGAAGTTAATTGTAAGTATATGAACTAGTTTAAGAGCGTCAAAACAAGGTGATTCAAAATGCTTATAGTATCCCAATAAGGAGATGGAATCCCTGAAAATTTAAGCGAAACTCTTGCAAAGTAGGAATATAAGTAGCATTGACCCCCTTCGCTGCAGTCAGACAGAACTGTATCAGGTATCTGTAGAGTGAAGTCTGAAAAACGTTTGATCAGCACCTTACCACATAACTATCTACTTCAAGGAATCATTGGAATCAATTTGAAAGTCCTCAAGAAATCTGAAAGTGTAATAAAATAAAAATTGAACTAAAGGACTTGGAACAAAATGAAATCTTCATGTACTGTTACATAACTTCACATAAAAATTCCCTGTAGCCTTAAAAACATGTGTGGAACATGCTTGGTACCCTCTGAATGAAATGCAAACGTATTTGGAACCAATTTACATTCAATTGGAAGGAGCATAGTAAGGAATTGCTTATTATGGATAACTGTATCAAGACTAACGTGATAGCACATGAGAGGACATCATGTGAGTTAGTGATTCCGACTCCATCTATAAACTGTTCCTTTGATCCTAAAGTAGAAACGAGGTTAAGACATTCGATCGTTATAGTTACACCCCCACCACTGAAAACATTGTTCCCATATCTTAATCATGCAAAATTAATAAATCATAATCTGCACTGACTTTCATTAGACCAATGAATCTTTGCCTTAACAGGCTTTAGTTTATGCCTTTCCTACTGTGGGAACGATATTAGAGTAATTAGTCTTTACAGAAAAGGCAAAACAACTTCACTAATATCCTGTTTACAACCAGCAGACTGATGAAAATTGCCAGTTACAGAAACGACAAAACTGTTTTGCAGACTCTGCATTTCAGCGAACAACTCAGTGAAAATTCATACTGTGAAATTCAAGAAATGTTCTGATGTCAAACTTTCATTTCACAATGGCGACTGAAGCAGAAATGTCAGTACTTTTTAAAGACTTGACTAAGTAGGATCATCTCAAAAGAGGGGGAAAAGAAGCAAGGACATCAGCCTACAAACTTGCAACCCTGCAAAATACTGTGTAAAGGTATTTCGAGAAGTTGCTGTCGACTGAACAGTGGGTAACGCTGATAGACCACCAAAAGAATGCCCACCTAAGAATACTCAGGTACAGAAACCGGTATGAATGGATGTGCGCACAAATATACTTTGACATCACTACTGGTGACGCTATAAATCTGATTCAACTGGCAGAAATGAGGAATTATGTGCCATTGGATTCCATCTTGGTTGATAACTGGTCATGAGGTAGATCTCGTAAACTAAAGATTGCTCCTGTACTTCATGTGAAGACGAAGTGGATCAGAATTTCCAACACTGATGGCAAGGGTGTACTTCTTCATGATTCACAGCCTCGGTGCGCATGGTATCGAAGTCTTTTCTGGATGGTGACATGCGTACGTCAATATCTATCTACCTTTGATACGGAAGATAAGCGCTTAGAACAGAAAAGCGATAGGAAAATCTGGTTGAAAGAGATCCAATAAATGACCTATTGCCCAACAAATGTGTTGAAAAAAACTGGAAGGACTCAACGCACGCTAATGACATCTTCTCTGGATGCCTTATATTGGTCTCTTTATAGGAGAATGCAAAAAGGAATGTGACGATTTAGCAGGTAATTTCAATGAAACGCTTGTATTCTGATTGGATTGATCCCTAGCTCATGGTAGGGTTTGACGTAATGTGGTTATTGAATTCCTACATCAAGATGTAAAGGACCAGCCTTGTCGCACTTCTGAATTGTATAACTGTGCTGAGTATGACGAATAAACCTTGAAAAATTTCGAAGTGCCTTCAATCTGACCGAATAATATGATGTCAAGTTATCCTGAACTAATTTCTTTAGTTGACACAGAAATCAATTTTTAACACTTTACAATGATTATTGTACACCTCATAACTCGATTACTATCTCACACTTCTCTATTCGACTAATCGTATGCATGTCTTGTTATTATGCTATAACAGCAATCGAAAAGCAAATAAGTCAACCATCACTCAATGAGAACGTTTTGTCTGAGTGTAAATTTGTTAAGTAAAGTAGAGAACCCTAGGGAGACGACAATTGAGCTGAAAACTAAACTTTTTTTTCAGAGAAATTAATTTTACTGGATTCTCGATATCCTTTACAGCTTGACTAGTCAGGTTATTTCTATCGACGATTCCAATGTAGGTTTGATTCAACTATTTTCCTCCAAAAGTTTGGAACTTAAGTTTTCTTCAGTTTTCAGTTGAAGTGGGTTCCAATCACAAACACTTCTAGAGCCCCATGTAGACCTGCATCCAATGAAAAATACTGAAAGTGACAGGCTTAAAATTTTTTGGGGAATTATTTTAATGCTACATTGAAAACCTAAGCAATACAGATTCATTCAGCTATTCCAATTAACAGACACAGCCTGACCTTTTCAATCCAACTTAGATTGTAGAAGGTATAATTGGACATTGGTATTGTTACTTTTGAGCAAAACTATTTTTATTTGAAAAACATTCACATGTATGATGCAAATCGTAATCATTATACTTGAGAAAAATGTTATGTCTACCATACGTCCTTAATCATTCAACTAAAAATCCACAAACTATGATTTCTTCTACAGAACTTGTGACATGCGAATTGAAGTGAAAGACCTGCTTCGGAAATGTTGTTTAATATTAAAAAATGTGAAATGTGAGTAGTCATACAATCAACTGATATTAAGTACATTTGAATACCTTGATCATCACAGAACAGACATTATAGTAGGAATTTGATGTTTGGTTGTAACATACCCATCTGATAGAAAGTTCATTTGAGGCCGTCCGCGAAAATTAACGCTAACTAGAGAAACGAAACAATATGAGAACGGTGACATTTAGAGCACCACTTATTTTCTGATAAGTTTGTTAACCAGTTCTCGCATGAAAACGCAATCAAAACAATTTATTTCAGCGAATTCTTAAATGTGGAGAATATGAAGTATGATTTGTAATTGTCTGGTAATATGAGCAAGGATTTTGATGGCCATGATTTATCGAAGAAGGATATTAAGACGTAGACTGCGTTTATTTAAGGAAAATGTATAAGAGATAAATCATTTAGAACTTACCAGACATATGCCCGTGTTCCAGAGACCACCGGAAATATCCTGAAATATGTTTGCAAGAGTCATTTAAGTTACAAAATTTGAATTTCAAAAGTCTGTATATACATTTTAAACCAATTTAATTGACTTAACTATTCATCACAGGATGAATCACTGCCAGAGGAAGAATTCGGAAAGTATTTCTTCAGTGAACAGACGAATAATCAGTTTAAGCGGTGTGATAAAATGGTGGCTCGTGTGACCACAGACCAGAAGGCTGGTTTTTCATACCACCTTGGGTCCAAGTGTCAACCTCCTATAGTTTATTAGTTAATGTATTAGCATGGAAAACGAGAGAGGGATGAACGTGGAGTTCATTACGACTCCACAGAAAATTGGTTCATCTCTGCAGACAACAGAGGGGGGAAAAGTAATAAAATATAGGCTAATTCTTCACTTGAATCGGATACACGAAATAATGACGACTAACGAATGCCTTTAGGAAGTCAGTCAAGCGATGTGTCTCCTTTCGATGTGAGTAAAAATGAGTTTGGAAACATGGAATGTCCACGTGATGCTTGAAGCCACCAAGCAGCTCATAGTGCAAAAGAAGTGAGTTTAATGGAGTAGACTGAATAGAACAGGGACTCTCCAAATTCTTAACTGTGATATTTTCTAGTCAACTAGAGGACACCCACGAATACAATAAGCATATGCCTGTCATGGTATCAGTAACATCATCGAAGGCCTTTATGCATTTTGGACTGATATCCACTGGAATATTTATAGGAAGTCAAACTCGAGAGTTAGGAAGAGTTAACAGAAGATGCAACAGAGTTATAGTGAAGATTGGTTAAATATCACTTTGAATAAACTTTTCGGTATTCTTATTCATTCCCAAGTTACTTATTGAAGGATGTGCTCCACGAACTTAATGTCAAAGAATTCTATCATATGTATGTATTCTATTGAAAAACTACGCCTCCTGAGGTGACTTAAACAAATAGTTTGAGCATTGCTGCTAATACTCATACTGATAATATTCAGAATATGAAATAGGACAGCGTGTTTGTGGTTAAAATTATTGGAAAATGACAATGAGATGTGTCTAGTTCACTTACCGTTTTCACAAAGTACAACGCTAAGCCAACTGTAAAACAAATGAATGCTACAACAAGCATTGTGATTAACACTGCACTTTTGAATCTTCTTTTTAAAAGACATAACCCAAATGTAACTAAATCTTCGAAAACGCAGAAGCCAATTAGTAAGAAACAGGCTATGTCCCATCCTGCGCAAAACGTTAAACAGATATTCGCAGTCCACACTGCAATCTACTCACAAATCAAATTAAACAGGAGTATATGAAGAGGAAAAATTAAATTATGTCTGTAAAATATATGAGTAATAAAAATTCTAAGGAAATAAAGATCAATGGTTTTCAATGCCATTGAATACGCGAGAAACATGCTTAGTGAAAAGAGAACTTAAGCACAATTAATTTTAGTTGCATTTATTATCTGCTGTTTGTAGCTGACTGTCAGGTAAACCTGAACCTGAAATTTGTGCTTGTTATCACATTTCATCAATGAAAATTGAAACCCAAATGACCTCTATGGTCCCCCTGCTTCTACAATAATTGATTTTAAACTGGAGCTAATGGTTGCAGCGATTATTACTCTGTAAGTCATATGTATAAGCACCGAGACAATAATTCTAAACTATGCCTGCCCAATTCCATGAGAGCTTTTTCTACAAATATTTCTCTCCGCAAGATAAAACATTTACCTCGACGTTTGAAGAAAGGAAAACCATGGATCAGCTGAAATTAATATAAACTAAGGCTAGTATGTAGGTTTTCGAAGTGATAAATAATTATGACAATGAAGTGAACATTGAAATTATATGGCTGAACTTCAGTGATGATCAGAGGAGTTAGGCGAACATTCACAGGAGAAAAATGGTTTTAAACTACGCATTGCAGCAGCGGAAGATTCGAAATTTAGAATGCGCGAGAGTCACGTTGATGAGGTACTGTCTGTTTTAGGTAGTCTCGTAGGAAGGCCTAATAAAATTTTCATAATTACCTTCACTTTAATGTATTTTGGTGTTGAATAACCAGATCTGGATATGTTTCCTCACACTGATGAATCAGGGTATCATGAAGTACCTCCTTTTATTTGGGTCACTTAAACATATAAACATTTATCCATATTCGCTTCTTAATTTCATGAAAAACAAACTTTTGACTTTCGAATGTATTGCTCAATCGACAATGAATGATTATGAGCAAACAAATTCAACTTAGGATTTTCATGATCCTAAGAAACTTACAATGAATGCCATCAGGGACATTGCGACTATGAATTTCCTCCTGAATACGAAGCATAATATGATGAGCAGGACGATGATTCCTCTGAAATATGAATATAAAACATCAAAGTGAATCTTTAAATGTCAACATAATGATTGAATCATCGTTTGCATTTCTTTTGACTTCCGAGTGAAATATTGATTTCCAACACTGAGCTTCTAAATCCCATTAGCAGCGTTGATTATTAGCAGTAAAGTGTATAGTCTCTTCCGACTTTATCTCTTTACCGGACTTACTAATGGCTAGGTCATGCTCAGACGTGCGTAAGCCACGGATTTGACTCTCACCACGTTTGATTAGTTGATAAGCACCGACACAAGGTACCACGCCGCTATATCTCAACTGGTAGACGTAATAGCATATAGAGATATCGTGTTATTTACTGGGGACAGTTCGACTACAATTTACCGTATGTCTAAAAATCGGGCACTTTATTATACGAGTGTATATCAGAATATTATGCCGTATGAATCACATACACTGCCAATGTTCACAGAATTCGTCAGCGTTTTTCATGGAATTTTGTTTGAACCATGAAGGATAATTTCAAATGCGTGTAGATTGGTCATTTTCTCACTACCCCTAAATGGAACTTATATTCTTTTAACTTTTAATTCATAAGTAATTCACCCATTTCTCTATTCCCACGTTATCTTGTTTTCTGAATGACTATACACTTAAGGCACATTAAAGTAAGAATATACACTACGGATTATCATTGCATCTCACGCCTGCACCTCAATACAGTATTTCATGCAATTTCCACTTGCATTTGCTGTCACGCTATTTGTACTATTATACTGTAACAGTGAAACTATCTACAAATTATGTCATCAGTGACGTCAGTTGAAGAATTCTACTCAAGTAAGGTGCCTTTCAAGATTTCTGATTTCTGAGATTGTAGTGAATAGTTAACAATGATGAGTTTATATTACCATAATAATTATGTACATGTTCAATATTATAAAAGGTAAAACTTACGAGCAAATGAGTGATGCAGTGTGTTTCGCCCCAAAGTTAACCATTCCACCTATCCAAATGAAACAGTTTATATTCAGTAACAATTTGCTTAACATTCTCTAACAATCTGTACTTACTGATATAAGAATAAAACTTGGGCACTGTGGTAGATTGTAATTCCATTATGGGTAAATTTTATTTTGATAGAGTCTCACAGTGTTATACAGTAATATTTACTGATGACGTTTCGAGCACAATTTATTGCTCATAATCATATCATATCACCTTGATATGATTATGAGCAATAAATTGTGCTCGAAACGTCATCAGTAAATATTACTGTATAACACTGTGAGACTCTATCAAAATAAAATTTACCATAATGTAATCTGTACTTACATATTGAAGAAAGCCAACGAGCACCTGACAATCACATTCTGTTTAGGACGATAAAAATAAACTAAGAGTTGACAACTTTGGTCTGTTCGTATCCTGATGTCTGAATTTTTGATGAATTTACATCTATAAAAAGTAAAAATAGTCGGTTTCGAATTTGCAGGAACACTATCCGATTTGCGAGGGTATGGAGCGGAGACTTCGAATATTTCAACATTAATAATAGTTAGCCACCTTTCCAGCTAGATGTCTTCCTCTAGAAAAATTCTGCCAGCACACAAAGAATTCCGCATACAAACATACGTGATCATAACAATAATTAAGATTATGTTCATGTTGATATTCTCTGAGGCGCATGCATAAACACTCTAACCAGACCATCCTCATTCATCAACAATAAACGGGACAAAATATACAAACATGCTGAATTCAAGAATTCGCTAGCGCATAATCAGTGACCCAAAAAGTAATGTCAACGACAAATGAGGAAAAATGAACTGCTTACCTCAGCAAGGGGAAATGATGTTAGTCAGCGGCAGTTAAGGAGTCATGTATGAAGATCTCACTAGTATTAAAATATATTCATCTCACTCTGCATACTTTGATTTCTGATGTTTTTCATCAATTTTGCTGACACATTTTATAATAAATATCAAAGGTTCTAAGTAGCTTCACAGGAATATTCTAGTAATATTGTTTATCAGGTTTTCTCTGAACTAAGTACAAAAGTTTGTCGGAAAAACTCTTTGAACCTACAAATTATTGAAATTTTAGAAATAAGAGTTAATGACGTGAAAATTGATTAAATTTTGTTTGATGTACCTGTAATGAATGAGTGGTTATAACTTCATGATTTTCAAACTAGTTTGTCCTCAGAATGTTAGCTAGATTCAAAGCCAATGCACAAGTTTGCTGATTTCTATTGTTCTCCTACAGAAAATCTGCAGTTTCACTCGTGAGTAACTTAGCATATAATATCTGGTTGATGAATAGTTGAGTTAGGTGGTAATTGCTATCCCCCCAAGCTTACTGAGTGACATGCTAAGAAGTAGCTTATCTACGGCACGAGGAATTCTTACAAACGTTCAATGTTTTTAGAGTGTTACGTCATTTGCTCAACTTCACCTGACAAATATCAAGTATACACACAGCGTAAAATGTGTTGATTTTGTTATACTTAGAATGAAGCAGAAAAATGAAGCATTCGAATTCACTCATACGGAAAATTACAATTATAATGCTGTGAGGCAGATTTGTTCGGAACAGTCTGTAGAATCAAGTAGACATATCATTAAATCAAAAAGTAACATCTCTGTGAAACCCTTAAGTCTTAAATATTATGAGTTTGTCTAAACGACACTGAAATTAGGATCCATCAGAAATCTATTTATGAAATAACAGTGAGTATTGTGATTTGAATGCAGCTCGATTCATTCATTTGTTTTAATCATACACACTGTAACTGACTTCTCGCCAGCAAAGCTTAGCACAAAACACCTGCTCAACCGTTTACCTTTACACGAGCTTTTCCTAGTTAATTCGTCGATAGCTCCTAACAAGCCCAGTAATCATATTTAAGCTTGTGTCGGTGATGGATTCTTCAAACATTTCTTGCAGAAACTGGTTCGCTGAAACTCACCATATTCATTCAACTGGATAATCTAAACAATTTAGTCGTACAAAGGATAATGGTACCATCTTAAGCCATACAAAGAATATGGAAAATTCTCATTGTAATATGTAGAAAATCAAAACAAGTGATTCAGCGAAGAGACTCTTTTCAACGAATTTATCATCAAGCTGTACAATCGTAAATATATATTATATATATATATATGGTTTTTAAGAAGTTATATCCGGTGAGGAATTTGAATCATAGGATCTCTGTGTACAGAAAAAAGTTCATTCAACCTCCCCAACTTTCATGGTCTTACTCCCTCTATGCTGAACTATGGTAATCCCTAATCATATTTTTCTCTCTACTAATTTTTCATTTTTTTCATTCAATTTTTTAAACCTCGCCTTTATTACGTCAATTGTTAATAATGCTTTTCTCACTTTGAACTGTCCCTGGTATTATTTCACTTGTTCAACTTGTCATTCTAAATCAATTTCTCTTGAATGAATAAATTCTATGTTTACAAATTTCACACATTATTACGTAACGTTTTTATTTTATTTGATCTGCCTGCTAATCCTATAATTGCACACCGTTTCCAAGTTCTATCCATCCTATGAATTATTCTACATATGACATTAATTCTTTTGCCACTTGACATTTAACTATGGTTATAATCACAGACATTTTAATTTTCATCGCATTTCATGCTACTATTATTATCATTATTATTTTATCCACCCACACCTATGATTCAATTCCATCACCTGATATAATTTGAAAAGAGTCTCTTCGGTGAATCACTTGTTTTGATTTTCTATACGAAGAATAAACGTGTAGTCAAAAAAGGCAACGCCATCATTTTGTGATTCCTTGAGAACACCAAGCCTAATAGTGTGAACAGTAAAACAACCAATAGCTAAGTATATCTCAGGAGAGTCTCACTTGCTTGAAAATCATTGATGTGTCTATATCGACCTTGAGAATGAAATAATTCTTTGTAATTCTGTATCAGGAATAAAGTTCATGTATTTTCAACTAAGATATGGAAAATAAAATATCAACGAAACAAAACTATATAGAATAAGTTTCCAGACCGTAGGTGTTACGAACATCCTGGACATAATTATTGAACAAGTCGAAATTATGGCAAAGTTCGATGTGGTTTCTTTATTTACTAGTACGCCGATATGTGATGCACTTAATATTATGAAACATGAACTTGAAAACAATCAAGAAGTATTAACTAAATCTTTATTATCAATAGATGAAGTTATAAAATGCTTAAAACTTTGTTTGGAATCTACACATTTTACCTTTAGAGACAAACTATACTGTCAAACAAATGAAGTTGCAATGGGTTCACCAGCACCTCCAATTGTAGCAAACCTACATATGAAAGCCCTAGAACAGAAAGAATTGACAAGTTTTAGTTGTCATCCTAGAATATGGTACAGATATGTAGGTGACACATTTATCATCATAAAAAAAGCTGAAAAAGAAAACTTTCTAGCAGAAATAAACTTAATCTCTGAATATATTGAGTTTACTAATGAAATAAAATCGGCTGAGGGAACTCTAAACTTTCCTGATTGTCTGGTAAAAAGACAAACTGACGAGAAACTAAAGTTTACCATATACAGAAAGCCGAAAGGAATGAAAGTTTAAGTAGCTTTAAATCTCGTTAACAGAGCTAGAAACATTATTACAGATAATGACGATATAGGGAACGAGAAAACCAATATAAAACAAGTTTTGATTGGAAATGGTTATCCTGAAAACCTACTACATAAACTTATCAATAGAAAGGAGCATAAGAGAAAACCAAAAATTGAAAAATCCTGGCTATCCACGATAGCCATCCCATATCGAAAGGACACAGCTGAACAACTTCAAAGACTATTGGCTTCATATAATATTAAAGTCTATGTCAAACGTTCTTATTCTCTGGAGAAAGCGTTGGTGCATGTCAAGGATATAGTTCCCAAAATGTCACAAAGTAATTGTGTCTATAGGATAAAGTGTTCAGAATGTGATGCATGCTATATAGGGAAGAGCAGTAGGCAGGTGAAGGTCAGAGTGAATGAACACAGACTATGCACGAAACGTCCACCTAGAAATGAAGTAGAATTAAAAAGTGTGGAAAAATGATCGGCTATAGTAATGCATGCGATAAACAGAGGATATAAGATTGATTTCGACAACGTCGAAATTCTTGGAAGAGGATTTCATTCACATTAAGAAAGATTTTAACCACATCGAAAGAAGGGATAGACTTATCACCTATATGGCAAGCTCTTATGAAGCAAGACAGATGAAAAAACAATAAACACTCTATGAGCCTCCATGAACTTTTCAAAACATTTAGGATCATGTTTATCACATGTGAATTCACGTATTTTTCATATGACAAATAACATACACACACATACACTCATACAAAACTAATCTGTACAAATTAACTGTAGAAGAGTGAACACAACAACAATTTGACATTAGTCATTACAAATATATGTGATAACTGCTTACATATTTCTATTGGTAGAAATGTCCATGGACAAATGACCTTAAAATAAACTGACTTCAATTTATGTAAAAACTTTTTGACTATATATTTTGATGATTAATAAAAATCCGAATAAATCTGCTGAAGAAGCTGTGGCTTACACAGCGAAACGTTCAGAAAAATCTTGTTTTGATTTTCTTAAACACTCTGGGATTAATTTAAATAATTTATAATGGAAGCTATATATATTATTGACTGACTAGTTGATTTAGGAGAATGGGAAGATTGGAAACAAAATAATTAGGCTGTGAGTCACAGTTGTACTATCAATTTCAGTATTATCAGCAAAAACATTTTCATCAGAAAATACTTGATCAAAACAGCTGATTATATACACAAATTTGATTGCTGTCAGTATGTTATACACTTATGCATACATTGATGAATGTTACCGATTTCAAAATAGACGCATCGGAACTTTGAAATGAAAAATTATTCATGCATAAAGTGATTTGTGGAGCATTACATTTCTTTCTCCGAACATATTGTACACGACAAAGAGCTGTGTTGGAATGCCTCATTTCACTGTAAAAAGTGCTGATCATCAATATCTGTTTTGTTTATATTTGTGGTCATCTTTTGATTTCTTCAGCTATTCCCAGTACCATTTTCATGAAGATTTCTGTTCGGAAGATGAATGTCCGGTGTATTTTAAAGAATCCTCAAATCCTCGTCCCGAAGAAATGCTGACTTTTAACCATGAGTGAGATAAAGACATGTAGACTAGAAAAAATGACACACCATTTGTGATTGTCTAAAACCATTTTACCGGATTTGCATAACGCATTATTATTTCCTAATCTGTAGATATGAGAACGCTCAGCTAATTGTTTCATGAATAAGCTTTCATTGCACATTAAATAAATTTCGCTTTCATCATATCATGGATAAGTTGCTGTATTTTCAGTACTGTTTCTCAGTATTTGCGAATGAAATTGTGTTATAATATGGGAGAGGAAATGCGGTGGAATATAAATTTATCTGAGACAAGGTTATTTCAAATAACACACAGTGGGTGAACATCAATAAGAGTGCAAAGCATTTCGTTCACAGTTTATTGCTTGTTATCACATCTGAGTATTCACGCGACTTTGTGATTTGCTTTATTAATTTTCCTGCTCCCATTCCTCTCAATATTTGCTCCAGGTGGTTATGGATTCTCATGGTATTCTGTTTAACATTTAATTATGTACGAGACATACTAGTAAATGCTGGTATTCATTTTCCAAGCAATATATAATAATTGCTATTGCTGTACCAATTACTCCTTATAACCTGATCAACTGATGATGCCTTTTGTAAGTCCGGTTCTTCTTATTATTCTCATCATTATTTGCATACATTAGAGAGGATATTTTAAACTATAATATTATTTATTAATTCCCATTGTAGCATTAAGAACACGATATTCAGCGAAGAGACTCTTTTCAACAAATTTATTATCAAGCTGTACACTGGGTCCCTTGTTGGCTGATTGTTTCATGGCAAAGCTTGAAAATTCTCAACTTAGTCAAACAATTGGTCATTTTGACATTTATAAAAGATACGTAGATGACACTTTCGTTATCTGCGATGATAACGTAACTCTTGATGATGTCTTGTTTGTTTCAACATCTGCCATCCTTCTTTACAATTCACCGTAGAAAAGGAATACGAAACAAATATTCCTTTTCTTGATGTGTTCCTTAGCAGACGTAATGACGGATCTCTCAAAAGATCTATCCACCAGAAGCGTACATGGAACGGATAACTAACTAATTTTCACAGTTGGGTGCCCATTTCCAGGAAAAGGAACCTTATTCATTTGCTCTGCTTTAGGATAAGGAAAATTTGTAGTTCTGATTCCGTTGACTCTGAACTTGACATCTTAAAAGCCACGCTCTCGGAAAGCAGTTACTCCAACCGATTTATTCACGGCAACATGAAAGATAAGTAGTCTAAACTGGTCACTGACACAGTTCGGAAGAAAACCTTATTCATAAACTTGGAATTCAAAGGTGATCAAGCTTCAGATATGCTGAAAAACCGTCTGTCTGTATCGGTGAGTAAGACATTCTATGCAGCAAAATTTCATATGACATTCACTAGCCGCAAGTTGTCCTCTACCTCTGTAAAAGATAATCTCCCCCATCTGGCTGCCTCCATGTGCATCTATCAGTTCACCTGCTCTTGTGGAGCAAGGCGCATTGACCGTAGTTAGAGGACGCTTTCCACACGGATACGAGAACATATTCCAGCATGGTTTTACAAGGGAGAAAGGAAGAGTAGGCGAAGCTCTATTTTGAGGAACCTAATCAACTCCTGTCACCCTGTCAACCCTGAACATGATTTTAAGATCATATAACTTCCCGCGTTTTCTTCGTTAGAGACTTCTAAAGACAGCGGAGGCCTTAGCAATTCATGACTTTATGCCAGACTTTTGTGCACGAAGGAAGTATGTACAATTCCTACTTCTGCCTTGGCCGTAGAGAGATAGACATTTATTTATTTTGTTTATTTTGTTATTCGATGTACTTTCACATATTACTACGATTATTGTTATTATTATTATCATTCTTATTATTACTCTGAATCTTTTCCACTTGTCATTTTCAACCCAAAATTATTAATTTTCATTAATATTTTCATTTTACAGTATTGAATTCTATCTTATTAAATTTCACACCATGTTATGTAACATTTTATATTCGTCTACTAATCCTATAATTATGTATACCTTTCCAAAAACTATACACCCTATGTATTATTCTACATACGACAATTTTTATTTTGCCACTTGACATTAAACTATGATAATAATCACAAATATTTTAATTGCATCTCATACTGCTATTATTATTTCATGTATTCATACCTTTGACCTAATTCCCTCACCGGATATAATTTCTTAAAAACCATATATATACGATTTTACAGCGTGATAATAAATTCGTTGAAAAGAGTCTTTTCGCTGAATATTGTGTTCTTTATAATATTGCTGTCCGACCTCCGTCTAAATAGTCTATGATTCATATGTTATCTGTTGATCACTGTCATGGACAAGAAAAGACATCAAACTACAGCAAAGAGCGTTTCTCCGAGTATTTGGTTGGTATGTTAATGAGAACACCATTGCTGATGATTCAAATACATAATTTGAAACCCATAATATTTATCTTCTTGGATCTGAAGGTAAATCTAAAACACATAGGTGTATCTATACTGATACTGTCATGATTAGTTAATTTTGCTGCATAACCAATAACTCAGTGTTAAAATACAAACATACTTCGACTAGTACTCTTAAGAATAAAACATACGAATAGTTTATATAGCGATAAAAATGGTCGATATAAATTTAACTGATGACTATGGTTTCCTACGCATTCATTCTATGCTGATTTACACCATAACATATACACACATTAGTTAACATAAAGCGTTGGTGTCAGTTCATCAATTTTAAATTGGATGAGCCGGCTTATTCAGGATGTAAAGAAGAACGGAACAACCATCTTCATATGGATAGGAGGCCATTAACAGATTATTCGGTTGTGGAAGTCGATCCAATCGAAAGAAAGGAAATTTCTATGGGGAAATATTTAATCTATTCAAAATTTAAAAAATGTGAATCACTTCCCTTTTGAACTTCACCATATACAAAATTATACATAAATTATCGGGAATCACGTATCATTATTATTGTTGTTCATGAATTTGTTTAATACTATACTTGTTTGAGCATGTTTGCGAAAAAGACTGTGATCAAGAAAGGTGGAACAAAAGAGCACCATTTATGTTTATAATTCAAATAAATGTCATATCAGTTTGTTAATTTACGTCTTCTCTAGTTAATTAAATAAAAAGTAATATGTTAAATATGAGATATGTTAAAAAATTAGCGAAAATGTTGTCAGTTTAATATTCCTTATAGCTATTCAGAGAAATGAATTAGCCAAAACTTTCCGAAGACAAAGATTTGTTGAAGAAGACACTGACCGGTACTATGCAGATGTTCTTAACAAATAAAATTCGAATCTTATACGCAATCACATATTATCCCGAGAAATCAACGAAAGTCAACTGAGAGAAGGTGAATTCTACGATTTTTTGCATTCATTTTAGGTAACCTTTGTTGCTGGTTGAAAACACAAACTACGAAAGAAATATCAGCTTGAATAGTTGTTGCTTAGAAAAATAAACGAGACATCTTCATCTGAATTGAAGAGGTCTTCATAATGATTTCCTGAAGGTAAAGTAATGCAGTTGGTATCGAAAAGTATAATTCGGCCTACTTTTTTTCTTGTATTTACTTACTTTTTGTTATTATCTGTTACAAAAGCTGTTGTTGTAATATGTTTCTATCCTCTGCAAATCCTTATTTATATTCGTGAGAAGAACTATACCTTTCTAAGGTCCTGATCGATGTTTCTTGTGCATCGGTGGCACAGTGGTTAGGACTCTTGCCAATCACGCACATGGTCCAGGGTTCGAACCACTGCCGATGCACACCCGATATCTATGGTTGGCCTGCAAAATTTGGGCTACCTATATCACATGCTGAAAATTCCATACTTGTACTGAAAATACGGTGTGGCATCAAGCTGTAATCAAAATTCAAATTCAAAAGTATGGAAAAATTAAAGGATAATCATAAAATTTAGAAGTTGATACCATCTGCATTTCACGATTGAGTTACTTTCGCAACGGGGCAAATTGTTATTTATAACACAGCAACTAAGACATGTAAAAGTCAATCTATCACGAGTCTACTCGCGGGTCAAAATATGATGTGATTATACTTAAGACAGTACAACGGATTATGAAATAAAGGCTGAAGGATACCATATTACATTATAAACTGTGTGGTTCATGAATAATAAAACTATCCAAACTGTTTTGTAAAAGGCTTTTTATGTCAATCTGAAATTTGAAGGAAATGACGTACAAAATGAAGTCAAAGAAAGGCGTGATAACGTTATCAGAAGAACTTATTATTCTGAAAAACTCGTGTTCCTCAAGAGTACCAAGCTGATGCCTAATCAATCTGAGAAATACCATTTGTCATTCCTGGAGACTTTAAGCAGCACTTGTTAGTTAAAATGTGTTATAAGAAGCGAACCCTTAGATATTACGGAACGACTATTTTTTAGTCGCATGCTTGGGTCTCTAACGAAGTAGTTGGAAACAAATGATGTCAGAATTCCAAAAGGCTTAATAACAAATTAGCTTGTGGACTTCACACATGAAACCAGTGTGGTCAATTTATGCACTACTTTCAGCATACAAATCAGCTTACAAATAAATAGTCTTATTCAATTAGAGTTTACAAATAGAATCTTCGTGACCAGAAAGATATGAAAGACAATCTGAATCTCCCGTGATGATATATCATACTAAATAATGGCAATTATTATTGTTCCGTTTTACATATACTTGTCTTATATCTTATTAGTATTCCTGACTCACTTAAAACTGTCTTTTATCTTTGCCACTATCTTAACTCGTTTCTAAATTATTATCACTACCATCACAACTTTCATTCCGTTAGCAACTGCTGGTGAAGTGAGTATATTTCTATGGAAAATAATAGTTTATTTAAGTGATATCACTGAACCATAAAGCATTTCACCCTAATTTTCATCTCTGAAACTCATTTCCAAATACATATCTCATTATGGCCTGTAAAATATTCACGACTGTTATGTTGCATGATTCCTTCAGTGTATTTTACTTGCTTATCAGCCTTACATCTGCCAATAGCATTCTAAGCGAATATGGTTATGTAATTAGACTATTCACGGAGAGTTTATCCATCAGTCGATGGATTCACTAAATTCCGCTTTATTGCATGTTTTAAGTTTATCCGTTTCCAAATGAATCACATAACAAACACAAAATTATCACAAGGAAATCAAGTCAAATCTAACACTTCAATCTCTGGAATACTTACTGTTATTGCTATCAGGATCAACACAATTTTCAAATTACTTCTGAATTTGAAGAACAGTAGTACACAAAGGATTACAATCAATACGCTAAAACACAAGAAAAAATGCATTGGATGAACTCAAAAGCTGAAAGGTAGTTATGTGTATTGGTTTGATTGCGTATTTCGTTTGGTTATCATATGGAGAAAGAAACGTTTCAAACTTGATATACTTACGTAGTTTCAAATTCATCATACGTTTACTGTTAAAATAAATTGTCACATATGCGGAAGGTGGTGGAACTATTCCTAGCTTATACTTAATCATTTGATTACTGGTTATCAGTTTAATGGTCAGATACTTTACTCAAAATAAGACGAATTCCATGTAGTGATACTGTCTTAACACTTACAGTATTGCTGTCGTAAGAAAGTTTTCTCTGTACCATTTCGTTAAGTATCTGTGATTCAAAAATTCGATGAATCATTTCCAATCCAGCTTATTCACTGTGTGACCATTAATATGCATTAAGAGACAGAGCTTTAATATATTTACTGGAAGTAAAATTCTCATAAGTTAATGAGGTGACCTTAGTGTTTCTGTTTATGATCTAGTAAGCAACACTGGTTAAGCAGATCATCTGTAGATTCCAGAAAGCCAGTATTCGGAATAGTCTTCACTCTGCAGACATTTCAACACAGATACAATTTCTCATTTAGCGAACAACTCACATAGCGCTAAGCTCAAAACCACATCAGCGAAATGATCAATAATTAAAAAAGTTATGTAGAAGGATAATAGCGTTGTTGAAATAGACGATCATTTCGATGAGCATCATAAGAAGCACATATTGCTCATGCATTATTCAAAATTCTAACGTTACGCAGTATTCGAGGTTGACATCTGAGATATCAGCAATGAGATAACCATGCGTAAAGAAGATAATCACGCAAACTTCATTCGAACGAGCTATAATTTTTCTGCGTATTTTTATTAAACGCATAAGTGCGAGCAAGTTTATGTTCCTAATGCGTTGTCAACACGTATGTATCTTGGTAACACTAAACTAACCAATAAAACAAAGAATTAGTAAACAGAACAATGAGTGAAAATTGGTCTGTCATAGAGACCAGTATTTGAACTGAGCCTATGTCTCTGGATTTCCACAGTTGATCTACCTGATTCTCAAGGTTGCAATCAGCAGCTGACATGAACTAATTTAAAGCCTTACAATTCCAATTCATCTCAATGAATGACAAAAGGTAGACTTACATGCAACCGGATGCTGCATAATCCTGTCACTTGAGATCACGATTACCGAATACCTGAAAAGAAAGCTTCATTGAATGAAAATGATTCCTCTGACACCATTCAGAGACAAGTGATTTTGAAAAATACTCAGAAAGTAATAATTAACTGTTGTTCTCAATGGTGATAAACATACGGGAAAAGGTGAATGCAGTTTTATTATTCAATCACTCCGTATGAATGTTAAGTGTATAGGTCATTTACGAATGTAGGAGATTTTCTCAAAAGTATGAGAATTTCACATGCCAAGAAACACAGATGTTATAGTGAATATTAAACAAGAAATATGTGAATCCCCCTCGAATTATTTCATTATATACGAAAACATGACAACCCTTGGTGTGAGAATCACATATTTCAATTCGTCACAGCCTGACTTCCATTAAACGCTACTCAGTTATGGCACATGTTCCGTATCCTGATTAGTAATGGAAAGTAGTATCAGTCTGTTTTGTGGACAAATATTATCAGACGGAAAGCGAATTGGATCACTGCTCGATACTGATGTCAAGTATAAAACCTGAAAATACATTGAATCATGAGATTCAAAGGTATAAGAATACACGAGAAATGAAGCTTTCCGGATTCTGAATAATGACAAGAAAATTGATAGTGAAGGCATATGATACGAATGTAATTATTTACCTGGGAAACCATCGACATCTATCTTTGGGTGTTACAGTATTCACTGAGAGAAGTGTTTACCTAATGCGTAAGTATATCTATATGACTCTTCATATTTTGATTGATGGTTTTTCTATGTTCATTTTGAGTTGAACTCTAAATGATACCAAAGGCTGATTGTGTTGATGGTCGCAGAGCATTCAATTTCTACTAGATTTCAGTGAAATAACATAACGAACAGTTTCAAGATCTAGTGACGAAAGGAGATTGAATATGATGTGTGGACAATTTTTAGTGCATATCAAAAGAGACAGAATAAATTAGAGCAGAAATGCGCTTTTAGAATTCAGCATGGTGATTTGAAGGAAACAGTACTTGGAAAACTTGAAATGACTGAGAGAAGTAAATTATGAAATATCACAGTGGAGAAGGTTTTTCATAGAATGATTGTTACTACATCATGTTAAGGAGTTTTTGGCTTTTGAAATTTGGGTAAGTGGACTGTAGATTGTAACGGTCAAACCGTAGGTTCTGCATCTATCACAGTATTTGACCGGTCAGATTCTGCGAGTAAATAAATACTCATAATTTATGTTAGCATCCGCTTTTCTCTCATAAGTAAGTCTAACCGTTCTTATTTTCTCGCTTGTCTACTTACTGTGAGAATACTTTTCAGTTCATCACTCGACTGTGCATTGTACTGTTGAAATAACATAATAGAATTGAGTAGCACGAAATAGTCCATCAATATAATTATGATCACTGGATCGTGGTATCTCTGTTGGCAGCCAGTAACATAGTTTCGTCATCTGTAGAAAACCTACTGTGTGAACCCCTTTGCTACAAATAAGTTTATTCTGAGCAGGAATGGCCTGATTTGTCAAGCCAGTTTCAATAGAGATGCCTGGTCTGCAATAACCCAGTGTGTATCATATTACTACGCCAGTATTTGAGAAAATATCGAAATTAATAGGACACTTGGAATATTCAGTTTATCTATTCAGACGAGACCAAGCAAGTCATAATCATGATGGTTAGTTGTATAAAAGATGTAATAAGATGCGGTACATCTACGGAGGTATTTGAAGCATTATATTCTGTTGGATGGATCTGTGAGGATCCCCGTATGCCTTACGTAGTGCATGAAGTCCTAGTGATTTTGGATGCTGAATAGAGCTGAAAGTGAATAGGTACATCGAGAACAGAATAAAAAGACATACATTTTTACAAATGAACCGTGTGATACTGGAAGAATTCACCTGCAGTGTATAGTTTCTTTTATAAAAATGCATACCATCTAAAGCAACACTGACTAACACAAAGATGGTTGTTATCTGGCGCAGAAATGAAATGAACTATGTTGCTAAAAAGCATCGTAAAACGTGGAGGGAAGCTAAAGAAGCACACTGAGGAATACAAAGCCAGCACAAACAAAAAATGTATTACTTCATGCAGTTGTGTTCTCTAAGCTCGACAGCTTAAATACGAAGAATTCATCGACCTACTTGGCAAAATCTGCAGTGCATACTTCATTTTCAAGTGAGATTTTAAATTTCCCCACGAGTATATTGGTCATCTCTGTTGGTGGCCCTGAACGTAATTGGTCAGTGTCGTGGGTTTTCTAACACTCTTGATTGCAGTTTGACTTTTTGTGAATGAAAATGTCATCTTATGAATTGATACATTTTATCTACTTCAATTTGCCAGTGGAATTTGGTTCAGTGAAATACCAGTTTTCGAAAAGTTATCCGGCGTTCGTGGTTTTTCAGCAGCCTAAAATATGAATCTTCTCCCCCTCAAAAGTATTGTTCAGGGTTGTAAGAATGCTGAGATATCAGGGAGTGGATATTGTAAATATTGACGGCCAGTTTATGTTCATAGATGCGAAGACGAAGACATTGCCCTCTTAAGGGCAGTTGCGATTTATCTATTACATCGTTAGTTTCATCTTCTCTCAAGACTGTTGATTTTAGAATTTGTACTATTTTGGCTTATTATTAGTGACATTATCCCTTTTTTCAATATTTGCCTCCACCTGTTTCATAGCTCACATTGGTTATTTTCTGACAAACGTCTCACTGCAGTCTTCCTATCTTCTGTTGGGAAAACACTACCTTGTGCTAGCAACTTACCTGTCATCTATCACATTCAACTGACTTGTCAATTTTTCCTACCCAACATTCTACGGATCTATTGTGAGTAATCGCCACCATTGTCTCCCATTTTACAGTATTTGTAATCGATTTGAGCATAAGGCGTTTGTCACACAAATGCTATTTATTTTCACACTTCATAACTAAACTGTTATTCTACGTAAGGAAATGTATCTGCCGCACAACCGGCCATTATTGTAACGACAACGAATATTATATTTTATAATTGTAAGAAGCTGACGAGAAATTATTGAAAAGATTATTCTCTGTGATGATTGACTTTTTTTTCATGAAATGGGAATATTTCACATTATAAAATATTTTAGGTGCCTAAATGAGAGCTTGCATTTATTTATGCCTTAGACAATCTGTAGGCAGCGTTTCGTAAGTGCTATAAATTTTCCTGATTTGAAGTACTTTTAAACAAGATTAACGATTTGAAGACTGGTTAAACATTCACATCAAAAATCGGCAGTGGTCATATTGAGGCATACTGAGGCGATAATTATTCGCGAAATGTGTGAGGTTAATGAATCGACTTTAACTGATCATGAGAAGTTTATTAATGAACTATGTAAACTAATAGATTTTGTTCGTAAATACATTTTTCCTCTTTGAGAAATTATACCGGGTAATTTACGCATTATTCTTCAGATATAATCGTTGGTCGAAATAATAAAGAACATTATCTCTAAACTAACTGGTATTGAAGAAGATCAAAGAGTTAGACATCTACGTCAACAATTAAGTGATATGGCTTAGCGAAAAACTCCCGCTTGAAAAATGAAACCTAAAATCCAGAGGTCATCAAACAAAAACAAAAACAGACACTCAGATATCCATGTAAATTGCATGTAATTACTAGAATAATTATTATTATGGTTGATATCTTGTGTTCTAAGAAGTAAATAGGCTATCAGCCGGACGTCTCTAATTCGCTTGGTTCTGTACCATCGGTTTTCGCTGTATCCTATTGCTGATTACCGTCTTTTATTTCTTTGCCAATAAAGCACGGTAATAATGGAAGTACACATCGTCGTTTCAAATTCGATTCCCACTTTATGACCTCGCGTCTGAAGAATTTCTCACCTATTCTGCTATGAAATACTTTGCCTATTGCCTTTCAAGCCAACTCATGAGTGAAAGAAAGTCAACAGGCTGCTCTAAATTTATCTGATGAGGTTGCTTGACTCTCAAACACTCAGGAGAATCGACATTATTTTTTTGTTTTTCTTACATTTGTGCTAAGTGTTATTTATCTCCACGCTGATTAGCTAGTAATAAACGCCCGTAAAGATCTTGAAACCATGACTGGCATTCATATCCACATCTGTTTTGCCTCTAGTAGAAGTGCTACCGGTCAGTTAATTAAAAGGTTGACTTCTTTCAGATTTCTGTGTTTTCTGATGTTGAAAGAAGTATTTATAGTAGTAGGCAGGAGGTTATTTTGAGATTTGTCCCTCTACGAAACACAGGTAATATAGGTAGAATTTCAGCTGGCCATCCAAGAGTTGTTTGATTTGACAAAACATTTGGTGAATTGCTCATCATCTGTGGTTAGCGTAGCAGAAGCGATTCAAGAATCCACACATGTATCTTACAAACACGTAGTCCATAAATACTGAAATTCTGAAAAAATCAGTGTTCCAAAGACTGTAGTTCACGGAAAATGATAACATTGAATTCACTTCACAGCTTTTGAGAAGGAGCCACAAAAGACCTAATTTGTGCTGCTAGCTAACCAGCCAACAAATAGCTGGTTCACGAAATTAAGACCAACTGCCTCATTTTGCGTCCTCCTTGCGTATTTACCAGTTGAACTGTTTATGTCAAACTAGTAACAATGGGAATGCGCTTAGCCAAGTTCATCATCGAATTTCTGAATACAGTCCAACTTTGTTTGACGAACGACCGAATAAAGCAATATATATAAATACATATATGTAACTATACACAATTTCTTTTCCCATTATTCGTCAGTGACATTTCTACGATCAACCTAGCGAATTCTTCGAAAGGGAAATTTATACTCGAATCAGTGTCAAACTTACTTTTGAATAAAATTCTGATGCAGTATTCGTCCTTTTGAAAGGACGTATGTTGCCACCGAAGTTCATATTCCACATATGATGTCATCAGATCATTGAATAATCTCAGATACACCTTGATAGGTTAACTGCTCTGAATCAATGTGGGAAATTTGTGGAATCTATGTTATATGTTCTTGGTGATTTAAATAAAGTTGCTTTTTCGTGTCTAGCTGGTACCTTAAACCAACGCATCAATGTGAATGAAGATTTCGGTATCCTACCTGAGTGAATTGCGACTGTCATAATAAGCTTGACAGCAATGAAATTTTTCAGAGGTTTGTAAATTCTAATTTTTCGTTTGCGTGGCTTTTGAGCATTATACTGCTGGTTTTCTTATGCATCTAAACATACCTTCATGCGAGTAACGAGCTTCTGGCGGAAGTTACAGAGTTTCGTCTGTCTAACTGACTTGAAGTCAAATTCATCAAGACTACACATTGAGGCATTCATTCACACGCGAAAAAACTGGATCAGCGGAAACGCTATTTTAGATTCAATTTAATTTACTGTTCAGCCACATTTATACAGTAATAATGTCTTAAATCCTGGAACTCCGTCCACTCATCAGCAGCACTGAAGTCTCACAAGAAGCCCTGAATGTCTCCTTTGCAAGACGCACATCATGGAACCTTCATTGTTCGAAAACAGCGACACCAAATGTAACGTCAGGACACAATAGTATTTGGCAATGGAATTTTGATTGACAACTGGATAAACGGCTGTATGCAAAATATGTCTACTAAATTTTAAAAACCTAATTTGCGCATACTTTCTGTAAAATACTTCTTTATCTTACTTCCATGATTCCCATGGTGTTTCACAATCACCGTTCATTTCTTCTCTACATCAGTCAATCCATCCATCTACCGACATTTTATATTCCTGAAGATGATGTGAATACTTATGTCTGTATCCGTACTATAACTTTTGATCCTGTCACAAACACTGAACTGGCAGGAAACTATAACTTCTTTTTGTTATATGTCCAAACCAAGTTCAATTTAACAGTTTGAAAAATATGGGCATCAAGTATATGATATTCATTATAATAAAAGTTTTTTTATATTCTGACATTTCGCTACTTAGTGCTAATCGCTTTTTCAAAGTATTGTTAAATCAGAATTTACAACATCTCAGCTTACAAATAAAAACTTTATCATCGACCTCAGCATGTGATCAGTTTTGCAGAGTCAACTCATCCAATCAAGAAAGATTACACAACCAGGCGTAGATTGTTGGACTTGATTATTGAATAAAATTATAAAAGTAGCTTGTTTTTCCCTAATGAAACAGCTCATCACATTCGTGTTGATTTTGTCACTTCATATGGGAGGAGTTTGTTGTAACCCAATCATATTATGTTTTAGTCCATCATTCCTATTCAATTTGGATTTTATTTGATATGAAGTGCTTCTGATATTAGAAATTCTTTGTGATTTCTCAATATTTTCAGGATAATATTGTTCTTTGTCCTAGATGGTTTATTTGCGAAGCTTTCATTGTCTCCCTGGACAGTATGTACATCGCACACTTCAAACTGAAGTAGTGGACTTTTTGTTTGACGTCATAGAAAAGTGATAGATGAGCCAAGGTTTATACGCCCATGGGCTAATGTGAAAGACTTACAGGGGAAGGCCTACATGCATATACTGAGAAGCGATATTAACAAGCATTTGATGGTTCAGAAGGAATGAGTCATCCTCAGCAATGTTGTTATGTGTGTGGCAATGAGAATTTCCAGGAATGTCTAAGTACACACTTAGTCGAAAGAGATTCTTTTATTTTATTTCAAGCTCATGTTTACCTTGATTTCACGATAAGTCTGAGTTTCAAATTACTGAACAACGAATAACATCTACAAGTTGATTGTTTCAAGACATGCAGAACACTTCTGTGTGATATGACTTATATCGATGATATGTGCTCGAACTACTCACAGTTTTCAGTCCTACAATATTCTGTACTAAAAACTGAATTTACAAGATTAGTAGTGCAGCTATGTGCTTAACATCGTGCACTGAACCATCCAAATATGTTATCTCTGAAATAATAAGTTGTAATGGTGTTTTGTCAGTGCAGAAGGTCTACTGTTACTTCAACAGTATGACAACATATGATTAATGAACTGAAACCTATTCTCAAGTTATGACGGACACGAGAGATGGACTAAGGAAGCAGATATTAACCTGTCGAAGAAAAATAAGATACGACTGGATATTACCACTATTTATTTTATCACATCACATGACCAATACATTACCCATACGCCTATTAGTATGTCGTATTAATCTAGCAAAAGGCAACTACATTGACGTACACGTACACATTCATCCTTTGATTTCGAGTAACATCATTATTTTTGATTTTCTTTCCAAATTTTTTTGTTCTATGAATTCAACAGTTTTCATGTATTAACAACAAATGGTTCATAATAAAATATTTCCAATGTTGTTCTCAAGTGTTTATTTACCATTCACGCAATGAAACGATTATGCACAAAAATACGAAGACTTTGACGTCAGTTGAAGATTTTATTACCAACAAAAAAATCATTTCACAGTAAATGTAAACAAAACCACGAGTCAAAGTTTTTAGAATGAAATGGATATATTTTCACAGTAGTTGAACATTCCTCTAAGTGAATACGATACCGTTTACCTGAAGATGACAATTTTATTGCAAGTAAGCGGTTCACTTTTTATCATTTGTCGTTACCATAATTTACTTGTCATTATTCAGAGTCTACAAACCTTCACTCTTTGTTCAGCCTTACATCTTCCATTTTCATGGTTCCATGGTTCATGAGGTTTATATCGCAGGAAAGAGTATATGTTTGTTCACGTCTTTCCAATTTTTGTTCTACATATTCTGTTGGCAACTTAATAATTAGATATCTGCACATTCACTTGGAGTCGAAACAATTCACACTCTTCAAAACGACTTATGTTGTTCACATGAAAAGTGTTTAAATATCCGGTTTTGCTATTTATGACTATGAACACGTAACTTGCATAATAATTGTTCAACGGAAGCTTCTGTGAGTTAAATTGTACTGTTGAAGACCACCACACAACTAGGGCTGTTGTGTTTTCATACACACACACTGATTATTATTTCAGGCGGAACCTAGTGAATTTCTCACATTTGCGTACTATTTGTTTTTTAATATGTACTGTATTAAGCCTGTTTGATAGGATGACAAATTATAATGCATGAATTAAATCGCATTCGTTACATATATTTGATACCCATGTCGAATGGTGAGACACAAGCATAACTTGTTTTAGTCTAAACTTAACTCTTCGTAGGTTTGTGGCGTCACAAACACCGTTTCATGACAGCGTTCTCAATTTCGTTATCATCGGTAATCTATGAATGTTATCTAAATTATGACCAATATTAAATGATTAATTACTGTATCCTTCAGGTGACTGAAAATTATGGAATTGATTGGCAAACTGTTGTGGCGATCGTTTGCTTGTAAGTTTGTTATAATTATTACCACTGTTTTTTTGATTTCGAAGTGGAACTTGTAAGCTTCCACAACATATTGCCGCTTTGTTTTATTTTCTGCTTCCCTCTTTATCTGCGCCGGATATTGCTCGTTATCTTTTATCTCCTCATCGCATGATCGTTTTCTTATCACCATCAGACACCGCCATCATCGCTTCTCATTCAAGCATCAACCAAGTTTATCCAGATATGCACGATGTCATTCAATGATCCCTCCAGTTAGTGCCTTACAGGTCTCCTACTTCCTCTGATTATTTGTTGAGGAATCGGTTTTTTGTTGAATCGCTCCAAGAGATTTGTTTCACTAATATTATCCAGTCATTCAATCTTCTATGTGAAGCCAGTGAGGATAGCTGTAGATAAAAGACTGCAAACCGTCGGAAATCCTTTTCATGACACGTCAAGTTTCTCGATAGAATGGAAGGAATGACTCGACACGTGTTGAAAATCTGAATTCCTGAACACAGGAAATTGCTAAACTGATTTCACACTGATGAAGGCATATCCTGCCTTGCCAATTCTGACTGCCTTTGACATCTTCATCTCTTCAGCCTATGATGGAAACGATGCTTCCTAGATAAGTGTAGAAAGTAACTCAAGCCAAAGCTTTCCCGTTGATATTAACTGTGCTGGCCATTGTTGTTGTTTGTTGCTTTTTGGATTCATCACCTCCATCTTGTATACGTTCAGATGGAGTCCTGTGTTCACTGTCTGCCTCTTCTGACAGTTTTTCGCTTTTCACCTGCACGTCTCCAAGGTTGTTTGGCCCTGAAATATAGATATTTTGAAGTCTCTTATAGGTCCACCATATTTTTATCTTCTCGTTACCGCAGTCGAAAGCAAAAATGCTGCACTTAACAATTGGAAATATCACTGTTGCTTATAGGCAATTCTATCTTACTCCAATAAGTACTTCAAAAACCTCGCTCTTGTTGACGCTGTTGATCACCTGATGCGTGGCACTTTTATGTGACCAGCTGTCGAAAGAGGTTGATAAAGGTGTAGAGCACACCGTGGTGCGGAAGTAATTTGCATATGAATTCCCAGTCAATGCTTTTGAACACCATTTTGGAGTCAATGTAGTTTAGGTAAATGTTTGACTGCGATGCTATGCTTTGATTTGTTATGATGATGCACACAGTTGCAATTTATTCAGCACATGACTTGCCTTTCCTGAATCCAGCTGGCTTCGGTGGGTTGAATGCTGCATTTTTATTCTGTTCAGGATGATGTGCCTTAGTGTCTTACTTGGCGTGGACAAGAGCATGATTGCACGTCAGTTCTTGCACAGGCCTTGATGAGTTAGCCTTTCTGCCAGTCACTAAACGCCATCCTTTCCATTCAAACCATTTGCACCAATGTCTTGAGCACATTTCCCGCAGTTTCTGATTTCGTTTTCAGTACATTGGGTGGAATTCCATCTTGCCCTGCTGCCTTCTCGTTTGAACTTCAATACCTTTATCGCATTCAAGATTTCTGACTTTGTAGAGAGATTGGCATTGTCCGGAAGTTCTGTGAGTGCTGTTGTTGAGAATTTTAGGCAGGTTGCAGGTGATGGTTGATTTGAGAGCCTTTGAACTTACTAGCCTATGGTTTCATCTGTTTCCCCTCCTTGATAATCAGGAAACCTTAAACATCGTTTATAGGTTTAATTGGTTGAATTCTTCCCGCTTAGAGACCTGGTTATCTGATATAATGTCCTGAGGTGAGGTCTCTTTTACCTGCGACCTATCTTTTTTGCTTCAGTTGCTGGTCAGTGTGTCGTAGAACTGTCCTTTATCTTTCCTTGCACTCTTCATTTCTTTTTTTTTATTGCAGTGTACATTGAATTCAGCTTCCTCTAGTGTTGTTAGTCGCCATTCTCCTCACTGGCTTCCATGTATCCATTGAGTGCCATTCCTTGTCTTGTCTCTTCTTTATTCCTAGAACAGTTGTACACATTTCTTGAACATTAACTTCAGAGAGTACCCGTATTCTTCAACACAGATTTTCGCAGCGATGGTGTCTTTCGTTGTGTTTTCAACTGTACTCTGGTGACAGCGATGAAGGCAACCCTTGTATTCTCGCCCTTTTGTTTCTGAATTTTTAACTTGAATGGTGGTTTTTATCCAGTTTTATGAGGAATTTCACCTTCACCCTGAATTTTTCTTCAAGCAAATGATGGTCTGAGTTCTCTTCTCTACTTTGTGTCCAGTAGAATGGCTGCGTCTCAACTTCCATATGTGAAATTGAGATGAAGTCTATCAGGTTGTGGTCTGTCCACCAAACGAAATCCATGCTGCTTTGTTTATATCCTTTTGCTTGCAAACACTGTCTCCAATCACCAAATCACTGAAAGCGCTGAAGTCTACGAAGAGTTCTCTAGTCTCATTCATTTCTCCAGGCCAACGCTTCTCGACCCATAATGAGTTCTCTTCCTGTATTCTTCGTTACTACTTTGATCTTCATATTGCCCATAATGATTTTTGTGTCACCAATCGGGATGTTGTCCATTCATTTCTGTAGTTCTCTGTGGAAATCTTACCTTATATCTTGTTCCAACTTGTTTGTAGGTGCGCAATGTTTGGTAATTGTCAAACTCCTACCTTTTCACTCGAATCTTGCGTTCGTAATCCCGAAGGAAATAAACTACTCCTGACATCATGGTATCAACTCGATGTCTCAGTTTGCTCGTACTTTGAACGGACACTCTAATCAAAGTTTTTATTCTACCTTTTATTGAGAGAAGTCATATCAGCTGACTAACTTCTCGCAGTCTTTCAACAGCACACGTAATTTTGCCCTCTTAATGCAGAGTAGAATAATAGCGCTCTTAGTAGTACATGTTGCTCAACACGTTTATGTCAATCGATGATTACCACCTAAATAATCTAATCGTTCAAAAATGTGATAGAATTTCAGCTATGGGTGCAAATGAGCTGCTGACTTAAACGATAGAATTGATTTCAAATAACTACCTGCTTGCATATATGTTATTTCAGCAGAATATGTAGCATTTTAAAGGTACATAGGCCAGGATTACTCATTTGACTCATCGATATACTGTGGCTGGTGGAATGACTAAATGTATGCAGAACATGATACCTCAACTGCAAAGAGTCGGTGAGATTATGTTCATCACATTTGGTGATTATGTTGCTTAAATTTCAAAGTCATTCACACCAACATCAACATTTTACATTCAGGAATGGGTTATAATTTCAAAATCAACATGAACGATATGTGACTCGTATGCTCGCTTTTTTAGAAAGGTTCGCAGCCTTGTGTAGATTTGTATTTTTGTTACTCCTCAATGTTTCCAGTGGAAAATGGTGCTTCAATCTAGAGACTTCAAGTCTCGGTAGCAGCGGTGTTTCAATTTTACAGGATGTGGTTGCATACCTCATGCCAAACCTTCCTTCCTAACCAGTCTTATTGTTTGCTTAGCGAGCTAGAGGAGTGCTTCGACACGGGATAAACTCACACAAGGTGGTTGGCGAGCATTCTACCTCTGCGTCACCGATGCACAATGCATTTGTATTAATTTTGATCATTTCCCTGGTTCGGTATTTAGCTTGACGCCGTATGGCTATCCGCTTAGTTACTGATAAGTGTTATCTGTGTCAACGTATCTGTTGAGGAAAGACTAATTGGAGTACTGGTCTTCTGAGAGCAGAAGCGCTACACCACTATTGTTGCTAACTAGAAAAGTAGCAAACTCCCCTCCTACACGGAAAAGTAATTTGACCTCTTGTTATCAGCCAATATCAGCGAATAAGTTGGATCGATAATGACATTCTCACAGTATCCCTTATTGAAATCTTATCATCCTAAAAAGTGGTCTGGACCAGCTAACGTCACAGCCGCTCAAGATTTGTGTAAACTCCTGATTCCCTTAACAGTAAACGAGTTCGACGAATAAGAATTGAACAGCTGACGAAATATTAGTGCGGGGTTTCCGCAGTGTAGTTTCTTTATGTGATATCAATATCCAGCATTCAATCACAAGCCCCCACAGAGTCGAATGTCTTGTACAACAGAACTCCATTCCAGCTTTTTGAATTTAATGCAGCTTTTTTCTATTTGTATTTCAGAGTATTGGCTGTGGTTCTCTGTCTATTAAATTTTTTTAAATTCAGAAGTAATATAAAAATTGCATTGATCCTGATAGCAATAACAGTAAGTTTTTTTAAGTATCAACTTTATGAGTTGACTTTTTCTTCGAAAGATCACTTTTTGTTTTTTGTGCCAAACACTCGAATATAAGGTAAATTAAAAAGTGCAACAAAATTAATGTGTTTTGATATGAATACTCTACATTCCAAAATATATGTATATATCAATTTTATTAAATAAGGAGGTTGAAGACTGATAAGTTAATAAACTTCATTGAATCATTCATGGAAAACGACAGGTAGCAAATGGTTATCAGGTCAAATTCAGATAGGTGACAGTAAGGAGAATTTTTCTTATTCCTTTGCGTTCCACGTGGAACATAGTGCTTCAAGCTACAGGCTTGAAGTTCCAGTAGCGGTGGTGTATGTTTTTACAGGATGGGGATGCTAGCCTCATGCACAACCTTCCCTCTTTACCAGCCTTATTACTAGCTTAGTGAGGTAAAGGATTGCGTCGGCCTGGGATCGAACTCCGAACCACCTGCATGGCTGGCGAGCATCTTAGCGCTGTACCACCGATGCACTGGTATCGCTGCCAGGTTTGGTCAAAATTAGGATCATAATGCATAACAGCTCAATTACATCACTTAGATAAACAATGAGTTATAAGAGAGAGAATTTGAACACATTTCACAGTTGGAAGCAAATTAATTCTGATTATAATAATAATAATGGTGGTAATAGTATTATTAAAATGAGTTAAGATAATAGCACTGATAGAAGATTGTTCTGAACAAATCTGGAATAATAATGGGGAGGAATATAATACACAAAGGGACATGTTATTATAAGTTATGTTGCCATGGTAGACTTCAAGTGACCACCATTGCCTTCTCTACACACAGACCGGCTCAATTAACTCTAATTTGACCAGCGGTTCTATTTGCAAGCAACCGCATATTTGTTTTTCTGCTGATAAAAGTGAATAAACTGACTGCGCCAATATCAAGCCAGTAGTCTACAAGATGCTTTTTCAGTGAATATATTGATACTAATTTTAAAAAAGGCTGCATTATGCAAGTAGAAAATCTCCAAAACATACGACTTAATTATTTGCTTCCATAAACACACTTAAATTGATATACGCAGTTTTACTCGTCACGGATGGCAACCGCTATTCTCACGAATGCTGCAATATCTGCTGATAATTCTTAAAAATGCGTGTTTGTAGCACGTTTAGTTATCATTATTGCCTTGTTAAATCTCCGTCTGCCAATATCGTGTAAGTCATCCTCTTTGCATTGAAAACTGATATATATATATATATACAGCTTTCTTTGCGAGGGCTTATTTCTTTAGAGTGCATAGTGATGAACTTTTCATGACATCCATTCTTAGATTAAAATAACATTCACAAACATTATTTCACATCCAGCAGTACTACCACAAGATATACTGCGTCTTATAAGGAATAATGTTCTGACTACTTTCTATTTTATATTGGATAGGAGCAAAACTTTTGAAGTGTATGTACTGTCGAGATCATGAAGACTTTATCAAAACAGTCCTTTCTACGTTAATATTTGATATTTTTTTTAACGATGAAATATCCAGGGATTCAGTGGTATTCTTCTTCTCGTGTTTTGTCATGAAGTTAAGATCCAGATGGCATTAGATGAACCTCATCAATAATTTCTGGGCTTCTTTTTGATTCGATTTCACACACAATACAAATATCATCTACATATGTCGTGGATATAGTTTTTTTGTGTATCCTGTGGAGATACTAAATTGAAGTGAAATCGAATAGTAGGATTGCAAATACTCTTTGTTGAATGTTTTCAATCTAACATATTTCCTTGAACCACCTAACTGATTCACAAGTTTACCTATTCTTGTGGTTAAGTCTCCAATGAATTTAAGTGAATGACCAAACTAATTCAATCGACAACAAATTCATGACCAGTCTCTGTGATAAGCTTTGCAAAAAACGAAGCTGGATGTCGATTTAAGACCCATTGAATCGGATGAATTTATTTGTTTTTCCAGCTTTTCATGAATTTGTAGAATAGCCGTGACCTGCAGGGAACTACGCGTCTCTCCTATGAACATGTGAATAAAAATTACTGTAAGTTGTTAGACATCTTGAAGAACAATGTTGTGAGGTTTTACATGAGAACATAAATTTTGTATTCACGCTTAAAATAACAACAAAAATCAGAATCCGAACCACTGCACACCTGCCTTATAGGTGAATAAGATAATTACAGGATGCATTAGTCGTTTCACGGTTGTAGTCTCACTGTGCAAACCAGAGCCAGAAAGTAGGAAATCCAAATCTAGGTTTTCATGTGGACTTTCTATAACAGAATAATTTTATTTAAACGAAATTTCGATGTTTTTTCACATGAAGTTATTTTGTATGCACACATTGCATTCAAACACACTGATATAATGAAAATGTTCAATTTATTTTGCCAACAGCTTGCACTGTGGTCTGGGAATATCTATTTTACGTGTTGCAAAATGAAAATTCAGTTAGAATGTTACATTTTAATTGGCTTCATCATTCTGGAAGACTTAGTAACAATTATCTTCTGCGTCTTCACCAAAAGATTTAAACAAGTAGTGGCTACAGTCTTGCTCTCCATATCGACAGCTTTTCTAATAACTGGAGTAGTTTTGTTTTTTGTAGGTCAAAGTAATGTGAGTCACATGGTCACTTGTATTTCAGGACTATCTGCTTTGCTTACTATAATTAAATAATTTGATATAACTACTACTCACATCTAATTTCAGTCAAATATTTTTCTCTGTTATCTTGGAATCAAACCTATCCGCATTAAAAAGGGAAGGAGAAATAGAATAATGAGTAATTAATAATCCAGCAAATCATGAGTCACAGTAAACTCAACTGCGCGTAAAACTGCATCTCAGTTATTTGTTATGTGGATGTTGAATAATGTGAAAACGTTCTGTTACGTAGTGTTAAGAATTGTGAAGCTGAAATTCTGATGAATAGAGCAGAAGCATTTCCCCCCTCTCTTTTTTATATTACGGCTTCTTTGAAATGATCTGGCAACTCCATACTCGTGCATAAGCCACTGGCAATTTTGTCCTATTTAGCACAATTCAATTTTATCACCTTTCTACGACGATTTGAATTTTTATACATATTTAATATGCTGTAACTTGTCACCAACATTCTGAACGCAATTTACCTCATCATATTTCAGGAACTTTTGTCTGAATTGGCTGGAGGCTTTTGGAACACTTCTGTTGCTATTGTAAGTTCATGCTTTTGCTTCTAAGTGAAATTGTGAATAAGCTTCAATATGTGAATTGATAAATGCAATTGCTTCAAAACGTCACGAATTTGTAGAAGAATTAATGCGTATGTTAATAAGGTTTCATATTAGCCTTGAAAATATTACACATTTTCGAATCAGGTTAACGAAAAAATGTGAATCGTGAATTGTTATCCACTCAAGAAAATTGCACAAATTCTAATTGAAAATCTCTAAATTCATTTTGTCGCATTTTTTAAAATTTTATTTCTCCTAGTTGGCTTTGATATACGCCAGCTTCTTGAAGTAAATTTAATACCAAGTGGCTCTGTCTGATCGTACCACGCAATTTCAACTTTTAATCCAGTTTCACATCAACGTATACATTCTAATGTCTCTGATCGGACAGTCCACATTTCCAGTTTTTTTAATCAGTTGATAAATAAATAAAGTAATTAAAAGATTTGTGTTTCCCACGTGTTTTGTCAATTTCGGCGATGAGAGAATTTAAGTCCTTGTTGATGCTTTCCACTATTAAAAGGCTATACATTCTGACGAAGAAGCCACTGAATGAAAATATGTTTCAGCCAGAGATACTATACTGCCGAATTCAGGTAGAAATCAAATCATGTCAGTACAGTTATTCAGCGGTAGAGAGAAACTCTTGAAAAATCCTATATACATGGATGCTTCTAAAACATACATAAAAAAACTATTTAATGGTCATTTTACATACTATATCAAGTTGCGAAGTAGTGTGGTCTTGAATTTGTTTCATCACTTCATGTTACATACTCTCCGTTGAAAGTTGATAACCTCTGAGTATCATCCATATATGCAGCCGCCCTTTTTCTTTAAAGGATTGCCGACTTTAGCTCAATCATTAAATGTTATGTTCTTGCATTCTGTTATGCTGACCACACCCAAGTAAACGTGATATATGATGAGTGTCAATAAACTGTATGTCCTGTTTCTCTTAAGAGAAATTCAACGATATGCCTAAACAAACTGATGAATTCTTGGCATTCTACACAGGTTATTCTTCCTTCATCTACTTTATGCCTACAGAAGCACTACTCTACCTTGCAGATCCAGTAAAATTACTGGTAGTTGAGGGAAGGCTTTTCATGAGTCTAGTAACCCCATCCCGTGAACAGAAACAACACTGCTACCAAAATTTCAATCCTCTAGTATTAAGCCCTATGTTCTACTGAGAAAGTAACGGAATAAACAAAAACGCTCACTATCCAAGGACGTGATTAAACCACAAATACAACACTAAGAAATTTGATAAAATTCAAGCATTTTTCTCAGCTTAAAACAAAGTAACTCAGTGATATATTGAATCCACGCACCAGTAGATTCGTGATAGACTTAGTTTTACATGCGCCAGTTACGGTGTTATTCAACTCGAAGCCTTCCCGGTACGCATGCAATTCAATAGTGTGATGTAGTAGGTGAAAAATTATAATTCAATGTAAATATTTCAACTTTTTCAAATAGTGTAAAACTAGCAATCAGGACATTAGTGATTTATGATTTCTCCAAAGAAAATAATTGTGAACGCAGTATGCACATAAACCAACTGAAATAGTATTTTATGACTCATGATGAAGTTGGATTAGAGAAGTGAAGAAACAAACGAAGAAAAAGGAGGCATCTAGCTCTGTCTGACCCTTGATTTTTCATTTTTTTAATGTTTTCATTCGTTTTATTCTCTCCATTTGCTGTTAGGAAAGTCATTATCTCTCCGTTATCAGTTATCAGATGAAAGATTTGTTAAGAAAGAAAATACTTTAGTTTAGGTAGTTAATTTACACATTTCTCACGAACAGTTGATGTTATTTCATTAACTAAATGAATGGCAATCACTTCAGCATGCTTTAATAAGCAAGCCACCCATATTTCCATGCGAATATCTAATCAGGAATCAAAACAATTATAATTATTATTTGTAAATAAATTCAAATCATAAGAACATATAGCACCTGCGGAACACTTCCAACTGATTATCTTCACCACTAATCAGTGCTGGCCTCCGCCTTAACTTATATTTATTTTTGTAACCAAACAACAAAAAAAGATGAGCATTTCGTAAAATGCAAGCATTCGAACCGACCGACCTAATATTGCAAGCAAAATAACATATTTTCCGAGTTTAACCATGTATTGATGTTGATGTCACTTAAAAAACCATTGAAAACCACAGGGTGATGGACAGCTGTTTCATCCTAGTTTTTCATGAGGTCCAAACCCAGGACTTGCGGGCTGCAAGGCGAGCTAGTATGCCATTTATCCACTAGGGCCAAATTCAATTGTCAGCCAATTCGTGATTTTAGTGCGAACAACAATCAATGTCATCGGCGGGATATCCATCCACATTGGTCACAATTTCTCAGCAGAACTCCAGGAAACTAATTCTTGTAGCAAATTTGATTTTTTTGGATTTTTCAGTACTCCTTGGGTTCCAGTGCTTCTCTAGACGATATCAATCCCTGGTGAAGCTCAAGAAACCAAACGAATCAACTCTTGAAAATAACATGTATCTCTGTTATAAGAATATATCTTGTTCAGTGTTGTAGAGTACAATTTAATCAACGAAGACATGGTTCAGAACATTAAACTGAGGATATGCAGATTATCAAAATATCGGATTTCAGCTAAGAGGATAATGAACATGCAGCAATCTCAATACATACATGAATATTCAATCATAAAGTCGTGTGTTACAAAGCTACAGTTGTAAAATGTCATAGAGGCAGGTGGATAGAGATGGTCAGCACTGAATCTTTCGTCATCGAATCTATCCCTGACACGTGCAATACGAATGCTCATACGTGAAGACCAACGATATGGAAAATATTTCATGAATAAAAAGAAAGGAAAAGAAACAATGGAATTATGTAAACGAAGTTTGAAGGCCATTAAAATGGCTTGATATGATAATAATCTGCAAATAGTGTTCAAAACTTCAGTGAATAAAACTGTTTCACTTTGTGTATGGATCAAATGTGTTTCTTCTGCGATGAAAAATTACGCGTAATTCAGACTTCTAGGCGATAATGAGAAAGGTATGGTATGAGGGACGAATATTCTGTTTCTTTTTCTGCGGTAGCTTGTAGTACACTGACTCGTCACACCCAACCTGTACTGCTAGTTCTGAAATTGATTTTAGACCGAATATTGCCATTCATTGAATAATCCTTATTTTAACAATATTGGTATTTTAAAATATTATTTATCTGTTAAGATAAACTTAAGTGACTTTCTGGAATCCTTATTTCAAATGAAATCAAGTTTCAGTGTGCAAATTACTGTTTGACACATCAATCATGTTTATTCAAATGTTGATTTTTTACTATTAGACTTTGCATCTCCTCTATAACAAACGAATCATTTTTAGAGTTAATATGTAGAATAATAAATCGTTATTATCAATATAGTAACATTTACTGATAAAAAATTTGTACAGTTTTAGAGTACACAGTTCAAATTCATTCAGAGTGTGAAACCTCAGTAGATTTATGAGTAAGTGGATAGTAAAAAAGACTAAACCTTTTTATTTTCATTACCTGAAAACAGTTACACTATTTCATTAATTATTAGTGAGCAAAGTCCCTCTATTTCATTATTAAAAATAACACTCAACACAAAATCTATTTGTCATAAGTGTTTTGAGAATTATTTTTTTGAAAACACTGAGATGTTAGTTCAAACGTTTTGACTACATTAGGTAAGATACGCGAGTTAACAAATGGCAAAAACAGAGATTGAATGATTCCAGATAATTACGGTTTCTTTATGTAGTAGCTTAGATGGAACATTTCTTTGGAGATTCAAACAAATATTCCTATCCACTTCTTCTTTCCTACATTGGAATGAGTATATCAGATAGTTCCAAATATACTATTGCGCTCATCCTTGAAATCGGATCTAGAGTTCAATTAAATTTATCACATCATTGAAGTAAACAGTAAAACCAACCGTTAAGCTGATAGATGAAAAGTGTAGTTTTGACACAAACATCACTTAATTAACACAAGCTAATATAGCACTTTACATCAACAGTAGACAAAACTGAGATAACAGCCCCCATATATCAAGCAAGATTGGCAGTTCTCAGCGTTTGTGAATTGATGGAAATTCAAAGACGACCCTGTTGTCACATTCAACAATCATGAGCTGAAAGTGTTAGTGTTATTCAGCCTTACGTCATCTTCCTTGACGATAATCTATGCAAATTAGTGTTTCAAACAATTAAGCACAAATTACATTAAGTTTTATTGGATACCACCTCTGCAACCGATCCGAAAGTGTGTAGTGAAGCAACGATTAATTCACTGAGAATAGCTTCGGAATACAAGTGCAGAACATCGTCTAACTAGAGACAAATATCAGAGTAACACAATAGTTTGATTCAATAGCAGCTGATGTAAAGTGAAACCGCCTTAATCAAGGTCAACAAACATGAAAATAGCCGTAATTGTTTTATTTCCTAGAGGTAAAGAGTGAGCATCCTTTAATTTTTGGCAGATATTCTTGAAACATCCAACACACGAACAAGTGTTATACGAATGTGTTAATTGATTGCAACCCACGTATATTCGAAATATGTGCCAAAAATGTCAACATTATTATCGAAGAATTGAATGGTTTGTGCATTAGGCACATCCTAATTTCACGCAGAAAACACGTTGTTGAATCTTCTTACATTGTGGAAGATTTAGTGAAACTTCGCTAATTACAGATATGGAAAAGTATATTCGTATCACCATCGTTCAGGTAATCGGAGATAACCACAATTATCGACCACTTTTCGCTGCCTCTTTCCTGCAATGTTGTAAACATTGTCCATTTTAATATAACACCTGTTATATGAATTAAGTCGAGGGACACTGAATATCACTATATACATTCGGTTGGATGATGTTTAGTTCAATTAAATAACCCGCATTTATTCAATTCATTTTTCCGTCAGATAATAAATGAAACTGAAATGTCTCCTGTAAATCTGTGCAAACATTTACCACATACAATATAAACATAAATTTGAGAACATCCAGTGGGGACGAAACTGGTTTGACAAATTAAATAACTAGTCGCATGCACGAACTTTCCAATACAAATCAGAAGTCATCACCTCTGGATGGCACTTATCATTTTTACCATCACTGAGTGAACCGTTCAAATCTGATGACATGAAATGCTGCAAATAGAGATCTAAAATGGCTCTCATTCCAGTGCGAGACACTAAATTCTCGACGAAGTAATTTTGACCATGTATTTTGAAATCCATCTAGTTGACTGTTCCTTGCGAAAAGAATGAAACGAGTCTCATTCGACTTCATTGTGTTCTAAAATACTCCCTAATTTTGGAAGTTGGTGAAGCTAGAATAGCCTAGTTTAAACCTGTGTTATTCTCCACCTAGTAATTTTGTTTCAAGTAATGACATCATTTTGCTTAAGTGATCTGAACTAACCGCGACAAGTGTTCATGAGCCTTTATCAGTTCCAACTATCATCCAGTCCGTACTCATTTACAGTTTCTGTGTAGTTTCTACAATCTAAATGAAATTTAGGTATTGCGTTTAACGTGTGGAATAATTTCCAGGACATATGAAACAAGGTATAAATAAGTACTAGTGGCGAACTGCTCAGCACAAGCACGTATCAGATGAAACTAAGGAATAAATACACGAATTCAGCTGTGCCAAAAACAATAGTGTTTAAAATCGTCGAAAAGAAACTTTTCTTCCCTGTTTATGTCATTTTCGTATAATTCAGTTTACGAATATTTCGTTCATTGGAGAACTCAAAAGACCTCGGTACAGTCAAGCTCGCTGAAGTTAAGACGGAGCCTAATGTTCTGAAGCGATGCACCGATAAGCATGAGTGTCCAAATCGGTATTGGAGGGATCTCCGCTGAGATAACATTTGCCTTAATTCAATATATCCTCCAATGTCAACCCGAACTTGAAGGAAACATATCACAAAGAACCCATACTTAATATGAACTATCTGATGGTAAACGACAAACGTTTTAGGATTATGTATCGAGTGTTATACGAAAACGTTGCGAAAATACTACTTGATGACTATCAAAAACCTTGAAACCTTCTGAAACTATCTCATCGTTTTCACAACCCATATTGCATGATTTAGGAACGAGTAAGACGCAGAATTCGAAGTGAACACATTCATGATGCTTACACAAGATTTTCGGCTCTGGATAGTATGGATAATTCGTCTTGTTGCATCAAAATGGCGTTGTTCTGCGTTTTGAACACATTACGGGGGCTACATTTGATGTAAGGTGATATCTCAAACCTCATTTTCAGGGTTGTAAACTTTATCACATTATGAGCCACGCAATCTTCACTGAGCTACCTGGACTTGGACAAAATCTTACAGGGTGACTTCATCAACGTGTAATCAGTCGGCAAGCAATTTCCGTAATTCAAGATTCATGTCAATCAGCAACACAGCTCAAATAGAGCACAATTTACTGTGCATATTCATATCAAGGTATTCATACAACATTCTTGCTTGATTTATATACATGAGTTAAAATCGATTAGACATATGAACAAAATCAGTATAAGACAGATGTGAAACAGAAAGGAAGATCAAGTACACTCAGAAACACTAAAATTGTTATCAACAAAAATATAATTTGATGAGATCTGAGACAGGTAATTGTTGTCAATCTACCATGGAAGCTAACATTCTAACAAGTTTATTGATTTTGCTATAGAAATATCTTATTTCCTATCTTTTTGATTAAAAACATATGGTATTTCTCATTCCATTAAGTTTTAATAATCACACTTATATCACTTCCGAATGTGCTTCATCTTCCATGGTAGACTGACCAGCAATACTCATCTCAATTCTCATCAAATCATATTTTCCGATAACACTTTAAGTGTTCCCGAATGTAATTCATCTTCCTCTCTGTTTCACATATGTCTTATGATGATTGTATTCATATAACTAATCAATTTTTACTCATTCAAATAAACGAAGCGAGACAGACATGTGAGTACCTTGATATGATTATGAGCAATAAAGTGTGCCCGAATCAGTTAATATTACTGCATAACAATGTGGGACTTTATTACAATACATTTCATCCATAATGGTATTATACTATACCACAGCGCCAGAGTCGGTACTCAGCATACAGAACAAGCAAGAGGAATGCATTTGAAACAGTCATTGCTGTATGTTCACTGTACTTCTAATATCATTTTTTCCTACCACTAAACTCTTCACGAGAATATAAAACGTGACTATCTTTGTCTGTTCATAACTTTTATCACAAATCACTTATTATTCCGGTTACTTCACCTTTCATTTTTCCCAGTGTAATCAAGTTCAGGATTGTGAGCAATCAACTATTCTTCAGCATATACACTATCTATTATCCAATCACCTGTTTCGCTTTTCAGAAACATTTACATCATTTCTTCTAATAATTCCCTTTTTCTAAACCCTTGCCTCTGATTTGCTAACTTGACTAATTATTATTATGGAACTTATCAATATTTTCTTTGATAAATTACATATTCCATTAGAAATTATAAATTCATTTAAATAAAAGCATTGATGAGGATACAACTGAAAGATAAGCGCCTTTTAGCTCGATTTTCTTCTGTTGCGCAAGGCGACTCCTGAAGAAGTACTAAGCAGCTTTTCAGCACTCCTTGGTTTTGAATGGTTCAGAAAATGAAGTCACTTCATGGTCGAACCTGACGTATCTGTTGACAGTTCAACACTATATTCGTCTGACCAGCAAAGGTGACATCAAGTTACATCCAGATACATCGGGTGCCAGTTACTAAAGTGGAACCCCAATAACTGCCAAGCTGCTTGATATCTTATGCTACATGGCGTAATAATGCATGCGAGGAACGAACCACTTGGATAATTTTGAGGCTAGTTGAAAATAATAGTAGGTTACCACGTGGAATGGAGATGTGATGCTGAAGCTGGATGCATTCTAAACGGCAATATCTATGTCAACCGTGCCTGTGGCATTTGTACCTATTTTCACAACAATTGCACGGCGGTGTCTTAATTAACCATGCCAGCACACGTCTCTTTGCTTCTAGTGTCTTTCTAATTTTAGGAGTATCCTACAGTTATGTCGCTGAAATGCTGTCTGATGCACCCGTACAATTTTAACAGAACTTTGTTCTTATTTTTGTCATTTTAAGCATCGAATCGTCAATTTAATCAGCTGAATAACAATAGAGAACGAAACTATGCTGTGAAGAATGGTTGAGTTACACCCAAAACCTAAGGTGATATTCAAATGTTAAATATGCTACATAATAAGGTGCAGATCAGACAACGAGTTTCATTCTTTATGGCATTTTCCATTGGTGACCACAATACTATTAGTCAAATAACATTTCTATGTGAATGGTCTGATTCTTCAAATCTACTAATCTGTCTGATTGTGACTTTTGTCTAATAAATGATCACATTCAAATCACAATGTTTGTGCATGAATCAAACTTTGTTAAGTTGGAAAGCATTAGCGAGTAAACCTACTGGTATGATAAAACTCATCAAATGCGAGTATGGCTGAAACATTTCACTTTTCTATGAGTACACGTCAGTCAAATCTCTTATGAATCACTCTCACCTAGAGACAAACTGATTTCTATTTACGTGATGTTTATTCATCAAATAACTGATGAGATCATCGAACCAAACACAATATTTCAGGAATTACAACATATAAAAAATAAGCCTTTATAAACACATGCAGATTTAACTGTCAAATTTCAGCTTTTTGTGGAAAATCAAACACAATGACTTTCATTAAATTAAATGCATAACATCATTAATAATAGCGGATCTAAATTTATAGAATAATTAACATATACGTTATATCAGTGACATCAGATAAAGCTGCCTATATATATTCATGCAATGTTGTATTTTTGTATGACATTCAGCGTTTCAGAATGGATTTCCAAAATTGAAATTTTTTCACTTGACGTGTTATACTTGTCCACTTGTGTCCTGGGAATCAGACTGCAAATAAAGAAAATTAATTCTCTTATAAAAGGAGTTGAACGAATATGTGGCAAATATTCACTGAATATTGCACAACAAACTATGAAGTATGAGAATGAAACTACAAAAACTGTATTTTCTCAAATGAATCCGTATTTCCCATATGTAAAGCAGATATAAACATGAAAATTGCTTGATTGACTTGATCCTGATACTTTATAAGTAATATTTGATCATCAAGCTTCATTGAGAAGCGAGACGTTTAGTGATATTCTGGTTTCTTTTTACTTTTCAAAGCCTTGCTGAAACGCAGAGCAGAGATACTGTCGACCAACGTCTTGATCGTTTATGTGGTTGCGTTTTAAGTGGATAGTTTCTAGCTGTCCTTCAGAAGCTGGCCACTCAGTTTATTCATTTTATCTTTTTTCGCTGGAGATGATCATTATGGTTCCTGAAATTCTTTATTTTCAGTCTTCATTGAAATGTCCAATAAGCGAATATTACTCTGCTTAAGTGGTTTGAAAGAATCACTTCACCTTTTTCTGGTTTCCGTTTAGCGATTTCACGGTAACTGAATTCAAATTGTGCTGGTACTTGTCCATGATTTGAGACAAAATATAAAGCAGAATATTCCTTATACAGCTTGTTCATGTTTATTGATCCCAGGGAAGTTCGGCTTCCAGAAGCATGGGCATAATGTTGTAATCAATCATTGTTGATGAATTTTTAAATTACATTTAACTTTGAATTAAATTTTAGATTTTCCCATCGATCGATTGATCCAATATGCTTAGTCTCAGATTTGCACTGAGTCCGAACATCGGTGGAAACATAATCATTCACTGTGGAATGCAGGTACATCCATATGGCAAGTCCCAAAATAGACGAAGTGCGCATTCTCGATTCCACTGCTAGTCACCATCCACCAATTAACTTCTTACATTTAACTGTGTTTTTTATTTTAATTGTTACCAATTCATTTCACAACAAAAGAAAAACCTCAAGGGTGTCAAGTTGTCATGACACTGGATGTGAACCACTCGACTTTAAGATGAAATGTCTGGCTTTTCAAGTCAGAATTTTTTCATCGATTTCTCTCCGGGACAGACACATAGCCTCCATAGCTTCTTTACAGATGTAACAAAATCCTACAATAGTGCAAATTCATCCTACAGTGGCAGATAAACTGCAGGCGAATTTATCTTTCATGGCAAACGGATTGAGTCTGACCAACGTCTTCCTAATATTTCAATCGCAATAACCCTAATAAAAATCTTTGTTCTCACTTGATTATTATTCTGATCTAGTTCATTACCACACCATGACAACTGCTGCAGATAGAATCTTTCTTAATCAGTGAGTTCAAAACACAAACAAACGCACATACTATAGATGCTCTATATAGAAACATCAATGTAACACTTCAAAGTCATTATAAAAAGGTTACCTCAGGTTTTTCTGGCACGCTGTCAGCAGCATTCGTTTTTAGAGGTAATGTCAACAGGTAAATTGCTGAGAATAAGAGAGTAATGAAAATCCAGAAACAGAACGCTTGGTTCATTACAAAACAGAATGGATGTTTATTCCCTACGCAGCAGCGTACTGTGTTTCCAAGAAGGAATAAACCCTGTAAATAGGAAAAAAATTGCAAAGCACCATTTTCAAGCCCAATCTAAAAGACTGATATAAGATAAAAACCCAACTGATGTGGGAATCATGATTGAGAACTTTGTATTAAAGCTGATTTCCGAAAATAGCGCCACTCAGTCTAATTGTTTCAATGGTAAATATCAATTGCACTCACATGTCTCATTAAGCAGTTATTCATGTATCACGATAAATGAGGCCACATAGATGACGCGTTTTGTTTTTTAAATGAAAAAGTGAGTGTTTCCGAACAAGGATCAAATGACTCAATCTGACATTATGATCATGATTGCACAGAAGAAATACTGTGTATCTGGCTATTGTTCCAAAGATACTTCCTCTTTGGCACTGTAAATAAAACATGCGTTCGTCGGAGAGACAGCGGTAATAGGGTCACCGACCACTCATGTGGTCTGAGGTTCAGTCCCTGGCAGGAGCACTCCTATGCATCGCGAAGCCAGTATTAGGACTGGTGAAGAAGGAAGGTTAAGCATAGGGCTGGCAAAGCAATCCCATAAAAATGAAAACCACTGCTTCCAAAACTTCAAAGGTACAGCTAGAAGCCATTAAATATATATAAGATGCTTGTTCATTTTACTAGAACATTGTATAAACCAGTGGTGAGTTAAGTAACCTCTTGACACTTTTAATTCATTAACTCTTAGAAACAGAAACCCTAGCACGTGTAAAACTTCACGTTTTTCTACTAATTTCAATTCTCTTCAGATATGAAGTGCACAAGTCGTTCCGTATGTCATTGCTGAGTAATAATTTATATGCTTCTAAAGTGACTACATTTGTTTGAAGAGACCTGACTAATATGAAAACGCAACGTCACTCTGTCTGAAGACATAATAAGCTCAAGGGGAAATATTATCCGCTGATGGTAAATACCTGCACCCGATGAATCATTTAAATGCCAGCAGTAGGTGTAAACAAGGGAGTTTTGTGCATGAAAAGAAAATTTCTGGGACCCTGGCTGCACTCTCGAAATTAATCATAACCAATATCTAGTGTTTTCAAAGTATCAGTGTCCACTGCGACAACTCTCCTTGCGGTAATGTTCACAATGTGGAGTCAATGACTATGTGATAGTCAATTTAATTATTATCACTGTCTCACAACTATGCTCATTTAACTCTTTTCATGGTCCGAATCATTCTATGAGTAACTACTATAATCTTTATTTTTAAAATGATCCATTTATTTCTTGTTTTTTTATTCCATTTGTATATCCACTCCTTATAACTTTGATAGTGAGTATTATTTCCATTCTGAGTAATTTCCGTTATTATCTCACTTGTCAACTTTATTTATTTAATTCTATGTAATCATTTTCAGTGTTGTCTCATTATAGTTCTCACTTCCTTGCGTGAAGCATTTGATGGCTACGAATCATATTAATACTACAAACCCTTTTCTATAGTTTCTAAATTCCATGAACTTTATCATGAAATACATGCCATATATGGTCACTTGTTGTTTAACTATTCACTTCATTCATAACTGATATACTACTGAATAGCGTGATAGCAAAAATGTTGAAAAAACGTTTTCTCTGAGTTACTTATTTTGAGTTTTTCAGGGGATAAATCACCCAATGAAATAAATAGTAGGTAAAAACATCGATTGAACTCACAAACATTGCACCGAAACAGAGACACAGTTCGCTCACAGCTTCCTAGAATTATTTGAAAATGAAAACACAAAGTATTGACTTCATTGAAGATATATGGTCCATAAACGTTACTATTGGTTTCTAAGGATTTTACTGAGTTTAATCATGATCAGAAGCTGACTGTAGCTGGAGAACCACCTAAATCAGAGAAATGCTCTCATGATGTTTGTCTTAGTTTAGGAATGTTCAGAACCTGGCAAGTATGACACTACCTGAAGTCGAATCTGGGTTAGTACCAATAAGGAAGTAATCAGATCTTTACAACTCCTTGGTATTCAGTGGTTTTCTGAGTGATGTCAGTATCTGACTAATTTTGATGTCTGAAAATTATTTCGTAAATCAAAACTAGAGTATTCTGTTTCCACAAGGTCCGGTTTGACTGAATCATGATAAAATTGCATAGAAAATCACTGATTCACTCTGATTAATTGCTAAAATCATCCTAACAAATTCACAGTATCTTATGTTTGACCAGTTCAAATATGACGGTCTATCTGGTGCTGGCAATCGATGTCTTGCATAAGGCTAAATGATGAATAACCTTCAATGGAATCACTTCACAATTAACGCACCCTTATCACTGCGTAACTGGGCCAATGCTCTTTGTCTTATAGAAATTTCCTAAAACCAAGTCGCTTATCGAATAGCCAAACTGTATTGCACACACTCATGTAATTTTCCTTAGAGAGGATAGAATACTAATCACCACACAGCAATAAAGCAGAAAACGATTGTCAAATTACAAAATGTGACGGCTCCATCAAACGCAACTTTTTCGTTTGTGGATTTGGTTCACTAAATTCTCGTGGCATTAGTGTGACCACAAAGTCTCAATTATATTCATTTGACAATAACAAAATGCTCATTCAAGCACATAATGAAAGAAAGCACAGTAAGAACTCACAGAGAATGGAACACCCAGAACGGAGAGAAGCATGGATAGGAGTCCTATGAATGCAATGAGCACTGCGAGAAATACGACTGCTGTAAACGCTGTTAAATCTAAGCGTTTCAGATTGACAGCGATTAACACTATTGCAGCAGCTAGCGCTAGAACCACATTCAAAATTATAAAAATACTGAGAGCAACGAATTCATGAAAAACACAACAGTATGCGATGGATATGAGTAGGACCTGTAAAATCGATTGGAATGAAGTAATCGTAACTATCAATATTAGGAATGAGATGAGTTTTATTAATATACAAAACAATTTTATATGTACCTGTTCTCTTATGTCATATGGATATCACCAGTCTGGAATCCACTACCAACCCATTTGCATTACATGTTTGAATGCGCACTGGGTGAAACTATAAGTGACATCACTTGCCAAGTTTGCCGGAGAAAGTTGCATGAGAACCTGTGAGCTGCACCACTGTGTGTGATGCAGATATTATCAAATGATTAGGGATTGATAGCTTACGGTCAGTGAAATGTGGTGGCAAAGGAGATGAGCTGATTAGACTAAATGTCAGTAAAACTTTTGAGCATTGTGGAATCGAACAAATAAAAGTATAATCATATTTCCATGGTTTATACAGAATAATAAGTTTTTGTTTTTAGTAATATTTCGAGCAAAATTACTGCCCGTATTAACACCACTGTTGGAATTATTTTGTTAATATTAGTTTTCAGAATACACACATTGTTCGAATCAATATTGGGGTTTTTGTCTCATGCATGCACAACTACAGATGAATTATTTTTGTATTGTTGTCAGCTTGTGTACCTGTTGAATGACCTTAAGTTAAGCGTTTAGTTCATTCAATCTCGTTCTTAGCGATGGGGATGTTTCATCCCCATGTTTAGCCAGACACTTGGTACAAGATATCTGTTTGTACATTGGGCTTTTTTTATTTATCATTTTTGTGGGATCTTTTAGTTGGTTTCTCTTATTTTAATTAGATTCATCGGTTAAAACGTTGTCCGAATCCCGATATTTTTGAAGTTTCTCGAAAGTGCGTCTGATGCCCTATTATGTATGGTGATGTGATCGATTTTCACTATCCTCCTTCTAGTTATTCTGCGGTTTTACCCTCATCTTTCACTTCTTTATATTATCTTGGATAAGTTCTTTTGGGTAGTTGTTGTCGAGTTGCATTTTGAATAAGACGATTAATTTTTTCTATGCTGTTCATCTGATGTTCTAAGTCAACATATTATTTGTGGAATAAATTGAATTAATTCTCGCTTTACCGTGAGTAGACGAGATGAGTGATAATCAAGGAATCTTCCAGAATGTATAGTTTTCCTATATAGCGTCGTTTGTATGCTGCCATCTGTTATTCTTTGTACTTCGCAGTCTAACAGACGCAGTTCCTAAATTTCATTCTTGCCATTTTATCTTGCCATATATCCTAAGCATATCACATGGTTAGAGTATAATTTTAAAACATTTTGACTTACCAATTACTTCTTTCATCTGTCTAACTACCTTTGCTGTTTCTTTCAGTGTTTGTTTGTGATTGTTTCTAATGGTTTCGTCATTAGGATATAGGGTCCAGATTGTAAATGTTAATTTATCTTCTCTGTATATGTCGTTTTGTTGAGTATTACTGTTGTGTTTCCTTTGTCTGCTCGAGTAATGACAATGAATTTGTCGGCTTTTATGTCTTGAAGCGCTTTTATTTCCGTATTTGTCGCATTTAGTTTTTCTCCTTTTGGATTTTTAAGGTCAATGCACATGGTGTGCGTAGAAATTCTGTTTTTTGCTTGTCATGTCCTTCTTGTGCTCCTTCAATCACAGATATAATGTCTTCAGGTTTTAATCTTTTTTACTACTTTCGAAGTTCATCCCTTCCATCAGTATGCTTTTCTATGCTTCTCTTAGCATTTCTGTCTGACATGTTTACAGTTCATTTAGTTTTAGTTACTTGTATATCGTTCGTGCTATTTGCGATGAGACTCTTTCGTTCCTTCGATAAATGTGAAGAGAATAATAGCAGTAATTCCTCAATGTTGCTTTCTCCCTTAAGATATTACTGATTTATTTCACAGAACTCAGTGTGTAGATACAATGTTTGTTTTAGTCATTCGGTCAAGTCCTTGTAGACCAACATGTGAAAGTTGATGTTACACATACTAACTATTGACTGGATGATGGAGTCTGCATATCATTTTCTAGTAGTCACACTATGTATGCTGATTAAAATGACAGTGTTTAAACTTGTTAGGTTGTTTTATTGCGTTCAAATGAAGCAGTGGTAAACGTGCCTGCCTGATTTCTTGAAGGTCCACAGTGTGCATTATTGCAGAGTATCAAATCAGGCTATCAAGTTCGTTTTAGCTTTCATAGATCCAATAAATGATTTTTGTTTACTATCTCACCCAGAGACATTAGCTTGTTGACAGCTGACAATGTCAAAATTCTTCTAATCGTTTTTCTTGTTCAGAGAATAAAGTAAAAGAAAGTCTGTCAAGTAATATCGGTGAAATGCTTTCCACTATCAGTCTGAATTAGTGTGAATTCAAGAAAAGATTATCTTGACATGGATGACTGTCTACAGCTACTGATTTTTTTTACATTGGTGAAACATTATTGAAGATAAAATGTGACCAGTAAACTGTAGTGTACCATTGTCAGTCATTGTTAAAGCATGTTTTCTAATTTTAAATTTCAGCAAAGCTTCCAACTCACGCAATATTCGTCGCTTATCTACAGATTTCAGATAAAGCTACATGTTTCACATACACATCTCAACTTTTTAAAGATAGGAGACAGTCAGTTGAGGCATCCGTTTCTTGATAACTACCTTGATGATGTGAAAGCAACATCTTAATAATGTTGTCATATGAGGATGACTATTGATCACCTTGTTCTGCCTAATCATTTTATTCACAGTTACATATTGTATTATATCACTGTCATAACTCCAAACATACATGTAACAAGAGATATTCTGTACCTGAGTCTATGTGAGCTACCTCCCACAAATTTCAAAGAAAGCATCTGATATTATACATCTATGATACATTTTTAAACCGTATGGTCACCTCATACATAAACATGTTTAAGCGCATCTTTCCTACGTGAAAGTTTATACATGCAAAGTGTAAAACACAATAATTCCAAGTATTAATGGCATCTGCATTCTACAACCAAAACAGAATACTTACGATTAGTCCATAAGCAATATGTGAATACCAAAAGTTTTCCTGAATTTTGGTGACCGCAAAGGTGAAGACCAACAGAGCGGCAGCAGATACGCTAAATGAAAAAATATTGTGGATATGATGCATACACTTTCAATGTAAAAGCATCGGAATTTATCAAACAGAAGAATAATCATCAGCTTCGATATCCATAAGAAGAGACAATGACAAACTGAGACAATTGACTTACACAATTCCCAATGTGATGGCGATATTTTTATAAAAAAATTTTGAAGAGCTGTTCTATGTGAGAATAAGATTGGATGATTAATTTCAATCTTACATTCTGCCTATGATAATCATGACTGCCAACATGATGATTATCAAATATATCACATCAATTCCGACCTAATTGTAGATTTTTGTGTAGAAAAATAACCAGAATGTCCTTACCAATGTGATGTATTCTTTAAATGTGTCTTCCTTCGGCTTCAAATTCAATCCCGTGGAAATCGTCTGAATCATTATTTCCGTGTGGAAAGTGCTTTCCTTGCTTTGCGTATTCTGTCTGGATAAAATCACAGAAGGCGTTTCCTGCAGTGGATGCTGAAGAGTAAAATGTGGTTAATGTGATAGTTTCCTCAATATCAAATTTTTGAATTGGAAAAGTCCTAAAGTTAAACTTTACTGTAATGTAGTTCACTTGAAAACTTTCGCAAATTAACTACGATGCGTACATGGAGGTATATTCAGTGGACTATTTTACCTCTCTTCTACGTAAAACTTATCTGCAGTTCCATCACCATCCATCACATTTAGATCAAAGAATTTGATACACATGAAGTAAATGACTATTATTTCAGCGAGATCAAGATTGAAACCTTTGGATTAATACAATATACTCTGGGTGGTATGTTCATCGTAATGTCACTTCAGATCAGAGTACGGAAAATGTATGGAAGAAAGTTTCATAACTGGCTGATTCAAGAAATTCAAGAAAATTCTACGGTGCATAAAGTTGATCTGTGTGTCTACATAACCCAGACTATGTGTTTAATTAGTCGTTCTTGGGTTATCCTATGAGCGTTTTTAGTTCACTCCAAATCGCGTCATCATTATTTAGTAAATATTTTCAATGGAAATACTGAGAAAACTTACATATCACCAACTATGTAGTCAAAATTAACTCAGTCATGAGATTCAATTCTTTTTATAGTGAGTTGTAGATAGTTATTCTTGATGTGTAATTTGAAACGTGTAGTGTACTTTGTTCAGGTGAATACTTCAAGCTTTTAAAAACGATTCATTTTAATAAGACGGGAGAATAAAAGAATTTAAGTGGCACATTGGTCAATTTAAGAAGTCGATTTAGAGGGTTTTAGCCTAAGACACTTCAAAGTTAAATTGCACAGAAAATCTGTGATGATAATAATCTGAGCTATTCTGGAATGTTTTGATCCTACTGCATGCATAATTCACCCATGAATAGGAAGTTGACATAAATTGGCGTGCACTTCACTGTATGTTCTAATATAAGTACTATGTCTAATTCGTTGAAAAATTTAGGCTTTACAAATGCCAATGATGGCAACTTCACAGGAATCCATTCGGGAAGAGGGATACAAATTTATATAAAGTAAAATAGTAGGCCTTCAGATATCTGAAGGAATTGAAACTTCTCAAAATTTCAAGGCTATTCTAAATTTCTTAAATGAGGGTTTCTGATACAACCATTCATCTGTATGGCTACGTCATCATAGAGATCCATAGCTGAGAGGTAATTCGAAACCTGCTAGGAAGATAATGGGAAATATGTGAATTGAATAAATGAGATAAAAGAAAGTGGCACAATTATGGAGTCAATAGATGTTTTCTTTTTCTCTTTTCTCAGCAGCGTTCCTCCGAGAGAAAGGGTGTGGTAATAATGTGATTAGTATCAATAAATTGTCCTCGAAACTTCATCATGTTAATTCATTGCTAATTAATATAATATCAGTGTGTGGTAAATAAAATGCACTGACCTAATACTGAATTACATTTAATCAACGTTACGAATTCTGTACTTACAGAAATACTGTGCAATTTATGCAGATATACTGATTCAGATAACTTGAGTTTTTGAACGCTTTCTGAGCATACTGAGGAGTTAATGCAGGGATAAAATGTCCAACCTCCAGTCAGTGGTAAAATGTACAGACAGAAAGAATCAAGTACTTAGAAACCCTTGGTTAACTCAGTTGGAAGTCTATGCTTGTATGAAGAAGTCGTCTGAATGTCATGATTGGTATTCATTATGAGATCTTGATCTACTTACAATTATGTTGGGTTTAATAATCTACTAAAAAGGGTTTGAAGAGTGATTAGGTGGGATGAGAAATAAAACAACACACTTCATGGGCATTTGGACCGCTTTTCCCTTCACTGACTGATCAAACACAAATTTCGAAGCGTTTACCTTTCATTTTTCTTCCTTGAATTCCTCTGTTCAGCTAATAATCCCATCCTCTTAAATACTTTACACGACCTGCAATCAAAACAATTGAAGTTTCTTAAATTTTCGCAGGACTTTATTTACGCTTACACTGTCTGTGCAGTGTTATCAGAACGAAGCATCTTCTAAAGATTTTGTAACTACTTACTTTCGTCGTCTGTGATGGTACAAAAGTGACTATGGTTAGTTTAATTACATCAACTGCTATTCAATAAATCATCTCGTCAAAATTCTTCAGAGATATATGCACACAGGTATTTATGTTTCTGCTTATCGTTCTTATTGATCCGTCGATTTGTGTTTTTACAAGTACATTCGTTATATTAACTCTGACTATATGCGAAATTTAAACACAAGACTGAGAGTAATGCAAACGTTTTAGAAACATAGGCTTTGGCAGGTAATAAAGTCTGTTAGAAAAACGATTATCCCAATGCTGCTGTATGCAAAAATGAGAACAGAAGATTAATCTCCTTTGCATACTATTGTGGGTAGTGATCAAATAAGGTAGTTTTTATGTCTCAAGGAGTGAAAAAGTCAAGATTATTGTCTGCAGCAGACCTCATTTCTGAAGGTAAAGTCATTCTGGAGTTAAACGTTAGAACTTCCGGAGGAGCAGTCCGAGTTTCTTCTCTGTGACCTATCTCTCCTTTGAGCATTAGTCTGCTTATAATGGACTGCTCTGATGCTTAAAACGTTCTTCGTTGTTTCCCTTTTTTTCACATACTCCATGATTCCATTAAAATAATACCGTTATCCCTACTAGTTTATTTTTATTCTGCTCATATTCTATATTTCTTTTATACATGAACGTACTCTTGCTACTTAAATTGTCCTACCCTACAGTACTCTCGTTCTAACTCTTATCTGTTCACTCTACCTTCAACCGAAACTATATTCTCGACTGAATAAACTAATATACTACCTGTTTCTGCGTTTATCAAGTTTACAGTTAATACCAGAAAACTTCAGTGACAAAAAAGAAGCAAGCGCTACGAAATCGAGGGTTTTATACAAGCTTGTCAAAAGATACTGGCAATCGGATGTTTCACTAAATTTCTTTTTAAGTAGTAATGTTCTACTTTTGTGTGTGTGTGTGCTTGTTAGGCATTCATCTGATTTACATATAACTTGTCATATGAAACATGATCACACTGGTCCGACTTCGGCATACACGCTAGTGACAGGGACCTCCTAATAATCTTCCATCGTGAGTAACATTTTCCTTTCATGTCCTTTTTAGTACTTTTATAGATATAATTTAAATAACACTTGATATTTTGAGTAATTGGCAGGAAGGAGTTGATCTGAGCTTCTTAGCCTTATTCATGAAGATGCATGTGGTTCTGATTATGTCCAAAGTTGTGTATTTCAATTACTCGAATTCATTATTTATTACAGGCAGCATTAGTAAACAGGTTTGTATTTGAATTTATTTCTCTTAAAGATCTGACTAAACCTTGTAACCCATTTTCCCGGAAGCATCAATATCACATAAGGTTCAGATGTGGGAACATTCACTTAGTTGTCTCATGAATAGTCATAAAGTGTGTATGAAACTAAATAAGTTTAGCTTTCATCATATTGTCAATACTTTGATATATTTTCATACTTTTGCCTGGTATATATTGACATAATTTTGTATAATCACCGATGTAGGATGAATAAACGCTCATAGTGTGAACAGTGCGAGTGGTGTTGTAATGTATGGAGTGTTTCTACTCCAAGCTGATGTTCAGATACCTCTCACTTCATTTTAATACAAGCTATATAATAATGTAACTCTAAAGTAGATAGAAAAAGTCAGAAATACATGAAGACAAAGATTCTCATTTGCTCCAACAATTGTCTGATATTACGATGACTGTTCTATGATAATATCAATTATTAAACCCCATAAACCATGGAATCATGAAATCCGGTATCATTAGATTACGTGGCGGACGATGCCTTTGAGATTGCCAATAATCACTAGAAAATGATAGTAACGGAAGATGATTTGAACTCAAGTGCTTTCCTGTGAAAAAGCTGTCATCTAACGCTAAATCCTATATGATTGACTCATATAAATCCTCAACTTAAGTGGTAATATGTCCATTTGATTCTCAAAACTTTGATTAATAGTTTATCACATTCATTGTAAAGTGTTTTTTAATAATTGTTAAAGAAGACCACAATTCACACTGAAGTGTTTCCAATAATGGGTCAATTAAAGTAGCCGCATACATTTTGAACTGATAATTTGAATCATGACCAGAAATATTACACGTAGTGCTTATAAGTGTTCTTTTTTGTAGACTGATGTACCGATCACACTCAACAATGGGTAACATGAGTAGAGGGTTATTAATCTGTGCATCTCATTTCATGTTGAAAAATTCAACGAATAAGACAGTCTGTTTAGGAAACTATGTTTATACAGGGTGTTTTACAAGCAGATATTCACCTGGTGAGAAGGATGTGAGGTTGAAATACAAATGAGCAGTTAATCAGTGGACGCATTGAATTCAAATGCAAAACACAGGAAACACCTTTGAGATATTCTTCATAGAATTATAAGTTGGAAACCATCCCAGTATGCGTATGAGCATAGGAAAGTTTTCAAAGATGTGATTACATTTCGTAAACGCTGAGAAGTTGGGTGAATTATCTCTTTATAAATAAGACCGGGACCAACAGATAGTTCCGTATTAGATTTATTATATATATACGTTAGGTATTTAATAATGAAATTGTGTTATTTCGTCGGATAATGAGTGTAAATGGATCGGAAATTCGGATGGTGTCTGTAATGATTAAAAGTGACGTGTTGTGGTATCAGTGCAAGAAGCCAATCTCTACATCTCATTGTACAGCTGCATATGAATCGTACCAAAGACTCGAGATACAGTTCTTTACAGAATGATTATATTTGTGAAGGGACATAAGAAAATACTTGATATGGTTAGAATGGTAATTACTGAGTCTGTTTAAATTGCTACACGTGACCGGTCAATTGTTTATACAAATAACAAACATATTAATTTCTGTTTTGGCTCCTCATCAACGTTCCTGTGCTAATATATGCAGTTTTACATCAGAATAACACCAATCATCTAGTAATGTCAGTGAAATTACTGAAGGTAAAAATAAATACGGGATTTTAGACGATTCACTTTAAGGAGGTTGACAACAACGTATTGTGCAGTAGAATGATGAGAATGTTATGAGACCGTTGTTCATCATTTCGTGAATTTCCCAACTTACTACAATCTATGCAAATTGACTTCCCTTAATCGTTGGAAGCTTTTTAACATTTTCGTTGTAAGAAATTCTTTTGATGGCTTTCTACGAAGATTTCCTTTAATCTCTTTCAGATATCGCGTAAACTTAATCGCACGCTACGTTATATCTCACTTTGTCACAAGGTGTCCACGGAGTGTAGATCAAACTGTTGATCATACTATTAAGGGTGAATCTAGTATATGAATGAACTTTGTTTGAAAAGAGTGTTAAGATTACCACATACTCCATCTACATGTTCAGACCTTCAACGAAGTCTAAAAAATGAAATTTTCTTCTCTAAACTGTCTTTTATTTTCGTTATGACTAAATGGGTATTAATCGTCCTTTCCTGTTCAGGTTCTGCCCAAGAGATTACCTGGCTCACGATGTCATTTGACAGTATCCTCAGAGTGTTTTCAATCCATCTTCATTTTATTTTGGCACATCTCTTAAGCAATAGGTTGTTGGTTGGTCAGTTCATTATCATATAAGTTACACGATGCGACCATATAAGGCCAGCTTAAACTCAAATTTCATAAAGTGAAATCCTATTTGGCAGTTTTATTCACTTCCAATGATTTTCCGCTCACACTAAATAGCGTAAATGCTTATGTAGAGACGTGATTACACGCCAGGTGTAACTATAAGTCACAGCCATCTCTACATGTAATCTACTCATAGCGTGTATTTAAGTAGCCGATATATTTTGAAATAAATATTTGCCACATATTGTGATCAGTCTGCATTTGAAGACGACGATGAAATGTTAATTGCAACGACAGGAGGGTTAAGCAAACTTATGATTTCATTTTCATACGGGAATATTTCTCTGGGAACAATTATTTCCAATAAATTCCCACTTACGCACAATCCATCTTCACGTTGAATTCCACAAACACTATCTAAGGAATACGAGTATGGTAAAATTATGTTCTCATATGGTGGATAGAATGAATCTTGTTTGGTAGTTGATTGTGATGAATGAAGTATTAGGCAGTGATTACTTTCAATATTCATTTGAATGTATGTTAAATTCTGAAGTAGAGGTGATCGATCGATCAGTGTGAATGGATGATGGGTGAGAGAGAAGATTGATGGAAATTGAACAAGCCAACAACCTGTCTTCAAACAAAGATGCAAATTCAAATTGAGATGGACTGTGCTATTTGGTTAGGACACTCTCAACTGACTTGACATTTGAAAGCATCGATCTTAATGGGGATGGGGAGCAAAAAGAAGTGAATGTACACTCTAAGGCGACATGAGATCTATTCGGTCTATCTGTTATATCTGGCATCAAGAAAAATGCTTATTCACACAGGATCTCAACAGCGTGCCATCTCGTTATTCCACTCACCACTCATTAATCTATCAGCTGAATGTCATGTCAGTCATCATCACACAATCTGGACTCGTGTCATGTAAGTGTAGACTCAAACTGATATCTAATGCCTAGTTAACATGCACCACATTCCAACTAACATTATTCCATACTGTGTTTCTTCCACATAATGCACTATAATTCTTGACAAATCATACTGAATATCCATTCTCCACAAATAATTCCCTTTTTTGTCAAATTTATTCATCAACACTGTCTTCACTACGAATTCCTCGGAGGCGAGTTCAAAGGGAACGGTTTTAACTACTTCCTGTTTCTATGGGAACGAAATTGTAAAATCTTGTCAGCTGCTCCACAGATGTCAGTTTGCTTTAAAATTGTACTTCTCGAATACACATCACTACTAGTACTGCTACTATAAGTTCAAAGAAACTAGGATGAATAGAAATCATCAAGTCGTACGTGACGTGGTTGTCTGGATTATGTTAGTGAAATTTTAGTCCAATCGACTAAATCTCACCCACAAATTGCTCAGTATCCTGACAGTATGCAATCCTTACACATAGGAATACATGTTTTTTGATTGTTTGACATTATTTAGGTTGAACTTGACATCTTATTTGTTTCTATCCTGAACATTTTGTAGTCCAGTACAAATTGTTTCGATGTGTTTGCATACATAATTAGACACATACAGTCTGTTTCACGTATGTTCTCTTATTATGTACACTTTTACAATGAGTTCCTTTACACACCTCACACAACCCACATTGCTTCATGTGAAAACACAAATACAAGCATTTAATAGGACGCGGAGAATGAAGTCACAAAAGTCCGGAGATGCATATATAATCAGCTGGTTCAAGAAGATGAAAAAATCTGTTCTGTTATCACGGTATTGATAATTTCTGAAAAAAAGTGGTTTCGAAGGATCACTTTTCGTCAAGTTAGATGAATGTATGATCCATCTTTAGATAACTACGCTTACCCTGTGAGGCTTCAAGATGATCTTATTAGGTGAACAAGCACAAATACTTTTTTGACTGTCAAACGCCATCCACGGATGGAAACTGTTTTATGCTGCTTATATCTGAAACTCTTGTCCACGAAATCGAAAACCTATCACAATTGGAGGTCTTTCATCACGTCATACGCACACATTGTCAGGGAGTGTAATACAAATGAGACGGCCTTCATGCAGCAGTATAAAGACAGTCAGCATAAAGGAATATTATTTGCAATGGCCAGTAGATTCCTGAGGTTTATATGTGTTAGTAGACGTAATGTGACGTGAGCTGCTTCTGAGAAACTTTAGGAAAGAATGGCACTTGATGAATATTCAATGAAAACAACGATCGATATAACATTCAGTGAAGTGTGGATTGAATCTAGATACTCCATAAACGCATTCACAATAAAAACTTTTGTTAATCCATGTTATTTCTCCACGATCAAAGTTCAGTGAAACTATTCAATTAGAAATTTTTAAGATGATATATGAATAAATATTTAATTTGATTTTACAATTTATAAAATTTGAAACTGTAATAGGTAAGTAGTGTTATTATCATTAGCGTTATTATAATGTACTTCATAATCGGTACTGTCAAAATGCTGATACACTTGTGTGAGAGAGCTGGCAATCTAAGAAGGGTCAAATTCACAGTGTTCATAACAAACATTTGATTGTAAATCCAGACTTCCACAAAACTCAGTGTCATACAGATTCTTGGTGTCATATATTAGTATATGGATATGCCTTATATAAAGAATTACATTTCCACCATTATCCATCATATTTCTGAAAACAGCATATCAGTGGATCTAACAAATTGATGTTCCTGCATGACAACGACAGATCAAAAAACATGTTTTTTGAAATCGCGGAAATCAAAAGTAGATTGGATCCTTCTCAGAATGAATTAATCCACCAAATTCAGCAGTACATTTTTCAGGTCGTTCATATTACTTTGTTTGTAACACAGCTGATCCGTGTTATTTTCTGCCTTAATGACAGTAATTTAAGGAAATATTTATTTATTTCGTGAACATTGTGTAGTCCAGTACAAATTGTTTCGATGTGTCTGCATACATAATTAGACTCATACAGTCTGTTTCACGTATGTTCTCTTATAAAACATTTTGTTTTATGTACACTTTTACAATGAGTTACTTTACTTTTACTTTCATCATCATCCGTGAATTATTTGCAGTGAAGGAAATGTGCTGGAGCAGTGTTCAACAGTTTTCAGTTTGAAAGAATCACCTTTTCATACAAAAATAAGCCGATATCTATTCTACTTTATTTGGGTGAGCAAACACAAATCCAATATTCAGTGTTCCTATAATGTTTTTGTTGCAGATGTTAGCCGATACATTGTGTTTTGTTTTGGGGACTGTATGCATGGTTTTAATGGTGAGAAATTTGCAAGGCATGAAATTGAGTATTATAAAATATTGATAATCTTTTATGCTGTATAGAAATAATCACTGCTTGGTTTGTTGAGCATAATAAAGCACCTGGTTTGTTCGTGTAAGTCAATGTTTTCAAGATGTTTTTTTGACTGGCGCCCTCTTTTTGTGGATCTTTTGTTGATAACATATATCTTCCGAGTAGAACATTGTCACTTTAACTACTGAGACTCACAGTTTCTCTGACAGTTCTGTTGCTTATGGGGTGTGCAAGCCAAAGGCTTAACCCTCCCTCTTTTCTAGCTTGTTAACTAACCTAGCCTGAGAACGAGCCTGTCGTCCAGAAAGCAATTCGGACTATGTGTGTTTGTTTGACTAAAATTCTTTTACTGAACCACTGAGGCTCATTCGATTTCACTCAATGTATTACTTCTTTCAAAACTTTGAATTATCATTTGTCTTTATCTGGTGACTTTTGTTTGATGATCACCGCCAACATATGCATCTTGACACTGATCACATTTTCGTCTGCTGACTGCATTGTCACTGATGCAACGAATACTAGTGAGTAATTCAACATTACGAATTTCTGATTTCTGCACTCTCTGTGTTGTCGTCTGGATTTCACATCTGGAAACACCATAACTCATGCAGTTATTCACGCAGTACGAAGGAATAATAAAGGTGGATTTTGCCACCTATGAATGTGGTGGTCCGATTAGGCTAGGAAACATAAAGACACATAAGAAATAACAACATTCACATCAAATATAGTTCTCAATCCTACTTAGTAATCTTTATTATTAATAGCTTCATTATGAACAAAAGTAATTACGCAACGCACAGAATTCACAATGTAATATATATATATATAAAATTTTCTCTCCATCTAGGGTCCTACATTAAAATAGTAACACAAGGTAACTCATCTGACGCAGTAAGATAATCTCGTATGTCACGTTTATATCTGTTTTCAGGAAATGCACTGAAGTTTATCGAAAGCCATTTAAAAATGTGCGTGAGTACATTTGTCGGGAGATAGACGTACTCCATTGTTTTGTGCATTGTTTTGGATAGAAAATTGGGTAGCTCAATGATTAACGCACAGCATCAAACAATTCTTTGGATATTATCTCTACGTGAAGTAGTGATAAGCGTTCACTCTTAACGTAACTCATTGACTCATGACATATCTTCTCTCACTTTGGTCTAATGGTTTCTTTTGGAAAGGCAACGCAGCTTCTATCTAACTAACGACTATCTCCTTGCTGTTGTTTTTACTGTGTTGAATACGCAAGCTGTAATCATCAATATGCTGACGTATACAAATTGCTTTTCAGATTATTCGGAATACTGACAAATTTACTTCTCATATTAGTCAGGAAATTTAAATACGAAAATGTGGTTGACCATCTTCTGATCGTAATCAGTGTAAGTGAGGTCACTTCATTTTCTCATATTTTCCCCTCATTCTCTAGATAAACGTTAACTCAGTTTATTGAAGAGAAAGCACAAACGACTTGAAGTTACTTCATACATGCGTTCTGTTGATTTCAGGTTGTAGATGTGTGTCACTTTGACAAGGAAATGTCACACAGATTTAACACATTTAGTGAATCAGAATCCAGTGACACACTTCTCCTTGCTCCTTCAAATTAGCTTCACTGGCGCAACTTTTGGAGGTCCAAAAAGTGAGAACTGAAGTCAGTCTGTTAGATAGTCAGTCCTTATTGCAGAGGTTTTGCACTTGTAGTTACTCAATCAATTTCTAGGTAGATTAATCTGTGCGTTATTAAATACATCACAGAATAAGGCACTATCTCCATTGGGCGAAATTGTGTTGTCCTTGAAATACCAGCTTTCATGCCTGCTGTGACTTGAGATCTTCTATGATGACATTCATGAAGTCAATGATAAGGTCAGGCAGCTTTCCTGTCATTTGACTGTTTTAAGAGTTAATTGATTCAAAGAATTTGTAATGAAGTTCTTGAGAAATAACTCATTCATTACACGTATTGTAGCTTACATCTAGGAATACAACTTTGAACACGTATTGAGAATGTTTTGCGGTATACTAATTGTCAGGTAATGTCAGTGGTGGAGGATTTTAGTTACATATTTCCTACCTTAGAAGAATATGTCAGTATCATCGGATTTAACGAAAAAAAATATTGGTTTCGACAGTTGATCAATTCTATTGTATGCAACTCACCATTGAACTGATATGTCTAAATTTACGCATTCGTAAATACGACTTAATAATAGAATTCTTCATCTTTTTCTAGTATCTACTGATCTCTTTTGGCTTCGCGGGTGCGTTTCTGTATATTCAGGTGTTTTGCTCTCTCATATCTCTCCTTGTCACAGTAGTGGTCAGTGGGATTGTGACATTCTTGGGTCTGCTGTTCAGAACTGTCAAGATGGAGTATACTGTGATTATCTTCAGTATTGGATGTGTTTTCGCTGGAGTTGGAATACTCGTGTACATTTTGGGAGTCATTTTTCACAATGAAGAAGTAAGTTTCATATATAATTCCAATGTAAGATATTAGTGACTAAATGAACAGTTTGCGACACAGCCAGGAATTAATTCAGTCGTAACAACACATGTATTGAATAGATGTTTTTAAAATCCACAACAAATATGGACTTGTGAACATCAGAAATAATGCAGGATAATACTGCTCTTGAACGTTTATCCTTAGCAGTCAAGTCGATTTTCGTGTGTATGTGTGGACATACACACACAGGGAGGAGTAATCGCGCGTTGCACGTGAGGGTGGGAGAGCATATCCCAAAGTGGTTAGAAAAACAGATGAATTGTGACAAGCCCATAGATGCAGGTGTCAGACTACCAACTTCGTCTATAGCTAAACATTTAATCGAGATGAACCATAAGGTTGATGTTAACTCAGCTTTTAAGGTCATCTATAAAAACGGTCAAGGGCGTTTACTGAAATACGCTGAGGCTATAGCCATTCATAAACTTAAGCCCTCCTTGTGTATTCAAAAACAGTTTGTTATTACTCTTAACCTACCTTGGTAATCCTTATTTGATTAGATTACCAAACATTAGTGTTAATTATTCTTTGTTTTTTTTGTCACTTTGTTTAATTTAACTTTTCCATATATATTGACTTGACAAGTAAATGTGTGATCAGATTAATTGAAATGTATAGCGCTAATACATCACATTTTTCAGATAATCACCGTCTTCTAATAATGCTATCAAAATTTATGAAAGGGACTAACTGTTTTAAATTGTTATTATTTAAAAACATAAAAGAGATACACTCAGTCTCTGTCTGTGAGTCTAAACTAAGATCACGTCAGGTATTTATTAAAGCCGCCTATTATTCATAGTTTTCTTACAGTGTTGATTTTTTAATCATAAAATAGGATGGAGATATTATTTTGTTTAATGTTTCTTAAAAGTTGAAAATCAAGTTCCCTCCAATCAGGACATTGTTTATATCCGTTAGCAGAAATAAACTCAAACAGCATAGTAGAAGTTTTAAGATTACTGGGATGTCAGAATATAACTTTACTTGAGGGTTTAACTTTAGTCTATTTAATAATATTGTAGCATAAGAACCCAGAGGTTGACCAGGACCATCTCTCGATAATTTCACCCCTGTAGTCTCCTCCATTTGACCATTGATTCTTATTTTTGAATAAAGATGTAAAATTCCCTTCACAATCTACAAATTCTGACAAATTATTGTATTGCAATGGCAACCAGGCAGCCAGAGGAAGTGAGAACACTATGTGTGAATACACATGTTTATCCTTCATGTCACCCGGGTAGACATTGTTCTATTTCCGGGAAATTGCACAGATGACATAAACAAAGGTCTGCTTTGGCTGAAGGGTAATTACAATGTTCTGATAGAAGAATATGTTGATTTTAACTTCCAACAAAACTTTGCAAAGTGACTCAGCTGCTGTTTCCTGGAGTGAAACATCCGGAGACATATACGTGCTCCCCTCCCAAGAACGTTTGACGATAGTTTTGTTTATCGAAACCATTTGAAATTAAAAACAGAAATGAAACGAAACTTTTCATCCACCTTTTTTCATTTCAATAGAGCAATAAAAGTGATTTGAGAGGAATATTTATCATATCACTTACCTGGTCTATTCCTCATCAACAGCGTAGCTGTCTCTAAAGGATTCTTCAGTGTATGAGCTGTTCAAGTTTAACTTCTGAGACCATTTTGTTGAATTCCGAGTCCCTTTTTTTCTGACACAATATTATCTTAGAAAGCACTTTAGAAAGAATATCCTTGCGTATGTAAATAATAATAGGACTTTTCAACCGTATAAGGCTGATGAGAATTAGATACAAAAGTTAAACGATTTTATCTTATTCTACTAAAACCACTCGTGTTGCTTTACATATACATTCATAATATGGATAACTTATGTCCTCCAATTCAGATTCCTTTATACCTTTCTATATTAATGTAATTTCCTTTCCATTTGTTTTCTTATAGAAACTTCAGATGCCTTTCAAATTAGCCACGTCCATTTCAATGACTTTCTTCACATTATTGGTAAGTTCAAGTAGTAATCTATTCGCTAAACACTGCTGGTCTAAATATAATGGCTTATTTTTATATGTGTAGGTGGTACATCACAACTTTGTTGCCTTCAGCTGAGTTAGTCCTTCCTCTTCTTTTCCTTTTGTTGAATCCCAGGTTCATTCCATATCAGGTAGTGTATATAGTGAGTAAAGGTTATTGTCACTTTAATCCAACTAATGAAATAGCAGTACATATCACGTAGTTAAAATGAAGACAGATATCGTGGTATTGCACAGTGTACATCAAAGACAGTTGCATTCACCACTCATCTTTTTCGATTCTCACTACTCAGAAAGATAAATTTCGATGTTATAAATTGGGATCTAATTGTTTGTCAAAATATTTCGAAGACAGACAATTTTGACAGCACAAACGTCACTAAGATGCGTATGGAAGTAGTGTGGTGATATCACACTTTCAAGATTCATTGAGAACGATAGTGTTTATTGAAGCGATTCATGATCTGCATTAGATCATTATTCAGTCAGATTAGTGTTTTAGCTTAAACAGTCATAATAATCTAATAATATAAAATCACACACAGGTAGCAGTTAAAATGTACGGAGGTTTCGAAACACTGACTGCAAGATGCATTCACTAGATAGACGTGACGTACATCTTGCAAAGTTATGAGAGTTGAAAAGCAAATCTGGACATGTGATCATATTTCCAGTAACCGGAATGTAAGATTTATTTTCATTCAGATGATGTTGTATACTAACAATAGAATTTAAAATGTTCCTCATTACTTTCGTTTTACTTGGAATTGTTTCAGCTGTGACATCTTATAAACACAGGTTGACACATTAGGTGAATGTCCAGTAGAATAATTAAAACAATTCAAGTTTCAACATGGATGACATGAGTGAGAGTAGCATTGGAATCCAAGTAGAAGTGAACACCTGTTACGTCATAGTTTTTGCTCCTTAGTAATACTCAGACATGAAACCATCGGGGCAGAAAATTTCACATTTGATGCTGAGTGAAAACTAACTGTAGGAAGATGTAATATGCAACTCTAGTGACAAGTCGTGAGAAGTGGAATCCACCAGTTCCAGTGTAAAGCTTAACACTCTACGATGACACCGTCAATGTAAATTGTGAAAGCCACTATACGCCACTATAAACCACCAAAGTCACTGAATAGTCAGTAAGTTCGCCTCGTCACCTGGTAGTCCTTGCTTCCATTCCTTGTAGGTGTTGAATGCGTACAGCGGAAGTGTTTCAAACTGCGGTGAAACAGCTGTCCAGCGCTATTTGATTTTTAGTGGTTCTCTCAGTCATTTTAGTCCGTGATCACAATTGAAACTGACTAAATATCCACAAAATAACAATCTATACAATTCATTATATTTTCATTGATTTTCTAATATTTCAGTGCATTTTCATGACGATAAATCGAATGACATTGTGTGTTTCATATAATGAATTTTATGGATGGATGAGTAATAACTGTTTTTGAAAAAGTAGGAATAGTGTGATATAATCAAAAAGGTTGACAACTCATTGGTTGAGTTATAAATAATCGTTTGAAAATAGTTGATATGAGAAATGGTCACAAAAGACTGAACATGTAATTCGAAAACCTTGCTGGATAGTGTTCTTGAATCCTCTTGGACAGGGTGCGCGTCGAACGACCGATGTATCTGGCTTCACAGCACCAGGTGAACTGATATATGCACATAGAAGTGGTCAGATGTGGGATCTTGTCCTTGAGGCTTATGCAGATTAGTTAGCGACTGAAGAACACTATTCTACTGTCTTGTTAACAACTTTTTTGATTTGATTTTCTGATTTTGATGACTTAATTTTGTTTCTTTGCCTGTTCTTTAATTGCTTATGATTCTTGTATTCATTTAGAACTCTTACACAATTTTGCATTGTCTGTTTTGTTCCTATGTATCCTGATTATAGCTCACTCATCAAACTATTCATATTATTACATTAATTCTCTTTACAACTGTTTGTGACAACTCATCACCTTTGTTACTACCCTAATTTCACTAACACCTAATTTTCTTGACTGATTTTGTATCACGTAACTCCAATTACCAATCTTTACGTGTTTAGTTTAAATAACTATAACTAATTGTATTCTTGTTTGATAAACTTATTGTACACATGCATACAAAATAACACATATATATTTGCGATTGTACAGCTAAGAAAATGAATTCGCCGAAAAGAGACTCTTCGCTGATCTACGTGTTTTGTTTTCATTAATGCCTGGATAGGGATTATACATGAAATATAGATTTGTAGTGAAATTGGGAAATGAGGGAATCTCTTTGCTGCCGCATCATATGTTCTTGATGGGATGAAATGTGAATTGTTCATACTTTGAAAAATAACCAGTATCAGAATACAGTCTAACATTTTTTTTAATTTAAAGCAGACTCACGTAAATCAAAGCTATTCATCTCCATGTAAAAATGTGTTCTGTCTATTCACTTTACAGATGATGTTTATCTGCGTCAATAAACGACAAATAATTCTGGAGCCTCTGTCATCTCCAAGCTCAGAAACGTTTCTAGCATTTGTCGTCTGGTGTTCGATGATATGTTTGTTCACACAAATAATAATCTGCTTTCAAAAATGGAATGAGAAAGAATGTCCAATGAATTGACAAAATAACAAACATTTTCAACGTTCTGTCTATTCTTCACATCCAAAAATGTTAAACGAACAAATGTATTCACCTAACTTCTGTTGACTGCTTATTTCAGATTTATTCTTTCTTCTCAACACAGTATGATTCTTTGATTTCCTGCAATGTCTGAATTGATTAAATATAAAATTAGAAGCAAAATATGAATCGAATTAAAATCGTTTGTTTGCTTGTTCGTCATGCTTTCCACTGTTATTTGAGTGTATGTTAGAACTGTGATAGTGGCTTGTTCGTCGGTCACTGTTTGTCTGTAGAAACAGTGAGATGGAAACTCCTACATGAAGAAAAACATGATTCTAGAGAACGCATGTTCCACATATTTTGAGAACGACAAGTGATACGGTGTAAGCACTTTCTGAGAAATGCTCACTTCTTCATCGAACAGTTTACACTGCAGATACCCTGCTTGAAATGTTCATATCATTCCTAATAAAAACAAATTTTATGACAATAAATCAACCGTAATCATTGATTATACGCATGGCTCAAACAGCTAGTGGCCTAACAAGAGTGTAGGCAAACACTATAGGATACCTGGAGTGCCAGCTAGCCGTTCTCCTATCCGGGATTATATGCCAAATTGTCCGGAGTCTAGTCAGTAACTTTTGGTGTGTTTGTTGTCCAGTACCAATATTCATTTTGCTCATTATTTATTCTTTGATTCTCACGAGATGGAGGATTTATTTTCATCCCTCGAAAATCCTTTTGAATGTAATGTTCTTTGATTACTTCAATTGTTGGTACCATCAGAGTAGTATGAGAAGGCAGCCTAAATTATTTGTTCCATGAAAGACGACAAGTATATCAGTGATATCGTCGTAAGTTCTGGCTCATTAACTGCAACTCGATACGCTTGTATGTTCGGATAAATTTCCACTTCGTCTCCCAGTTACTCAGATTCTGAATTTATTCAACATCTTATTTTGTTATCACTGGTTTTACTCTTTTGACAGTAGGACCAATTTGAGTGTTCCTAACTGCGTAAACTTATTCTAAGCACGTCATCAGCTGTAGATTCCAGTGCATACTTCATTCTTATCTATAAGTATATTTCTAATGTGGTCACAACTGAGCAACTAAAACATTCTTTGTACTGTAGATGACGCTTCTCATTTCGCTATGGTTATTCTGTGCTTACAAGTAGAAATGAATATTCGTTTAAAATGTGTAGGAAATAATTTCACGATGAATGTTCATTCATGTATTCGATTCTCCAGGATTTACGCTTTCAATTACCGTGTTATGAGAACTATGAATTCATCTTATAATGGAGGGTTGATTCCACTTCACTCTTCATTCTCAGCAAGATAGCAGAATCAATGACAAAATCGAAAGACTTGTTCAAATTGAAATAACCATTATCATTTGACACAAGACCTTTGCATCCTCAATAGTAAATTCAGTCTGTAAAAAATCGTTGATGATTACTCTGCTTACTTTGATTTTGAATCGCATATTGGTATTTTAGGTGATTCTCAACCTTTGCAAACTACAGTTTAGTCAATAATGTTAATTATGGGTGTTTCAAATTATTCTTAGTGGTTTATTGATTAGCAAAATGAGGTGCTAATTCTTGTTCCCTCTAAATCTTTGAATCTTATCATGGTTTAATTCATATGCCGATTTTTGATGTCAATGATGTTTACGTTGAAATCATACAGTTTATTTCATTGTTATTATCATTACTGTTATTATTCCCTTTGGGTTCCAAAGGAAGCAAATCAAATCAAATCTTAATTCACAATTCATTGGTCTGTCATGGATGAAACCAGTGTCAATATCTAACAACTTCAATCTGGTAGACATGCATCATCATTTAATGACCTTATATACTATTAGTGCATATATGACCAATTATGTCTAATTCTGTTTTTATAGAAACGAATTCAGTTGCCTTACTTCTCAATTATCTTTTCGTATATCGAATAAGATTCTATTCAGGTTGCCTTATTTATTGAAGTGTATCCTTCCACATAATGAGCGAACTCATAAACATACCAACAAACAAACGAAGTACCTAGTTGTGATAAATGGTTTTCTATAATTTCATTCTTCTCAGAACTGATAAGCTGATTCACTTCACACCTCTGGTGATAATATTAGAGGGAATTAATCCACGCAGCCTTATGCTTGTATTGCATTCATAATCTTCATTGTAAAATGATCAGTTGATTTCGATCGGAGTTACATCTGCAGTTTTTTTCCTTTTTGTCGAAACATTTCTAGAAGATGTTACGCTTTGACTTATCTTCTGAGTCTTCGATATACCTGAATCAGGAGAAGCAATCATTTATCTGTGGGTAAGAATTTTGTGGTTTTTAAAAAGCTTCTATTTATCTCAGTTGATATTCGATTTGACGGTGATGGTGGAGACGACAACTGTGATCATCGTTGTGTTTATGAGAAAGTAGAATTTAATGAAGAAAATGTTGAAACATTACTTTGATTTACAGGGACGATCTACCTCAATTCTTCATGACACATTTCTGTCTGGTTATATGCATCCAAAACAAGTTCACTTTTAACAGTTTGAAAAAATTAAGGAATTGCTTATATGATATTCATTATAATAACGGTTTTTATATTTCTCAATGAATTAAAAACAAAACGATATTGTTTTTACTGATGTTTCGCTATTTATTGCTAATAGCTTTATCAAAGTATTATTAAACGGAAATTTACAAAATTTCAGCATATATATAACAGGGAGTTAGGTGGTGAGAAAACAGACTTAGGTCAAGTTTATTTAATTTTTTTATTGAAAGTCAAAATAACAACGAGGATCACTAAACCAAATAAAAAAGGTAATAGTACGTCTGTTATGATATCAAAGTAAAGTTTACTAACTTGATCATCGTTCATCTGTCTGGGGTCATTTTTCTTTTTTAAGCTGGTCAGTTGGTAAAGATAACAAAACCGAGTGTAGATTGTTGGATTTGATCAGTTTATAGAATTATAGAAGCAGTGTGTGTTTACATAGTGAACTTGCTTATCACATTCGTGTTGATTTCGTCACTTCATGGGGGAGGGAGTTGTTGTAATCAGGTCAGATTCTGTTTTAGTCCATCATTCCTATTCAAACAACTTGGATTCCACTTGATATGAATTGCTTCTTGTATTATAGGTTCTTTGTGATTTCTGAGGCTTTTCTGGATTATTTGAATATTATCAAAGTCGATTTTGTGGCTCGATTGTATAGCATGTAGGCCTAAGGCTGATGATTGTTCAAGTTTTTCCAGTTCGATTGGATTTCTCGGTGGTCGAACAGATGCTCTATGGTGCTCAGTTCTTCTGATTTTGATTTCTCGAGATGTTTGTTCGATACACATCGCATCACATTTCAACCAATTAATTTTACAGACAACTAGATAGAGAATCTGTAGGGATTTGGTCTTTTATATGGACAAGGTTGCTTTGAAGTGTGTCTAATGTTTTGAACAACGAAATTTGAAGAAAGACAAAAGCGTCGTTATAACGAAAGTCGACAAGTGAAACGTCACTTGGTTCACCAGTCAGTCCTCAATGGTCGCTGACCTCTTCATGAATAGATTCGAAAATAACATCTCTTCAAGCATACTCACGCCTAAAATATGGTTAAGATATGTAGATGATACTTTTGTAGTGCTTAAACGAGATCTACACACTTCATTCCTGGAATAAATAAACTGTGTATCTCCCAGTTTACTTCGGAACCTGTCGTTTTCTGTACTGGGCATGGAACAATCTGAAAGTAGGTGACCTAGCGGTGAGCATATCACCACTCCATTCCTCTCTCTGCTCAGTACGTCATTGAACTTGATGTATTCTACTTCGAATACAATTTCGCTATAGTAAATCTGCAGTCAGTTATTGAGATCAAACTATATTGTTCCGCCTATCGTTACGTGAGGAATAAGACTTATGAAAAGGAATGCAAATGCAGTATATTATATTTGTGAAGTAAGTTTCAAATAAGCAAACTGGGTTCAATACACGGATACAGTCAGATTTAAAATCATTATTAATAGAAAATTGATATTTCGATATTGTTTGGTGACTGTGATCACGTCATAAATAATTTCGATTAATTCTATGTTCATTCAGATAAATCTTCCATGTTTCAGAAGTGATTTTAGACCAGTCGGTTTCCTCCTGTTCTTTCTCTGTATATTCGTCAGACAAATCCGTTCGAAATCTGTTTCTGTTTGCATAGCGCTTGAAATTGCGGTGAGTTTCAAGTTGATTTAATGGTACAGCATGGCAGTGTTTTGATTCTCACTAATTTTCTTGTTGGGGATGGATGTTAGATCGTATATTTTACAATCTTGTGTGCACGTGTGTATCTGGTCAGCGTAGTCATTTCTACAATTAATAGAACATGCTCTCGTTACCTCTGTTATCGCTGTCATTATCATCAGTATACTTGTTGTCTGTTTTTTACTACAAAAGGATAATATAAGGCGATCAGTTGTGCTCCACGCATCGTCCAGTTGTTTGCACTGTAACACTGTTTTACATTACACAACATTATCTGATGTGGGATTTCATGCCATATCAGTGAGCAAATTATACTCTTACTGTCTTCTATTATACACCTGTGTATTTGGTAACAGAAGTGAAACTGATGCAGAGTGAACTAAGACCATAGAAAGTAGAGGATTGTCTTTAACTATTTGAAGATGCCACGCCACTTGAAGATGGATTGAATGTTAAACGATTCCTGCGCACTCAGCCAATACAATGAAGCAACATATGTAGTTGACTACTAGATAAGCAGTCTGCATGGAATCCCGTTCAACACTGTCTGAACGTAAGTGACACTGTTTCTGCTGTCAGATGCTTTCTGCAATCTGCTTGTCACTGTAGAATTCGGTAACGCAATTGTTTATTGGCAAATCGATGTACAGATATAGGCGAAATACATCGACCGTGTATTTAAGTCACAATTTGCTCATGTTTTATGTATTCCGCTCCTTTATCTGCATTTCATGTTTTCCATTTTGGCTCACAAGAATCGTTCATTAATTCTCCTCACGGTGAGATCCCTCTCTCTGCTATCCAATTTTTTGCGAGTGATTATTATTTTTATTTTGTTATTGTTTCCTCTGAATAGTAGAGGAACATAGGGCTTCAGTCACACGTATCCATTGCGTACGGTTCTCTGCAACGTTTCCACCTGGCACACATGCTTTTATCTCATCTACACATGATCTCCTCCATGTCATACTTAGACGACCAACTCGCTGAATCCCCTTCGGATTCCACTTTAAGGTCTGTCTTGTGATGTCACTTGATGGTTTTTTTCTCATAGTCAGGCCAATCAACCTCCATTTCTCCTCGCAGATTTGTTATGCAGTCAGTTCGTGATGGGTTGGTTAGTTCATTGCCAGAGATCCCTGTTGCTGATCTCTTCTGGCCGGCTATATGATCTTGATTAGTATTGAGCGCAAACAGCAGTTGATGAAGGTCTGAGGTTTTTTCGAAGTACTCTTCATCACCCGCAAAGTCTTTGATCCTGACTCCACATTGGAGTTGAAAATCCTGATCTTATTTTCATGTTCATGCTGAGTTCTGTTGACATTTATACAGAATTGAGAAAAATGAAAGCTTGCTTGCTTTTCCGATCCTCGTCAGTTCCGTCGCTTGTAGTTGAAACGATGCTCCCAGGTAAGTAGGTAGGTAGTTAGGTAGGTAAAAGATGTTGCTTCTTTCGGATTTCTTCCATTTACGCTGATTGTTGTCTGTTGTTGTTGCTATGGGTGTTGTTGTTGGCCAGGAATCTTCACCACCTGCCTCTGTCTTCTCTACGTTCACCTGTAGTCGGTCGGTTGGTTTTCGACATAGAACTTTGCACATATGTGCGGCAGTTCAAGTCGCCACAATCTGTGTAGCACACAAAGCAAGAGAAGAAAGTAGGAGAAATGCTCAATATAGACAGTAAAAAGAAGGTGTGAGACAAAGGTATAGCAATAACGAAGAACAAAACAGTTTAATTGGAAATCTTAAGTCGCAAGGAGTGGATGCATCTGCGCCACAGAGAACGATTTTGAGCCATGTCACCAATTGTTTCCAACCACTGGATTTACCATCTCGAGGACCCCAACCACGAAGTCTACACCTTTCTACGTGGCTTAGACTAACTGTTGTAGATTTCATTAACTGGTGCCATGTTTTTGGTTTGACCGCCGCTAGCTCTTTTCCAGCCTGGCCCTATATCAGCTAACATCACCCGTCGAGGTAGGCGATGACTAGGCATACGTAACACATGTCCTTACCATCTCATTCGATGTAATTTCACAGTCTCGTCAACTGATTTCCCCTCCTTACCTAGCCCTCGACGCCTAACCTCAATATTGTTCACCTTAGTATACCACTTCACGCGGGAGATAGAACACAGGCACCTATGATTGAAGACAGCTAATCTTTTCATGTCTTCCGCTCTCAACGGCCAGGTCTCACAGCCATAAATGAGGACGGAGCGGACTGCTGAGCAGTACACACGCCCTTTGATCGATAGTTGGATATCACGTCTACGCCAGAGACGGTGTAAACTGACATATGCGAAACCGGCTATCTGTATTCGTCAGAGATCAACCTATTGGGGCTGATGTTACTTCCCAAACAAGTGAAGCGGTCAACGTGCTCTACCATTTCACTTCCCATTCCTAATCTAGGAGTCGGTGAAGGCCAATCCTCCGACATCATCTTACATTTTACATGGGCGAATCGCATGCCAAACATACGAAGATTGGTGCTCAAGGTGTTCAGAAGACTCTGCATTTTGTCGACTTCCTCGTCTAGAAGGACTAAATCGTCTGCATATTCTAAGTCAACGAGATTATTCCATGGAAGCAAGTCAATCCCTGAGTCGCTGAAGTGTGTTAGGGTTAAGTCCATTAGTACATCTATGATGAATTTCAATAGAAATGGGGATAATGGACATCCTTGACGGACGCCACTAGTCGTCACCACTTGCGACGACAACTCGCCATAAGCCCTCACCTGGCTGTATGAGTACAAGTAGAGTGCCTTAATCAGTGCAATGTATTTTCTCGGCATTCCATTTACAGCCAAGCATCGCCAGAGAACCTCTCGGTCGACAGAATCGAATGCCGCCTTTAGGTCAAGAAATGTAAGGATTGTTGGACGCCGGTAGGAATGCCTGTTTTCTAGAATCTGTCAAAGGGTGAAGATATCATCAATACACCCTCTTCCTGGCCTAAAACCTGCCTGGTTTTCTCGTGTTTGTGCATCCCGAGCACCACTTAGTCTACGCAGTATTATTGAGTCTAAAATTTTAGATACTATATTAGTCAAGTTAATCCCTCTGTGATTATCACAAGAAGACTTGTCTCCCTTCATGTATATCTGGATGATCAGTTACTTACACCAACCTGATGAGACTTCCTCTGATTCGCAGACGCTGCCTTGAACCTCAATTAATGCAGACAGTTAACTGTCTCCGCCGTACGTAAATACCTCTGGAGTCATTCCATCAGGTCCCACCGCTTTGCCTTGCCTCAGATTAGTGACAGCTTTTGTAACCTCAGTTAAGGACGAAAGACCTGTGTCTATATCCTATTCAGGGAGGTGTTCAGTGTTCGGCAGGTTAAGAGTGGCTGTAGGCTAATTATACTGCTCCTCATAGTGTTCTTTCCAGCGTTCCAGTCGTCTATCCTGAGAGCTAATTATGGTGCCACTTTTCTCCGAGATTGTTTAGCTTATCATTTGCCTTTTGCCACCTGTTTCCCTGATAAGCCTGAATAGTTGTCTGGTGGTACCAATCGCCGATGCCTTTTCCATCTCTTTCGCTTTTGTCGCCCACCACTGTTCACGGTCGTTGCGAAGACTTTTTGTTAGTCTTCGTTTTAGTACCTTTCGCTCCTCATCATAATCGGAGCTCGTTGGAATCAGTCTTCTTGCGTCAATCAGTTTGGATGAGGCAGTAGAGATCCAATGGGTTTTATTGACTTTAGGTTTTAGCTTATTGACAGCTTTCACAGCAGTGTCTACAGCTAACTGTATGTTGTACCAGGCTACCTCGGGGGAAGTCCTGCTGTCGACCTCAGAAACTCGTTTCGTTATTTCTTCTTTAAATAAAGACTCAGTCTCTCGATCTAGTTGGGGACTTAACTTTTTCGCTGCCGTCAATTTCCCATGTCCATTTAGTCGTAAGCATAGACGTGCGGGAACCAGAAAGTGATCAGAGTCTACGCACGTGTTCCAGAAGGAGCGGCAATCTTCTACTGACCCTTGCAAATGACACCCTATGGCTATGTGGTTTATCTGAGTCCAGCGTTGATTTGGTGATGGAGGTCGCCAGGTTACACAACGTCTTTCTTTGCGCCTAAATTTAGTGCTGACTAGGAACAGATGATTAACTGAGCAAAACTGAAGAAGACGATCACCGTTGTCGGTTCGTCGGCAGGGAACTCGATACGTACCACCTACATACTTCTTAGTCTGGCACAACTTCCCTACTTGGGCATTGAAGTCACCCGCTAAAACAACTATGTCTGAACATTTTGCTTTTTGCGGCAAATTAGACAGTTTCCGGTAGAAGTCATCTCTTAATTGATCCGAACTGCAGTCTGTTGGGACGTAAGCGGAGATTACGAAAAGGCAGCGATGGGTAGTGCCGTCTTTCCTTCTTTTAACGGACCCGTTCAGAAGGACCGCACACATACGACTATCTACTGGGATCCAGTCAAGAAGTGATTTTTCCGCCCTAACACTCAGTGCTATCCCTACACCTGCAAGTCCTCGTGAGCTAACTGAGAGGTCTTCCGACACCCATAAAGTGAGTTGTGCAGATTCACCATTTTTGACTGGGTGAGGTCAAGTGAATGACCACACTCGGGTCTTGTATGCGTGTCTCCGAAACACAACGTACATCCATGGCTCTAGATTCCAGAGTTCTTGCTAGCGATGCCTGTTTTTCCGATTTGGCGGAGGGTCCTGACGTTAAAAGCTCCTATATGAAGTTGGCGACGTGGCTTTAAAAGGCTATCTGGGGCGTTTCTATGACTCTCATCGTTGTTTGTGGTCGCAGAGTGAAGTGAAGATGACTCACTAGCCTGAAGAATAGTGCTTACTGTAGTAGAGAAGCAAGATTAGGAAGGTGATGTGAGTAAGGGAGAGTGATGCTCATGTAGGCTCCGTGTGCTTTTGGAAGTGTGTGGGCGGTCGTTACTTCCCGGCTGCCCACAAGGTGGAAGTTGGTTGAGTCTTCGAGTACCTGAAATAAAGAAAACGTTAGTGTTGCGTGACCGCAGAGCCCAGGGAACAACTGCTTGAGGCCGGTCACACGCGGCCTGCTTTTGTTTGTTCTTTCTTGTTTGGTGTGTCCCAGTAGAATATATATCACTTCTGCCCTGTGCCACGGCAGCAGGAAGCGCGGTCGTTGTTAATCCGGGCCCCGACCGATCAGGCATGATATTTTGTGAATTTGTTTGAAGCTTAGTATTGGATTGGGTAGCTGCTTTTTGTCTAACCGCTATCCAAACAACCTTTCTGGCATGGTAGGACCTACAAGAACATAAGTTCCAGCCAGTGTAGCTCGTTGGGTCATTGTGATATGCAAGCCCGACCACCACGTCAAGGTAGCAGCAACCTGTAGTGATTTCCTATCCTTGATTCTTCCTCTGCCAACTTGTTGCTTTTCACTTGCATATCTATCAGTTTGTGCGAAATCAGACACAAGTCATCGGTGAAGTCCAGGACGTCAACGATTTTTGTGTGTGTCCATTTTATGCCTGTTTCCTCACAGCCTGCTCTCTGTCGCATTAGCCACTCTACTGCCTTCGATCAGAAAAATCATTGAAGACAGTGGGCAGCCAGCCAGCATGCTTGTCCTACTCTCGTCTTTCTGCCTATAACTTCAATGAAGGTTTAACTGCACATCGCTTTCAGTCTGTTCAACTGTTTTTCAATGCTGATCTCTTCGGTGGTGCTGATTTCTGTTTCCACCTTCTTCCTTTTGACTGCAGTGGAGGTATCCTGTGTATCCTGATCCTTTAGCTTTTGAGGATTGAACTTGAGAATCATTGGTAACACGCAGAAACTGATGTCCGAATCCAGGCCTTATGGTTACAAGGCAGGCTTGTATACCATTCAGCCACCATAAGCCAACTCAATGGCCCATGAATTCCAAATTCTACAATTTCGCGTTATTTGCGCGACCATCAGCCAATTTCATCGCTAAAATTTTCTGCTTCCTCCTTCTTGCACCTGGAATGCATATGGAAAGAAATGGAAAACTTTCTCCGATTTCTAAAGCATCGAATTTTTAAAATAGGATACTTCGTAAATCCTGCTTCTCTTTGAACTAGTTATATGTTTCTTCGAACAGGAAGACCGTGGGCATCATTAATGTACGTGCAGTATGTGATTCCATATTAGATATGGTTTTTGAAACCCATACAGTGATGTAGTTTCAATAATTCGAAGACATTTCGGGGATAAACTACTACACATAATAATCCAGTTATAAATACTGTGATAGTGTGCATCATTTCAAATGAGCTTGTCCAATATGGGACCACTTAAGTTTAACCTCAATGTTTTGAATCCAGTGTCTGATCAAATTCATGAGAATGGCAGATTCCGTATTTATCCTTTTCTCATTGTGAACACGTCTTTCATTTCACATCCTCAGTGGAAAATGGAATTTCAGAGATATAAGAGCAGACGTGTACCTTGGATTATGCAAAACTGACCTATGAACTTGCTATACTCATCCTCAAAATAAATGTTTTACCCAACAAAACATGAATTCATAGCTTTTAACGTTACTTTTATTAAACTCAACTTCCATCGTTAATTATTGAAATTTCAATTTGCAACAGCGTTGTGAAGGAACGGATTATGCTTGTAATAGGAAACACATTTCTAAAGGTAGGCACAGGGTGTATTTGCTATAAATGTATTCATGCTATGTTTTAGGAGGTTGTAGACACCAGGCGACATTTGCTCCTAATCCTTTCGAATATTTCATCGAATGGAGTATTCATTTTTATAATTACAATTTTTTTCATTTTGTCTTAAATAAATTAGTTCGAGAGGCAGAAAAGCTTTTTTAATTGTGAGAAATTCATTAGGAGTTAAACGGTTCCTCCTCATTTTCTGAGTGTTATCTTATGACGAGATGACTACTGCATTTCTCCGAAGTTCCTCATTCTGTCACTTAAAATTTGCTAGCCTTCTTCAGACGTCAAAAATGTTTGTCTAAATTTTCAATACTAGTATAAAACATATGAAACAGTTTCTGTGAGTTCAGTAAGGCATTTTAAGGCAATTATCAGACGTGTTTTCTGTCCACAAATGTCCATACAGTGAGTTTCATGTTATATTCACTACCGAACAAATATTCCAAGGGATTCACATTTTGGTGGCGATCAATTGAGACGAGTGTTTGAGACAATGGATTAAATCAATTTGAGTATAATGTAGGGGAATAAGAACTGTGCGCATCACATGATTGTGAGAATTACTTGTGAAGAAATTAATATATGACAAATGAACTTACAAGCTAATCATAAAAAAATTAAATTTATTTTTAAAATTATCACTTCGAAATTGGTTTTATTCACTGAAATGAAATAATGTGTATAACAGTGAATGAAGTTGCTGTTAGTCTATGTCTGATATTCATATTTAAGCATTGACTTGTAACCGGTAGTTTTCGGGTTCGAAACCGTGAAGGAGCGTACTGGGACGAAACACTTGTCAACTAGCTGGCCAAAGTTTTAACGAAACAAATCCCTACAAACATGCAGTTTAAAATATTTATATTAGGAAACATTACTTGCACATCAAATGCGAATTTACTTTCAAGTTTTCTGTCAGTGAGCTAGTGACATAAAAAGGAATTAATAGCAATTGATCGAAAATTAAATAAATTTATCACTATCGTATAGCATTTCTTTCAAGAAATTATTCCCAAACATTTATCTGAAATGGTCATCACATTATTATTACGATGCGATATACATCGGATAAACTTCCCGAGAAATCGAAATCGGAAATACGAATACCGTAAAGCATCACTTCGACCACCGAGAAATCTGGTTGAACTAGAAAAATCATCAGCAATAGGTCTACAAGCTATAGAATTAGGCCACGAATGTGATAAGCAATTTCACTATGCAAACACACACTGCTTTGATAATTTGACACACTGACCAAATCCAACAATCGACACTTGGTTTTCTTATCTTTAGCAACTCACCAACTTGACAACGAAAAATGACCCCATACTGATGAATAATGAATAAGTTGTTATGTATAAGCTGAGATTTTGTAAATTCCTGTTTAATATTACTTTAATTAAGCTATTCGCATCAAGTAGCGAAACGTCAGTGAAAAACTACAATATCGTTTTACGTTCATTGGGAAATATAAAAAACTTTATTCTAGTGATTATTCATTTACTGTTTAAGAGAATATAAGAAAGTAAACAGTGTTCTCCTCGAAAAAACTCATAGATAAAATTGCACCTTATTAGGCATGTGCCATCCTTTTTTGTCGTTAAATGGTTATTTCCATCCGTGTTTATCGCAGTAAACATCAACTATGAGTAATATCAGACATATTTGGTGAAACGAGGAACAAGTCGCAAAAGTCTTTTGACAGCTGAAGCAACTACCTGTAGTCAGGAATTTGAGAAGCAGTTCAACTGGTACACGGTCATGCTGAAATTTCCAAGCATCTAACACCTACCTAAATAAAAGAAATAACCGAAATGCAATTTGATTTCTCTAATACCATTAAACTTCCACTGTTTTCAAACTGATTTACTAAGTATAATAAATAATTCAAATTCATAGGTAAGCCTTGTTACACATCAATAGAAAAATTTACTTCCAAACTGCCAACCTACAAAAATCACATCCATGGGTTACGGACGAAATGCAGAGAAGTGGTAGTACTTCCTTCAAGAAACTCATTGTGACTAAAGTACTAACAAAACTTAGGCGTATTCATATACAGAAACACATTAATGTTTACAACATTATCTGCAAACTTGAAGGATGTGTTTTCTTTTTAACTCACAAGCTTTTCCGCCTGTAATAATAATAATAATCTGTAATTAAATGTCAGCTCTGCTTTCAGAGAATTCATTATATTTACCGTCGGCTTTCAAATACATTTTGTTTGAGACTGGCGATAACAAAATAAAATCTCTAATGGTTTCATAAACAAAAATATACTTCAAATTGATTTCTGACAAGCACCAAATCATGTATGAATTTGCAAACACTACTACCAGATACATAAGAAGTCCAATCTAAGTAAGTGAATTTCACACTATTTCAATTACTCCCTCTGTTAATTCAGTATGTGTGAATAAAGGAATGCCTGTGCATGGAGCAGTGATTAAATGAAGTTACTCTTTATTTGGTCGTTATCTCATCAAGTGCATACAGCCTGTTGACAGTTATCGATTCTAACTTCAAGAGTATCTAATGAGGTTGATTTCATCTTGTCAATGTGTTAGCTGAATCAGAAAACAGCTCCACAGTTTTCTATGTGAACCCATTTAAACCACTTTTCGTAAGACAGTGTAAAATAAAATGAACAGGGAGCCTGTATTGCTGCGAATTTTCGTACATGTGAACAAGAAATTCATTTCCAATCAAATGAATAAATTAATTAGTGGTGTTGCCCTGAGACCAACAAAAGGTGCAATTCTAGAGGAATATTTCCTGCAAAGCTAGAGAATAGCACTCATAAAGATGTAATACATAATCTTTATTCCCACTGCCATTATGTTGATGATACATTTGTAGTTTTGAGGAAAGAGAGTGTGTCAAAGGATATACTGGAGGAATTCAATAAATTGCACCTGGCCACTTTTCACCCAAGAAGAAGAAAAAAATGATTCTTTCCCGTTCTTGCATGCCCTTATCAATAAACTAGGAGACGGAACGATCAGTAGACGATTGCATCGAAAGCCAACATCATCTGAGAAATTCACTCACTTTTGAGCTTCGTTGTATCACAATGCAAATGTAATTTGGTTTAATGTTTGATTCATTGGGCTATAGATATATGTTCAAATGAATCACCTAACGAAGAACTTGTTGATTTTGGTGATCTACTAGGTAGAAACGGTTTTCTGACTTGGTAAGTAAACAACCAATGGTTCCCACAGTTCCCGAAAATCATCGCTGCTAATATTGCGATTTACGGGAGTTGTTAATGATGAGATTTTTACAATACATCTGATAAGGGCCTTCAAAATGACTTTCGAACCAGCTAAGCTCTACTGTTTATTCATTAGCTGACCAATACTCAGTTGTTTCTCCGCTTCTTTGTTTATTGATCATTTTAATTGCTCTGACTGAGCTAATTATATCGGACTTACGAACGGGCAAGCTCATCTTCGTTTGGCAGTCTTATGCTGCATCATCTCGTCTATGATGGACATCAAGTTTACTTAAAAAAGGATTTCAATATTATTCATCGTATGGATATGGCTTACATACCACAGAGGCTATCAAAATATATCTGAACAAAACAATCCTGCATGTTTAAAAAGGATTCGTGCAACTCCTTTCTTCGCCTTAACCAACCACTTTAAATGCATTAAGTCTTACAAACGATTTTTACCTCCCCTTACAACTATTTTTTGACTTCATTAATATATTGTGATTGCAATCCTATTCAATTAAATTAACTTGAATGTACCTTGCTATTCCTACACAGTTCTAATTAGTCATTCTGTTCATTATAGTCGCGATTATTTCACAAATGTATTGGTTACGTAATCACATATTGCTAACCCGTACGAATTAACTGACATTGAGTCCTGTATTCATGTTTTCCCCTCTCTCAAAACTGAGAGAGTTTGTTGCCAACATCTATTAGTTATTTGTTTTGATTACAATTAATTCCGCATACCTAAAACTAATAATTCCTACAGACTTAAATGACAGTGGGATTAGGATAATTATGACATGGAGAGAACTACAGATGAATGAAACACAACAAACTCGGTAAAGCACCAAGCACTAATTTTCAATTAGTTCCTCATCATCTACGTCTGTGGTTAGCCTGATCAGCATGCAGAAAATATGGTGACCACTTTACAGTGCACTATAAATAATGACACTTACAGAATGAATGGATTGAAATTGATCAACGATTTAATTAGAGATGACGTGTATGCGTAACAGCAAAAGAATACTTCTTGTAGTCCTGTTTGATGAGAGCATCACATAAAAATAGAAATTACTACTTTCTTCTAATTAAGACAAATTTGTTGACTGCTGCTTCCAACCTATTGAAACTGGTACAAGCGTCATCTGGAAAGCAACGTATTTTTACAACAACTTTCCAGCAGACACCTTAGTTTTCACCGATAAACAAAAGTTCATACTGACTCCGACTCCTAGTCAATTCTTATATATTTTTTTAATTTTATTTTATGTTGTTGGATCCATTCAACCAAATAGCAAATCGATGGTATCACTTTCATTACGTTTGAACCTTGCACAATAGTTTGTTGAGAAAATTAAATCTCAGTTTGTGAAAATTGTGAATTATTGATCCACAGCCTCTGTTTAGGATTCCTCCCAAACCCTATTAAGTCCACTTATTCTGGATTCTCAATCTCCGACATATAAGAGAAAACGTGGTACCGCCAGTAATTCTGGTGTTTATGGGTCTAAATTAATCCAAATTTGACAGGCAGAGTAAAGACTTTTACTTTATTGATAGACTCAGTTGGCTGTTTAGCAAATCAAACAATAATTCTTGATACTCGACAAACTCCTCATTTAAATTTAAGCGAATCATGTATGAGATTTAATAGTGTGAAATATTTCCATATCATGAATTAAAAGTCAACCTGAAAGAAGAATACTCTTTGCAATAATTTCTCCTCTTCAGGTTCTTACAATTATAAAATATTCTATTTGTTGCTATTACAATAGTTACCAGTTGTGCCGCAGCTTCAGCCATGTGTAGTGGGTGTAAGCGAACTGTGCATGATAACGACTTCGGAATTCGCTCTGTAACACTAAAAGGTGTGTTGACATTGATGCGATGTTCGGTATCAACCAAGTGTGACGGGGTCGAGCTTTTTAGGCAATTAGTTTCCTTCCTGCTGAACCAAGCTGGAAAATTTTTCTCTAACCCATAGACGAATTCGCCTAATATTGAGCCCTGCACAACTTTAACCACAGGAACATTTGAAATGTTATATGCATGAAGAAAAGCTAAGTTTAGGTAAGACATCTTTTAGTTGCTGGTTGAACATTGAACGGCTACTGAAGGATTGAAAAAGACGTGCAGAGAAGAAGGTTTCCTTTATCGCCCTGGTTAAGCGTTGCGATAGAATCTCTGCAGGAGTATCACTCTTGAATTGTGGACGTAAAAATATCGGCTTTTCTCTACACCGCCGGCAGTTCATGTTTACAAATATTGCAACATATTCTGGCTTTAATGAACTTCTCTGGATATTCGTTCTCGCTTAGGATGCCTCAGATGACCCGGAGTTCTTTCTCTACACAATCTTCGGAATGAATATACTTCGCTCGGAATGCTAAGCATGTGATCAGATTACGTTTGTATTTCATCAGTACGAAGCCAGGCAAGTGCATATACTGAACTTTAGCTTCTACCTTTCTAAAATGATTCTTTTGACGGGAGCTTTCTCTCTTCTCGTTAACAGGACGTCGAAGAAGTGCAGAGAGAGTCCTTGTATTCTTCTTCTTAGGTGAAATGGTCCGCTTGGTGAGCATTATCGAAGTTGCTCAGAATAAAATCACTACTTAAACCTTCGTCGTACACTACAAAAGGGTCATCCATGTAACGACAATACATTTCCACTTTTGCTATTTTATCCTCAAACGGACTTTTTTCTAGTTTTGCTAGAAATATGTTCACGAAAATATGCCTCAGTGAGAATCTCATGGCTACTCCAATAACGTGTCTGTACATTTAATCAGTAAACAAGAACTGAACATTTGTTGTACATTTACCAAGTAGTTGTTTCAGATTACTAATATGAATATCAGTGCACAATTTCCTTTCTATAATCTGTACGCAGACATAATCAATGGTTTCCACTAGAGGCTCATTAGTGAACAGAGATGAAGCACGAAGCGATGCCATGTATTTGCCAGTTGCGTTCAAGTTTTTAATCTTGCCCACAAAACTGACCGTTATTTTTACAACAACAGATATTATATTTTACAATTGTTATAACCCGGAGACAAATAATTGGAAAGAATTATACATGTATATATATATATCTATGTACATTCATATTCAGCATTTTCCTCAATGAGGAATATGTTAATTTTAGATGAAGTTTTTGATATTTGTTGATGCAGTTTCACGTATCTCTGAGAGGTCGGCTTAAATTACTGCTCGTAATAACCCTGTTTGAATAAGGCATTTAGAAGACATATTTCACGAGATAATATCGTCATTTAGTAGTTTCTTTACAACCACTTTACAACTAACATGGTTAACAATAATAAAATAAAGCCATGACAATTACTCAGTTATAGAAAAACAAAAGTACATACTGATGGCCGATCATATTTAAATAGGTCAAGTAGTTCGTAGTAGGCGAAAGTTGAAGTTTATTGTTTTTTGTACACATAGTTTAGGATGTATGTGATTAATCCAGTGTGCTACCAAAACAAATAAATTATACTTTTATTTCATAAATTCACACACAATGATAAGATTTTCTATTTTAGTAACAAAACTATTCCAACAGCTGGCGTGACCACGGGCAGAAATTTTGCTTGAAATATTGACTAATAACAAAAAGCTTATCACTGTGTGTAAACTATTGGAATATAATTATTATTTATTTGATCTATTCCACAATACTCGAACCTCTTACTGACACTAATGCTTCAACAACCTCTAATAACCTTGAATTAGAGTTATGTGAAATAATTATGAAGCAGTTATTTATATTGATTTTGTGACCTATCCAGTATAAATGTTCCCTAGTGAAATGTTTGTTTTCAAGGGCCGGCAAGATATGCACTGGCGAAACATTAATGGATGAGCTTCGACACATAAATTCAGTTTTATTAGCTAATGGTCATCCAGAAAACTGTATCAATTGTCACAGTAAAGATAGACTTCATCTTGTTAATACAGCTTCTGTACCAAAGAAAGCTATTTTAATTAACCCACTGTTCAAGTGTGATCAAATTATCCAGGTGACAGCTCAAAGACTTCGGTCAGTCATCAAACGCACATTCTACGCCGCGTCTCTTCCCCTCACATCTGGAATATTTCCGATCCGCGTACTTACGATTAAAGGACTAAATTCTATGGATTCCGCTTCAATCTGTAACTACAAGTTCACATCTGCAGATGCGCTGACACCTATATGAGCAGAACCAAGAGAATGTTCCAATGTCGTCGAAAGGAACATTTTCCCAAATTGCTATTAAAACATATAGAAAATCCCAATACAATTGATCTGATTGGAAATCCATCATCATCCATTGCAAAGCACTTGATTATGTCACGTCACAATATCAATATTATTGACTGTTTAATACAACTATAATTCAAGGCTATTGAAGATGACGGAAGCACTTTAGACTAATCACATACATCCTAAACTATGTGTACAAAAAACAATAGACTTCAACATTCGCCCACCATGAACTGCTTGAGTTATTTAAGTACAACTGGTCATAAGTAATTACTTTGGTTTAATATAACTGAGCAATTGTCACGAACTTTATTTTATTATTGTGAAAGATGCTAGTGGTAAAGCGATTGTAGAGAAACTAGAAATGATATCATCTCGATAAATTTGTATTCAAAATGCCTTTTTCGAATTTTTCAAAGGGAATAATTGTTTTAATAATCTTATTAGTTTTCTGCCTCTTGTTTGAAAGTATCCATACTTACTCCGGCACCACTGAATATGAATTATCTCCTGAAACATATATTTTGATAGATTATCAATAAAAAAGTGGATTATAAAGGTAATTTTACGGGTTTACCCACGGCTTGATATCAGTTAGAGAACCAATGAAAACCAGGGAGTACTGAATAGTCAGCTGTTTCATCCTAGTTTAGGAATCATCGGCAGTACGCACCCAATTCCAGCGTCCGAACAGAGGACATTCCGGTCACAAGGCAAGCTCATGTGCCGTTGAGACACTGGGAACCGATTCATTGGCCAGCCTATGAATTCTAACTTCTACCGATTCGTGAAATAGCGTGACCACCAACCAATGTCTTCGGTGTGAACTCCATCCCCACACTCGACTGGATTGACCACACTGGTCATGACCTCCCACTTGAACTCCGGGAAACTCCGTCCTGCAGCAGGTAACTAGTGAGCATCAGAATAATTTTAAAGCGTTGTTCAGTAAGGATGGTTCTCTAACTGACATCAATCCGCGGTAAAACTCGTATAAACAAATTTAATCCTTAAAAACTAAATCTCGAAAATATAAAGATATTGATTCCAATTATACATAAGTTAATAATGGCTGTACATATGAAATCCATTTCAATTAGAATCGAAACGAACAGACTGTTAGCCCATGTTTTACTTGGAACAGAATTTACGTTTCAATATATTTTGATTTGCCTTTGTTGTCTATTTTTATTCTCACATTCGTGGATCAAGAAAACTAAAGCGTGAAAAATAGGCTGCCTCAAGCAGCTGTTGGGTTTCACAAACTGAATATCTCAAGTGAAGTCTGCTGCAGGGTCGCTGGTTCGAACTGCCAAAGAGTCCTTACCAGGTAAAAAACAGCCCCCTAGTGCTACCTGGTTACCAATCATCTCCCTAACTGATGTTGGTTTGTGATAAATTCTAGCGACTGACATTAAATAAATCCAAATCCTCACAGATTGCAAAACCTCTATATCCATCTTAAGCTCATCATTGCTGCTGGATAGATGTCCTGACATCATACTTAGAACTCATGGCCAAGAGTGTCCAATATATCTACGTGGAGCGGATGGTAACCAAGGGCATTAGTGCGGCTAGCGTTATATCACAATCATGCAAATTTGGAAATCACAGACCATTAGGTCCTGGTTCAGATGGCTGAATCGTCAACGAACTTGTATTGGAAAGTTTCCGATATAGAAAGCAAATACAACAGTGTCCGTTTCGCCAAACTTCGTCCGACTTTTTGGACTATTTTAAAGGATTTATAAGGTGACACTTGGTCATTATCTGCTAAGTGTTGTAATATAGATGGATGGATAGCTCTTAACTCTCCCTTGCTCAGCCGAACTAGTAGACATTCTCGAACGCTGCGGGATAAATTTTTCGACGATCCTCGTATGCACATACCTCTACAAGGGTAGGTGGAAGCATAACTACACATAGAACTGAACAAAAGAGGTTACATTGTTTCACTAGTGAGGGGCATATGTGGATGGCTAGAGTAGGCTATCTATAGGTGGGCAGCAAAAACGTTTTCCCTAATGTAAAGAATTCGTGTTTCGTATCACCCAAAAATTATAAGCTTAGATGCAACACTTTCTTAGGTGCCTTATTCTACCCTTCGTTTCTATCATATAATTTGTACTTCCCAGTGAGAAAGTTTATTGAATAACGATACCATAGTTTCTTTAAATTGCCTAGGTCCTTCATCAGTACTGACTTCACCATAAGTTCTGTCCATAAATGTTGAGATAGAGAACATTAGATTCTTTTCTCTGTCTGCGGAATCGAAACTGTAAACATTCTTCAGCTTTCATGTCCATGTAGCTTGTTGGTCATCGGTCCGTCAAGCAAAATAATTCTCTCCTTGTTTCTTTTTGCTACGTATACCAGGTAACAGGATACCTGTCACTGAATATTGTCAGGATGTTTCCCCAATCATAGTCTTCATCACATTCAATAAATGTGTCACCAACCAGTCTTTCGTAAAAGATAAATAGCTAGTCACTAGTCCCGTAACATTTCACGATATCATATCACATTCTAAGATCGTATTCATTTTATTTTGTTAACAAACATTTACTTATCATATTATTATTGCATCCTAAAAATGAAAAGTTCATATATTCACATTTCTGAATAATTTTAAATTTCGCAACATGAATTCTGCGCGAGTCTTTTGGACTTTGTGATGAACTTTGTTGATTCCTTTATAAATCTTATCAGTTTATTGTTTTTAGTCGTCTACACCTATATTATCACACTTCAGCATATCCACACTCTGTGAAATATAATTACACACAACAAAACTGTGTGTTATTTTCCATTATAATTCATATAAAGATGTGAGTGTACACCTATGGAAGTAAAATTGTGGAAAAGAAAACATTTTAACCATTAATCTGTGTTTCAAATGTGCTGTTCGCTACTAAGTTATTCAGCTGAGTGAAAGAGTTATATATATTGACGTCAAAGTTATCATTAAATGTATATATATATATTTCACCATCTCCTTATTCCCGATTTAGCTTGATCCTTGATCACTTTTATCTGTTATGTTTCTCCTCATTCCACAGTTTACCGATCATAAGGCTATACCTAGATATGAATGATATGCGGAAAAATCTCCTTATTTTCCAATGGGTTACCATCAGATGTCTATATTTATATTCGAAGAAGTTGGAGGTCTACCATCTCCAGTAACTCCACTTTAATGAATAGATAAATCTGCATGCAGTGTTTCTTCCAATTTAAAAACTTCGTGTAGTTAATACAATGGTAGTTAATCTACTGTTTGTAATTCGCAGTTAGTTTAATGTAATTTCTTCACTCACTTGATAAGATGGCCATTGACTTGCTCATTCGTAGTTGAAAACAGTACCTTTGGCTGGATATGATTGCGATGAAGGCATTTCCAGAAGTGCTTGGGATATCCTTTCTTATCAATACTGCTCTTCAGAAAACTGATTCTTCTATTCGCTCTGGCAGGTTCGACAGAAAACTTAAGAAACCTATCAAGTCCCATCATTGTCACAAGGTTCTTACTCTGCTTCAAAACACCTAAAATACCCATTGAGTTATGAAGAAAATAAAAGACATATTCAGCGAAGAAAATTTACTTTATCGACGAAATCATCTTCAGAGGCTGTACAGTCGTATTTATACTAAAAAAATATATAGTGGTCTATTATTGAGTAATAAAAAGGTAACATAATTGATAGAAATTATCTGAAGTGGCTTTAGAAGTGAAAATTAAAAGTTGTAAATCACGTGGTATTCAGCAGCACAAAGATAGAAATTTGAAAGCGTTAAAATTGCTACTGAGTGAGAATAAAGGTATTTGAGTGTCAATTTAACAAGTGTGAAGAGGGTGTGAAAATATACAAAAGGATCTTCATCGTCGGATTATTTTGCGAATGCTGATTGCAAATAAAATTTGTTCCATCAAAAACCTTCAGCTGTCCTTCTCCCATGTTCAATTTTACTGGAAACGTCTGACATTTATGAACATCAGTCACATATAAATTGCGATAGATTCAGAGTATTTCATTTATTATTCCCTGATATGAATGAATTGTTTGTTTGTAAGTAAGTTACACCTAAGGCACTCTCAGACACATATATTTTAGGTTACTGACAATTATGTTTCTTAAGCTAGATATTTTTGAAGTTCCACAACCACTGAATAGAAATTTGAGCATCGCATTGGGAAGTATCAATTTTGACTGAGATTTAAATTGCAGATGCCAGTTGTTAAGAAAGTGTTTTGTAGGTGTCTATCTATTGTGTAATATATATGTATAGTTTCTGGAGCTAGCATTCTCATGGTGGTTTTGAAACTGTTCCTCTTTCTCCAAACAACTAGTGAATTTTAAACTTTTATTTTGAGTTTTGTTGACTTTGGAGACATGAATTCCATATTCACTGGTTGGGAAACTTTAGGATGCATATCATATGTATAAACTGTATAAATTCATTATTTCAAGTATTTCAAATACGTTGATCAAAATATGAAATAGTGACTGTTTAGTATTTGTTTTGTCACATGCATTGTTATACGATTGAAATGTTCAGGAGGAGGATAGTATCACAATAAAATAACTTTGCCTGATACAAATAAATCACAGTATCATCCCTTTACTGAGGAATTTCTAGGTATGTATTATTACGTGTAGATATATCAAAAGTACCCACAATTTTATTACACTTTGAAGATATTTTAAACAGAGCGAAGTCGCAATAAAAATAAAGCTTTATTTGAGACAGTTTGCGAACAAATGGTACAAACATTTTCAGCGTATTTAGTTCCAACATACTTTCTTCTTCTTACAGGATTTCCATGTAAAGTAATAAGCTGAATTATATCTTTATTTCGTTCAAAGATTGCCTAGCGTTTACTTGGAATCAAGTTATATCAGCGCTCAAGTTCATGTATTGTTCATTTGATATAACCAGAGGAATAAAACAATTGTGATTCCAGATGAAACTAAGCAATTTGGTGGGAAACAATTTCGGTGGTTCACTGGTTCGAATCGGCCCACTCAGTCTGAAATAGGTTCTGAAGACGAAGACATGAGGTGAATTATACAGAAGCTAACTTCTTATTTAGCGCAGCACTAAGTCAGAATAAATTTCCAAGAAATGTGAACATCCTTTTTCTTTATGAGCGCTAATATTTGCCTCGAACGCAATGCAAAATTGACAACGATATCACTAAGTTCTGTCAGATAGAACATCGACTTGCCTCAGATGACTATTCAGTTACTTATATTCTGGTATACCCACTTCATTATTGAAGAAGTTTCTCAAAGGTATGACATACATATAGTGGGCTATATCATCAGGGATAATGTAAAAGTTCATACAGACTCGTTGTGAGAAAAGTACCTTTATTTAACGTCAATCAGATACAATTTTAATAAAGTAATGACAAATTGAAGGAAATATAAATTTTCCTTTAATCCATTTAACATCTTCGAAATTCCCCATACGGAGAAAATAACTTGAGGAAAGCAATATTAGGAAAACAGAAGAACCATACTCTCCCGCGTCTCATGAAAGGATGACGAGAAATTCTGAAGTACATTTCTCAATATGATGTTTTCTGAATTTCGTACTAACCATTAACTCTAAGCCGGAAATTGAAAATAGTCCTTATAGCTGTTCATACTAATGACGTTTTATAAATTCACCCACTCTAGTGTTTGTCATTGGAAGAATGAGTCTTCTCTACTCTGATGAACTATAGTATATCTAACAACATTTTCTTACAAACAAATTGGAGTAATAATCAATGCCAGAGCATGAATGCATCGACATGGGTGTATTGCTTGATCATTCTATAGCCTTCTATCATAACATATGTCAAAATTCATTTATTTACAATGAACCCAACTGTTTGCATGTCGTGTGAATCCAGCAGCTCCCTCTATTTATATTACAGATTAGCTCTTTTTACGTTTGATTGCGCATAATACAAACAAATAGTTATTTTTTTAATTTGATTCATTATCATTCAGTGTCTTAATCACAGCTGTTGAAATTGTGTGTGGTGTTACGACTGCATTAAGACTGCAACGATCAATCGATGGTGTTTACCGATATGTAAGCAAGAAGCTTGGAGACCATGGATATGAATTAAAATAAAATACTTTATTTAAATTAAATCAAACAGTACATTTGGAAACTTTAAAAAAAAATTTGAATGTAGTTAAAGGTGAACATTGTTGTTCAAGCCAAACTGCAATGAGATTTGCCCTCTGATAACTGAAATTCCGTTGCAGACCATAGGTGTAGCGATTTCCTGCTGAAAGCAAATATAAAAAATGGAAGAATGAAACCTTATTTCATTGCAAAATGATGTAGAGTTATACAGGGGAAAAGAAACTTTATGCTTAAATATCAATATTTTAGTAGAGCAACTGTGGCGTTTCGAAGACGACTGCTTTTTAAATCTCTATTGTATATAACAGAATACATTATGCTGTCTACGCGTTGAAAGCGAGCTTCAAGAATTGCTGATTTTTTACTATACTAGCTAGAAAAATGGAACTTTGAATAGATCTCAGCTTTGAGTATTTCAAATGAGTTTTGTTTCGGGATGCTTCATAGGTAATTTGTTTCAGTATGGTAAATTAAATGTCTGCATGAATGCTTCAACCTTCGAGTGAATTCAGAAATGACTGTTTTGTAACTTGGAAATTTGGTAATAAACGCCAACTGGTTGAATTTCACTTTAGCTAGCGACAAAGTAATTAACTTAATTATAATTTTTTTAACATAAAGCCTTGCATACACAAATAAAGTCCTACAAATGGCGAAATCGAAACGTCTAATCATGAAGCCTGAATGTAAAACTGTCCCTTAATTCTGCCAAGGTAAATAAGTAACCTATATATACAGGATAAACGAATGAAATTTTATTTACTTGGTTTTTCCACTGGCTTGAATTAGTAAAAAACATTTAAATAGACTTATTATTTATTTTAGACTGAAATATTACAGTTTTAGAAAAATGATTTCACCAAAACAAACATGACTCAGCAGGTCTCAATGTTTCAATCTACCTTACAGTGATCAACAGTTGATCTATCCTAAAGGTGGCATTATTATGACTTTGTTATCCTCTCACCTAACTTTCACATTCTACTCATCAGCAAACAATGAACATTTCTAATACCCTATGAACCTAAATTTAAATTGTGAAGACGTTGTTGAAGCCTAAAGTAGCTGGAAGTGAAGTGACAGGAAAAAGCTAATATACCTTAATTTTCTCCATTCACTGTCCTTGATTCTTTCAAATATCGTAATGAAAAGTCGTTAGTGTGATACAATCAATATAAACTATATTACAAGACTTGTGGAATCAGCATCAACTGGTGCTATTTTTATACTGCATATGGGTAAAACAGTCGGATTGCGCTCTGACACAGGCGATCTCGCACACAAAAATGACTAATCGTTTAAATAACTGGATAAAAACAACCATAGCGGAGTCTGAAACAATGTCTACTCAACCTCCATTGGTAAATCAGTTGTGCATTGAAGCAATGCATACTATAGAAATATGTCAAACTAGAATCAGTAAATGACTCAGACTTGAGAAATCTAAGTGTCCACTTTCACTTTAGGTCGAAATATAACTTAACATGTTTCTCTTGTTTAAGGTAGCTTCAGATGAATGCATGCTTACTGTTGATTCATAAGGCAACATAAATGGTATTTTGAAGCAACATGATGATTTCTCACCGAAGCAATTATTAGTTCCCTGGTAATTTGTTGTTTTTCCTTTCCTAAATTCAACCTCATAAGGGCATAAAAGCGAACTGTTCAATCGCTTTATATTCTCAGCAAAGTCTTGAAATCTGTCACAGGGCTACGTGATTGGTTCTTGTTTGTTTTACATGTTCTCGAACAGATGTCATTATGGAAGATGCATTTCTTCTTTTCATCGGTTCACTTAAATTTGCTTCCATAGCATTTCAGACGTAGGATCCATTAGGGATTATTCCTTTGATAGACTGTTCAGATCATGTTCAGATCTGATTTGACAGGGTCATGACCAGTGATTTAAGCTCGAAAGGTCATCCAGTTGTTAATATTGCGTCACCATGTGACTATTAAAACAAATTATCTAATATAGACTTATGTTCTGAAAATCTTGTTCTTCCTGGTTTGACCCTGTTATGAAGACATGTACAACTAGAATTCCCCACAGTCAGCAAAACCTGAACCACTTAACATAAACATCACAACTGTTGATTGAATGTTCTCTCTAAAGCAACAGAGAATAAGTGATTCATGAGTAGTCGTTAGTGAATTCAATGTGTCAATTAAAACAATTGCTGACGTTGCACGTCACTGTAAAAGGTTGAGTACTCATTATGACTATTTAACGATTATCATGCAATAAGAAAGTGACGATATGTGAATCGTCAATATAAGGAACACAATGAATGAATGTCGCTAACAGGTAACTTATTAAAAATCGAGTATTTTACTCACTTTGGCAGTCAACCACTATTTAAAATATTGAACAGGTTTAAATCTTAGAAGAATATTCATTCAAATCTTCCGAAGTACTTGAAAACCCGTGATGTCACCGTCTACAAGGGCCATAGTTACAGATAATTTTCGTATTCAATATGGACGTATTCTGTAGATCCACAGGGATCAAGAAAGTTATATTATTTGAATTTAAATCGTGACTGATTGAATACTAAGTGCGACAACTTCAAAGGAGTTTTCATTCTGATATTTAACACCTTCTTAGCACAGGATTATACTAGTCACATAAATATCAATAATTAGGTGTTAGAGCTACTTATTTTATTTTATATTTTATGATAGCTCGAGGTCACACAGTATTTTGGTACAAGTATGGAATTCTCAACATGTGATATCGGTAGCCCAAATTTAGAGAGACTTTTTTGACCAGTTTATCGAATCTCAAATATTGCAGTTTATTCAGCTGAAATCTTGCATTTTTCGTGGAAATAAATAAGAGTTAAATGACTTCAATTTCTAGTAAACTAAACTGGTATCCTCATACTGTCTCCGTAAATGTAAGACAATAACTACCTCTGAGTTGTTTCCTTATCTTCAGAACTTAACATACAGTGTCTGTACATTTTGCTAAATAGTGTTGATAACGCTATGAAAATAGTGCATTTATTCCCGCTGATACATTTGCAGTTCCAATGGAATTTTTGAGCAGTATCTTATCTAGCAGTCTCGATAGCTCTGAGGTGTAGAAATCTTTAAGAAGTCGTCGGTAAAACAAAAGCAAATATTCACTCACCGCAATCTTTGTGAGGATCGCAGATAATCGTCGTTTATTCAGGTAATTTTAATAATATTTAGCATCATTCAAAGTAATTAAGTGCTCGTACACGAATCTGTCTTAATTAGATTATTTCTAATAATACCATATTTGCACTAAAAGAAATAATTAGTGCCTATGTACACATTCATAATGTAATAAGTAACAAGTGAGGATACATTGTAAATACACCATGCACGTGAAAACAAGCTGTGACACATTCGCAGGCGCTTCCATTGAAACCTGTTTTGAAGACAAATAAATAATTCTACGCAGTTTGCGTTCTCAGTCGTAAAAAATGGAGACACAATGCATCTACCCCTTATTCTATGTGGTAAGGAAATATTTTGAATCATTATGGATTGCGAGTATTTTGCATGCCTCTTAGTATATTCTCAATTAAATTCATGGTTAGCTATTATGTCTCATAAACTAACGACCTCTGGATTATCACATAAGCAGCTTTATAATCTGATATGAGTATATTCATGCAATGAGTTGAAAGAAACTTACGATCGTCTAGATTAAATATAGGTAATCTTCGCAATTAGCATTCATCTTCTCAAATATAAAAGATGTCTCTTTTCACCCTTCTCGACAAAATATTCTTCGGTGAACTACTGGATATGGTTTCAGATGACGGAGTGATATTCAAGGAAAAAAGCGTTCTATGCCTATGAATACCTCACACTTCTTTATTCCTTAATTTTCTTGTAATTTAAACTTAGGATCAATTAAATCTTATGAAAGAATCATAGGGATTTTATTTTATTCGGAGATTTTCCCTGAAACATTTTCATAACAGTTATACATATTTAAAAATTAACCATTCTTAAAAAATCATGATGAATTGAATGCATCATTTGTTATAATGTAACTTACAACGTCTATCTGAATTTTAAAAATACTTGTTAGTATTTTCAGTGCACAGATCATAAATCGCAGTTCAATGATATCTTGCTAGACGATGGAAGCGTCTGAAGACAAATGAAATTTAATATACATGCCAAATTTGTACACTGTGGTTGTACGTTAATCCATATTAATTTGTTTAGACATAGTGAAACATTATTATCTACTGAAAATTGTAGCTCCTGATCATATCAGCTGAATAACAGATAACGACTACTTCAAAAACATCCACCTCAGCTACAAATCTCCTCCATTATGTCTATCTTCATTTTCGCATGATACTGCATGTTCAAAAGGTTTATATTCATGTTATGCATCAAAACAGATTGAAAAATATCATGATATCAAATATTCAGACCGTAGATGTTACGGAGCCCTTGAAATACTTTGAAAACTGAATCACCAGAATTCTGTTGAAGGACCCTTGCCTTACACAGTGAATTCTTTTTTTTGATTTTTTGTTAAACAATGAGGGATTATTTTAACGTAATAAAGTTTACTGAAAGTTTTGAAAATACCTAAAGTGCAAGGATTCCTCACAAAACTTATTCAGGTTTCTGGTGTTCAATATCTTATGAATAAATTCTCCTATTTAACGTCATAGTCCTCACAAATCAATGGGTGATTCAAACACAGACGTTCACAATTAAACTTGCGTAGTAATAAATATTTCGATGTTGGCATGAATGAATGCCAGCAAGTTAGGAAATCTCAAAGCGAGCCAGTTGCGGAACCATCTAACCTAACGGTGATTTAATGATTCCTATAGTACAATTTAGAATACAATATTCAGAGAAGACATTCCTTTCACCAACTTTATTATCTAGCTGTACAATTAGGATATGTGATTGTTTCGATAAGAAATAATATTCCATGATGAGATTTATACACAGCTGTGAATAAAAAATTATGAAAAGTGTGAGATGCAATTAATACGTTTATGACTATAATCATAGTTAAATATCAAGTGTCAGCTGGCAAACCAAATGATGCAATATGTAGAATAGTTCATAGGAAGTATATATGTTGGAATAAGGTGTGTAGTTATAGGATTAGTAGGCAAATATAAAACGATGCACAAAATGGTATGTAATTTGATAATACATAATTCAACAGTGCGAAAACAACTTGGGATTCAGAATGACAAATGGGAAGGGTGAAATAATATCGAAATCAGTTCGGAATGACAACGGTAATATTAATAATAATGGTAATGGTAGTAATGAGGGAAATTAAATAGATAACGTAAACACAAGTCTTAGTTGACTGCTATTTCCTCCGTGGTCAAGGCGGAAAAAAAGATTGAACATACTTCTTTAATACAAAATGTCTCGCTTAAATTCATGAATCGTCAAAGCCTGCGCCTTCTATGGAGATTAAGAGTGAAGAAAACGCAGTACATTAGCATGAATTCGATAGATGACCTTTGAATCACAGTCAGGGTAAGTGTATATACAGAAGCCGATCAAGTGTTCTAGAAGAGAGCCTTGCACACCTTTCCTTCCTACCTTATAGAACCGCGAAGGAATATATTCTCGTCGTGTGTGGAAAGTGTTCTCCAACTACGGCTAATCTACTTTATTCCACAAGAGTAGGTGAACTGATTACTGCACTTGGAAGCGGCCAGATGAAAATGCTTATCTTTTACAGAGACGGAGAACAACTTACTGTTGGCAAACATCATTCGTGGTTTTGCAGGAATGAATACCTCAATAATTAATTTAGAGATACCATTTTTCAGCAAATCTGAAGTCTAATCCCCTTGGAATTCCAAATTCATGCATATGGTATTATTGAAACTGAATCAGTGGCCAGTTTGGACCGCCTATTTTTGTGTTTTTTGTTGATAAGTCGGTTAGGGTGACTCAGTTTTTCAAGTGAGGTCTTAGGGAGGGAACGTTGAGAGCCAAAGCCATCAGAACTATAAAGAATTATTATTCTGAAGCTCAGCGAGTGAATTAATTTCCTCTTCCTGGAGAGCGGTACCGTGCTATAAAAAGTGGTTAACTGACCATTGCTTGTGTGTTTCCGGTGGAGGGATCGTTAGGGTAATTCAGCATATAGTGTGTTGGTTTAAAGTCAAGATAGACAAGACATGACATAGTTATCTAAGAAAGACCCATTGGAATAGCTGTGTACCTAAACTTGGGCCGAGTAGAATTTTTATATCAAAATATTCATCTTGATTAAATAAAATACATGTTCAGTTTTATGTTTTGTTCGCCAAACCACCTAACAACTGTTATGTATGCAAGTGTAAAACCTGGGCACTTTGTTAGAGTAAAACTCCATTAATGATAAGATTTTATTTTGATAAATCACACATTATTGTACAATAATATTTCCTGGTGACTTTTCGAGCATAAATTATTGCTCCTATTCATATCAATTGACTCACACAATGTTTTGTGTGACTTACTTGATATGATTAGGAGCAATCTTATCCATAACTGTGATCTTGCTTGAAATTCTTCCCAGACAGTGACAAACTGGTGGAATTTCCATATGCAGCTCCTATGTAATAGCATTCGCACCAGGTATGGCAATTTGGATCGTTTTCAACTCCTACATTACACACAACTTAATTAATGACTTGAATTTGTCTATCACATAATTAACTTACAAAGATAGTCTGCATATTTGTTTAATAGAAAATACAGAAGATAATTAAGTTTTCTGTGTACACCTCTTTTGCTGAATCTACACAATGTATCCATGCATTTGGGTTTATGAATAATGACGACTATAAACAACAGCAAACAAACTGATCTATTACCGAAATCTCGGAATAAACGAGATGATCGGATCCAGCCACGATGCTGGATCACACCATTTGCTTCATAAACTTTTCTAACTCAGCGTTAAATAACTCGAGAAAACAGTGTTTCTGAACCCCGCTTTTGGGGATTTTAATGCATTTGTGTAGGTCATTAAAAAGTAAGCATATTTATTTCGCTGATGAAATTTCGTGAAATCCTTGGCACTGCTGTTTGGAGGTGAATGTAAAACATACGATTCATACTCTTATTTTCTTTCATTCATAGGTAACATCACTTACAGGCCTTCTCTTGAGTAATTCGAAAAAAATGTAAACTTCGTAGTATTTTCAAATAGTTCATATTCCATAAATTAATACCTTAATCTTAGTATTTACAATAATTTCTGTGGTACTTATCTTTTGAAAATTCAAGTCAAACGATTGTTTGCTAACTGGTTCTCTTAAGAAATCAAAACCAAACACCAATTTCTAGACAAGTGAAATGGACAGCAGAATGAAATGATAGTACAAACGGTCTTTTGACAATCCAGTGAAGAATATTATGCCACAAATACTTTTGTTTCGTGCATTGTCAAAGACGTTTAAGGAATATCAAAATTCGCAGATCAACAAATATTCACTGTTAATTGACTGGATTTTGTCGTTGATTTCTATTAATTTGTCTTATTAAATTGCAGGGTATAAAACTGACTTTCCACAGATTGCTTATAGAATACCTCATCTGGAAAGCAATGATATATAATAAGTGAGGTGGTCTTCAAGTACATTGCATTATTCCATTTCCCATCCCGCCGAAAATGCATCCGACTTCTGAAATACGGTTATTTTCAGTTCTTTACCGATAAACGATAAAAACAGAATTGCATTCAAAATCAAAATTGAAATGAAGACTCCATCTTTATCCAAGTACATCCTTTGCCTCAGAATGTATTAATACTGAACCGAAAACTCTGATGCGAATTGTAAAATTTATCAGTCTAAGAATAAACTAGTCTGTATTTCACTGTTTGATATAATTACCAGACAAATACTAAATCAAAAATGTGACTGAAATGTTCATTCAAAATACCATGCGAAAAGTAATATTTTAGTATTTTTCAAACCAGAGGTGGCATTGTTATTGCATTAATCTCCTGTGAATCGTCATGCAGCTGGCAAAATAAATACGTCATTCGGCAAAAGTAGCGCTGTCCACGTTAATCCTAAATTTTTAATTACTTACATAATATGGATAGAGACATAAACCTCAGCATTGTTTGATGACGTCTCCTACTTATTCCTTCAAAAAAGATATGATGCTTTCTGGAAGCACAATACTATCCTACTTCAAGCAATCTTAACTCCGTGAAAATGCATATTTGACCTATATTAGTTTAATTGTGACCATATTATATGGCGACATCATAGTTCTCTACACATAAAAAAGTCTTCACTTATTGAATAACAATAAAGAAGGGAATCAGCAACTTACCTTTAATATCTTATCAGGAAATTTCAGTTAAATAAGTTTTTTTAGACAGTTTGATTTTCCTACTTCGAGTATTTAGGTAAAAATCTGAAGGATGACGACAATATTCACCTATTCTTTGTGAATCATTCTAATTGCTGTAAGTACAGGCAGTCAGTAATTTCTGTAGTTCTTCAAAATAAGAACTTTGAAGGAGTATTTAACAGACGATTCAAAGAAATAAAAGAATGAAAGCTCAATGAATGATGCATACGGAATAAACGCATAGGTAATCATCACAATTACGTGTTCCTGTTATCTTTTTCTGAAGGATTACAGTTACTAAAATCTCTCGAAATTAAAAGTGTTTGAATGAATCGAGGTGTAATTTAAATGGCGCTTAAATGAATATAATGCTTTCTCACCATCGAGTGATTCTGAAAGAAGAAACGAGTTGTGAAATGACAGCTTTGATGAAACGGATACCTTTGGGAAAAAGTGAATTCGCAGGAGTCAAGCCATAGAGAAACGTTTTTTTTGCACACATTCACATATCTGAGTTGTTCCTTAGTTATGACTTTTGAATAATAACCACATTATATCTGCAATATTGATCTTTCCACATTTTTCGTTTTTCAAGTTTGCGAAACTCCTCATTCTCTCTGTTTTAGTGATTTTGTGGTATAAAATTCACTAGTCTCCTTCAAAAGATCGATAGTTTAAGGTGCAAACGAGTAAAGTATAATATGGTCATCTGTTCACAGAGAAAAGTTAAGTGGGAATATTCGCAGTTACTTATATTATCTACTTGCATCATTACATCTTTCACAGTTTGTACATAGTACATCCACGTTAAGTTTGTCGAGGCAGGGTTGAAATGTTTAAATGTTGTATACAATCACTCTCCTTGTGTGTTTCTCCATTTTTCCACTCTTTCGTCTGTGATATTTATCACAAATACCACCACTTAGCATATCGAAACTGCGGTCAGATTGCAGGGTAAAAAATATAAACCCGAAGAACCAATTTGTTTACCAGTTAGGTGTAACTGATCATTTCAAGTACATCAAATTACTGTATTTCATTGAATCAGTGTAGACAACATTCAGAGTGATTACGGAAAAATAATTATCGTAACTTCTTTAGACATACTGAAAAACCTGACTTACCGAAATACTTTACAGCATTGTCTAGTGAACAAAAATTATCGATTTCGTTTACTTTTCATTAGAAATGTTTACTTTATACTGCTACAACTATCTGTTATCGTCTCTTGCAACTTCTGTGAGAGCATGAAGTTTGAAACTTTAATTCTGTAGTTTTAAATTTGTTGATTTACACTTATTATCAGTGTGAATAATATTTTGCATTCATAAAGTCACTCAGTAGATAAAAATGTTTTGACATTTACCACATCTTGTAAACAAATAAAGAAAATATTTTTCCAATTTACTCAGCTTATTTTTAGGAATCATGTGATTGTCATAATATACCACTTAATTAGCCTCAATACGATGTAAGATGTCAAGCACAATCACATTGAGATGTCAAAATCCAGAAGTCACATTTCTTATGTAGAAATATATACGAGTAAAGTTTTACTACTTACCTCTCACCACTGTTGTGAACAATAATAAACTCATCTTAAATTACCATACGAAGCATGAAACAGCACTCGCAAATAGTCTTTATTTTTAATAACACGAACGTAATTACATTTTCCTATGTGTAATGTATTCCATTATTATTTTCACTGAGACAGGAATCCTATTAACGAATAATGAAAGGCGTTCCTCTCTTACTTGCTCAAAGAATTTATTGAGAAATAATTGGAGATATATTTTAAGTTTTCCATATAGCCAATCCGTGCATGCATTCACACAGTTGGCTAACATTACGAGAAATATTAAATCTCGAGTGATAAATCCAAATTTGAGTTATCCATACATTTATAATAAATCTTTCTTTGTGACAATATGCGAACATATGGTACAAACATTTTCAGCTGATTTAGTTCCAAAATATTCTCTTCTTCTTACAGGATTTCCATGTAAAGTAATAATCTCAAGTATACCGTTGAAGGATTGCCTAGCGTTATTTAGTAAACAAGTTAAATCAGCATGTAAGTTCATATATTGTTCACTTGTTATTATTGGACGAAATGAAACAATGATGATTGCAGACGGAACTAAGTATTCTGATGGAAATCTATTTCGGTTGCCCAGTGATTCAGGCACACCTCCTTGGCTAGAACTCCACAACTACTTGAATATATCTTTGACTCATTGCTTGATGAAAAACCGAATTTAAACTTAATTTCTCTCCCTCAAAAGTAAACAAACAAGAACGTTGTCCAGAAGAAAATGTCCCTTAGATGATTTCATAGTTAGTAGCTGTTCAGCCAAGATTTGCAATAAGACTGCAATAAGATCTACTAAACCGGAACTTGGTATCCAAAAAGAACACGTTCAGACGCTGTTCCTACCGTGGCCAAACTTGGATTGATGATTCTTCTTCTCACCAAGAGTGCTCCTTCCCCTCAACCCTCTTGTCTATCTTTTTCCTTCGCTTATTATTACAATCTCATATATATCATGATTTATTTGCTCATTCATGTTTCGTATTCTGAATTGTATTCTAGGGTGTTGATAGTTGTACTGAGTTACCCTTATCCGGTGTGACCTTAATAAATATAGATTCTATTATAAGTCTTTCTTTCCATTTGATCATGTTCCAATCGATAATATGGTTTTTGTCCCATGCAAATGCAGCTATCGATGAATTTTTTTCAAGATTCTTGTAGGCTTGTGTTCCTGTTGGTTAATTTTTTTCAGGCGTTTATGTTCACTCACTCTTATTTTGAGTGATCTGCCACATATATTTAGTCAGACAGTCCCCCTAAGATGTAAATCAAATTGTTTTTATCCATCTCTTTTATGGGATCTTTCAGTTGATTTATCGCATTTTTAATTAGATTCGTCGGTTTAAAAGTTGTGCGAATGCCAATATTTTTTAGGTTTCTTTGAATTGCCTGTGATGCATTATTTTTATATGGTGTTGTGACTATTGGTTTGTATTGTTCCATCTTGTTATTCCCTGTTTTTACCCTCTTTTTTCTCTCTTTATATTATCTTCCATAAATTCTTTTGGGTAGTTGTTTTCGAGTAGCATTTTGAATAGGACTTTTATTTCTTTACACTGGTCCTCTGGTGTTCTTGTTAGTCTATGTATTCTATATGCAAGACCTTGTGTTAATCCTCGTTTTACTGTGAGTGGATGAGCTGAGTGATAATCAAGAAATCTTGCAGAGTGTATGGTTTTTCTTTATAGCGTCATTTTTATGCCACCATCTGATATTTATGGTGTTTTGCAGTCTAACATAGGCAGTTCTCCAATTTCATTCTCTATTTCCATAGTGAATTTTATTCAGTCGACATGGCTGTTTATGTGGGAGAGGAGTTTCTCAACATCGTTTTCACCACTATTACTACTGTGTCGTCTACATATCTCCACTAACATTTTAGTGAATACCTGAGTGGTTTAAAGGCAATAATCCATGAATATGTCAGCTATTATTGGTGAGATAGGCAATCCCACGCCTACTCCTTTGTTTTGTTGGTATATTTTCCCTTCGAATGTGAAATACGTTGTTGTCAGACAGAATTCCACCCCTTTTATTATCTCTCTATGGATGGTTAATGTAATTTTGAGTTTCGATGCCTTTCTTGCTTACTAGAACGGCAAAATTATTGAAGAAACATTTTCGAATTCCCATCATTGGAACGTTTTGCGACTACAAATGTCTCATAGACAATTTGTCAGCAAAACAGTAGGACGTAGAGATCAGTTTCATGAGGTCAATTCACAACGATTTGGTCTTGATCGCAACAGACAACACTTTCATGTAACCGCTTCCAGCTATTCGCAACCATGTTGTCTGATTTTCTGCAACCGATCTGTGAACATGGTTCTAGTGAAGTAGATGAAATCATATATTCACAATACAGCTGTAATATACAATGTGATGTCTTCATGGTTCATTAAGCAAACATTTAATATCCATGAGCTTGAATATAGGTTTTTCAGGACTACACATTTATTAATTTGCGAATAATTCAAAATGACACGCCATGGGCACCCAGTCTCTTGTTTGTCTGCAGATTTCGTTTTTAAATAGACGTATATAATAAATGTGTGATTCTGAGGCAAATCCTTGAGATTCAAGGTTCCTATTTTGATGCACTGGTGCATTTTCAAAAAACTATGCATATATATATATTTATATATAGGTCTGAAAATTAAGGCTGTAAAAGTACTGAAACTACCTGTTTTCATTTGCACACAAATATTTTACTAGGTAAAGGGGATAAAAACTGCAGTGGACAGACTACATGCACAGTGTCTTCAATGTCTCCAGAGTTTTCCGAAGGCACTTGGCGACTAGCTTACGCCTGAGATTGGCAAAGTTTGAGAAGACTCAATCAAAATATCCGTCCACTTAGAGCTACTTTCGAGAAGCAAGTCGGGTATGACGTATGACATCCTGAAGCTGACTGTGAATTCTAAAGCATTCGGTTTATTCATATTAGCGTGGAAAAATATGACTGGATGAGCTGATAGGCAGGCATTTTGTGAAATTAAGATGTCTTGACGTGAACACGTGATCATAACAGGATGAACATTACGGAAATAACCATATCACAAGTTGTATTCGAAAAAGATTTTCAAGTGAATTCAATTTCGGGAGAACGAACGGAGGACAACGTTTTAATTTCTCATATTCAGAGCTGATTTCCTTTTTTGGTAAATGTAAACTAACCGTTTACTTTTTCAGTTGCTGGGAAATACTGAATGAGTGAAATAAAAGTGCTGACTCTAAATATTGTGTGAACAGAATCTGATGACTATTCGTGTAAATCATTTCGCATAGTAGTAAAAAATGTTTATCAGTTTACACTATAGGAAAATAATGAATATTATTCTTACTTTTGCTTTCTTTACGCAAATTAATTGAATAACAATTCGTTATTTTAGTTGATATTTTCGAATCAACTTTATGGTAAGAACCGGAAATTCTCTAGACGAGTTTCAGTTTGGGAAGTGTATAACATTTTCATTGCATTCTTGTCTTTGTTTACGACAGAATAGAGAATAATGATTGAAAACTTTGCCAGAACTGGACAGCTCTAAAGTCCATCTAGACAGAAAGTTTCAAATAATGCTTTTCACTTTTCCGTTTAAAGTAATTTCTCTTAATAGGAGCAACAAGGCTAATATCAAAAAGACGAATGATTTTTTATAATGGAATTCATTATTGTGAGTTTCAATAAACCTCTGCGATTCGACGGTATAATAAGCAAACCGCAAATCGTTCATAAGAACTGAGTTTTGCCACTTTGAAATATTTAGCTTGAAATAATGAGAAGGGATTTAAGCTCAGATTAACCTCGCCTAGATTACTAGGTCACTAGTATTCCAGCGGGTCTCAAGCCCGGATAAAGAGGGAGGGTTGGGACGTGGTGCCAGCAACTCCACCCCCAAAACATAACCAAATCTCTACAGAAACTTCAACGTACAAATATATTTTAAATTCTAAAAATACAAACAATGACCTTATTTTTCGCTGGAATCGGGGAAGTGAAATGACGCAGGCTGGTGAAAGCCTTCGGGAAGCCAGTCAGCTGATGTGCCTTCTTTCGATGGAAGCAAAAATAAGGATGGGGATGTGGAATATTCGCACAATGTACGAAACTGGAAAGGCTGCTCAGGTAGCCGCCGAAATGAGGAGATATAAAATAGAAGTGTTGGGAATCTGCGAGAGCAGATGGAACGGATGTGGAAGGTGCGAACTACCAACTGGAGAGACAATAATCTACTCCGGCCACCCATAGGTTGATCACGAGCACACCGAGGGAGTAGCCATCATGATGTCACCAACAGCGGCTAAAGCTCTCATGCAGTGGGAACCAATCTCCTCCAGAATAATGACAGCCAGGTTCAACTCAAAAGGAAGGAAGGTTACAATCATTCAATGCTACGCGCCTACAAACGTCTCAGAAAAAGAGAAGAAGGAGGATTTCTACAGTCAACTACAAACAGTAATGGACAACGTCCCAAAGAGCGATATCAAAATCCTGATGGGTGACATGAATGCGAAACTGTTAGGAGACAATACAGGAAGAGAACTCACCATGGGTCGTGAGGCCCTCGGTGAAATGAACGAAAATGGTGAACTCTTCTCAGACTTCTGCGCCTTCAATGATTTGGTGATTGGTGGCAGTGTGTTCAAACACAAGGATATACACAAGGAGACATGGATTTCACCAGATGGACACACCAAAAACCAGATAGACTTCATTTCAATCTCAAGGAAGTGGAGACGGAGCCAACTGGACACAAGATCGAGGAGAGGAGCAGATGTGGGTTCAGACCACTATCTAGTACAAGGGACTTTCAAGGTGAAGCTGAAAGCCTCGAGGATAGCTGATGATAGGCCACAATGCAAGTTCAACACGCAAAAACTGAAGGACACAATCACAAAGGACACTTTCACTGCAACTGTCAGAGCAAAGCAGGAAACACTACGTGGCACCACCGAGGAATCATCCGTGGAAAACCGTTGGAACTCTCTGAAGGTAATTTTCAACGAAACGTGCTCAACGGTTTTAGGAAGAAAGAAGAAACAAGACAAGGAATGGCTCTCAACAGACACTTGGAAACTAATAGAGGAGAGGAGAATGGTGAAAGAAAAAATGATTCAATGCAAAGATGGACAAGAGAAAGAGACGCTGAGCTCAACTTACACAGCACTGGACAAAGAAGTGAAGAAGAGTGCCAGGAAGGACAAAAGACAATTCTACGACAACCTGGCCACTGAAGCTGAGAAGGCAGCAGGCAAAAGGGATCTGAGGACACTATATCAAATAACCAAGTCTCTATCCGGGAAGAGATCAACACAAGTAAAACCTATAAAAGACAGCCAAGGAAACTCAATTACGAAAGAAGAAGGACAGATTAAACAATGGGCGGACCACTTCAAAGGACTCTTGAACCGACCACCACCTACAACCCGTCCAGAAATACCAACAACAGCACGTACACAACTGCAAGTTGACACCAATCCTCCAACGAAAACTGAAGTCATGAATGCAATCAAGCTTCTGAAAGCTGGAAAAGCAGCTGGACCAGATGGAATACCCCCGGAAGCACTGAAAGCGGACCCAGAGACGACAGCAGATATGCTGACTCCATTATTGCAAAAGATCTGGAAAGAGGGAAAGGTGCCTACTGACTGGAGGAAAGGTTACCTGGTGAAACTACCAAAGAAGGGCGACCTAGGACTCTGCAAGAACTGGCGAGGAATCATGCTCCTGTCGACGCCAAGTAAAATCCTGAGTCGCATCATCCTGGAGAGAATCAAGGACGCACTGGATACAGAACTCCGACCAGAACAAGCTGGATTCAGGAAAGGCAAATCATGTTCTGACCAAATTGCAACTCTACGCATCATCATCGAACAAAGCATGGAATGGCAATCAAATCTCTACCTCAAATTTAAAGACTTTAAGAAGGCCTTCGACAGCGTTGACCGCGAAGTAATTTGGAAACTACTCAAGTACTACGGCGTACCCCAAATATTCATCAACCTTATTCAACAACTGTATGACAACGGCACATGTCAAGTGATCCACAACGGAAAACTCAGCGAAGCGTTTGGAGTAAACACAGGAGTCAGACAAGGGTGCTTATTATCACCAATGATATTCCTAATTGTGGTGGACTGGATTATGCGTCAGACAGTGGGAAACGAGAAGACAGGGATATCCTAGACCGACGTGAAGAACCTAGAAGACCTGGATTTCGCGGATGATTTATGTTTGATGTCACACAAAATCGAAGACTTACAAGCGAAAACCGACAAACTGGTCGAAGAAGCAGCAAAGACAGGACTCCAGGTGAACATAGACAAGACGGAGGTCATGAAAATAACCAACCAACAACAGCAGCAACATCCAGTGCCAATCACCATCAACGGGAGGGATTTGAAAGAGGTTACTTCTTTCACTTATCTAGGGAGCATTGTCTCAACTACAGGAGGAACAGACGAGGATGTCAAATCGAGAATCGGGAAGGCGAGAAACACATTCATCAACCTGAAACCAATCTGGAAATCTTCCTCACTCAGCTTGCATCAACAACAAAATTAGGATTTTCAATACAAACGTGAATTCATTTCTTCTATAAGGGTCAGAAACTTGGCGGGTCACAAAGAATATTTCCAACAGGTTGCAGACCTTTATCAACAGCTGTCTTCGTTCTATACTGAAGATCAGATGGCCGGAAAGAATCACCAACAAGAAACTATGGGAACAAACAAACAAAACAAGAACCAATCGCTCAACAAATATGCAGGAGAAAGTGGAGATGGAATGGACACTCGCTGAGGAGGCCGCTGGGTGACATCGCGCGTCAGGCCAGTGCTCGAGTGGAACCCGAAAAGGAAGCGGCGAGTGGGACGTCCAAGGGTGACATGGAGGAGATCGTGTGAAGAGAAGTTGAAACAGTATGGATTAACATGGATGCAGGTGAAAAGTACAGCCGAAGACAGAAGCAAGTGGAGACGTGTAGTTGAAGCCCTATGTTCCACTAGGAACCCAAGGGAACAATAATAATAATAATAAGCTCAGACTGATGACACTGAATTATTTTTGTTCTCTGTGCTTTTTAATTAAATTGCGGACCTTTTTTGATCCTTCTAGACAGCATCTTCAGCGTAGGTTTCAGCGTTAAATGAAGTTATTTGAATTCTCCATGGATGATGTAATTATATATCCTGGCAACCACTGTCATGACTAGTTGTTAATTCATGTTTCTATTGACCGTTTTTGTTAACTTGGAATTCAAACAGTATCGTCATGTCACTTAATTTTGATTGGCGCGTAAATTTAGTCTATTGTAATGTGTATGTGGATTGATTATTCACCTGATTACTAGGCTTCGACAAATTCCCTGACATATTTCGTGTTTCCTCTATTCAAAATGTATACGATATTCCAGTCACACTAGAGTTCATAATTATCTACATGCGTTGACACGAAAGAATGAATATATCATGCTAGCCTACAGCCAATTTGTGTTCTTGGATTCGGATTCGAAAAGGGACGTCCAATATGACCTATGTAATGTTTTGTGTAGTACATACAGTTTCTTTTGAAATTGGCAATAATTTGTTTGAAGTTGTCAATAAGGTGCTAAGATCGTATAAACCATCAATAATTGCTGAAATATTTTAACCCTGAATTTTCCTTCACCAAAGCAGGTTTGATAGCATACTGCTGGTTAAATAGTGAAGTCAGTGAAACAATGCACTCCATAGTTCTTACGAGTTAGGTCTGCCGCTGGAAAGGAAATTATTAGAAGGCATTTTGAGCACATCTTAATCCACTGATGTTTTATAAGAATTACTGTTTTCTGATAAATAGTTTGTGACATTGTGAAAAAGAAACATAGTTTACTGCTCTCGTGTTTAAATTCAAAGGGCAATTCCTCATCGATTTTAGTAGGCGGTACTTAAACACGTGGACTTCTCAAACAAATTTCATTTTACCTTTGGAAAATCCGTTTTACTTCATGACAGTCTTGAAAAGATGCAGTGATGAAAAACTAGTAATGCATATATGTTTACTGTTTCAGAGTTTATCTTCAAATTCACCTATAGCATTCACTCCCTAATTGGTTATTTTCAATGCATAAAGATAGTGAAATATCAAGTTCGTAAACAGAGGTCTACAGCTTAGTGAGAATTTCATTCACTTGTATAATTTAAGGTGACGCAGATTATTTCTACACTTATTTGAAATGTTTATTCGGGTATCAGTCAACCTAGTTTTTATTTTCCTTTCCTGCCTTGAATTAGGACTTAAAATATGTTTTCAATTAAATTATTTTTCAAACTAAAGTATATATTGTGTCTTTTCTAGTTAAACTTCCAATTCCGAGCTATCTGAAAATCTTTCTCCCCATATCAATGTGTATTATGTAAAGGTCGTTCTGATGTCACAACATTGTTAGGGCAGTCAATGTAAATGTACATTTTCTACGTTTTGTTAGAAAAATCTTTGCAAGTATTTGTGAATTAAATATTTTCTATTCAGTAGTATTCTTTTTATTTCAGAAAGTCATTAACAGGTTCTCCTAACAGACGATGACCACACGCAATCTTTGGAGAGCAAGTGTGCATGAAAATCAGTACTACTTTAGAACTTAAAGTGTTCAGGCCTGAAAATAACTTTACACTTTATCTTGCTTAATATGACAGACTTTACGAATGAATTGAGCTTTGTTTAATGTTGCTTTTTAAACAAAATGACCTAAATGTCAGTTAGTTTATCATAAGTCAAATATTAAAAGAGGTGTTTTTGAAACTATACGTACGTTCTTCACCTTGGTGAGAAATAAACGAAATTAAACTCGCGCAAATAGAATCATTTCATAATCACTGTATGTATATAAAATTATGGAACATCCACATGATTAAATGATTATCTAATATTTATTCTCAAAAGAAAAGTGAAAGAATTGAGGAGTTCAATTAATTCTTGAACTTACATTTCCAACGGGCTTCATAAACTATCAAGAGACATAAGCGTTACCAAGTGCACTCAATTTGGTTTAATTATGACCATTAAAATTTATGAATTCTGTATTTGTAAAAATTAAAAGTAGGGAATAATCATGTTTGTTAATAGCTTTTTCCTGTAATTTTGTATTACAATAAATCCTCTATTTCTTATCTGATATATTGGGATGATTTCAGTTCATTCGTAAAAAGGCTTAACTGTGTGTTTATTACATGTATACATCTTCATCAAACTAGAACGAAATTATTATAGGGAATAAAATGCATCAAACATATTTCAATTTGATGCTACTTTCATAAATACTCACGCTTTCGAAAATTTTCCGCTTTTATTGAGATTGTTTCGTAAAGAAAAAATTTTAAATATTTAGTAGTTATAAGCTGTAAGTGGCAAACACTACAAAGCAGAAATATTTTAGGTGAAATCAGGTAATAAGTAAAAAATATTGAAGAAAACAAAATGGACATAACTTTTCCCAAGGAATTTGTATGCCGAATATTTATGGTAAAATGTGTTTTGATCCAGATGCGCTTATTGTCAATGGTTTCATAGTCCTATTGCCATTACTCTCATAATAGCGAATAGTATTTCTGACAGATTATTATGTATATGAATGTTGAGGTATTACTAATGTTAACTTTCGCTTATTGGTCAACGTATCTGATTGGTCAGAAATTTCGATGAGTAGATCAAACTTCCTTTGTTTGCTATATTGGGAATAGTTAGATTACAGACTTGACTTATCAGTTTCTTTTCTATATTTTTCAGTATTGTTAGATTTCAAAGTCCCAAACTAATGCACAGCCGGGAATTCCATAATAATTCATTATTTCTTCTATTCACATATATATTTAATGTTTTCACACGCTTTACTGTTGCTAAAGTCACTGGAACGAGAAGAAAACCGTACAGAATTGATTATGATTTTCGTGCTAGAACACGATTTTTCGATACTATTGATTCCTCATACGGATTGTAAGAAACCTTACAAGTTAGCTAAGTAGACAAAAGCGCAGATGATACAACGTTAATTGGATTCTACAGTTATGGCGCACTGGAATCACGGACAGCATCTACATGCAGTTCCACATCAACCATCAAATAAAACTTTGATATTTATTTATGGATAAGTGAAGTCACATTTGTTTAACAAAATGAAGCAAATCTCATCTGCTTTCCCTACATAAAGCATTTAAAATTCAAAGTCAGAGTGGTGTATAAATTTACGAATGAAAAGTACATGGATATTATAGAGCACTTCAATGAACGGTGCAATAATAGGAATCTACGCGAGGGTTAAGTACCGAACTGAACTTACAGGCTTATTTTAAATAGAAACAGGGTTGAAACAAAGTGACATTAAGAATCTTATGAAATGTTTGTCTCTGTGTAAATAAACGTGGGCGTGGTCAGCTAGCTAACTGAATAATCAAGAAATCATTCTGTCTCATGCAGATTTGCACTCCGTGCGATTATAAGGTTAACAATAGTGTGTAGTTCAAGGTATCAATGAAAACAGTCAAAAAACCAAAAGTTTGATAACACAAGCAAAATATTTTGATAAAAATACTAAGTTAGGAAATGAATACAAATGTGAAATCAATGAAGGCTGATAAATTGGCACTGAAATCTTTCACCTAATTTAGTTTCAGAGAATATAGATTACACTGTACTCCAAATCGGAAAACGTTGCCAAAACTGGCTAAACCAATAATCTTTTTATGCTCAAACCATGTGTAACTCACTTATATCCTTGACACCTGTGTAGTTTGAAAACAAGAAAAGAATATGCTGATTGAATTTATGTAAGCAGAGACTATTATGAAGGGGAAGATGAAATATACAAATATTAAATTGTATCGAATTTCAAACATGATGCTCAGAATACATTGAGGTAGTAACTTAATAGCATTTTTCGTGTAAGTTGAGTAGACGTTGTAGGTAGTCTATTTTTTGGTAAATTATTCCATCTTTAATTTCTGCCCTTCAGGATAGGATTTGAGCATTCTGCTACAGTTGACATTTCGCTGACATCTATGGATCAGTGTCTAAAATAGCACTCAAACAACCACAAAGAATGATATTTTGAAAAATCCATTTTTCAATATAGAAAAATCCATGTTTATCAAATGCACATTTGTAAAGCCAAAATAAATAAAATATTCACGTAGCAGATATATGAAACAGAAAAACTAATTTGTACCAACAATTCAAAGTATTAAATATTCCCCTATTGAAATTTAGAAACACACATTTAGGCGAACAATTGTGTTTTCAATCAGATCGCATCAGGCTTAACTCTAATATACATAACTTTACTCATAAATATTAAAACACAAACCAGTCATGGTGTTGTGTCAGGAGGACAATAAAATGGTGCATATAAATTGTACAATTAATCATAATAATAATGATAATAATGATTCTGTCAGTAACAAAGATGAGAAGTGGAGCTATATATGATAACAAAAATGACGAAAAACTGTGTGACGAAACAAACAATTGTTCAGGCAGAAGTAGTAGCTGGAGGCTAAGAAAAGCAAATGGGTCAATTAAGTAATACTAGAATGCAAGGGAAATTGTATTTATTTACTTCAATTTATCGGCCACTTCTACCTGAATATATTTTTGTTTAATCATGCTGGTTTTCATTATTCTTGTTATCAAAGATCGCCTCGCCTTCTTATACTTGTAATTGATGGAACTATTATTGTTATTAGCATTTTTATTTTTATGACCCGTTGCACAATTTATATGCTCCATTTTATTATCCCATTGACAAAACGCCGTGATTTGTTTGTGTTTTAGGATTTATTTGTTAAGCTATGCATATCAGATTTTTGGGCCAATGAGACCTAATTGAAAACGTTACTGTTCACATAAATGCATTGCTTTAATATTTGAAAAGAGAAACCACAAATAGAAAACGAAATTAGAATCACTCACGTATATTAACTGGGTGAAACAGGAAAAAATAAATTGATAGGAATGAACCGTCTGCAAGAATAGTGGAAATACCTTACTAAAACAGCCATATCATTCTGAATTAAATTTCCCCTATTTAGATAAATGCAGGCCAACACAAATTTAAGTGTTTGTTAAACATCTAACTAACAATTGCTGTTCATTGATGTAGATTTCAACCTACTTAAGGAAATTTATTGAGATTTGGATAATGTAATGAAATAAACAAGTCATTCTGCTGATTATTCGATTAGACACATATTTCAAAGCTAATTAATCTTAGACCATGAGGTGTTTTAATTTACTCATTAGATACAATAAAGTGAACTTATTCAGAAGGCACTGCCTACAAAAACTTTATAATTCTTATCTCAAGTTTCGGACTGAAAAATATCTCTGCAATAACCCCTTCATGCGAAAACTTGCACAAATTATGTAGTTTATGAAAACTGCCATCTGCATACTTTAGGAAAAAACAAATAACGATCATTCAGGTTTCCATTATGTCTCAATTACTGTATTCACTATTTGTCGACTTAATTTGTTACCTGATATCACTGTGGACACTGACGCCTGCACTCATCTTGAAAATATCGATCCAGCCAAAGGCGGAACAGATGAAAATATCGAAACCGGAATCGGTAAGGTAAGGCACAGCATCACGCTGAAATCAGTTTGAAAATCTTCCGCATTCGGCACAAACATGAACGTGGAACTGAATACGCCACGAAAAGCATTTCCGACTGGTTGAAGACTCTTATGAACAGCTGTTTTTGCTCCATATTGAAAATCAAATATACAGCAGGAAGTAGTGACAATAAACTACTGGAACAAACCAAGCAAGACCTTGTTTCTCAGCAAATATGCAGAGGAAAGTGAGGATGGGTCAGAGATACACTGACGAATGACATCGCGCGCTACGTTGCTGCTCGTGTGAGACTGGACTAAGAAACGACGAGTCGGGCCTTGTTTGAAGGGTGTCATGGAGTAGGTCACGCTAGAAAGAGATGTGAGATCACGATGAGTAGTTATCGAATAGGACAAAGTGGAGATGGAATGCTGTAGATCTAATTTCAACTCGGAACTCGAGAGTAGACACAACTACTTATTGTCCGTCATCTATCAACTACACTGGTAATGTAAGTAACTGAGTAGAGATTTCAACGAATGTTTTGATTTCGCACTGATAAATCGTAAACTAGCTAGCACTTTTGTTGAAGTTCGTGTGCTTACCGTGCAAAATTTTTCAAATTATTCCAATAGCACTTACCTATATCACCGTCCACTGAAAACCGAATTTATAAGAGAATTGTCGAAGTAAAGATGAGTAGGATTTTATTTGAGGTATTAAACAGAACTGATAAAGCAAGATCGAAGTATATTTATTAATTGAGTCTTCCAGTGAAATATCAGAAGTTTATTTCTCCTTAACTTCAAAAGATGCATGTAGAGAAATACTGGTGGCCATAATTCACAATGGCTTTGCATCAGACACCGTGTTTCGAATGAGAGTAGGACCCAACTCATTACCACGATAGAACTATGCGTGATCTCGTCTCCCTCTATAAGTGGTCATCATTGTCATCAGTTTGATGTAAATTTAATGAAAACAAGCAAGTCATATTCTGTGACAATTAAAAGTCAGCATAATTGTAAAATACTTCATATTGACTGATTTGCAACTACTTAGCACTTCAGCTGAAAATGCAAGCACTTATGGCGGCAAAGTTTCACAATATCTCGACCATACTCACTTGTTTCAATCTCTTTTATAAATCGGAAATGAAACAAAATTGACAAATTGATGGTGTTAATAATCATAATGATTGAATTAAGTAGAGTATTTATTTAATTTAATCCCTCAATGAAATGAGAGTTTTTCCTGACAGATGCCTGTTTCTTCAAACATAACAACTTTCTCTCCCACAGGGTTGATTGTAAAATTTATTTGAATTACAATTTTTTCAAATGGCCTCAAATTCAATGATTGATTAGAAGAGGAAGGTTTGTTCACAGACATAAACTTCACTTGGTCAGAGACATATCTTTCTCTTCAAGTAAAACCCTCTGTTAGTATTCGCAAAATTTACTATGACTTTTGAAGGCTTTACTCAGAGAGAAAAGTAAGATGACGTAGTGCTTGACCGTTAAAAGATATCAATAAACTTCATTAGGGTATTGAAGAAATCCAGCCACAAGTTATCTCGTTATCAAGTAATATGGTATCTGTAAAGAGGACAACGTCAATAAAACTTTGTTACTAGGCCTGTGACTCTTGATTCTGTGAATGGAACACGTTTTTGTTTTACAATTTTAACAGGAATGACTTTTTCCGCAGTGCATGTGAGAGTTAGTCGCTTCATATATGTCACTGCCCTGCAATTTATGGAAAAGCGATTTAACATATACATCACGGTAAAAAATATGTGTTGTAACCGTAGCGGAATTGAAATGAGGTACGTTGTTGTCTTGTTCTGTCTGCGCCTGACTAATATGCCTATCTGCTTCTGGTACCTTCCGATTCAGCGAACCACGCAAATATCAAAAGACAAAGTCTGGTCTGTGACTGTGTATTGTAGTACAACAACTACGACTACGACGACAACTACAACGACAACGACGACGACTACAACGACTAAACTTATTTAGGAAATGGTATTTATACAATTTTACAACCAATAGAGACAGCTAACAGTATTTGAAATAATTGGTCGTACTAGTCAATAACAAAATGCGTGGGAATGATGATATACCACTTATGCGAGATTAACAGTCATTAAGATAATTGAACAATAACAAAATGTGTGGGATCCTATCACCTCCCCCCGTTAAAAGTGTAGGACTTGCTTTTTGAATCTATTTGAAAATGTTTTGGAGCTCTTCTTTGTCGAATTGACCTTCACGTACTGGATAGATTGTGATCTGCGTCCCGGGCTTCCGGCTGCGGGAGGATTTGGCGTCGTACGATAATGCGGCAAGAATCTATCCAAAATTTCTTCTGTTGTTCCCTCCCCCTTTGTTTTTGCATAAGCACGGTTAAAGGTTTTGACGAATTTGCAGCAACCAAGTTTGTCCTGGAAAACAGAAGCGTGCTTTTGACGCAGGCGTTGTAAGAGAGACTGATCAGATACATGTCCGGGAACAACATTATTTGGTGAGGACGAAACATTAGAGCATACTGAATTTAATGGTACATTGAAGAAATGGAGCTTGTCTAACCAGTCAAGACCAAGCAAATTCAAATCATGGTAGTTTGTGACGTAACATACACCATTGAACTGATTCTCACCAAACTGGACCTGGCAATTTACCTCACCAACGAGTTTCAGTATATCTCCAGAGGCATTCTTAGCGACATGCTCGGTCGCCAGAATCTGTGGGCACCCAAGTTTGCGCCACGTAGTTCGGGAAATTAAGGTGATATCTGATGCCGTATCCAACTGAAGACGAATAGATTTGCCGTTAATACGTAGTGTAATGTACTTACGTTTGCTGGCGAAATCGACTTTGGAAGTTGTGAAAATAGTCTGTACTCGAGGAGATTGTTTTGGCTTGAAACGACTACTTCTGTTCTTCATCGAAGAATTTTTCTGTGGTGGACAGTAACCCTCTTTATGTCCAAAACGGTGACAATTACGGCATTTATGTTTCTTGAAAGGACAGAACTTGACAAAATGCCACGAACCACAGTGCCAGCACACTGAAGGAGGTTTAGCTGAATTCTGAGACTGACGTGCTGTGTGCTTAACGGTGATCGGAGGACTTTTCACTGTATTAATTGAACCAAATTCAGACGATTGTCGTTTGCACTCCACCATAGCAGTATCGTGCTTCAAGTTGATTAGGCGTTGGCATTCTGCTGTCACCATTTGTAAAGTCATTTTCGGGTCTTGTTCCACGAGTGACAGAAGTCGAGTTCTTATGTCAGTATCTTCAGGGTTCTTCAACCCACAAATAAAAATCAAACACTTGAACTGATCTGATGTCATTTCGTGTGGTTTGAACCTTTCGCATTCTTTGTTCACTTTGCCAGCGTAAGTAACATAATCATCGGAAGGCATTTTTGTCAACTGAAAACATTGATACCGAATATTAAACATGGATGACTGTTCACCAAAGATTTGTGATAAAACGGTGACTGTCTCATCGAATGATAATTCACGTGGGTTCTTAGGCAGAATGAAGTTAACATATCTGTTGTGCTCAACAGTACCAAGTTTTCGTAGTAACAATCGGACTTTGGCAGCATCATCAAACATGTGGCATTCAATACGAAAAACGTCTTCATAACGATTGAACCATGCATCAAATAGGAGACCAGATATTGGGTCGTAGTTGAATTCACTGATGGAATTTGAGATGCTTTCGTATTTGTCTGAATGAGATGTTGATGGAACTTGAATTGACAGCTTCTGAGTGAGAGCTTCGATTAATTTAAGTTTAGCTGCTTCATTCTGAAGTTGCTGCTGCTGCAAGATGGATTTGAGATCGTCCAGAGAGATAGACATTGTAATTGGGTTGTAATTAACACAGTCAAAAATGTTCTATAGATGCGCTGAACAGAATAAAACACGTCGTCGCTTGCTTGTTATAACTGCAATGAATGAAAGTAAAACCCCGTCGCCAATTTGTTGTAGCTGTAGGGGGATTTAGATGAGGTACGTTGTTGTCTTGTTCTGTCTGCGCCTGACTAATATGCCTATCTGCTTCTGGTACCTTCCGATTCAGCGAACCACGCAAATATCAAAAGACAAAGTCTGGTCTGTGACTGTGTATTGTAGTACAACAACTACGACTACGACGACAACTACAACGACAACGACGACGACTACAACGACTAAACTTATTTAGGAAATGGTATTTATACAATTTTACAACCAATAGAGACAGCTAACAGTATTTGAAATAATTGGTCGTACTAGTCAATAACAAAATGCGTGGGAATGATGATATACCACTTATGCGAGATTAACAGTCATTAAGATAATTGAACAATAACAAAATGTGTGGGATCCTATCAATAAGGTGAAAGATAAATGTGCGGGCAAACATTTCCAAAGCGATAGCAGCAAACGAGATGCGACTCAGTGAAAATCCTGTATATTCAGTGAGAAGCAAAATGTACATAACAGAGAAACTGCTCAAGCCTGACACTATGGGGGATCAGTAACGAGTAGATTCACGTCAATCTATCCACCCATTCACTCACTGTGGAATTTCTCCGGTCACTACAAAACATGCCTCGTACATCTTGATTACGAGACAGTACAGATATTGTGAATGCAGTTATATACTACAGTAACAATAATCGAATTACGAAGATACGATGATTTATTTCTGTTCATTCTATGAAATCTCTGCAGTTAATATCGTCATTGTGTTCAATGTCAAAATAGAGGATACAAATAATTTGCCAAATAATTACACAGGAATTTTATTTCAGCTAACTTCAAAAACTATATTACTTAGTTCAAGTTAACGACATGAAATCTTTGAAACGTACCCACATATTCTTAACATGTATAGTGAAAACATCATGGAAAGGTAATCAGTGAAATACAGTGTCACAGAAAAACGGAAGAAAAATATTCAATGCTAAATTACAACTTCGAAAACTCCTAATATTACAGTCGATCGACTGAAAAATCTCTGTGAATTACAACAAAGAATTTGTATAATACCAACAACTCAGTGGTGACATATTGCCATCAAAAACGTGCGCTTGCAGATAGAATACCACTTTCATGGTGCATTAGGTGATTTAATGAAAAGGAAACGTTTGATTACAATTCAGTCTACAAATTATTAACGAACCGCATCTTAGGAGTTAAGGTATATATAAAAGTGACTAACATCTAACTTCCTAGAAACCTCAAGTTGATTGACAACATTTGTTAACACATAATGAACCAATAATTAGGCAAATTGTTGGAAATTTAATTTCTGCCATATATGTTTTTGAGCAAACATTTCTCATAAAGTTGGCTTGAAAAACTCCGGAAACTATGTATCATTAACAACATATTTGTTTGTAAAATCGGCAGACATATTCGTGTTACATACTATATTTCAAACAATGAGTGCTCACATGATAACAACAGTTTCGTCTTCTTTATCCACAGGGATTCAGAACACAACAACGTAATATCGGTTGTTCATCGAGTATGATTATGCTCATTGAAGCAAAAGCGATATGACTGGAAAATGATTATCAGCCCACTGAAGAACACTAAGCATGTGCTCCCTGTAAAACTTCCCAGGCTTCCCTGCTCAATATTATATGTTATAAATATATTCAAATTTACTTAAGATGCTCACCATCTTGCACTGGAGGTTCTGTTTAAAAAAATTCACACACAAAAATGAAATACATAATTCTCTAATGGCTATTATTCATTAAATTGGATTTTGAATAGAAGTATGATAACATTTATAGAAAAGTAAAACTTATGCGCTGTGGTAGAGTAAAATTCCACTCCATCGCTCATTAGAAGTAATAAATTGTGATATGAAAGAAAAGAAGGCGTTCAGCGAAGAGACTCTTTTCGGCGAATTCATTCACTGAGCTGTACAATCGCATATTTATAAAATTTTGATTGTATGTGTGAACATTAGATTTATAAATTTAGATAGTTATTTAATATAAGTATTTTTTGGCTTGGAAACAAACGTTAAGATGGAAAATAAAGTAGAATTGATTAAGTGAGTAGAATTCAGATTAAGTTGTGCTCAAAATATCATCAGCAAATATTACTGTATAACACTGTGAGACTTTATCGAAATAAAGTTTAAACATAATGCAAAAACAATAGCAGTTTTATCACACTGCTATTGGAAAGATAATGGAATCGTTATATAATTGTATATGCGTGTATTATTATCAAGTATACTGTCTAGGTAAATGTAGTGGTCATAATTCAACGGCATTTTAAACGGATCTACAATACATTATAATTACGGTTTAGTTTCAGAATATAAAGATAAGCATGCGGCTTGAAAAATCTTTAGTTTTTTTTTTTTTTTCGGATACACCAGTGGGATAGTGATCCTGTAAGTATTTTCATTTAATCCCTTGGCGTGAAGGGCTTTTCATTCAGAATGGAAATTTATAAAACTTCAGTATTGAAGCGGACATGACATGATTGTTTCCTCTGTCGCGAGTACACCGAACGGTGTACACCACAGTTAATGTTCAGGTTTTCAGTGTTCAAGTAGCAAACATATGCATGTCTTTTGCAGTACATTCAGAAGTTTTCAGGGTGCACTTACCTGTATGAATTTATGTTTACTCTGAATATCCAAATTCCTCTAAGACAAAGAACTTCTCAGTAAATCAGTCGGTGAAAAGTTAGTCACAAGTGACAATCTACTGTTGTTTACTCTTTTAGCGCTGACACGCGTCAACAGTGTCCTCATTTGTAAGTTATCAATTGCAAAAGATCGTGAATTATGAGTTATCTAGGCATTTCGCTTAAACTCACACATAAATTCATTTTGAAACGAAAGCTTACTATCCCTGTAACGCTATATTTTATGAAGGCATTCCAGTGATACATTCTAAAAGCAGCAGAATAAGTTTCATTTACTACCCTGTTTCACATTTTACCCTATGTAACGCACACTGATATGAAAGTACCAATACTTGAAAAAAACACCGGTGGCCGACATAAACAGTTTATAAACTATGGAAAAATCTGATGATGTGGAACATCACTCGAAGTGTTGGAATAGACATGGATTGGAGACTTAGTGATATCATCAGAAGAAACGCGCCGTCGACAATCGTTTCAAAAATAAACGATGTGAGGAATTATAATCCAGTCGAAAACGTGCATATATTTTATTTTCAAAAAAATGAATTGCAGCAGAAATGTGCAAATACAAAGAGGAATTCTGAAATATTAATCATATTTCTACTGCAATTAAACAAGAAACGACAACACAAAAACAGTAAGAAATTATATGAATATATCTGTCAAAAAATGATGCCATCAATAGTAAACACAACGAGTATCGATTCGCCATCAATGTACTTGCAAACCACATGAATTCTGGTGAAGTTTTCATCAATATGATAATGAATTATGTCATGCATCATAGACACTTTCACAAATGCTACTTCATCACCTATAAAGCTAACACTGCATCGACGTCAATGTGAAATGTGTAATAACTGAAAAAGAACACAGTAATAGGCACCGTTATTAGTGATAAAAACACAGCCACAGCAAATCTGTGACGAATGTTACGCTGTTATATGAATACTCGAAATCGAATGGCAAACTCACCGGCTGTAGCTATACATTTGATTTTGAAAAAAATATCGGTGAATAATAGAATGTGTTTAACATAAATATGAAATATTTGTGTGCAAAAACGAAATGGATGTTTTAGTTCATTAACCTGACTTGTGTATTGACGATATTCTTCGAATGTTGTAATGTTTGTGTGAGATGTCAGTGAACGATTCATTGTTTTCTGAGATCATTCGAATAGTGCACTTACTAACGTGCAGTTAACACTATGTTTTCATTGCAATATGAAAACCACGAAGGTTATAACATATACACGAGTCCATCTCGTCTCATTATTATATTTCTACTGACACTACCACACTGAAACATTAAATATGTTTTTCACTTAAAAGACTTCGATTTTCACAATGGATTATCAAGATTTCTCGAGTCTGTCCACTAATACATATTTGATCAGCTGGTTGAAAAACTCTTGCAAATATGTATCATTGACCGCATATTTATTTTAAAATCGGCAGACATATTCGTGTTACATACTACATTTCAAACAATGAGTGCTCACGTGATAACAACACTTTCGTCTTCTTTATCCACAAGGATTCAGAAGTATCTAAAGTATCTCTCTGAACTGTTATCAAGCAATCACACTTGAACAGCAAATTTATAAAAGCACGATTTTCGGTTAGTAAACTGTTTCGGTGGAACATTTCATCTGACACTTTTATACAGTTTCACAAATTCGGAGTGTAGTTCATATCCGATCATGCTTTAGTGAGCTTTTCAGTTCTAATTCAAAATATGTTCTCAATAAACTTGCTTTCAATGCATCTGAACAAAAACCCAACTAACATCTTTTGAATAAAGTACGGTATTTGTGTCGCCCTGCATTCCGTCACACTGTTTGAAGGATAATATGAAATCCTATTATATTCAGCAAAGTACACGTCAGTAGTGATGAAAGAATTAGTAATCCATTCAATATTTCTATGCTAATATTAAGGAGTGCATTCCAGAGTTTTCCGTGACAGTCATTTTACTATACTTCTAGATTATCTTAATTCCTTTGCGGGTGACAGTCATGTCAATCCATAGAAAGTGATTTATTTTATTGACAACCGTTCAAACAGGTTGATAATTATCAAGATTAGTAATGATCAAATGTGACAAGACGTATTTCAAAACCTCCATTGAAATTCCTGGTAAGTGATTCAAAAAGAAGGTGTTAAAAATGTGCAAGCTAATATTTCAGAAAATCAGTGTACTACATGAAATTCACTACTGATCACTTCAACATTGTTGAAGTTCTCATATCATATATATGTAGACTTATTTATTTATGCAGTTTGTAAAAAGAATTTTTGACGTTAAGTTGAAATGTGGCAAGAAAATGCAAAATATTCACAAATGATACAGTTTTCACCCAGGAAGTTGAGTGAATTATTCAGAGAACACAATCAGGTAATATCGGTTATTCATCGAGTATGATTATGCTCATTGAAGCAAAAGCGATATGACTGGAAAATGATTATCAGCCCACTGAAGAACACTAAGCATGTGCTCACTGTAAAACTTCCCAGGCTTCCCTGCTCAATATTATATGTTATAAATATATTCAAATTTACTTAAGATGCTCACCATTTTGCACTGGAGGTTCTGTTTAAAAAAATTCACACACAAAAATGAAATACATAATTCTCTAATGGCTATTATTCATTAAATTGGATTTTGAATAGAAGTGTGATAACATTTATATAAGAGTAAATCTTATGCGCTGTGGTAGAGTATAATTTCACTTCATTGCTCATTATGAGCAATAAATTGTGCTCAAAATGTCATCAGGAAATATTAATGTATAACACTGTGAGACTTTATCGAAATAAAGTTTAAACATAATGCAAAAACAATAGCAGTTTTATCACACTGCTATTGGAAAGATAATGGAATCGTTATATAATTGTATATACGTCTATTATATATGATTCTGCGTATCACGTATGCTGTCTATGTAAATGTAAATGTCATCATCATCGTGGAGATATTCAAGCAACCCTTGGATGAAAAACTTCGAAGGGAATAGGCTGGATTCAGGAGAATCATGTCATGTTTTGATTAGATCGCCACATTACGGATCATCATTAAACAAAGCTTGCAGTTGCAGTCACCTCTCTATCTCAACTTCATCGACTTTGAAATGGCCTTTGACAGCGTTGACCGAAAGGTGATTTGGAAACTAGTGCTCTACTACGGGGTGCCACCGACATTTATACATCTCATCCAACAGCTGTACGAGAATGCTGCATTCCAAGTAATACACAACGGGAAACTTACGGAATCCTTCGAAGTAAGGACAGGAGTAAGACAAGCTGGCTGCCTACTATCGCCAAAGATTTTCCTGATTGCAGTAGACTGGATAATGCAGCAAACAGAAGGCAATGAGGAAACAGGCATAAAATGGACTCACACAAAAGACTTGGAGGATCTGGACTTCGCCGATGATATATGCTGATTTCACATAAACTGGAATATATGAAGCGAAAAGCAACAAGTTGGCAGAAGAAGCATCAAAGCATCACGTGAACATAGAGAAAACAGAGGTGATAAAGATTCCTGGACAACAACACCAACAGCACCAACAACAACAGACAACGATCAGCATAAATGGGAGGAACCTGAAAGAAACAACCTCTTTTACCTACCTGGGAAGCATCGTTACAACTACACCTGGACGGAACTGACGAGGATATCAAAGCAAGAATCGGAAAAGCAAGACAAGCTTTCACTACTCTCAAGTCTGTGTGGAGGTCAACAACACTCAGCATCAAAAATAAGATCCGGATTTTCAACTCCAATGTGAAGTCAGTGCTACTTTACGGACCAGAGACTTGGCGTGTCACAAAGAGCATGTCAAACAAACTACAGACCTTGTTTAACAGTTGTCTTCGCTCAATACTCAAGATGGGATGGCCAGAAAAGATCAGCAACAAGGATCTCTGGGAGCGAACCAACTCAGCAGGAACTGATTGTGAAACAAATAGGCAGGGAGAAATATTGAAGGATTGGCCATACTCTGAGGAAACCATCAAGTGACATCACTAGGCAAGCAATTGCACGAATGGAACCTGAAAGGGAAGCAAAGAGTTGGTCGTCAGTGCAAGGGTGATTTGGAGGAGGTCATGTGAAGAGGAGATGAAAACGTGTGGCAGACTTGGAACCAGGTGAAGACTCCGACAGTGAACCGAACGAAATGGAGACGCACGTCTGAAGCTGAAAGTTTTTTGTAGGAATTAAAGAAAACAATAATAATAATAACATGAATACATGAACTCGAATGGCAAACTTACTGCTTGTTGCTATACATTTGATATTGAAAAAAATATCGGTGAATAATAGAATGTGTTCAACATAAATATGAAATATTTGTGTGCAAAAACGAAATGGATGTTTTAGTTCATTAACGCGATTTGTGTATTGACGATATTCTTCAAATTTTCTAGTGTTTGTGTGAGATGTCAGTGAACGATTCATTGTTTTCTGAGATCATTCGAATAGTGCACTTACTAACGTGCAGTTAATACTATGTTTTCATTGCAATATGAAAACCACGAAGGTTTTTGCCTTACGCTGAAATAAGTTTTTTCACATAAAAGACTTTGATTTTCGCAATGGATTATCAAGATTTCTCTTTTCTGTACACTAATACATATTTGATCTGCTGGTGAAAATCCTATTTCAGAAATCACATATACACGAACATGTCTCATGTTATTAGTGTTATTTTACTGAGACTACTACAATCAAACAGTACGGTCTCATATAAATATACCTCGTATAAAATGATGCTATCATAAGTTAAGACAACGAGTCTCGATTCGCCATCAATGTACTTGCAAATCACATGAACTCTGGTGAATTGTTCATCAATATGATAATGAATTATGTCATGCAACCCAGATACTTTCAAAAATGCTACTTTATTGCCTATAGAGCTAGCAGTTTAAGACTGAATCAGAAACAGTAAATCACACCAGAATTCTCATCCTATGCGCTGGCAAGTTTAATAAAATGACGTTATCCAACTGCATTCTGACTGTGAACCAGCTATTATTTTTGAAAGTGTCACGCTCAACTTACACATTTCATTGCAGAATAATAAGTTATTTGTAAAGGGATTACCGTAATACTTACCTCGTGTCCAAACCCCTTTTTAATTCAAATGATGAAATGATTAGTGAAGTGTATTGACGTGAATGTGAAACATGAAATAATTGAAAAAGAACACAGTAGTATGCACCGTAATTAATGGTAAACACAGTAACAGCAAATCTGTGACGAATGTTACGCTGTTATATGAATACTCGAAATCGAATGGCAAACTTACCGGCTGTCGATATACATTTGATGTTGAAAAAAAAATCGGTGAATAATAGAATGTGTTTAACATAAATATGAAATATTTGTGTGCAAAAACGAAATGGATGTTTTAGTTCATTAACCTGACTTGTGTATTGACGATATTCTTCGAATGTTGTAGTGTTTGTGTGAGATGTCAGTGAACGATTCATTGTTTTCTGAGATCATTCGAATAGTGCACTTACTAACGTGCAGTTAACACTATGTTTTCATTGCAATATGAAAACCACGAAGGTTATAACATATACACGAGTCCATCTCGTCTCATTATTATATTTCTACTGACACTACCACACTGAAACATTAAATATGTTTTTCACTTCAAAGACTTCGATTTTCACAATGGATTATCAAGATTTCTCGAGTCTGTCCACTAATACATATTTGATCAGCTGGTTGAAAAACTCTTGCAAATATGTATCATTGACCGCATATTTATTTTAAAATCGGCAGACATATTCGTGTTACATACTACATTTCAAACAATGAGTGCTCACGTGATAACAACACTTTCGTCTTCTTTATCCACAAGGATTCAGAAGTATCTAAAGTATCTCTCTGAACTGTTATCAAGCAATCACACTTGAACAGCAAATTTATAAAAGCACGATTTTCGGTTAGTAAACTGTTTTGGTGGAACATTTCATCTGACACTTTTATACAGTTTCACAAATTCGGAGTGTAGTTCATATCCGATCATGCTTTAGTGAGCTTTTCAGTTCTAATTCAAAATATGTTCTCAATAAACTTGCTTTCAATGCATCTGAACAAAAACCCAACTAACATCTTTTGAATAAAGTACGGTATTTGTGTCGCCCTGCATTCCGTCACACTGTTTGAAGGATAATATGAAATCCTATTATATTCAGCAAAGTACACGTCAGTAGTGATGAAAGAATTAGTAATCCATTCAATATTTCTATGCTAATATTAAGGAGTGCATTCCAGAGTTTTCCGTGACAGTCATTTTACTATACTTCTAGATTATCTTAATTCGTTTGCAGGTGACAGTCATGTCAATCCATAGAAAGTGATTTATTTTATTGACAACCGTTCAAACAGGTTGATAATTATCAAGATTAGTAATGATCAAATGTGACAAGACGTATTTCAAAACCTCCATTGAAATTCCTGGTAAGTGATTCAAAAAGAAGGTGTTAAAAATGTGCAAGCTAATATTTCAGAAAATCAGTGTACTACATGAAATTCACTACTGATCACTTCAACATTGTTGAAGTTCTCATATCATATATATGTAGACTTATTTATTTATGCAGTTTGTAAAAAGAATTTTTGACGTTAAGTTGAAATGTGGCAAGAAAATGCAAAATATTCACAAATGATACAGTTTTCACCCAGGAAGTTGAGTGAATTATTCAGAGAACACAATCAGGTAATATCGGTTATTCATCGAGTATGATTATGCTCATTGAAGCAAAAGCGATATGACTGGAAAATGATTATCAGCCCACTGAAGAACACTAAGCGTGTGCTCCCTGTAAAACTTCCCAGGCTTCCCTGCTCAATATTATATGTTATAAATATATTCAACTTTACTTAAGATGCTCACCATTTTGCACTGGAGGTTCTGTTTAAAAAAATTCACACACACAAATGAAAAACATAATTCTCTAATGGCTATTATTCATTAAATAGGATTTTGAATAGAAGTGTGATAACATTTATATAAGAGTAAATCTTATGCGCTGTGGTAGAGTATAATTTCACTCCATTGCTCATTATGAGCAATAAATTGTGCTCAAAATGTCATCAGGAAATAATAATGTATAACACTGTGAGACTTTATCGAAATAAGTTTTACCCATCATGGAAGAACAATAATAGTTTTATCAAACTGCTATTGGAAAGATAATGGAATCGTTATATAATTGTATATACGTGTATTATATATGATTCTGCGTATCACGTATGCTGTCTATGTAAATGTAAATGTCATCATCATCGTGGAGATATTCAAGCAACCCTTGGATGAAAAACTTCGAAGGGAATAGGCTGGATTCAGGAGAATCATGTCATGTTTTGATTAGATCGCCACATTACGGATCATCATTAAACAAAGCTTGCAGTTGCAGTCACCTCTCTATCTCAACTTCATCGACTTTGAAATGGCCTTTGACAGCGTTGACCGAAAGGTGATTTGGAAACTAGTGCTCTACTACGGGGTGCCACCGACATTTATACATCTCATCCAACAGCTGTACGAGAATGCTGCATTCCAAGTAATCCACAACGGGAAACTTACGGAATCCTTCGAAGTGAGGACAGGAGTAAGACAAGTGCTACCTACTATCGCCAATGATTTTCCTGATTGCAGTAGACTGGATAATGCAACAAACAGCAGGCAATGAGGAAACAGGCATAAAATGGACTCACACAAAAGACTTGGAGGATCTGGACTTCGCCGATGATATATGTCTGATTTCCCATAAACTGGAAGATATGCAAGCGAAAAGCAACAAGTTGGCAGAATAAGCATCAAAGATTCACGTGAACATAGAGAAAACAGAGGTGATGAAGATTCCTGGGCAACAACACCAACAGCACCAACAACAACAGACAACGATCAGCATAAATGGGAGGAACCTGAAAGAAACAACCTCTTTTACCTACCTGGGAAGCATCGTTACAACTACACCTGGACGGAACTGACGAGGATATCAAAGCAAGAATCGGAAAAGCAAGACAAGCTTTCACTGCTCTCAAGTCTGTGTGGAGGTCAACAACACTCAGCATCAAAAATAAGATCTGGATTTTCAACTCCAATGTGAAGTCAGTGCTACTATACGGATCAGAGACTTGACAGCGCGTCATAAAGAGCATGTCAAACAAACTACAGACCTTCGTTAACAGTTGTCTTCGCTCAATACTCAAGATGGGATGGTCAGAAAAGATCAGCAACAAAGATCTCTGGGAGCGAACCAACTCAGCAGGAACTGATTGTGAAACAAATAGGCAGGGAGAAATATTGAAGGATTGGCCATACTCTGAGGAAACCATCAAGTGACATCACTAGGCAAGCAATTGCACGAATGGAACCTGAAAGGGAAGCGAAGAGTTGGTCGTCAGTGCAAGGGTGATTTGGAGGAGGTCATGTGAAGAGGAGATGAAAACGTGTGGCAGACTTGGAACCAGGTGAAGACTCCGACAGTGAACCGAACGAAATGGAGACGCACGTCTGAAGCTGAAAGTTTTTTTGTAGGAATTAAAGAAAACAATAATAATAATAACATGAATACATGAACTCGAATGGCAAACTTACTGCTTGTTGCTATACATTTGATATTGAAAAAAATATCGGTGAATAATAGAATGTGTTCAACATAAATATGAAATATTTGTGTGCAAAAACGAAATGGATGTTTTAGTTCATTAACCTGACTTGTGTATTGACGATATTCTTCGAATGTTGTAGTGTTTGTGTGAGATGTCAGTGAACGATTCATTGTTTTCTGAGATCATTCGAATAGTGCACTTACTAACGTGCAGTTAACACTATGTTTTCATTGCAATATGAAAACCACGAAGGTTTTTGCCTTACGCTGAAATAAGTTTTTTCACATAAAAGACTTTGATTTTCGCAATGGATCATCAAGATTTCTCGATTCTGTACACTAATACATATTTGATCTGCTGGTGGGAATCCTATTTCAGAAATCACATATACACGAAGCTGTCTCATGTTATTAGTGTTATTTTACTGAGACTACTACAATCAAACAGTACGGTATCATATAAATATACCTCGTATAAAATGATGCTATCATAAGTTAAGACAACGAGTCTCGATTCGCCATCAATGTACTTGCAAATCACATGAACTCTGGTGAATTGTTCATCAATATGATAATGAATTATGTCATGCAACCCAGATACTTTCAAAAATGCTACTTTATTGCCTATAGAGCTAGCAGTTTAAGACTGAATCAGAAACAGTATATCACACCAGAATTCTCATCCTATGCGCTGGCAAGTTTAATAAAATGACGTTATCCAACTGCATTCTGACTGTGAACCAACTATTATTTTTGAAAGTGTCACGCTCAACTTACACATTTCATTGCAGAATTATAAGTTATTTGTAAAGGGATTACCGTAATACTCACCTCCTGTCCAAACCCCTTTTTAATTCAAATGATGAAATGATTAGCGAAGTGTATTGACGTGAATGTGAAACATGAAATAATTGAAAAAGAACACAGTAGTAGGCACCGTAATTAATGGTAAACACAGTAACAGCAAATCTGTGACGAATGTAACGCTGTTATATGAATACTCGAAATCGAATGGCAAACTTACCGGCTGTCGATATACATTTGATATTGAAAAAAATATCGGTGAATAATAGAATGTGTTCAACATAAATATGAAATATTTGTGTGCAAAAACGAAATGGATGTTTTAGTTCATTAACCTGACTTGTGTATTGACGATATTCTTCGAATGTTGTAGTGTTTGTGTGAGATGTCAGTGAACGATTCATTGTTTTCTGAGATCATTCGAATAGTGCACTTACTAACGTGCAGTTAACACTATGTTTTCATTGCAATATGAAAACAGCGAAGGTCTTATGTGAACGCTGAAATATGTTTCTTTGATTTTCTCAATGGATTATCAAGATTTCTCGAGTCTGTCCACTAATACATATTTGATCTGCTAGTTGGAATCCTATTTCAGAAATTACATATACACCAGGCCGTGTCATCTTATCATTTTGTTTCTACTGTTTTATACTGTGAATATATATGTCTTCCCTAATTATTGCTATTTTAACATTGGTATTCACTATCTTTTTCCAAATTTTCAAATCCTCTTAACAGTACCGATTTCACAGATCCGTCCTATTAAACATGTGATGTATAATCTAATTCAGCATTTTCGACTTACCACAATTATACTCATGAATCAAGCATGAAATGCAAATAAGTAATAGTGCTTCTTTGCAGAAATTCATTGTGAATTAAGTGTTTACCAGAAAAATATCTCCTTATATACTTTTTTATTATTGTTTACAAGCAAAGTGATTGGTTTTCAGGATGCTTTTCTCTTTGAATTGACTGGCTTCAAAGAATGTCTGTAAACAAATAGGGTAATGGTTTTGACAAAATGAAATGCTCAAAATAATTATTGTTGATGGATAGATAAAAATATCAATTCTATCACATGAAACAACTTGAAAACAACTTTCAAATAACAAAGAAGCAACCTTAAGTTTATTAGAATGCTTTGAATTTGTAGTCATTTTAGCGTGAATATAGTAGATTTCATCACGGGGAAGCACTATAGAGAGCTAAACATCTACTTATTCCTGGTGTGCAACTAAGATCTCACGAAGGGCTTAATCCAGGTACTCCAGGTTACAAGGCGAGGTGAGTTGTGCATTCAGCGGATACAAGTTTAGGATATGTAGGAGACTGCCCAGCGAGCTCAATAACATAACAAGTATGTGAATAGATATGCAATTTGATGAGAGGATAGTGTAACAGTATATTATAAAAAATACAGCAATGAGTTATATTAATTAAATGGTTACTTGGAGTCCATAGCTTCAAACTATTAGTATAATCCACAGAAGTGTTCACTGCTGGAGTCGTGTCTACTGGTAGAAGCTGTGTCCTGGTTGTAGAATAGTCTTCGGATGAGGATAAGAGGTTCCTGTAAAAATCCAAAGTATACAACACGGTTAAGTGTGTAGGAAGTAGACAGTATAGACCAGTGAGAAGACGAAATGACCAACAGCACACTGAATTTAACATTGTACACAGAAGTAATCTATATTTCAATATGAATCGTTTTAAACAAAAATCATGTACAATATCTCTAATTCAGCATGTAACGAAAAAGTGTACAATCATATTGTTACGTACTCCACAGACATCCACCATTTTTCATATCTATTAAAATTATTAAATCAAATGTAGTGCATGGTATGATGGGTAGTATAAACTGAGTTATTCCAAATTATTTCATGAAATTAATCAATTGAACTTGTAAGCGCTATTGGTAAATACTGCCCGTTTTTCGAAGCATTATCTGTAGTATACATTTGGTGAAACAAGTTTAACAGAAAAATGTCGTCGTATAGTTCACCTGCATCACAAAAAATGTGTTAGTGAACAATTTTAAACTTGTACTAGTACTTAAGAAGATGTTTGAAAAATTCCAAATTTTAACCATCGTAATTTATTTGAATGCTTTCACTCAGTGAAAATTGAAATCAAGTCTTACTAAACCCGATTTAAAGTTAAACTTTGATGTGTGTTTCTCTTCATTTGATGGCTTACGTTTCGCAGCTTTTAGACAGCCGAAGCAGAGACTACATTCTAGTGAATTACAGATCTATATAAGCTAGTCAGTATTTCTATGTATTCTTCTTGGATTTTGACAGGTAAAACCAAAGCGTGGTTGTGGGAAGTTTCAGAACAGAACTTCAGTTCAGACAGAGCAATAAGAAAACATAATTTGTCTGAATCGTTTAAAGGTATCGCACAACAAATATCCAACAGTCTGAACACACATGAACGTGTCCTTGGAAAATACATAAATGTGTAAAAGTGATCGAGTTGGGGGTAGAAAATTAAAATTTGGTCAAGTCAAAAGGATATAACAAAGCTCAGAATAACAATGCAGATAATTAAACAGAAACATCTCAGTATGATGATAATTTTTCTACGAAGGGTGTAAAGGTAAAAATTACTTAATTGATAAGCGATCCAAGAATATCAGGATGCGCGCCAAAGATAAATGATAAATATTGAAAGGCAGAGGCATGAACAAAATGCACGTGAGAAAGAACCAAGAAAACAAAAATGAGTTTACGACTTCAACTTCATAGCTCTTGCATTTTTCAAAATAAAAATAATTGATCATCATCTACAATAGACGTCTTCGTAAATGCGCGTCCAATGTTTGTTGACGGTGTTTTGTTTACATTTTCACATCTCATACTATTTGTGTATTGGATACGTGGATGTTTTGTTATTGTTTTGAAGGGAGGCGACGTGCAACCATTGTTGAGAGGATTTGCAATGAATACAATTTGCACACGTTCACTTCTTTGATGACTGACGATGAAGTAGATCGTAGCGACATCCTTCATATGCATAAGCACAATGCTGAAAACACCAAAGTTAGTTTCAAACTTCGACCTCAGTGCTACTAATTAGCGGATTCGGAATTTTTCATTCATATTTATGCAGTTTCAACTGGCCTTTGAAAAGTTTCCTCCTCCTCCTGCTCGTTTATGTGAGTGCCTATTGTTTCTTGATAGTTTGATTTAAACTGTTTTGCTTGTCTTACTCTTTTCTAGTTGACTTGTCTAACTTTTTTCCCTCTACCCGGGGGTTTCCTGTTTCAGTGATATGTGTCTGATGCATGCTCACCTGGTGCCTTTTCTTCATCAGAAGTTTCTACAGAGAGCTGAGTCTTTGCTGTTTGACTTATTTGATGCAGAATTTGTGTATAATCTATGTATTTAGAGTCACTACTTCCTTGTGTGGCGTATAGCATTAGGTATTCATTTAGCACAAATGCTCCAACATGAAAGAATCCTTTTCTGCTGTCTATCGTGTACCCAATAAACTTCATATGAAGACATCAACATCTTTCCACTCGTTTGTGTCCATTTTAATACAGTAAATTCATTAGTCATTTTTCAAACACAATTTCTGTCCACTTTTCTTAATCTCGTATTGTTTATTCTCTTCTAGATTATGCATTTTTCAAGAGAAACTTGCCCATATCTCAGCATAATTCCTTCACAAACTAGATTCATCCAATAAAACCACAGTGTTATCCAATGTTATTTACTGATGACTTTCGAGCCCAGTTTGCTTTTCATAATCACGTGCCGCTTCCGCTTTCTTAGGTGAATGATTCTTTTGGTAATTTTATAACCTATATTATCAGACTTCACCTCATGTTATGTAACATTTTCATTTGCTTACTGAACCTGTAATTTTACACCTGGTTCAAATATCTATGCATTCTATGAACTATTTTGTGTATGTCACAGTATTTGTTTTACCACTCAATATTTAACTGTGATTATAACCACAAACATTTTGAGTGCACTTCATACTACTACTATATATACATATATATATATAAATATGCATGGTAGTTTAGAGTGATGATAAGTTCGTTGGGAAGGTTCTCAGAGTAAAATATTATTTTGTTAAATTCTTTAGTACTGTATGATGTTGGAACATTTACTTGCGACATTGCACCTTATGTGTATGGATTTATACACCCTTTATTATTGAATTTTTTTGAACCAAACTTCTGTTCTTTAAATAAAACTGAATAATCCATTACCACGGTAGCACACACATATGGTCATTGAGAACATGGGACAAAATGAGATGAAGTAATTTAATTTAGTGATGTGTGTATGTATATAAATATAGTCAACAGAAAATACCTGTTTCGAGAGTGTGTGTAATCAGGGTGTGTGAGACAATATGAAAATAAACCAACGAATGGGGCGGACTAGACATAAGTTCAAGGTTGAAAATAACGACAGTAAAATAATAACGATGATATGGTGTAAAGTTACAAGTACTATTGGTGAATGATTGTCAAATAATAATAATGAATATAATGAAGTGGAATGAACAGGATTTTGTGATTACGATAGCAAGTTAGAAAAGCACTACTTAAATCTAAGGTAATAAAATCATAAGAAAGGTCATGAAAACATAAAAGTCGAAAATGAACGTTTATCAATGAAACAGAGGAATAGAAGAAGAAGAAGAAAAGAAAAGGAAATTGTGAAAGGAATTTATAGTGTTAATAGAGGAATTGTTGGCTTTATTGTAGGCCAAGGTAAACATAGTGGTTGAACATACTTCTTCTGTATGCAAAGAGATGGTCTTCTGGTATTAATTACCACCGCTTCAGCTACTGATGGAAGACGAAGTCGAGCTCCTCTAGATAAATTACTAGGAACGCGGAAATAACTGAGAACGCCTGGTCAAGTTTTATCGGGTGTCCCGTATCTACCAAGTGGGCTAAGACTGCACTATTTACACATTTGGTTACTCCTTTACTCAACCATACAGGTACATGTTCACGCGCGCGCATGGATAAAGCCCTCTGAGTGGGGCCAATGTAACCAGCTCCACATGAGCAGTTGAATTCATAAATACACATTGATAAGGCCATCTTTGGTAATTTATCCTTTACTTGCTGTGTGAGTACTGGTTTAGTTGAGAAGTTGAGTACCAGTTTAACTGCAGGAAATGTTCTCTCTACTGCTCTATTAAGTCGACAATTTAGAATGTCAGCTGCAATTTCCCCTTTGTAACTTAATTTAAGATACAGAGGTTTCTTGTCCACGGTATCCACCTTTACTTTGTCTGTAGGTACGGACATATACTTCTTTAGGAAGCTCTGTGGATATTCATTTTCGTGCAGTGTGAGTTTCAGTTTATGCATTTCTTCCTTAATGCATTCCTCTGAACATATACGTTTTATTCTATAGCTAAGACACATAACTAGGTTTCTTTTGTACTGAATCGGTGCGAAGCTATGGAAATGGGTGTACTGAGCCGTCCAATTTTTTTCTAAATAGTTTCTTTTGTAGATATCCGTCTGTCTTCATGGTAAGGAGGACGTCTAGGAAAGGTAAACTGTTATTGTCTTCTTCTTGTTCACATGTGAACTGAATAGTTGGGTGAACACTATTAACAGCATTTAGAAGCTCTTGTTTGTTAAGATTTATATCACAAACGATAAAGGTATCATCTACGTAACGACAATAATAGTCAAACCCTTTAATCGTGTCATTAAGTGGACCATTTTCAAGCTTTGCCAGGAAAATATCCGCTAGCATAGGGCCCAGAGGTGATCCCATGGCTGCACCATCAACTTGTCTATAAAAACCATTATTGAACATAAACTGAACATTCATAGTGCCTTTCAATAATAATTCTTTGACTTTTTCGGATGGGATTCCTACATCTATCTTTCTTTCTATCAGCTGGTCACATAGGTAGTTGACTGTTTCAAGCAGTTGGACGTTGGTGAATAATGATGATACTTTCAGTGACATCATTTTCTTTCCTTTTACATTCAGGCTTTTGGTAGTTTCCACAAAGCTAAATACGTCTTTTACACTGAATTTGACTAATTCGCGATGTAACGGTTCTAGTGCCTTTACCAACCACTTTGCTGTAGAATGATAAGGTGATTGACACATATCTATGATGAGACGTAGTGGTACTCCTGGCTTGTGGACTTTCGGTAAACCATAAAGTCTTGGTGTGTGCGTACCTGAGGGTTTCAATTCGTCGAGTGTATCCTTGGGAATCAGATTACTCTCAACTAATGATTTTAGTGTCTTAGCCATTTGGCGTTCGGTTGGCTCAGTTGTGTCTTAACAGCTGCTCAGCTTTTGAAATTTCGTATGATCACTTAGAATGATATTCATTTTGTCTGAATAATCACTCTTGTTCATGATAACTGTACCAGATCCCTTATCAGGTCTAGTTATTATCAGATTTTCGTTCTTTTTGAGGTCACGTAATGCCTCTCGGTGTTTCTTTGTAAGTAGACTGTTGGCCGGATGTTTGCTGTTCTTAAACTGGTAGCAGGAATCGATTGGGGTACTTTTAAATCTTTCTAGCTCAAACTTGGACGAAGGAGTCAGGTCGCTTGTCTGGGCGAATAGGTTTTCAAATTGAACATCAGTCTCTAAATGATCAACCTGATTACGTCTGTCACAGAATTTTGAACCGAGAGGTAAAGCCTCAAGTTGTGTCTTGTCTAGACATACAGAAGAAAAATTGAAAACGTACCGGTTGTAGTCAACAGGAAAATTAGTTTCAGTCGTTTCTGTATCTAGTCCTTTGGTTGATAATATCAATTTCTTGCTTTCTCGAGTTTTAAAACTTCATTAACGTAGTCAATAAACAAAACTTTCAGGTTCTGAGGAAGTTCATCGACGGCGTAAAGTCTTTGCGAAATATTTCTCTCTAGTTCATATACATAAACTTGAAGGGATTCGATTTGATTAACGGCGAATCGCTTTAATGACTTTTCGTTCGGTCGTGTTTTGCTTCGACGAAGGGATTTTGAAAATAATTTAGGATACCGGTTGTTCACAATACAATTTCGAATAAATTCCACTTTCGTTTTCGCTTCTGTGAGCCTAGCACTATACCTCAGGTACGGGATACTCACTAGATTTCCGTAAATTGAATATTCCCATAATTTATTCAGAACAAATTATTTAGAGGGAACAATTGTTTTCAATAAATTCTTCTTCAGGCTCCACAATTATAAATCCATTAATTTAAGCATACAATAGCCAGTAAAAGCAACTTGCTATCGTATTTACAAAATCCTGTTCATTCCACTTCATTATATTCATTATTATTATTTCACAATCATTAACCAATAGTGCTTGTAACTTTACACCATATCATCGTTATTATTTTACTGTCGTTATTTTCAACCTTGAACTTATGTCTAGTCCGCCCCATTCGTTGGTTTATTTTCATATTGTCTCACACACCCTGATTACACACACTCTCGAAACAGGTATTTTCTGTTGACTATATTTATATACATACACACATCACTAAATTAAATTACTTCATCTCATTTTGTCCCATGTTCTCATTGACCATGCCTATTAAAAGCAATCTGAATATTGTTACATCCCATGTTATACTTGTTCCACAATACACTTTCTGATATGATTCCAATTTGCCTTTACTGGCTATTGTATGCCTTAATTAATGGATTTATAATTGTAGAGCCTGAACATTCGGCAATGTTTGGATTTTATTTCAAACGCATTAATGTTCACTATAACTATGACACTTTAATTGATATGGACATACTACTGTAGTAGGTGGTGATTATGCTCTGGAAATGGATATTTCCCTCACCGCTTACTCTTGAAACGTTTGCATTTTATACCTCGAGGACGTCATCGTCAAGATATTTTCACGTTTTTAATATAAATTACTATTCAGTAGTATTCCTTTACATCAAACTGTATATTTCGTATTGTTGGAATATGCTTCTGAACCGCGAAATACTCAATCAAGTTCGGCCGATCATAGATATGAGTTGTGCGTAGGCAGGGGACCGAACTTTGGACCATGTACATGGTCAGCGACAGTCATCACCGCTGTGTCACCAACGCACTCACTTCTACATGGACATTATCAGAAGTGTATCACTGTGAACTGATCGAATCTATAACACTTTTTCCGCACTACTACTTATAACTACATGATCGCGTTTCAGTTATCTGAAGTCATGTGGTCAGACTGGATAATCGACATGGGTTTTATCAACAAATAGCAATGCTTTTCAACCGCGATTTGCGTGTACATCTATTTTTCTGTCCTCAGCTAACTCTTGTGAACTCTCACCACAATCCATAATTTGTGAATGTGATTGCAAAACAATTGTATTGAATTCCATTAAGTCTTTTGTGAATGTGTCATGCATTTTTCCATTTACCCGTTTTCCCATCAAATTATATCCTACTTATTGTTGTTCATTATGTGAGTTATTCGGTCCTCATTTCCCTGTACGGTTAAAGCTAATCACGTTGTCATTTCTAAATTCTTGTGCATTAATATGAACTGTTGATAACTTCAAATAGGTTTCTATCAATCCTAGCTGTATAATTTACATTTGATGACATTCTCCGTATCATTTAAGTCTGCGCAATAATTCACGGAATCACCAGATGTGAATGGATCACTGTGCTTGTTCTGAGAAAGCAAACAGTAGTGAAAAAGATATCCATTTGTAGACAAACATTTATTTTATGTATATTGCCAGGTAAAGTTAGCAAAATGTTATCAAAATTTGTTAACACGAGAAGGTTTCGACACAGTAATGGGAAGACATGACATTATCTAGGTTCAGAGATACCTCCTGAATATTGTTCGCCTTCATCACTGGAAATACTGTAAGAACACACGAAAATATGGAGAAATCTGTCATTAAAAACAGATGCAGAGTTGCATAGTCAAAAGAAAGATTAGAAAAAGCTTTTCAGTATATCATTATAGTGAATTAAGTATTCTGTATGCAAAGCTACTAAAAATGCTACACTTCAAGTTTGTATTATGTATCAAAACATTCACGCCCATGCATTGTTCACAGTGAACATCACTAAAGGCGTCAACAACATGCACGTGAGAAAGAACCAAGAAAACAAAAATGAATTTACGACTTCAGCTTCAAAGCTGTTGCATTTTTGAAAATAAAAATAATTGATCATCATCTACAATAGACGTCTTCGTAAATGCGCGTCCAATGTTTGTTGACGTTGTTCTATTCACATTTTCACATCTCATACTATTTGTGTATTGGACACGTGGATGTTTTGTTATTGTTTTGAAGGGAGGCGACGTGCAACCATTGTTGAGAGGATTTGCAATGAATACAATTTGCACACGTTCACTTCTTTGATGACTGACGATGAAGTAGATCGTAGCGACATCCTTCATATGCATAAGCACAATGCTGAAAACACCAAAGTTAGTTTCAAACTTCGACCTCAGTGCTACTAATTAGCGGATTCGGAATTTTTCATTCATATTTATGCAGTTTCAACTGGCCTTTGAAAAGTTTCCTCCTCCTCCTCCTCCTTCTGCTTGTTTATGTGAATGCCTATTGTTTCTTGATAGTTTGATTTAAACTGTTTTGCTTGTCTTACTCTTTTCTAGTTGACTTGTCTAACTTTTTTCCCTCTACCCGGGGGTTTCCTGTTTCAGTGATATGTGTCTGATGCATGCTCACCTGGTGCCTTTTCTTCATCAGAAGTTTCTACAGAGAGCTGAGTCTTTGCTGTTTGACTTATTTGATGCAGAATTTGTGTATAATCTATGTATTTAGAGTCACTACTTCCTTGTGTGGCGTATAGCATTAGGTATTCATTTAGCACAAATGCTCCAACATGAAAGAATCCTTTTCTGCTGTCTATCGTGTACCCAATAAACTTCATATGAAGACATCAACATCTTTCCACTCGTTTGTGTCCATTTTAATACAGTAAATTCATTAGTCATTTTTCAAACACAATTTCTGTCCACTTTTCTTAATCTCGTATTGTTTATTCTCTTCTAGATTATGCATTTTTCAAGAGAAACTTGCCCATATCTCAGCATAATTCCTTCACAAACTAGATTCATCCAATAAAACCACAGTGTTATCCAATGTTATTTACTGATGACTTTCGAGCCCAGTTTGCTTTTCATAATCACGTGCCGCTTCCGCTTTCTTAGGTGAATGATTCTTTTGGTAATTTTATAACCTATATTATCAGACTTCACCTCATGTTATGTAACATTTTCATTTGCTTACTGAACCTGTAATTTTACACCTGGTTCAAATATCTATGCATTCTATGAACTATTTTGTGTATGTCACAGTATTTGTTTTACCACTCAATATTTAACTGTGATTATAACCACAAACATTTTGAGTGCACTTCATACTACTACTATATATACATATATATATATATATAAATATGCATGGTAGTTTAGAGTGATGATAAGTTCGTTGGGAAGGTTCTCAGAGTAAAATATTATTTTGTTAAATTCTTTAGTACTGTATGATGTTGGAACATTTACTTGCGACATTGCACCTTATGTGTATGGATTTATACACCCTTTATTATTGAATTTTTTTGAACCAAACTTCTGTTCTTTAAATAAAACTGAATAATCCATTACCACGGTAGCACACACATATGGTCATTGAGAACATGGGACAAAATGAGATGAAGTAATTTAATTTAGTGATGTGTGTATGTATATAAATATAGTCAACAGAAAATACCTGTTTCGAGAGTGTGTGTAATCAGGGTGTGTGAGACAATATGAAAATAAACCAACGAATGGGGCGGACTAGACATAAGTTCAAGGTTGAAAATAACGACAGTAAAATAATAACGATGATATGGTGTAAAGTTACAAGTACTATTGGTGAATGATTGTCAAATAATAATAATGAATATAATGAAGTGGAATGAACAGGATTTTGTGATTACGATAGCAAGTTAGAAAAGCACTACTTAAATCTAAGGTAATAAAATCATAAGAAAGGTCATGAAAACATAAAAGTCGAAAATGAACGTTTATCAATGAAACAGAGGAATAGAAGAAGAAGAAGAAAAGAAAAGGAAATTGTGAAAGGAATTTATAGTGTTAATAGAGGAATTGTTGGCTTTATTGTAGGCCAAGGTAAACATAGTGGTTGAACATACTTCTTCTGTATGCAAAGAGATGGTCTTCTGGTATTAATTACCACCGCTTCAGCTACTGATGGAAGACGAAGTCGAGCTCCTCTAGATAAATTACTAGGAACGCGGAAATAACTGAGAACGCCTGGTCAAGTTTTATCGGGTGTCCCGTATCTACCAAGTGGGCTAAGACTGCACTATTTACACATTTGGTTACTCCTTTACTCAACCATACAGGTACATGTTCACGCGCGCGCATGGATAAAGCCCTCTGAGTGGGGCCAATGTAACCAGCTCCACATGAGCAGTTGAATTCATAAATACACATTGATAAGGCCATCTTTGGTAATTTATCCTTTACTTGCTGTGTGAGTACTGGTTTAGTTGAGAAGTTGAGTACCAGTTTAACTGCAGGAAATGTTCTCTCTACTGCTCTATTAAGTCGACAATTTAGAATGTCAGCTGCAATTTCCCCTTTGTAACTTAATTTAAGATACAGAGGTTTCTTGTCCACGGTATCCACCTTTACTTTGTCTGTAGGTACGGACATATACTTCTTTAGGAAGCTCTGTGGATATTCATTTTCGTGCAGTGTGAGTTTCAGTTTATGCATTTCTTCCTTAATGCATTCCTCTGAACATATACGTTTTATTCTATAGCTAAGACACATAACTAGGTTTCTTTTGTACTGAATCGGTGCGAAGCTATGGAAATGGGTGTACTGAGCCGTCCAATTTTTTTCTAAATAGTTTCTTTTGTAGATATCCGTCTGTCTTCATGGTAAGGAGGACGTCTAGGAAAGGTAAACTGTTATTGTCTTCTTCTTGTTCACATGTGAACTGAATAGTTGGGTGAACACTATTAACAGCATTTAGAAGCTCTTGTTTGTTAAGATTTATATCACAAACGATAAAGGTATCATCTACGTAACGACAATAATAGTCAAACCCTTTAATCGTGTCATTAAGTGGACCATTTTCAAGCTTTGCCAGGAAAATATCCGCTAGCATAGGGCCCAGAGGTGATCCCATGGCTGCACCATCAACTTGTCTATAAAAAACCATTATTGAACATAAACTGAACATTCATAGTGCCTTTCAATAATAATTCTTTGACTTTTTCGGATGGGATTCCTACATCTATCTTTCTTTCTATCAGCTGGTCACATAGGTAGTTGACTGTTTCAAGCAGTTGGACGTTGGTGAATAATGATGATACTTTCAGTGACATCATTTTCTTTCCTTTTACATTCAGGCTTTTGGTAGTTTCCACAAAGCTAAATACGTCTTTTACACTGAATTTGACTAATTCGCGATGTAACGGTTCTAGTGCCTTTACCAACCACTTTGCTGTAGAATGATAAGGTGATTGACACATATCTATGATGAGACGTAGTGGTACTCCTGGCTTGTGGACTTTCGGTAAACCATAAAGTCTTGGTGTGTGCGTACCTGAGGGTTTCAATTCGTCGAGTGTATCCTTGGGAATCAGATTACTCTCAACTAATGATTTTAGTGTCTTAGCCATTTGGCGTTCGGTTGGCTCAGTTGTGTCTTAACAGCTGCTCAGCTTTTGAAATTTCGTATGATCACTTAGAATGATATTCATTTTGTCTGAATAATCACTCTTGTTCATGATAACTGTACCAGATCCCTTATCAGGTCTAGTTATTATCAGATTTTCGTTCTTTTTGAGGTCACGTAATGCCTCTCGGTGTTTCTTTGTAAGTAGACTGTTGGCCGGATGTTTGCTGTTCTTAAACTGGTAGCAGGAATCGATTGGGGTACTTTTAAATCTTTCTAGCTCAAACTTGGACGAAGGAGTCAGGTCGCTTGTCTGGGCGAATAGGTTTTCAAATTGAACATCAGTCTCTAAATGATCAACCTGATTACGTCTGTCACAGAATTTTGAACCGAGAGGTAAAGCCTCAAGTTGTGTCTTGTCTAGACATACAGAAGAAAAATTGAAAACGTACCGGTTGTAGTCAACAGGAAAATTAGTTTCAGTCGTTTCTGTATCTAGTCCTTTGGTTGATAATATCAATTTCTTGCTTTCTCGAGTTTTAAAACTTCATTAACGTAGTCAATAAACAAAACTTTCAGGTTCTGAGGAAGTTCATCGACGGCGTAAAGTCTTTGCGAAATATTTCTCTCTAGTTCATATACATAAACTTGAAGGGATTCGATTTGATTAACGGCGAATCGCTTTAATGACTTTTCGTTCGGTCGTGTTTTGCTTCGACGAAGGGATTTTGAAAATAATTTAGGATACCGGTTGTTCACAATACAATTTCGAATAAATTCCACTTTCGTTTTCGCTTCTGTGAGCCTAGCACTATACCTCAGGTACGGGATACTCACTAGATTTCCGTAAATTGAATATTCCCATAATTTATTCAGAACAAATTATTTAGAGGGAACAATTGTTTTCAATAAATTCTTCTTCAGGCTCCACAATTATAAATCCATTAATTTAAGCATACAATAGCCAGTAAAAGCAACTTGCTATCGTATTTACAAAATCCTGTTCATTCCACTTCATTATATTCATTATTATTATTTGACAATCATTAACCAATAGTGCTTGTAACTTTACACCATATCATCGTTATTATTTTACTGTCGTTATTTTCAACCTTGAACTTATGTCTAGTCCGCCCCATTCGTTGGTTTATTTTCATATTGTCTCACACACCCTGATTACACACACTCTCGAAACAGGTATTTTCTGTTGACTATATTTATATACATACACACATCACTAAATTAAATTACTTCATCTCATTTTGTCCCATGTTCTCATTGACCATGCCTATTAAAAGCAATCTGAATATTGTTACATCCCATGTTATACTTGTTCCACAATACACTTTCTGATATGATTCCAATTTGCCTTTACTGGCTATTGTATGCCTTAATTAATGGATTTATAATTGTAGAGCCTGAACATTCGGCAATGTTTGGATTTTATTTCAAACGCATTAATGTTCACTATAACTATGACACTTTAATTGATATGGACATACTACTGTAGTAGGTGGTGATTATGCTCTGGAAATGGATATTTCCCTCACCGCTTACTCTTGAAACGTTTGCATTTTATACCTCGAGGACGTCATCGTCAAGATAGTTTCACGTTTTTAATATAAATTACTATTCAGTAGTATTCCTTTACATCAAACTGTATATTTCGTATTGTTGGAATATGCTTCTGAACCGCGAAATACTCAATCAAGTTCGGCCGATCATAGATATGAGTTGTGCGTCGGCAGGGGACCGAACTTTGGACCATGTACATGGTCAGCGACAGTCATCACCGCTGTGTCACCAACGCACTCACTTCTACATGGACATTATCAGAAGTGTATCACTGTGAACTGATCGAATCTATAACACTTTTTCCGCACTACTACTTATAACTACATGATCGCGTTTCAGTTATCTGAAGTCATGTGGTCAGACTGGATAATCGACATGGGTTTTATCAACAAATAGCAATGCTTTTCAACCGCGATTTGCGTGTACATCTATTTTTCTGTCCTCAGCTAACTCTTGTGAACTCTCACCACAATCCATAATTTGTGAATGTGATTGCAAAACAATTGTATTGAATTCCATTAAGTCTTTTGTGAATGTATCATGCATTTTTCCATTTACCCGTTTTCCCATCAAATTATATCCTACTTATTGTTGTTCATTATGTGAGTTATTCGGTCCTCATTTCCCTGTACGGTTAAAGCTAATCACGTTGTCATTTCTAAATTCTTGTGCATTAATATGAACTGTTGATAACTTCAAATAGGTTTCTATCAATCCTAGCTGTATAATTTACATTTGATGACATTCTCCGTATCATTTAAGTCTGCGCAATAATTCACGGAATCACCAGATGTGAATGGATCACTGTGCTTGTTCTGAGAAAGCAAACAGTAGTGAAAAAGATATCCATTTGTAGACAAACATTTATTTTATGTATATTGCCAGGTAAAGTTAGCAAAATGTTATCAAAATTTGTTAACACGAGAAGGTTTCGACACAGTAATGGGAAGACATGACATTATCTAGGTTCAGAGATACCTCCTGAATATTGTTCGCCTTCATCACTGGAAATACTGTAAGAACACACGAAAATATGGAGAAATCTGTCATTAAAAACAGATGCAGAGTTGCATAGTCAAAAGAAAGATTAGAAAAAGCTTTTCAGTATATCATTATAGTGAATTAAGTATTCTGTATGCAAAGCTACTAAAAATGCTACACTTCAAGTTTGTATTATGTATCAAAACATTCACGCCCATGCATTGTTCACAGTGAACATCACTAAAGGCGTCAACAACATGCACGTGAGAAAGAACCAAGAAAACAAAAATGAGTTTACGACTTCAGCTTCAAAGCTGTTGCATTTTTGAAAATAAAAATAATTGATCATCATCTACAATAGACGTCTTCGTAAATGCGCGTCCAATGTTTGTTGACGGTGTTTTGTTTACATTTTCACATCTCATACTATTTGTGTATTGGACACGTGGATGTTTTGTTATTGTTTTGAAGGGAGGCGACGTGCAACCATTGTTGAGAGGATTTGCAATGAATACAATTTGCACACGTTCACTTCTTTGATGACTGACGATGAAGTAGATCGTAGCGACATCCTTCATATGCATAAGCACAATGCTGAAAACACCAAAGTTAGTTTCAAACTTCGACCTCAGTGCTACTAATTAGCGGATTCGGAATTTTTCATTCATATTTATGCAGTTTCAACTGGCCTTTGAAAAGTTTCCTCCTCCTCCTTCTGCTTGTTTATGTGAATGCCTATTGTTTCTTGATAGTTTGATTTAAACTGTTTTGCTTGTCTTACTCTTTTCTAGTTGACTTGTCTAACTTTTTTCCCTCTACCCGGGGGTTTCCTGTTTCAGTGATATGTGTCTGATGCATGCTCACCTGGTGCCTTTTCTTCATCAGAAGTTTCTACAGAGAGCTGAGTCTTTGCTGTTTGACTTACTTGATGCAGAATTTGTGTATAATCTATGTATTTAGAGTCCCTACTTCCTTGTGTGGCGTATAGCATTAGGTATTCATTTAGCACAAATGCTCCAACATGAAAGAATCCTTTTCTGCTGTCTATCGTGTACCCAATAAACTTCATATGAAGACATCAACATCTTTCCACTCGTTTGTGTCCATTTTAATACAGTAAATTCATTAGTCATTTTTCAAACACAATTTCTGTCCACCTTTTTTAATCTCGTATTGTTTATTCTCTTCTAGATTATGCATTTTTCAAGAGAAACTTGCCCATATCTCAGCATAATTCCTTCACAAACTAGATTCATCCAATAAAACCACAGTGTTATCCAATGTTATTTACTGATGACTTTCGAGCCCAGTTTGCTTTTCATAATCACGTGCCGCTTCCGCTTTCTTAGGTGAATGATTCTTTTGGTAATTTTATAACCTATATTATCAGACTTCACCTCATGTTATGTAACATTTTCATTTGCTTACTGAACCTGTAATTTTACACCTGGTTCAAATATCTATGCATTCTATGAACTATTTTGTGTATGTCACAGTATTTGTTTTACCACTCAATATTTAACTGTGATTATAACCACAAACATTTTGAGTGTACTTCATGCTACTAATATATATATATATATACATATGCATGGTAGTTTAGAGTGATGATAGATTCGTTGGGAAGGTTCTCAGAGTAAAATATTATTTTGTTAAATTCTTTAGTACTGTATGATGTTGGAACATTTACTTGCGACATTGCACCTTATGTGTATGGATTTATACACCCTTTATTATTGAATTTTTGTGAACCAAACTTCTGTTCTTTAAATAAAACTGAATAATCCATTAACACTGTAGCACACACATACACAAAAAACACCCCATTAGTGCAAAGCTTTCAGTTGTTTCAAGTCTTCTTAGACGAGCACACTCTCTGATAACCGACGAGAGAGAAAATGGAGAAGAAATATCAAACATTACTGAAACTCTCAAGCAAAACAACTACCCAACGAACTTCATCAACAAAATCATCACAGACATTAAGTGTGGCCGAAAACGCATTCCGAAAACATGGACCTCTACAGTCGTCATTCCATATAGAGCAGAGACGTCAGGCGATATCAAAAGAGTACTCAATCAGCTCGAAATTAGCGTTTTCTTCAAAACATCAGACCCACTTCAAAGCAACCTTGTCCATATAAAAGACCAAATCACTAAAGATTCTCTATCTAATGGTGTCTATAAAATAAAATGCGTGCTTGGAATGTGATGCGATATACATCGGACAAACATCTCGAGAAATCAGCATCAGAAGAAATAAACACATTAGAGCATCGATTGCACCACCGAAAATCCGGTTGAACTAGAAAAACTTGAAAAATCATCAGCCAAATGACTATACGCTAAAGAATTAGGCCACAAAATCGAGTTTCACATTATTCAGATAATCCAGTTAAAGCATTTCAGAAATCACAAAGAAAGTCTGACATCATCAGAAGCACTTGATATGATCAAATGGAATCCAAGTTGTTTGAATAGGAATGATGGACTAGAACAGAATCTGACCTGGTTACAACAACTCCCTCCCCCACCAAGTGACAAAATCAACACGAATGTGATAAGCAAGTTCACTAGGTAAACACACACTGCTTTTTAATTTCACACACTGATCAAATCTAACAATCTACACTTGGTTTTCTTATCTTTACCAGCTAACCAATTTGACAGAGAAAAGTGACCCAGACTGATGAACGATGATCAAGTTAGTAAACTTTACTTTGATACCATAACAGACGTACTATTAACTCTGTTATTTGGTTCAGTGATCTTCATTGTTATTTTTACTTCCAATATGTCCCCTTTAACTCCACCTAAGTCTATTTTCTCACCCACTAACTCTTTGTTATATATATGCTTAGATTTTGTAAATTCCAGTTTAATAATACTTTGATGAAGCTATTAGCACTAAATAGCGAAACATCGGTAAAAACAATATCGTTTTGTTTTTCATTCATTGGAAGATACAAAAACCTTTGTTGTAATGAAATTTCTACCCTGTTTTAGATATTTTAAATTATACAGATGAAGTTTATGCTAGTAGGTGGTACACTGGTGTATTGCTCGTCACTCACGCACCTAGCCTGTAGTTCTATCCCTGTTAGACGCATTCCTTGAACGGTTGTAGCCAGTATTAAACCTAGTAGGGACAGACAGCTGCGTTAACACCATCGCCAGTGAAACTCTAAAGTTCACGTGTGAAGCCCTTTGTTCCACTGGAAATGCAAGGCGTTAAATTTTTAAAAAGTTCATAATCAACTGAGAGAAAATTCTACATGAACACTAGTCGCAGACATTCAATACTATAAATTCACTCTAATTCATGACAATTCGATTTTAGATTACTGGTGTTCAATTTAATGTTGCATTAATGGATAACCTCAAATACACGTGTTTTCGACTACAATCTACTAGCAATCTACCTGCGTGACACTTTTCCAATACACTCAGCAATAAATCGAATATTCCCATAATTTATTCAGAACAAATTATTTAGAGCGAACAATTGTTTTCAATAAATTCTTCTTCAGGCTCTACAATTATAAATCCATTAATTAAGGCATACAATAGCCAGTAAAGGCAAATTGGAATCATATCAGAAAGTGTATTGTGGAACAAGTATAACATGGGATGTAACAATAGTCAGATTGCTTTTAATAGGCATGGTCAATGAGAACATGGGACAAAATGAGATGAAGTAATTTAATTTAGTGATGTGTGTATGTATATAAATGTAGCCAACAGAAAATACCTGTTTCGAGAGTGTGTGTAATCAGGGTGTGTGAGACAATATGAAAATAAACCAACGAATGGGGCGGACTAGACATGAGTTCAAGGTTGAAAATAACGACAGTAAAATAATAACGATGATATGGTGTAAAGTTACAAGCACTATCGGCGAATGATTGTGAAATAATAATAATAATGAATATAATGAAGTGGAATGAACAGGATTTTTAAATACGATAGCAAGATGTTTTTACTGGCTATTGTATGCCTAAAATAATGGATTTATAATTGTGGAGCCTGAAGAAGAATTTATTGAAAACAATTGTTCCCTCTAAATAATTTGTTCTGAATAAATTATGGGAATATTCAATTTACGGAAATCTAGTGAGTATCCCGTAGCTCTAAAGGCACTCATTGAGTACCTGAAGTATGGTGCTAGGCTCACAGAAGCGAAAACGAAAGTGGAATTTATTCGAAATTGTATTGTGAACAACCGGTATCCTAAATTATTTTCAAAATCCCTTCGTCGAAGCAAAACACGACCGAACGAAAAGTCATTAAAGCGATTCGCTGTTAATCAAATCGAATCCCTTCAAGTTTATGTATATGAACTAGAGAGAAATATTTCGCAAAGACTTTACGTCGTCGATGAACTTCCTCAGAACCTGAAAGTTTTTTTAATTGACTACGTTAATGAAGTTTTAAAAACTGGAGAAAGCAAAAAATTGATATTATTAACCAAAGGACTAGATACAGACACGACTGAAACTAATTTTCCTGTTGACTACAACCGGTACGTTTTCAATTTTTCCTCTGTATGTCTAGATAAGACACAACTTGAAGCTTTATCTCTCGGTTTAAAATTCTGTGACAGACGTAATCAGGTTGATCATTTAGAGACTGATGTTCAATTTGAAAACCTATTCGCCCAGACAAGCGACCTGACTCCTTCGTCCAAAATTGAGCTAGAAAGATTTAAAAGTACCCCAATCGATTCCTGCTATCAGTTTAAGAACAGCGAACATCCGGCCAACAGTCTACTTACAAAGAAACACCGAGAGGCATTACGTGACCTCAAAAAGAACGAAAATCTGATAATAACTAGACCTGATAAGGGATCTGGTACAGTTATCATGAACAAGAGTGATTATTCAGACAAAATGAATATCATTCTAAGTGATCATACGAAATTTCAAAAGCTGAGCAGCTGTTAAGACACAACTGAGCCAACCGAACGCCAAATGGCTAAGACACTAAAATCATTAGTTGAGAGTAATCTGATTCCCAAGGATACACTCGACGAATTGAAACCCTCAGGTACGCACACACCAAGACTTTATGGTTTACCGAAAGTCCACAAGCCAGGAGTACCACTACGTCTCATCATAGATATGTGTCAATCACCTTATCATTCTACAGCAAAGTGGTTGGTAAAGGCACTAGAACCGTTACATCGCGAATTAGTCAAATTCAGTGTAAAAGACGTATTTAGCTTTGTGGAAACTACCAAAAGCCTGAATGTAAAAGGAAAGAAAATGATGTCACTGAAAGTATCATCATTATTCACCAACGTCCAACTGCTTGAAACAGTCAACTACCTATGTGACCAGCTGATAGAAAGAAAGATAGATGTAGGAATCCCATCCGAAAAAGTCAAAGAATTATTATTGAAAGGCACTATGAATGTTCAGTTTATGTTCAATAATGGTTTTTATAGACAAGTTGATGGTGCAGCCATGGGATCACCTCTGGACCCTATGCTAGCGGATATTTTCCTGGCAAAGCTTGAAAATGGTCCACTTAATGACACGATTAAAGGGTTTGACTATTATTGTCGTTACGTAGATGATACCTTTATCGTTTGTGATATAAATCTTAACAAACAAGAGCTTCTAAATGCTGTTAATAGTGTTCACCCAACTATTCAGTTCACATGTGAACAAGAAAAAGACAATAACAGTTTACCTTTCCTAGACGTCCTCCTTACCATGAAGACAGACGGATATCTACAAAAGACACTATTTAGAAAAAAATTGGACGGCTCAGTACACCCATTTCCATAGCTTCGCACCGATTCAGTACAAAAGAAACCTAGTTATGTGTCTTAGCTATAGAATAAAACGTATATGTTCAGAGGAATGCATTAAGGAAGAAATGCATAAACTGAAACTCACACTGCACGAAAATGAATATCCACAGAGCTTCCTAAAGAAGTATATGTCCATACCTACAGACAAAGTAAAGGTGGATACCGTAGACAAGAAACCTCTGTATCTTAAGTTAAGTTACAAAGGGGAAATTGCAGCTGACATTCTAAATTGTCGACTTAATAGAGCAGTAAATAGAACATTAGCTGCAGCTACACTGGTACTCAACTTCTCAACTAAACCAGTACTCACACACCGAGTAAAGGGTAAATTACCAAAGATGGCCTCATCAATGTGTATTTATCAATTCAACTGCTCATGTGGAGCTGGTTACATTGGCCCCACTCAGAGGGCTTTATCCATGCGCGCGCGTGAACATGTACCTGTATAGTTGAGTAAAGGAGTAACCAAATGTGTAAATAGTGCAGTCTTAGCCCACTTGGTAGATACGGGACACCCGATAAAACTTGACCAGGCGTTCTCAGTTATTTACCACGTTCCTAGTAATTTATCTAGAGGAGCTCGACTGCGTCTTCTATCAGTAGCTGAAGCGGTGGTAATTATTACCAGAAGACCATCTCTTTGCATACAGAAGAAGTATGTTCAACCACTATGTTTACCTGGGCCTTCAATAAAGTCAAAAATCCACTATTAACACTATAAGTTCCGTTCACAAGTTTCTTTTCTTTTCTTCTCCTTTTATTCCTCTGTTTCATTGACAGACGTTCATTTTCGACTTTTATCCTTCATGAACTTTCTAGTGATTTTATTACCTAAGGTTTAAGTAGTGTTTAAGATGTATACAATTCCCATCCTTAAATCAAGTCAATCTGTCCCGGATCAGCCTAGCGTTGTTGCAACACAATTATCCATGCCCAACGTGTCTATCCCACCTTGTTTAATTAACTGTGTATGTGTGTTTTTACTTCGATCCTTTTAGTCAGACAGTTGAACTCATGACCCAATCAGAGTATTTTTGTGAACTGTTATTTTGCTGCCCCATGCCTTACTTTGTATTATTCTGTTGAGTTTATCTTATTTATTGATTGGTTAAGTAGCCAATTAAATTCTATCTTTGTGCCTATGTTTTGTCTATCTCTTACTTGGGTTCATTCTTCTACTGACTGCTTACCTGAACGGTCGTGTCTGATCCGGCTAGTTCGTAATTTTGGCTTTAACGTTATTCCGCTCTGATAGCGGTTCCTTGCTTTCTGTTAAGCAATGTGTATTGTGCTATTGAAACAGTTTAGTTTTGTTGTATATGTATTGATTGATTTGTTTATTATTAGTACCGTAGAAACAGTGACCGGCTTCTTGTTTGTTCTGGGCCGGGATAGCCTATATCTACGCGTGACTTAATTTCAAGCGATATTGCGCTTACAGTACTTAACGCTCGAAGCCGGAAAAGACCGTACTGAATTGGTAAGTACTTATCGCCTTGACGGAAAGTACCTTACTGAACTGGTCAGTACTCAACTTCAGACAGAAAATCCCGTACTGAACTGGTCAGTACTCAACGTTCATCCAGAAGAAACTTTGGTGAATTGGCATCACGCAACGTTGTTGAAATAAATTTTACTTTGGAACGATGCAAACCAGATCAGGGAAACAAATTTCGGAGCAGCAGTCGGAGAGGCGGCAAGTCCCCGTTTACATAAATGATCATGTTGATAACCTTTCGTACCCCGGCTCTCATGTCAGTAGTTCGAAACCATCATTATCGCGAGTAACTATTGCTAAGACGTCGCTACTAATGGCGCAGCTAAAAGAGTAACAACTTCGACAGGAGTAAGAGTTAGAGTTAAAGGAAAAGCTGCTAAAGGCTAGACATGATGTCGAAATAGCCGATCTGCTTGTGAAGTTGGCCGTGGACGACAAACGGAACATTGTAAATACGAAAAGAGACACTGTCAACTACGCTCGAATCAGCGAAGAGAGTATCATAGACGACATCAGAAGGCTAGATGATGCTGAGTTTAGGGATACTGAAGAAAACGAACAGTCATTTTCTGTCGAAGATCGTAAGGCAATCGAGTTGGTTACTCAATGCACCGTCTTAGAAAAGGGGCATTACATCATTTCCTTGCCATGAAAAGATCCAGCAAAGGTAACGGACAATATTTATGTAGTTGCCATAAATCGGTTACTCGGTCTGAAATGGAGGATATGCAAGATGTATTCAATTCCCATCCTTCAAATTAAGTCACGCGAAGATATGGGCTATCCCGGTCCAGAACAAAAAAGAAGCCGGTCACTGTTTCTACGGTACTAATAATAAACAAATCAGTAATTATATACACAACAAACCTTAACGGTTTCAAGAGCACAATACACAATGCTTAACAGAAAGCAAGGAACCGCTATCAGAGCGGAATAACGTTAAAGCCAAAATTACGAACTAGCCGGATCAGACACGACCGTTCAGGTAAGCAGTCAGTAGAAGAATGAACCCAAGTAAGAGATAGATAAAACATAGGCACAAAGATAGAATTTAATTGGCTACTTAACCAATCAATAAATAAGATAAACTCAACAGAATAATACAAAGTAAGGCATGGGGCAGCAAAATAACAGTTCACAAAAATACTCTGATTGGGTCATGAGTTCAACTGTCTGACTAAAAGGATCGAAGTAAAAACACACATACACAGTTAATTAAACAAGGTGGGATAGACACGTTGGGCATGGATAATTGTGTTGCAACAACGCTAGGCTGATCCGGGACAGGTTGACTTGATTTTAGGATGGGAATTCAATTGATCTTACATCAGCCCCCAAAATCCGACTAGGATTTTATGAATCATGTTACACCGAATAACACTCGTGCCCGGCTCTCTTACAAATGACTTCTCTCTAGTAGGCATATCTTACGTATATCGCGCTTCACCTCGCCGTTTCTCGTTTTTATCGTAACGGTTCTGACAAATCCGTCCGCGGATTGCTCGCATCCCACAATAACTCCTAGCGGCCAACGGTCTCTTGTCGAAGATTCTGGCGCAATCATCACCACATCCCCCGGGGATAGATTTTTAGATTTCGTGATCCATTTCTGTCTAGTTTGAAGTAAGGGTAGATATTCTCGCTTCCATCTCCGCCAAAACGACGCTGCTAGATGCATAGCCTGCCTCCATCCGGAGTTGTATACCTGAACAGTATCTGGTGGAGTCTGCATCCGTATATTTCTGGACGGACTGAATGACAGTACTATATTACATACGTGATAAGTCCACTAGGTTCAGCACCTTCGTAGCAAACCGACTAGCCACCATACACCGTTACTCAGATCCCAAACAGTGGTACCACGTTCCAACCAGAGATAATACAGCCGACCTAGCATCGCGTGGCACGTTAAAACGTGAACAACTACAGCGTTGGTTGGAGGGTCTGAGGTTCCTATCGAAAGAAGAACATCAATGGCCGCATACAGAGCTATGCGGTATTCCTGAAACAATAGAGTTGAGGAAACAAACAGCTGCAGTACGAGGTCTGGTTCGACCAGACTGCATCACCAATCTGTTGAGACGATACTCTAAATGGACGCTCTTAGTGAAGTCTTTTGCATGGATCCTTAGATGGAAAACCTTCTTAGTTGAAAGGTTCAGAAAAACGCGAAAGGAATTAGCGGTAAGAGGATTATTGAAACTATCAGAGATGAGACGCGCAACTCTAGAAATCATACGATCTGTTCAGAGTGAGGTCTTTTCGAACTTCGATGAAATAGGGACAGACAGGAACTGTAAGGGCGTTGATTCTCTGAGAAAGCTGTGTCCGATAGTAAAGGATGGAGTCTTATGTGCATGAGGTCGTCTTTCGTACGCGGACATTTCCATGGCAAATAAGCACCCAGCAATCCTCCCTTCGAAACACATAGTTACCGAAATATTGATTCAGCAATATCATGTCGTAGAGAGGCACTGTGGAGTGCATCACCTTCTAGCGTCTTTGCGTCGCTCCTTTTGGATTGTTAAAGGTGCTTCCACTGTTAAACGAGTTATTGGGCAATGTGCCGAATGCAGGAGGAGGTCTACGTTAACTTGTGAGCAGCTCATGGCTCCTCTACCCATAGCGAGAGTGCAAGAAGGATGGTATACATTCCAGTTCGTCGGAGTAGACTGGTTTGGACCATTTTTGGTTAAGCGGGGTAGAGGAAAAGAAAAGCGATATGGCTGCTTATTTACGTGTCTTCAGATTCGTGCCATACATCTTGAGGTAGCACATTCCTTAACGACTGAGTCATTCATCATGTCGTTATTGCCATTTATAGCTAGACGTGGGAACCCTACAGATATCTTTAGTGATAATGGGACCAACTTTGTCAGCGCAAACAGAGAACTGAAGAAGCTGGTGAAGGGATGGAATCAGAAGAAGATACAGTGGCACTTCCAGCCTCCAAATGCGAGTCATAGGGGTGGAGTGTGGGAGCGGATGATTAGATCAGTGAGAGCTATTCTTCAAGCATTATGCAATGAGCAGAATTTAAATGATGAAACTTAATTGACGTTTATGGCAGAAGTAGAAAACATATGGAATGATCGTCCGCTTGTACAATCAACATCGGATAGTAGAGATAATCTAGATCTCACGCCAAATCACCTAATATTGGTCTGTCGAAACATACGTATGGAGACTCCACCAGATACTGTTCAGGTATACAACTCCGGATGGAGGCAGGCTATGCATCTAGCAGCGTCGTTTTGGCGGAGATGGAAGCGAGAATATCTACCCTTACTTCAAACTAGACAGAAATGGATCACGAAATCTAAAAATCTATCCCCGGGGGATGTGGTGATGATTGCGCCAGAATCTTCGACAAGAGACCGTTGGCCGCTAGGAGTTATTGTGGGATGCGAGCAATCCGCGGACGGATTTGTCAGAACCGTTACGATAAAAACGAGAAACGGCGAGGTGAAGCGCGATATACGTAAGATATGCCTACTAGAGAGAAGTCATTTGTAAGAGAGCCGGGCACGAGTGTTATTCGGTGTAACATGATTCATAAAATCCTAGTCGGATTTTGGGGGCTGGTGTAAGATCAATTGAATTCCCATCCTTAAATCAAGTCAACCTGTCCCGGATCAGCCTAGCGTTGTTGCAACACAATTATCCATGCCCAACGTGTCTATCCCACCTTGTTTAATTAACTGTGTATGTGTGTTTTTACTTCGATCCTTTTAGTCAGACAGTTGAACTCATGACCCAATCAGAGTATTTTTGTGAACTGTTATTTTGCTGCCCCATGCCTTACTTTGTATTATTCTGTTGAGTTTATCTTATTTATTGATTGGTTAAGTAGCCAATTAAATTCTATCTTTGTGCCTATGTTTTATCTATCTCTTACTTGGGTTCATTCTTCTACTGACTGCTTACCTGAACGGTCGTGTCTGATCCGGCTAGTTCGTAATTTTGGCTTTAACGTTATTCCGCTCTGATAGCGGTTCCTTGCTTTCTGTTAAGCATTGTGTATTGTGCTCTTGAAACCGTTAAGGTTTGTTGTGTATATAATTACTGATTTGTTTATTATTAGTACCGTAGAAACAGTGACCGACTTCTTGTTTGTTCTAGACTGGTATAGCGTTTATCTTCGTGCGACGTAATTTCAAGCGATATTGCGCTTTCAATAATATTTTTATTTTGCAGTGTCACAGTAAACTGAAAACTAAACACACAATGAACATGCTTCTGTATTTCTGTCGAGCGGTAGTCATATAATGCTTCTTGCAAGTATTTCATGTATGCAAACATTCTGAGCATCCCTAGCCACAAACAAAATGCACGAAATATTACTGAGCAATAAAATACATAGTAGGAGATGCACACTCTCAATCTATTTGTCGCCATGAAAATCCACTCAAATGTTTAAAAAAAATAGTGGAATTGTTTTTTAGAAGGTACGTTTGTGGGTTGTTGGATAGGTTTCATGTTTGATGACGGAATGATATCACTAAGAGTACCATTATAAACAACAGAGTAATGAGCTGCTGTTCCATTTCAGTCCAAGACTCTTTAGAATGACGCATATTTAGGCCACCGGGATCCGACTGCAGAGCCTTCAGTATGCGAAATGACCCTGAATGAATATTCATCAAACCATTCTTCAGGAAGCTGACGAACTTGCATCCTCATTGAAAATGAGATCGGTAGGCATTCATCAAGCCAGTTGTGCATCAGCAACATATCATTTTCACTTCATCGCGCTTTGTCTACTCGTCAACTGTGAGATCATCGGTTCCCCTGTGTAACACAGCTTTTTCGTCTGATCGATTACAACTCCCACATTGTCAAAATAAGGTGACTGAAGCATAAAATATGCACTGGAGTCCCAAATCACAATAGTTATTATTCAGTCATAGTACATTTGAGGAGAGCAGAGCATATGCCTACACTGTACTACATTACAGTTGAATTCCAGCATACAAGGAAGACGTTCATTTTGCGATACTAGCACTTAGCAATTAATTATTTAATACTGTATCAGCTTTCGATTTCATCATTCACATAATTCTCCTATCGTGGAACAGACAGTGGTGATACACAAATCAATACTTTCTCTATTCAACACTGACAATCATCACTCGACCAATTTTTTTATTCATTATAACTCACTGTATGCACTGATTGTTTGACTACCAGACTGCCTAGCTCACTGACTACTGACTTATATCCACCGTGTCCCACAAATATCCACCAACATGTGAAGGATCACAAATATAAAATTCATGCATAGTTAGAGACACATTTGAGTCGAAAACAAGCATATCATTTCATCACCATAGGAATAACAAAGGAACAAGTAAATTTTCATCATCACTTCGAATCATTCTAAGCTCTCTCCCTCTCGCTCTTCCACTCTATATATCGTTGCTCTCTCTATCTATCAATATCCCACTGTTTACTACCTGCGCAGTCGGATGATGATGAAAAGCTCGCACTCAACAACCACTTGACTACGAAAATGCCAAATTCACATATGCCTGCAATCAACGACTTAGCAATCTTTTCATTCATTTACTAATTGATCAACAAAATACTGACACGAATACACATACATGCACATATGAATGGATAGACAGAAGGAAAAACAGCCAGACAGACACACGCAAGAACTCACTAAATTATTCTTTGTAAGATGAAAGATTTACAGGGAAATCATTCTGTCAAAGTGTATTGAGATTTTAACTGACACGGACGAGAGTAGTGTATAACGATGGAAAATCCTCTCAATGCATTCATGTGCACACCATCTAGCTGTCGAATCCATATGTCGCTTTGTGCAGAAGGCAACATCTCTACAACTCGGCTGTGATATAACGGGCAAATCTATGACTTTTTACATCATTCAGAATGTTGGTAATGGAATCTGCATTTTACTATCTTTTCCTTCATTCGACTATATTTATGTACACAAAACATTCAGGGTATTCTCTGTTCTGCTTAAAACATCTGAGAGATGTGCATCACCTTTTCATACTCAATGCTAATTGGACATATTCCAATAATTAGGAATTTCAATATTGTGGAGACAAGAGCTCTCAAAACATAATGTTGACTTATTTACATGGTATATAAAATGAGGCTTTTAATTCCGTATTTCTCAGACGGCGATATGATTTCATAGCATGAATGACGAATTTGCCGCAATCGAATGACGCATAGTGACTCAGAATTTACATTCAATATTTCATATTGTGCACTGTGGTTAAGGAAATAACCTATGGACAACCAACCCACTAATTGTCAACCTCTGCGAGGCTAGATCTTCACAAGTCACCTTTGAAAATGCCTGTAGCAATTACTTTGAAAATATTTAGGTGAATGGGTTTCTTTGTAGTCTTTGGCAAATAATAACACTTCTCCTCATCTTCAGTCATAGGCATAATCCTCAAATTTTGCGCAAGTGGTTACGCTTTTTCTTCTAATTAGCTACTTCATTCTCACATATCCCACTTCTACTAAAAAGACAAAAAAGGCCAACTGGAACAAGATCTTACGAAGGAAAATATTATATTTAATTAAACAAAAAAGAAATAAGGAAACAATGTATTTACTTCACCAATATTGTTTGAATTCCCTTGGAATTCAATTCACTTTCCTGCAGCTGAAAACGAATGAAACCAGAATCAAAGAAAAAATGAGTTGAGAATAGATTCGTATCTTGTACAGTAAAAATTATTTACCCTGATTCTCATCTAACTAACAATGACACTAGTATAAGGTAATACTTCCAGTGGAGATTGAAACACAGAATAAGTGGGTACATTAGCCGTTGATTTCAAGTTTCAATTCTTTTCACAGAAATCAGCTGTGCAAAGCACATTCGAATTTACGATGTTCTCAACAGTTGTTAAAATCCTGATATTGTGCATTCGCCAACTGTGATCGTGTGACCAGTCAGCCAGTAGGTGAGTCATGACTTGCTTTTAAAATGATGAGTAATCAAGAAATGCGAGTGAAGAGAATTTCAGTGTTACTTGCTTTTCAAGGATTCATCTAGCTGGTTTTAGGTAACGGGGAATTCCATCTTGATGTTTATATTCAATTATGCAGTAAATAAGTAATTCAAAATACCCTCAGGATCTAAGTAGGGACTTACTTCAATAATACTGATTGGCATCTTCTTTCATTTCAGCCAGGAGCCATTTTATTCCATCTTGTGGGGTTTGAACTAACCAATTCAAAATCATTTCAGTATTTCAACTTACACTTTGAAAATGCAATCCTCTTCATTTCCAATAGTTTTATTTTGTCACGTAGTTCATCTGAAACAGTGAATATATTGTCAGTGATGTGTCAGAAGCATTTTTAATGTTGTGCTGCAACAGTGTGAAATAAAGCTGAAATCTCATTATGATTGATCACGTCATGTAGTTTCAAAGTAACTGTTGTTCTGAGCTTAACAACATGTGTGATATATATTCGTGGCTTCACTGCACGATGCATTGTTGAGGTCTCTGCTTTGTGAACGATAAAATTGACTCATTTTTGCACAAATATTTCAGACTTAATTGTCAGCAACTGTTCAACAATTTGCAAATTCTGATATTAGTGTGACAAGTAATATTGCTAATTTTATCACTGAAATAGCCTCATTTAGTACAAGCAAATGTGACATAGCCATACAGGCTACTTCTCTCTTACGAAAATGAAATTCACAGTGAAATGCGGTCGTCACTAGAACTATGTGATCGACTAAGACAACTGTGTAAAATTACCTGTGGCGATGTTGAAGTCAGTACGAGCCTTCCAATACGCTTCCGTAATTTCAATATCATGCAATGAGTCTGAAAGAAATAATGACTCATTTCCAAACTCTTAGTCGCATAAATTCTTGACGATATTGAAGGAACATGCTTTATACAAATACATTCAGTGTGGAATGAAATATGTGGAAGTAGTGCGCGCACTGAATTTTCAATTACTGAGTAAGTTCCTACTTTAACTTATCGTCTGATTGATCTGTCTTCTTTACCGTCACATGGTCATCAAACTAGAAATCTACAAGAACGAGTCACTGTCATTTCAAAATGTCATGTTATATTCTGTTAATATTTGTTCATCCTCTATTCGATGTTTGCTTGTTTACAATCCAAATTTTCACTGTTTGCAGCTCCGAGCTAGTCACCTTCATTCAGGTATGATAATCCTATTCTTAAGTAAATGTGGAGTTCTGAAGTTTCTTCTTGTAGAAATGTCATGACTTTGAATCAAAGTTGAATCGCATGAAGCTTATTGATGAATACCTTTTTACTTTATGATATTTTAGGTCAGATTAAAACGGATTGCTCACCATTTGTGGATTTTCCCCTACCTACACCTCTCAAATAAGCTAGGTAATAATAAAAGAAACACATGGTACGATTATGAGCCATAAATTGTCCAAGAAACGTCATCCGGTTATGAATACTGTGACAATATATATTATATTCACTAAAATAATCTAATATCGAATTTTATTTTACCACAGTGTAAACTTTTCCACTTCTTCAGTCAAAGTCATCTCCAGTATAATTATTATTATTATCATGTTGAGAAGACTGACTCTCGGTCTACTCTTCTGTATGCCTTCCAGTATAAAGCAAGGAGGCAGTCGGTTTTAGTTTCACATGATTCATACAGTTTAGTGGAAATTACCAAATAGTTGTGGAAAATTATGTTCGTCTGGCGTCTGTGTGTTGACGGTCATTTGAACACGTCTTATTTTCATATACCATCATCACCACGTTCATCCAATTATGAATCATTAGAGTCCAGTTCATGGCTTCATTTCATCTTAAAGTACACTGATCATGTTGATGAATTTAAGCACTCACTTGACGTTTTTCTGTATGCATTGGATGCATTGACTGCTGCCGTTTCCAGCACTTTAAGGTGAGCTAAGAAAACAAGAATTGTTGACTGATAATTAAACCATTGATTAAAAAACGTGAATGTTATTTTCACCATCATACTGAACACAATATATTGACGATCCGAAAACGTTTCATAATAGTTTGATTATTTCTCAACACGTTCCTTCTCACAAAACAGTGGATGTATTAATTTTCAAAAGCACACTACACTCCTCACGAAAGTAGTGCTGAATCTTCGGTGGTAAAACTGGCCTCTCTAATAATTCCAGAAAGTTATTGTCCTGGCGATGAAATGGGTAACTAATAGAACTTAGTTATTATGTGTATTACTGATGATTAATTGGAGCATTTAACGAAAAACTATTAACACAATGACGAATTTATTTCCATGCTAACAGTTCATTATTCGTGAAGGTAGTGTGCAATAAAAAATTTTAAAAATCAATTTACCTTTGGATATATTCACTGCTTTCTTTGCTTTTCTGAAATCCTTCTTTTTCATTCGAATTTGGACTATAATTTCACAGTATCGAAAAGCATGAAATGTTTCAATTTGAAGTGATCATATTAATTCAATGGTTTCTGACTGTCACAATTCATGGTTATCCTATTGATAATGTCCAACTTACCGGAGGATATTTGAGTACTTACTGACAACAGTAAAGCAAATGCCTTCACTAGGTGTAAACTGAATTTATACTGCATCTGTGTCCTTTTTCTTCGTTAACTTGACTTTGTCCATTATGGAACAATAATCAATTGCATAGAATATTGAACTTTTGTGCAATAATTTGTGAAATCAGTGAATGAATAAACGTGTCAGTGGTTTCGCATGGTACACTTTGTATTTATAAGGCCATTATGTATTTTAAGGTATGTTTGCATGTTAAGGACTGAAGCTGCATGTGCTATTGCAAAGATTTCTAAGTATAATAGGGATTTGAAATCAGAGACAGCAAATAATTAAGCATTGTGAAAAATCATGGGAGACGCGAAAGGAACACAAAGAAACACAATAGGAAGGAGAGAAATAGCATAACATGGAAGATCTGTGCAAATGGTGAAATGGAGATAAGGTACATTTATATTTGGCAATAAAGATATAACAAATTTCAAATAAATGTTGCTTTATCAAGTCTTTCGTCTTCTACTGTAACACTAATGCATCACTGAGTAAACATATTTCTATCCATTATTTCTGGGTAAACCGTAGTATGTAAGGCATTGATGTTCACACATAGATTTCGCACTGAATAATAATTAAACCACTCTGTTCTTACTGGCGAGAAAATGTGAAGGTCAGTGTTCGTTTTCAGAGATTTCATTATGTATTAAGTAAAAAGATGATCTTTCAGTGAACACAGTTCTAATCGGAATTCACCTGTGTGGAGTTCGATTTTGTGAAGGAGGTGTGTCAGTACTGAATATGCTGATGCAAAATGAATTAGAGTAAACATAGTGTTTGAGTGCTTGGTTGCAGCCTACGCAGCAGTTCAAACAACTCGAGAATTGAATCAGACGATCAACTAGCTGCTGTATCTGACTGTCTTTTACGACAGTCAGACATGGTTTGTTACGAATAAGTATCATCACATTTCAGTGGAATTGTCAGTATCGATATTACTGACATAAGAGAAACTGCTATTCACAAAATGAAGAGAGATATTTTAGCACAGCTGGGAATTTACGAAGGATGAATAACAAAGTGTAAGAAGACCAACCTCTGTATTTTCTCAAATTTTCTGACGTCTCCACCCAAAATTTACCTGGAATTGATACATCACACTGTCAATCAAATTCCAGCTATCCAATGAATCCAACAATATCATAATCAATTTATTTAAAGATGGATTCAGCCAACTTCAAATCAAATGACATCATCACAGTTAAACAGCTTACTAAGTATAAAGCTTTAATAGTAAGTGGTATCGGACCATAGAGTAAGTGTACTCTCACTCATGTACCAATGGGAAGCAGTAGATGTTCGAGTTATTCTAATGGCAAAATATGAAGAAGTGAAAAGACGTATTGTGTTTGTCTACTATCGCTAATTCTATGAATTACTCTGTGCACAGATATTCTCATCATTCTGTATCACGTGTGAATACCATTGCTGATGCTAAATTCGTAGAAATTCTAGATCGTGAACGTAAATCAGTAAAGGGAAGCAATGAAATGTGCAGGAAACTCCTACACAATACCGTTTTATACTACAACGCCACCAATTCATGCAGGATTTAATTTCAGACTGTCATTTAGTGATATATCACGTTTTCTTTCTCGCTTATTCTGAATTCACACTCATGAGTGTGATGTTCAACAAGAAATATTGCCGTTCAGATGTGTTGTGGCAAATCTTGTGTAAGAATGAGAATTTTACTGTGGCTTTACGCACTTCACCTAACTACAGAAGAAGAATATTTACCTTCTCACAAAATATCAAATAAATTACTGCCTTTCTAAATAATGGAGTCATAAAAATATTACTTTCTGCAACATCGAGATTTTTTCGATTTTCCCATTTCTTTGAAATATGCGTTTTCATGAGACTATATAATTGCTGATAACCTGGAGAAATAATTAAAGATTCACAAGGTATATTTACTAAGGTGTGTAGGATGTGGACCACGTGATTATTATTGGAGTTTTAGAATGTTCCACCAACATGGTGACTGCGGTAATGTATCCAGATGTCTTAGTATGACTCAGTCATCCAACAGATTTCATCAGAATATCAAGTATAAATCACTGAATTCACGTAAACCATGCATAACGCCTTGTGAATGTGGTCAGTTTTCTGTGAAAGAGTAGGAAGCGAGAGGATTACATTTATACAATCAATGAAAATTATCATCAGTTAAAATGATAATGTCATCAATAAGTAGACAAATAACTTGAAGATCTTCTGAATATCACTCAAATGTGATCTGTCCTAACAGTGAATCTTAGTAGCAAATCAATATAAGAACAAAGACTACAGAAGTAGGGAGTGTCTCAGCAGTGATCAGATTTATCCTCACGGTATTTTTCTAAAGAATGTTTTGGTAGACAAGTGTGATTGATATGGTTGAAAAGCAAGTAAGACTGTACATTGGAAAGATTACTTGACACAAAACACCAATTCAAAATGTTGTGTACATTTTCCACAGAACTTGTCATCCAGCCAGTGGATTTTAGATTGAATAGTATTACAGCTTTTAGTTAGAAAAACCAGTCATACCAAGACCTTTGTACGAAAAAGCGTAGTCTTCTTCCAACGCCTTCCTGTATTCATCTAAAGAGGAAGGAAGCATTGTTTGGTACATATTTAGTTCCTCAAATAGCTTAAAATCTGCTGTGTGCAATTGTGCACTGTGACAGTACGAACGAGTTAATAAAGTTCATTTATAAACATATGACATTTCGAACAGTCTTAAATCGTCGAAATTATCTGAAACTCATTCTTAAATATAATATTTAAGCGTATCTCTCGCAACAGATATCATGGTAAATGTTGCCTCTGAGATACGTTTGGGTTAAAGGGAGACAAACATGCGCCGTTCTGATTGCAAAATTGTGAATTATCACCAAAAAAAGCTATAATAACAGTCTACTGGTTACCTCATCCTCATGCAATTTTGGAAGACAACAACCAGTGACGACCATGACGTTACTTGTTTGCTTTATCAACACTGCCTAGTACGGCATACCCCGATGCACCTTATTCGGCAGGCATATGATTATGCAACATGATAAACATCTCACAATGGAATGTTTATTGAATCGCTTGAAGTTTAGACAACGCCGACTAATATCAACTACGGTATTTCTGTGTAACTGTTCTGTACTGAACCATTCAAAACATCGTTTTGTGTGATCATCTCACTGTTTCACCCAAGAAGGACGAGGACGAATAACAGTATTAATTTTGTAATGTAACTCAATAACTGTGGATTTATTCACGCATTCAACATTTGATGAAAGTAAGATAGAAATACACAATGAACGAGCTTATTAATCATCTCTCCTGGTGACCTTGGACGTGATTTTTTGCTTCTGTGTGTTTTCACACTTTCTAGGTTATCTGTATTGTAATTCAATGTTTCTTTGAAATGAACTTTGATCTTTTGTGTGTGAGATTTCTTTCTTATCGGTTGATCAATTTTGTCTGTCTCGATGTGTCTACTGATTGATGATTCACTGGAACGCCAAGCTTCTAAAAATTCTCTATCATTCTTGTTGTTTCCTCTGTCCAATATTTGAACGTTGTCCAAGTCGAAGTGATGTCCGTGCTTGTCTGTACGCAGTGATATCATGGAGTGAATATCATTTTTTTGACTGCTAGCTTATGTTCGTGAATACGAAGACGAAGAAGACATCCACTTTGGCCAATGTAATGCTTTTCGCAGTTGATATAATTGAATTTTTAGATGATGTTGGTTTTATCTTCTTTCGCTGTTGAGTCTTTTGGTTGACATATAATTGAATAATGTGACTTTGTTGTTTGTGTACAACGTCAATTCCCAAAGGTTTGAAGAGTCTTGTAGTGATTTCAAAGGTAGCCTTTATATATGGTAAGGCATATTTCTTTGTGCTTTCCTTAAGGTCTTTTGGTTTAATGAGTTGACTTGGGGGTATGTGTCTTTTGATGAAATTCCATGGATATCCATTCTTTTCGAAGACGTCCATGAGATATCTTTCTTCATTTTTCTTTAGAGTGCGAGTGCTGCAATGAGTCCTGGCCCTCTTGAATAGTGTTTGGATGCAATTCCTCTTGTTTGCTATTGGATTGTTGCTGTTGTAATCCAGGATTTGGTCTGTGTGAGTTGATTTTCTATAGATTTGAGTTTCTAATCCCCAAGTGGTTGTTCGCTTGACTAAGATGTCCAAAAATGACATAAGTTCTTTCATTCCTCTTCTCTTGTGAATTTGATGGCTTTGAAGACGTTGTTTATCAGTTTGTGAGCCTTAAATAACTCGTTTCTTTTGATAACTACAAATGTGTCGTCTACGTAACGTATCCAAATCTTGGGTTTGATCTTTGGTAGAATTATGTTTTCGAGCCTTTGCATCACTGCTTCTGTAATCAAACCTGATATTGACGATCCTATAGGTGTTCCTTTGACTTGTTCATATATTTGGCCGTTGAATTTGAAGTACTTTGTTAGGCCTAGGTTAATGCATCCATCCAGCTTGTGTGTTGCATTTTTGTTTGTTGTGGAAGGTGCTCGTCGTTGCTAAGTAGTTGCTCCATGGTTTCTCTTGCCAGTTTTTGTCCAATTGATGTATACAATGCTGCGACGTCGAAGGATATCATTATCTCTTGTTCATCTATTTGGATGCCTCTGATTTTTTCTAGGAAATGGATAGCAGAGTTGATGGAGTGAATACAAGATTCTGTTAGATGTTTTAGTTTTCTGTATAATTCATTGGATAAATTATATGTTGAAGTTCCTGAAAGTGATATCATTGGTCGTAACGGGATATTTGGCTTGTGTATTTGGGGTCTGCCGTAAAAAATCGGGGTAGGACTGGTCTACTGGATTTCATTCGCCATCGATCTTGTTTTGTGATTTGTCCAGTTTTGATAAGCTTGTTTAAGGTCCTTTGGATGCGGTTGTCCAATGTTTGTTTGGGATTTGTCGGAAGTTGTTGATACACATCCTCGTCTTTGAGTAGTTCTACTCAAAGACAACCGCATACAAAAGACCTTAAACAAGCTTTCAAAACTGGACAAATCACAAAACAAGACCAATGGCGAATGAAATCCAGTCCTACCCCGATTCTACGGCAGCACTGAAAAATACGATGATGATCATGAGAAGCGCATATTGTTTGTGTTGAATTCCAAATCATCAGTTCACCCAGAATATAAAGGTGATGACTTTTTCTAGAAAGAATTTGAAATAATAACTATAAAATCATCACCTTTATGGATCATAATCACACCGACTACATTCATAAACGCCGTTCTTCATCAGCACAGTTTCAGTCAAACCACCAGACATGAAGAAAAAGTGGAGTGAATTGCTTCACAGGCGTTCACACTACGATGAAGTCTTCTGCAGAATAGGCATACCTTATCAAAGTGCATAACAGAGAATCTTGGTTGTATTCTGAAGCCTTCTTTGAAAAGTCTCAGCTCAGTTAGCAGTGAAACGATCAAGGCACTTGTTTGACAGTACACACCTGACTGCTTAGCCCAAACAGAATAGTCAAAGACTCCATAGACTGATGGCATATTAAGGTTAAAGTACCCCAGAGATCTCTTTCAATCCAATGCTTCATGACAAAGAAGGTGTCTTGACATACCTACCAGGTATTCTGGCTGTCTCAATTTATGCAGTTTCACAACTGCATCCTCATCCAGCGAAAATGACAGCGTGACAGGTTACGACTGACTATGATTAATGGTGGATAGTTGCTTCATTTCCAACGCTATGAAGAGAAATGTTGTAGAAATACGTGCATCCACGAAATCCAATTTATCGACCAGACGCATTTCTATATTCCACTTAAATCATAGAATATTTAATTTAAAACTTGATAGTATTTTATGCAAAGTGGAATGCATCCTATTGTCCAGAGTTATCAAAATGAAACCAAGTATCGTTCTACTTGAGACTTGCCACGTCATAAAGAGCATCTCAAACAAACTACAGACCTTCATTAACGGTTGTCTTCGCTCAATATTCAAGATCAGATGGCCAGAAAAGATCAGCAACAGTGATCTCTGGGAGCGAACCAGCCAAGAACCGATTGTGAAACAAATAGGCAGGAAGAAATGGAGATGGATTGGCCATGCTCTGAGAAAAACATCAAATGACATCACTAAACAAGCCCTAGAGTGGAACCCGAAAGGGAAGTGGCGAGTTGGTCGTCCAAGTGTGACTTGGAGGAGGTCATGTGAAGAGGAGATGAAAACGTGTGGGCAGACATGGAGCCAGGTGAAGACTCTAGCAGAGAACCGAACTCAGTGGAGCTGCACGGCTGAAGCCCTTTGTTCCTCTAGGAGTTAAAGGAAAAAATAATAATAATCGTTCTACTTGTAACTTCAACTTGTCTGCAGAATTTCATGAAAGCATTCGAATCCCCTTTCTAATTCATACTATGAAGGTCAACCTGAACAAAGGATATTCTTTTCAGTAATTTCTTTTCAGGTTTTTACAATTGTAAAATATATTTGTTGTCGCTACAATCATGACCAGTTAAGTTTCGGATACATTCATATACCTTTTTCCAACATATATGCATGTTAATTGTTATTCTATATACAGTTATGATTGTTTTGTCACTTGACATTTATTTATGATTGTTATTACAATTATATACGATTTCACAGCTTGATGATGAATTCGTCAGAAAGAGTCACTTTGCTGAATACAATAGGTACCAAGAGTGTCTTCTCATTTTCCAACACCCATTCCTGTATAAATCAGATTGCAGAAGGTTATTATATGAATTGATTAAAGTGGTCTTACATATTGGCTCATTTGAAGACTAATTAGACTGACTGGAATGCAGTGAAAGCTGAGTGAGTAAATTACACACTCAACTGAGTGTGACATCGATTGAGAAGAGAAAATCAAACGCAAAATTTCAGCATAACAAACAAGTAAACAAACAAAGAAAGAAAAATTAACCAGACAAGTGTAATGAAGGTTCAGCCCAGTAACACATTGCTTATATCACCTGATTTAAACAAAATGAACGTCACTTAGCTAGAGATAATCAAATGATAATAATTCTATAATATTCAATACAGAAGATACCGCAGAATATAAGTCAAGCAGAGAAATTCGAAGAAGACGAAGATAAAAAAGTAGTAGTAGGCTGCAAATAAACCATGAAATGAATAAGAAAGGGGATTCGAATGCTTTCATGAAATTCTGTAGACCAGTTGATGTTATAAGTAGAACGATACTTGATTTTATTTTGATACCTCTGGACAATGGAATGCATTCCACTTTGCATAAAATACTATTAAGTTCCTAGCTGATTTAAATTGACTTGATATAATTATGCGCGATAATGTGTTCCCGAAATGTCATCAGTTAATATTACTGCACGACACTGTATGCTTTAATAATATTAATCCCTTCCATGTAGTGAAGATGTCTTGTTGAAGTTGTGTTGCATTTAGAATACAATGGATTGTTCATAATAAATGTAATATAAGTTGTGAGAAGATATGTTCGAATGATTTTGAACATTCACGTATACAAGTAAAAATTCAACTATTATTATCAAGTGTAGTGTGGCTAAGTTTATAAAATATAGATTTCTAGTATTTGATATGCACAGAGTTTATGTGAATTCGATGTGTTTAAAACTCTTAAAGGCATAGTCATTACAACTGGTTTAACAAGGAATATATAATTGAACATTCATTTCTGTCATATCAGCGTCATTGATTACTCATAATTTTAAGTCAATCATTTCACAACTTGAACACTCAAAGCTGGAGAAATAGTACAATAATCATGATGGGGAATTATTTCTCAGTAATTTTACAACAACCTGCAATTCTCATTGTTTACAGGATTTCATCATAAGCTGTTATCAATCAATCAGTTCCCTACAAAAAGGTACTTGAAACGTTTAGCGATTTCTTGGCTCAGTATATTCTACAGAGTACGTTGACATCCCTTTTTATCAAATATCTTCTAGGACCACCTGAATTCGAATGGCTGCCTGCCTTACACTGACTTTTGATGAATCCAACTTTGTGTATTTCCATATTTCCATATATTCCATTAAGCTCTGATTGACAACTTCAAGTAAATGAAAATAGCTAGTACTTTATATGCTGTAGTAATCAGCACATACCTGAATAAATATTCCAGGTGGCTGGCAATCACGGATTCCATGATATCATGATAAATCTTAAATGTGAGAAATACAAATATCTACAGGATATATTCACTTTACGAATTTTCGTTGAATAAGATTCTTTACAATGAACTGACTCACAATATTTCTGAAGTGCTTTGAAATTGAATTTTCATATATATATATATATATCAGTGCTTTTTTGACATGATTATGAAGTGTGAATTTGATAAATTGAGAGACTGTCACGTTGACGAGAATCGACATGAAGCAAACAAAGCCCTTGTCACTCTGTATATCAAGGTTATTCAGAGTGTAGGATTAACTGTCTAACTGTGTCTCTGTGTCACTTCTGTAGATAAATTGTCTTGGCGAATGGAAGTTAAAACCAAAAGTAAACAGCCAGGCTTTATATCTGATTACATTTGCAGTACGTTCTGAGATTTCAGCCAATTTTGCGCAGGTTTATGACAGAATATGAACACGTCTCATGCTTTAGCTTCTGAATTAAGATGGTTATTTATCATGCAAACTTTTCCCCATCTTGCTTTGAAAAATTGCAACAACATTACTTAAAAACCAAACAGTGTCTTATGTCTCAAGCTCAACTCTAATATCAAATTATGAAATAATGAGAAGACGACGCACTCAAGGTGATTCCGTACAACCATAGGATACCAACCTGAAAAGATTAATAGAGATATCATGGATGTCATTCATAATTTTTTATAAACTATGAAAAGCAAAGGCTTAAGTAGTTTCCCTATAGTTGTAATGGGGTTAATTTACTTAAGGGAACTTTAAGATATTTGTTGCGAACAGAAATAAAAGGGGTATCATAGTAGGAATATTGAAAACTGACATGACACTGGTGGATCTGTTGATTTCAGTTGAACTGGACTTGCATATAAATTATCTTTCACTGTGAGAATAGATATCAAGAAATCTCTTATGACAATTTCACCAAATTATTCATGTCCTGATTATTGTAATTGTGTCTTGTATGCATCGTTAACGGCGATTAGAATTATTTTACACAAAATACGTAATGCTCGTGACTGCAGAAATCATTTTTTAAAGACTCATACAAACACTTTTGTGAGAAATAACGAAGTAGTTACTAATTGACCCTGAATTTTTGACTGTTGTTTTATTAATTAAAAATTCCATCTTTCCTTATTATGTGAACCAATGATTTGTACAGTCTCTCCTCCATGTGGTCAAACTTTAGGCGTGAATACGACTTTGTTTGAAGGACTATTGTTCGACTCGATACTACTATTTTCCCTCATACTTCTAACCGTATTCATCAATTGTGTAAATCACTGAAATATGTGTGGAATTATCGAAAATACCAAGCAGAGTTATAGAGAGAAAAAAGAAGAGACAAAACAAAGTTATTTTGTTTCTATGCTCTTTGTAATTTACATTTTCACCCTGAAACTTTCGTGTCAATTCAAAGAGTGTTATCAATTTCGATTTCCCCTTGCTACTGCATTCGAATAGAGAAAAATGCAGTGGTGAAGATTTTGAGGATAAAATCACCGTAGAGACATTTTTACCTAAGTTTCATCTTTTTCTTTCTCCAAACAATGAATGTCGAAACTAAGTTATCAGAGATGAAACAACAACACAACTGGAAATCAGACGTCTTCATTCACCAAATTGTGGACTACTGAGTATTATAAATTCTTGAAGAATATCTAGGTTGTAAAACACGAATCATCGGCTTTAATTAGTACACCGTGCAATGTAAAATGTTTCAGTAGTAAATGCTATGTGCAGTTTTACTAAAAATTTACCTCACTGCTGTATTTATGAATTGTTTTTTTGGGTTATCACCGTAAAGTGACTTCGAATAATCACTTTCTTTTTTCTAACTCTAATTCCTGCATTTTACAAGCTTAAAATTCATCGGAACACACCGTTGGCATCTCCTGTTAATACGATTAACTGCCGATAACTTTGTTTTTCTTGAAGTGAAGTAGCTGAGTCTTATATTTAGAAGGTGAAAGAGAAAAAAGTTATTAACACATAAGCGATTAAATTCTCTAGTCCTGTTTACTTTTACTTGGATACTCACTTACACTTCCTATTTCTGAATGAAGGAGCAAAATAATCGTAATGAGTAATTCACTGTAACCAATAATTTAGGTTAGTTATTTGTATGCCAGTGCGCTGATTTCTGAGGGAACGAGTGAAAAAAGTGAAAGCACCCGAATTGCCCGTTTTGCCTCTTCCAGTCAGTTGTGGCCTGGCATGTAATCGAATATCACGTAGGTGTAAGTGTAGGTAACCAACGATAGTCGCATCCCTGAGGTGTGAATTAGATGCACACCGATATTTAATTAACATGTGTTGTGTTTTTAAATAGACGCATAGCGTGCATCTATTCATCAGCCTAGACATGTATATAAGATTCATGAAGATGAAAAATCCCATACATGACAGAAACGTTACACAACTATAACCGTTTATAAATTTGAATTAAACCAATTACAACCATTAGAGTACAATTAGATTACATCATATTACTTTTCGTGAGCCTTATGGAACCCAGACACTTTTACATTTAATAGTTATATCAATAGAAGGCTGTTGACATTTTTAAGAATGAGGCACCATATCACTCTACAGGGTAGTTATTTCTAACTGTTTGAAAATGTTATTCGTATGATTTTGTTGTAAAAAAACGCACATAAGTGAAGAGCCGTTAACGAAGAACTAATTAAAAATGAGTACATATCATCGCTTAGTTTGTGTTTCTCAGCATAAAATTTGTTTGAAGTTTAGCAGGAATACTACCATTCTGATATTCCTCTTAGCAACAAAGGGAAAAAAAATTTCACTGAAGTTACGAAGACACATAACAGCGTTGAGATAGGCGACTGACAACATTTTAAGAAGGTCAGACAAAATAAATAGTGAATCTGACAAACTTTTACAGGAACCCAAGTGTGAAATTCTTGAATTTTTCATGTAAATTTCAAGTCGAAATGAAGAAACCTTCAGCATAATTTCCAGGAATCCGAGCTAACTAGTTAGAATAATTGAAGCGTTGGTAAATATTTGCAGTTCACTATAACTGTTGGCTGCTTTTAGTGTCGAATCGTGTCATTTTCACGTATTATTACTAATAATAAGGAGACGCATTAAACCAAATTTGTGCACACCAAATAATGCACAGAGTTTGCACATCTGATAGAATTAAGTAATTTAAATACCACTGAACAACATAATAAGTCGTGTTTGTGAGAGTAATTGGGTGTCGAATAATTCGTATGATACCACTTGCTACCGTAATCGCATTCGACAAAAATTGAGTAATTCTTAATACACTTTTCAGAAGCAATAATGCTGTTTTTGAAACTTGAAGTTCTATTCTTCTTATCCACACGCATAATGGGCAGTAGAATTTCTAGATATCACGTATGGCTTCTAACTGATTCCTTTCACATACCTCTCCGTTTGTTTAGATAAATAAAGACACAGTTTCACACCTTTACCTTCTTTATGTTGTTCATACTAACCTGTAAATTTTCCAAACACTTTAGGTGTGAACGGCTGACAGAATAAGCCAAAATGACTTTGATTTGATGATTTTGCAGCCTTCAAGATTTCGACAATTCAAGAATTTTATTTCAGTATACGAAAGTCATCTATGCTTCAAAAATTCATTTCTGCATTATGAACTTATTCCATTTGTTCAGGTGATTACAATAATAAGTGCCGGTATGCGACATTTCAGCTCGCCTACTTCATCCAGTGTCATAAACATAAAAGCAATCTCAGGAATCTGAAAAAATTGTTGATAATCACCAATAGATATTTCCAAATAATAAAATCAATTTAAACTCATGTCTTTGCCAACTGGCAGACAAGCATCTAGTGACAACGGTAAAGGCTTTAAAAATAAATTTGCAAAAGTACAAATACGTGAAGAAAATTGATTGGTCTTCACAAGCATTATTCTTCTTTTAAACTGAACAGCAAGTAACACCAAAATCGGCAATTTGCTGCGCAGAACCCATAACATTAGTTGATTACTACTGACAAGATCACAGAAAAAAATACAGCCTTCCTAATTATTAATTATTGTTCAAATTGTCATCGTAAGTAATCGACATGAATGCACAGATCAATGGGTTGGCTGTAGATGAGCTTCCCAACACAGTATACGGCAAACTTCAAAAAAATCACTGCTATAAAAGAGATGCGTACGAAAAGCTTTGTTGTATCAGCATCGTAGCTGTTGTGGATGTGGTCTGTGAACTAATGAAGCTGGTGGCCAAACGTTCGACGTTGTGATGTGTAGTCACAACAAAGTATCTTCTTTTAAATGATGCGGACTGCAATTGATCAGACAACAGTTAAGTGCCAAAGTTGATTACGAAATCGATAATTCTTCAACTTTACATGTATCAAGGTCAGAATCATATTCTGTTTTTACAAGCCACATACAGACCACGGATAAATTTGGATGAAAGTGGTCCATTTTAACATCATTCGTTGTCAAAATGTATCCCTTTTTTCGTATTATACTGAGTTGCCCGGTAAACGCGAAATGATCATTGATAAACTGAACCAACTAATCAAGCTGATCTTCAGAAGAGGTGACAAGTATTGTTATGAATATTCGTTCAATTTTTCAGTTTCGCCTGTATTTGAGGCGACCAAAAGAATTGCTCTGAAAGACAAATGTGAAATTGAAGAAGTAGTTTCTGTGGAATATTTTAGCATATATATCAATCCACACTTTTGTGATCGTGTATCAGATTTGCTTTGATCTGAATACATTGATGAAGAATTATTCTCAGTGTGAATTATCCTCCAGAATTCACTGCTGGCCATCCCAGTATTTCGTGCTTCGGAAGTATTCCATGTTTTTATTTGGTTGAAAATTGTGCTTGAAATCACTACCTAAGATCAGCATATCTATAATGAAATTGCGCAAATGGTTTCTCGACACAAATATGGTGGACTGTAGGATTCACATGCAAATGATCGCTACTATGTAATACTGATCCATCGCATGAGTATTTATTATAAGCATCAAGGAAAACTATATTTCCAAAGGTGCATTTGAAAACCCCTCATCATTTCCACTGAAATAATGTCGATTTTGGATATTTCAATTATTCAACAAGTCTTGTTATTCCGTACAGGTGATTGGTGAATAACAGAGTGCCTGTTTTCTCAGAATACTACGGTATTACTTCTTATGTTATTCCGATTATTGGATCCTTAAATTCTTTTATAAGTTGCGTATTAATCGGTGGTCAAACTCAAAATCTTGGAGTATTTTTTCTTGTAAGATGAATCCATGACAAGTAGGGAAATTTGTCAATGTGAATGATCGATGTTACAGTGACACATATCGGCAGATATTAAGACTGAACTTGAAACCATATGGACGTCGTTGCCGTAGGTCAGTCCTCTAGGGTGGATGTTCAAACAAAAATTACTACATTAAATCACAGAAGCATCCAGAAATGTGATATAATTGTAAAGCTTCAATTGAAAAGTCTGTCATACCATGCAGTGATACCGAAATGCGAAAACTGACTTCGATGTTTCCATCTTACAAACTTACGTGATGACTTCTTTCAGGCTTACTCAACATTCCGATTGTATGACATAGAATTATTGAGATGTGAAATGAAATAATGTTATTTTATTTCATGGCAAAGAGAACAACCACAAGGAACGTGCACCAGGAGACAAGAAAAAACCCTATTCAGCACAGCCAATATACACTACTGAACCACTGTCTTGGGTTGGATAGTGTCTAAACACCTACTAACAGTCTATACGATTGATAAGAATTGATATCCCAGACAATTTCACCGTAAAATAAGGAAAATCAGTAAATTTTAAACTGAGAAAACCTAAATGTGCAATCCTTAATTCACTGAATGGCCACCTCAGATAAAAAGTGAACAATTTTAAAGGAAAATCACTGAGATGTTCAAAAGTGCTCATTTGAATGATCGAAATTCAGAGTTAAACACGCTAACTTCGGTATCGAACACTGTTGCACTTAGTTATTAATCCAACGTTGTATTGAAGGAATTAGGAAGGTGATTACAATTTTCAAATAGACTTAAAACTGCAAAAGTGAGAATACGGACAAAGAATGACATAGATTAAAAATTGAATAGGATAAGGAAATAGTTGGGATGAATGTGGGATAGTTTTGTTGGATGCAAGCAGAAGCAAACAGGTTGAATATAGAAACAAGTCGATAACTGGGAGATAATAACATTCGTATTCAGAGTTGAGCAGACTGAAGGCTAATTAAGAAGTTGAAAACGTTTGCGTGAAATTGAGATTCGTCAGCTTTTACATCATACTATTGAATTACACATGCAGTGGGACGGAATGGTATTCAATAACATGGTAAGTGATGCCTGTAAAACTAAGTCTTTCAAGAATTGATTTATGGGTTGCTTAGTTTTACCACCAAGCTGTCTGGTTCAGTGTTGATGCCAAATGACACTGCCTTTACTTGAGTGTGGTTAGCATTAGAGAATGGCAACAGATCATGTATTATGACGACGGTTTAGTTAACATTTTTATAGGTTTTCTTCAGCTACTAATATAAGTGCAGAGTACACGAAACTGAAGTAGATATCATGCATGATACTACGGCGATCATCACTTTCACTCTTCATTATGAGTCAAAAAGTGATAATGAATAATCATGACCTCGCTGCTGAACAGTAGGACATAGTGAGGAGTAGTAGTTATTTTCATTGGGATTTTAGATGATCCTTTCTCGTTGCACCGTATCGGTTCGTATTTCGATGTGTACAGTGTTTGTTCAAGAATTTCTGTGTAAATTTGGGTAGCTGTGTTGACTTTAATAGTTTTTTTAAAAGCTTTCTGCATGCGCTGCTTTTTAAAACGTTAAGATCTGGGTCGACGCAATCAGAACTATAAATGTTTCTTGTCCTAAAGCATAGCGAATATATTAGTTTCTACTATAAAAATCAGTTAGTTGTGATTTCCATTTACGTTTTCGGTGGATGGATCTGTCAAGCGATCCGTCGGTACGTCTAATGTGGCACACATCAAAAAACGAAATACTTAGTTCAGTTCCCTTTTCTATGGTGAATGGTAATAAAGAATGGGAATTGTTGAGGGCACACAAGACATCATCAAGAAATACGTTATTATGTCAGATAATGAAAGTGTCGTCCACGTATCTTTTAAAAATGTCAAAATGATTGATGATTTGAATAAGTTTATAGCTCAGCAGGAATCAATTGTGTAACAAATATGTAGGAAGAAATGCTGGTGGACTGCCCTCACTTTGAGAAAACCCTCAAGTGAAATCACACGCCACATCATTGCCCAATTGGAACCCAAATTAAAGTGGCTGTGTGGTCTTCAATGTGAGGGTGATATGGAAGATGTCAAGTGCAGAGCAGATGAAAGCATGTGAGCAGACGTGAGCCATGTGCAAACGTAAACGGAGAACCAAACGGAATGGAGACGTGTGGCTGAAGCCCTATGTTCCTCTGTGAACTAAAAGAAAACAATAATAATAATCTGTCTGTAGTGGTTTTTCGTAAATTCGTTGGTTTGAAAGTAATGTATCCTCAAACTATATGGAGGATTTCATCATGAGCTGACACCAGTTAGAGAACCACTGGAAAACCTGGGAGTACTGGACAGCCGTTTCGTCCTAGTTTGGGACTCTTCATCAGTATGCACCCACCGGGATTCGAACCCAGGACCTTCTGGTTACAAGGCGAGCTCGTAGACCATTGAGCCACTGGGACCCGATCCAATGGTCCTTGAATTCTAACTTCTGCCAATTCACGACATAGGGCGACCATTTCGCAATGTCTTCTTAGATGAGTTACTGTCATATCTTCGACCTGCTCTACCCTCAAACGTTTAAGCATTTTCAAAACTCATACTCTTATATAAATCCAGTTAAACTCAATTTTGCCTAGAACTTAAAAATAACTATTTCAGGGGCTCTCGCGCAGTGGCGTGATCCCTTTGTTTTCCATATGTTTGGATTGCTGGATTCTTATTGTCTGTGAATGCTTTTAGTGCATCATTGAATTCCTGCATATTGAGTGTAATTCAAACTTCATGTTTGCATAGTTTCTGTTCAGTATTTTGACTAATGTTCCAGACAGTAAAAGCTCAGTTATTTATGTCCAATCCTTTATTTCGTCTAAGCGTGCCAGTGCACTGAGTAAGCATTCGCTTGTTGTCTGCCATGTACTAGTTCCTGTTACAACAAATACATAAACTCAAACAAAGTCTAGTTACAAATAAAAATAATTTGACATTAAATATAAATCCCTTTGATGCAAGGAGTTGAATTATACGTTACCTGTTATCCCCTAATAATGAAGAGTGGCGTGCAGCTTTGTCATTTTTGCACCGAGTGATGAGTCAGTAATTAAGTTCAAGTATTAGCCATCAAGTATACCAATAAAGTGACATTTCTTAAACATGGACTAATCGTTTTTGTACCTTATTGTTGCAACAAATAAATTTGGAATTCCACGCCCATACTATGCACTCGCAACATGAGATGACCAGCATTCCCGACTATACTGGATAACTGCAGTTATTATATTTGTTTGTGTTGTTAACTTTCTCTACATTATAAGTATTGTCCCTTGATTCGTTTGCATGTTTAAAGCTTAGTTGATTAATTTATTATTAAGTCAATTCCTGCTTGCCTAGTAACTTTGATACTGCTGTTGATATTCCTCGTTATCGTTTCTTCTGCTTGGTGTGAACTGCTTAACGTAAGATCGAATAACCATTACACGACTTTTTTCTTATTTTTTACTACATGTTATGAAAAGCAAATAAAGTCAGTGACGTAGTGCATCACTTCAAGAATGAAGATTTCGTATCAGATGAGTAGTTACCTGGTGTTCTATTGAGAAGTCGTGACCAGTAGGGTGCAGAAGGTCTGGTTTGAGGACAAATACTCGCCGAAGACATTGGCTAGGGGTCGCGCTATGTCGTGAATTGACAAAAGTTAGAATTCATGGGTCATTGGATCGGGTCCCAGTATCTTAATGGTATGCGAGCTCGCCTTGTAACCAGAAGGTTCTAGGTTCGAAGCCCGATGGGTGCGTACAACTGAAAGGTCCTAAACTAGGACGAAACAGCTGTCCAGTATTCCCAGGTTTTCCAGTGGTTCTCTAACTGATGTCAGCTCATAATGAAATCCTGATATCAATCAAATCCCTACAAAACAACACTTGAATAAAGATTTCAATAAGTGATAAACCTATCCCAGTCATTTAACATCTATCGCCTTTCTTCACTATTCTACAGGTTTTCAGAAATCAGTCATATTTCAAAATACGCCATGACGGGAAATACTGAAATGCAGCAAAATGTATTATATTCTGCAGTTCTTGACATCCTTGAGTTGCTTCTTAAATGAGTTAGTTCTGAAGAAATATTTAAATCAACAACTAGAAATCAAAGCTGTCAAAAGACAGTTAAGTTGTGACTTACTTCCATGATTCTCTGCATTAATGCAATTTTCAATCAGCCTCTTGTGTAATGTTTAGTCATAATTTAGAAATAGATTACTGCCATTCGTTCTGGCCCTATTTATGGTCAATAAGAATCTCCATGTTATTCAGTCATTTCAGGTTGACTTAATGGGGAGGACAGTGCTGATGGCATGTCTGATCATCTCAGCTCTACGTCTATCCAGTTTCCGCAGAATTCTAAATTTTATACTCTTCGAACTTTTGCACACTTGGATAACCACTTGAATCATTCTTCGCACTGTTCAAATTACAATGGATGAAATTCAGATTACGATCAAATCGCCGAAATTTGTCAAAACACATTTGTTTGTATGCACATGATATCGTCTGCTCCCTTACATCAGACAAATATCATGTGCATTAATTGAGTAAACATTTTTGATTGTATACACGAAACATTAGATTTCTCACATAACTGGTTCCGACTATATTACCTCTATGAGTATTACAAAATTGTCCTGTCATTAACCATCATGTAATTATTAGTTTTTGTGGTTGATTTTTATTATTTTTATTCCTTTCGGCAATATTAACTGACAATCATTGGTTGTGAACGCCATTATCACCACCTTTAAATTTTGCATTATGCAGGATTATTCACACTACCACTACAAACACCGCATTAGACCTGACAATAAAAACAAAACAACAACCCTGAAATGTTATTTTATGATTGTTTAGTGTTGTTTCAACTAAATTAACTGATTATCTTGGCGATAAACATTCTTAAATATCATTTCATAACTTCTTGTATGACTATAGCTTTACTGTCACCATGCATAATCACATCATAGCTTCCACTACCCAATACTGAGTTATTATTATATGATGGATATTTTCCTTCCTGCTTCTTGGTATATTTTAGCATTTTTAAGTTATTTTATGTTTTTCCTGTTTTTTATTGCTGTTTGTTTTCTTTATATTTATTTTTTTGCAATACTCCTTTTAAATGTTTGATAAAATTAGATGCAAATATTGTAGATATGTGCTGAAAATTCTACACTGCACCACTAGTAGTGTTTCTGGAATATAGCTAATTATTAACATTATTATTAATAAATTATAAATTCAGTACTGTGTGATTGCTTTATTCTGAAACGTCTGTAAGTCCATGGTGACAACAAATAATATTTCTGTAGAACCTTATATTCCTGAATTTTATGAGTTCATATTTGCAACTCTAATATACAAACCCATCACAAATTTATGTTTCGAAAGAATATTGATTACTGTGAGCTTAATGTAATTCATTTTACCTGTATATCCTAAATATTCTGCATGTATCATATGCATTAATACTGATGTCCCACCAGAATAGCTTAGCAAACAACAATACTCGTGTCCGACCGTCTAATTATATATGAATGTTTACTAATGTTTTTGCGAAGACATCCAATAAGTTTAGTGATCATACTTGGCCTTGTGATAGCGATGGATCTCAAAAACCTAAAAAGCATAAACTGGTTCACTATGCTTCATCGATTAAAACTCTAATTTACAGAATTGGTCAAGGGAAAATTGTAGCAGTTGAAGTCATACAAGGAATAAACGTATAGTCGAAATAAGCAAAACGACATCAAATCCTCACCATTCGATAAGAAAAGTAAGCTCAATATTTTGAACAGTAAAACCATTATTAGTTAAAAATACCTCTTGAAATGCACACCAGACTGAATTTCGTTGATGTTTTCGTTTTTAAGATGAAAATAGAACAATTTTGTTTATTTCTTTGTGAAGATCAAGGTCCAAGTATTTCGAATAATAAACTGCAAAACAAAATAATAACGAAACAATACTATATAAATGTTCACTGACTTGTTGATTTACGAGAATAGAAGATAGAAGGCACGATAAGTAAGTTGTGTGTAACAGTTTTTTTATAAGTTTCAGATTTAAGTACTGAGATATGCGTCTTCATTAACCTGATTTATGTTGCCTGTATTATACATATAGTTGTTTGCATCATGCACATTACCTGCTTTTGTGCGTAGGAACAACATTGGTGAATGTTCTAGATTCAGGGTATATGTTATCATGTTAAAGAGCGGATTTCTTTCATTGAACATCCTGTACACAACAACAGCTTCTAATGGAAAACAAACGACTGATCAGTGAAGCGTCTGAGGAAACAGGATACTTAGTGACCGAAAATATTGAAAAATAAATTCGTCACAAATAAGACAACTTAGTGGTACCTTGATGTTTTCTTCACCAACATCCAAGGCGATGTGAAAGAAGAGTCACTTCAGCCGTACACAATTATCAGTGCTAATGAACCTCTGAATCCTTCTTTGAATGAAGTAATATGGTTGATATCTACCCACTATCTGAAGTCTTTGCTCAGTCGACTGCGTCTCCGCTTGATTGAAGATCATTGAGGTGAAGCCCGTTTGATTTTTACTGTGTTCGCCAGATGAAACCCATGTTGTTTTGTATATATCCTTATGATTTTATACTCAGTCACTGAAAGCACATAAGTCAGTGAAGATTTCTCCATTGTCATTATTTTCTCGACATTCCTCGAGAGTTTCTCGACACATAACGAGTTATATTCAAGCGTTATCCACTCCAAGTTCAGATGACATATCACTTCTTAGGAATTAAGTGTTGCTATTTCGCATGTTTTCCATCACTGCTTGCAGTTGTCTGTGAAAGACATCCTTCTTCTCTTATTCTGAATTGTTTGTGAGTGCGTAAGATTTGGTGATTCTTACGTACCTTTACCTTGGATTGAATATTGCTGTCATAATTCTGGTATCCACTGTAATAGATCTTTGGCTGCCTTTGATGACATCACATGGCCAATCCGTGTATCTCCTCTTGGTTGTCGTTTGAGTGATCGGAGTGTAATGTCCAGCTGATAATATAGGTATTCACACAAATCCAGCAAATAACACTGATAACAAATAAAGGTGAGGGATATTGGACAACAGAGACTCATAGATGAGGATCGGATTTCCACCTGCATATCAAATATCATTTTAACAATAACTGTTTTTGGAATTTGTATCTTCCGAAATACTGTGTTTTCTTCACCATTTTACAGATAACATAATGTCAGGAGAAACTCTGCGATTTAACCGATTGCAAAATTCAAGTTTCGGTATGAGACCAGGTGGCCTTTCACACTTCTTCGTCTGGGTAAGAAACTGACGCATTATTCTCAAACTGCACAACAAAGATGGTAATTGACACAATAGTGATGCTATTAGTGACTCTGACCATGGTTGTAATGGTGAACAAAATGTAAGACTGAATTTCACTACCATTTCAATAAAATAATTCCCTTTCTGCTATAGCAAAGGACTTTGTGTATGGATTACAGAACACAGTTGGTTGACTATTCTTCTCATGTGAGTCGATTTTGTGATGTTTCTAGACAATGTACTTATACATACAGTTCGCTTTATATCCCAGGTTTTCACACGTTATCGATCAACTGATAGTAGAAGTTATTGAAGATAAGATTCCCAAAATGATTTGCCTTTCCATTCTAACTTTATTCTGTTGCCTGCCTAATTAATGCTTGAATAATTATTGATAGGAGGCTCGGAAATATTTCGGAAGTAGTTAATCGGGAAAATTTGCCTGAAAATGGCAATCACCGGGTTATCATGTTCAATGCTGTGTATTGCAACAGTATCACACTAGTTATTCACTGAGGAAAATATATTTCCTTATATGCTGCGTTCTGCACGGATGTCAGGTTGACGTCGAAATTATATATTTTCTGTTCCTGACAAAATTGTATGCTTGGATTTTGAAAAAAACTGTAGTCACAGCGTAAATTAAGCCGGTTTGAATTATTGCTTTTCAGACTGCTTGGAGCACTTCCAGTTCTCATTCTGGGATTACTCAAACTTCTTGGATATCGCCGTGAAATTGATCATTTTTTCATAACATTCAGTGTAAGTGTTTTTTCTCTATTAACTGAACCGCTCAACGCACTACAAACAAAAGTCGTATACCTGCAACTAATGCGATGTTTATACGCATCTAATGAACATGAAAATACACCAATTTTTGGTCCAAAGATAATGTGTTTGTGTGAATGATTGACCACACACGGTTGAAGCCTCGCAATATTCGAGACGGTTTGAGATAATAATTGATACAGTCGTCACAACGACTAAAACAAATACAACTGTCACACGTACAAAGAAATCAAGTAAATCAGTGTGCATTTGTCGATATATCTGTTTTTCTGAAGTAAAGCAATATGCAGTCTAATTAATTCTGTACGACATATATAACACGCAACTATATGAATCTAACAACATCTTATAATGGCAGTGAAACTCAAACACATTAAGTCTTTATTTTTTGCGCACTTCGACAACATTATTTTCATCGTTAGTCGTATTCTCATCGTACACCTGTCCATTCAATTTTTATGTCAAACTATCCTTTCTGTTAAGATTTAGCTATGAAAAGTTAGACATGCTTAAGATTTGTTTGAATAGATTCATAAGTAAGCGGAACTAAATCTCGTACTTATTAATTTTGTGTATATGCAATAGCTACACCTTGTGCTTAAGGAGAATAAATCAACAAATGATAGTCCAATTATCGTACTGCATAGTATCTTATGAAACGGTTGTGGATGTTTCAACGTCGACAAACAGGAAGATAGACCGTGTTAAGTTGTATTGAAGACATTTTCACTGCTGAAAAATATTTTTAACGCCAAGGTATGCATTCTAATTCTTTATGTATATATCTAGATACATTTATACATCCAGGAGTATACAAGTTCTATCAAATAACTTCAGTGATTCAAATGGTGATATCTGTGCTGATTTATTTGTGTGTTCATAGTTTAGTAGTTTAATGGCGACAACCAGAAGTCAAGGATGCAAATAAAAACTCTTAACTTATACTTCAACAAAATACTACAATGCCATAATAAGACCACAACAATCAAAAAATCCGTCTCTATTGAAATGTAATTCATTACAATAATCTAATAATGTGGAAAAAGAACAAGAAGTTCAGCAAAGATATCTTTTCGGCGATTTCATTCTCAGAAGCTGTACAATCGCATTTACTGCTACTAATGCAATTCTTCCTTTTATTTTAGTTCATACTATGTTCGATGGGTTTCACTACCAGGTTCCGTACTATTGATTTGGTGCCTGCTTTGGCGGCAGTTGGTTCGGCAGTTGCATTGACTGCAGTTGTGATCCTCCTGGCTCTATACCTGAGAAATGTCAACTTTCAATCAACCATTGTACTTTTCTCACTTTTATGTGGCTCGGCTGTCATTGGACTTACTCTTTTCATTATTGAATTCAATTTAGAAAAACCAAAAGAGGTAACTCCCAACATATGTGATAATAAATTAGAATAGAATTTTCAAATGTTTGACTTGGTTTGTGATACTTTCAATGAACATGAGTTGAGGACAAACAGGTTACAGTAAAATAAGTGAATTGCATCACAGCTGCTGAAACTCTTGATATGTGTATGAGAGGCTGTCATACCGAAAATAAATAAACGTAAAGCGATTTGCACTGAAAGTCAAGTAATTCGAATATTATTGATGCTGAACTAGGAAGTATTATCGTCAGAATGGTGAACGTAATCTGTTAACTGATGACACTACTATTCTGTCCTTTATCATTCCTGTTGAAATGTGCATATTATGAAAATACCTTCACACTTCGTGACTGTAGTCACAGGAATTACCAAGATATTTCGAAGCCCAGTGTTGTGACAGTTTGTGGTATTCCATCAAACACCTTAAAAGGAACTACACAGTTGGCTTACTCATAATTTTAAAACACATCAACTTTGCGTCTCTAATCATTACTTAAGCTGATTCACTATGCAAAATACGATATGACATGCAATTGTGAATGCACACTTAGTGAGATTACTAGACATGTTTTTACCTATTCAAGTTTGTTCATCAGTAATTTCAGTTCCGAAGATCTCAAAATTTGATAATTCAGTTTAAATATTTTAACTAATTACCGCATATTGCTTTCCAGAAAGCACTACGGATTTCCATTGGGGCCTGCTTCACTGTTGCTATGGCGTTGGTAAGTTTATTCTTAATGTATTCATAAAAAAATTTAAAAAATGCTTAATCAATCTTCTCTTACACAAACACAATTAATAATTTGATTCCGGTGGAATTCTTTTCACTTATATGTTCTAAATTTTTTGTATATGCAGTTGAGTTCAAAATGTGTTTATAACTTGATTATTTTGTTATGAAATCTCTGTATATGAATACTTTCAAATAGCTCTTTGCTCACAATTCACATAATTGCCCATTCACTCCGTCTATAAGTTAGAAAAGTAAGTTGAAAAAGCGAATACACTGATCAAATGAAGAGCATATTCCTCAGCCTACTGACCGAAAATTGTATAAGTAGTTACTCGGTATATTCTTAGCACATATATTTAGTTTGCGTAGTTGATTATTAGTTGAAATCGACTGCAATATTGCGGCGTATGACATCCAGTCTTGTGCGAATCAGCTTAGATAATAATAATGAAAACACTTTTCTGAAAAATGTGCATTTAGTTGAGCCTTTTTCATGCGAATATGAATCTGGCAGTTATCAAGTACTTAAAAGTTTTAAGAACGAGGTAGTTAGTAATACTGCTTTGACTAAAATTGATAAATTGTATGATGTCGCTTACTATTCTCACATTGTAGGCTATTTTCTTGACGGTGAATAGAATACGTTTATGCATCTCATTCAAAGATGTATATTGTACAATAATATTTCGAGCATTCTGTTTATGGCTGGAAATGCTTTTATTGTTTGCGGCAATGTATGCTCCCTTTGACAATTCTCAGGAATCTTGTTCAAATGCATGAGTGCACTAATATTTACACTCTGGTTATCAGATGTCATTTCTGATAAATAAATATTTATAAATTTGAATCTCTTCAAGTTTTTGTTCGATCAGATTTCATGGAAAATATTAGTCTAGTGGGTTTAAAACATCGTGTAGGTTGAAACCTTAGTGAATTTGTAAATATGGAGCACCTGAAGTTCAATGATGTGAATAGGAAAAGAGACTTGTATGAATTAACTTTCACTGATGCATATACTTATATATATATATACTTTTATGAGAATAATCATATACGTATTCTTACTAGTTATTCATAAGCCTTGTTCTACCAGCTAGATAGATATTAGATATGATAGAGAAGATTTGTAGCTCAGGTGGATGATTTTGATGTGGTTGTGTTCTCTGAGCTGGATAGTTAATTTGCGAAGCTTTCATCACCCTTCTGGGTGACATCTTCAGCGCATACTTCAATTTGAAGTGAGCTTTTAGATTTCTCCACGAGTTTATTAATCATCTCTGCTGGCGACCTTGGACGTGATTGGTTGTTTTTGTCTGTTTTCACACCTCCTAGGTTACTTGTATTGTCACTCATTGTTTCTTTGACTTGAACTTTGACCCTTTGTGTGTGAGGTTTCTTTCTTATCGGTTGATAAATTTTGACTATCTCGATGTGTCTATTGATTGATGATTGACTGGAATGCCAAGCTTCTAAAAATTCTCTAGCATTTTTGTTGTCTCCTCTGTCTAATATTTGAACATTGTCCCAATCGAATTGATGCCCGTGGTTGTCTGTATGTAGTGATATGAGGGAGTGGATATCATGTCTTTTGACAGCTAGCTTATGTTTGTGGATACGAAGACGAAGGGGACGTCCACTTTGGCCAATGTAGTGTTTTTCGCACTTGATGCAGTCTATTTTGTAAATGATGTTGGTTTTATCTTCCTACGCTGTTGAGTCTTTTGGTTGACATAGAATTGAGTGGAGTGAGTTTGTTGGTTTGTGTATGACCTCAATTCCTAAAGGTTTGAAGAGTCTTGTAGTGATTTCTGAGATATCCTTTATACATGGTAAGGCGATTTTCTTTGTGCTTTCCTTGGGGGCTTTTGGTTTGATAGGTTGGCTTGAGGGTATATGTCTTTTGATGAAATTCCGTGGATATCCACTCTTTTGGAAGACGTCTATGAGATAGTTTTCTTCAATTTTCCTCGAGGTGGGAGTGCTGCAATGAGTCCTGACTCTCTTGAATAGTGTTTGTATGCAATTCCTCTTGTGTGCTATTGCATTGTTGCTATTGTAATTCAGGATTCGGTCTGTGTGAGTTGGTTTTCTATAGACTTGAGTTTCTAATTTCCTCATGGTTGTTCTCTTGACTAAGACGTCCGAGAATGGAATTTGATTCTCTCATTCCTCTTCTATTGTGAGTTTGATGTCGTTGAAGACGTTGTTTAACAGTTTGTGAGCTTTATCTAACTCGTTTCTCTTGATAGTTACAAATGTGTCGTCTACGTAGCGTATCCAAATCCCATCAGTTACACACAACCATACAATAGGATGGGATAGGATGACAGTTTTAAAATCACAGGGTATAGGGAGAGATTGAAAACAGAAGCTTTGTTTATCGAATCAGCTGCAAATACATGTAATAGGAATGATTCATCACTTGTCCTCGATATCTAGAAAATTCTACTACCCATACGACAAATAGGAGAAAACAAAGAAAACTATAAAACTCAAGTTTCAGAGTCGTGTGATTACAATTGATATGATTATGAACAATAAATTTTGTTCGAAACGTCATCCAGTAAAGAATACTGTTTCACTGTGTGATATATCCAATAAACAAACTAATATGGATCTACAGTACAGTCCAGCCTGTAACGTTAATTAGGCAAAAGTACAGTTGTGCCGCAAACGGAATTAAATTGAAGCTTTATAAAATAGGACAATCTCATCGGCATTACACATGAAAATAGCATAGACAGAATTAGTCGGAGTGGTAAGATTTGACAGATGTGCTACAACAGAGCTGACTCACTACGAAATTGAGGCGATGAAGTCATTCCTTCAGCAGGACATAGAAGTAGAACAGATAAACTCAAAAATCAGGTACTCGGTTTCGTAATGAAACATTTCAATGTTATGATTTTACCACCGATGCCTTGTGAAGCTGAATTTATTCCAAACGAAGTATATGGTAGCCTGGTAACCGTAAATGTTCATTTAGAAAATAACCATATATTGATGATAGTTAATATTATTGACTGAATGGCCACCACTAACACGAACCAGTGGTGCTTGTTGGCCAGTTAGATAAAAGTGATTGAAACAATGAAAAAATACACTTAACTCGTTTCAGGCCCTGTTCATCGGTGGCGTACTTGGCTCATCAAAGCTGAAAGAACCAATTCACACTGAATCACTTGAACTCAGAATCAGCCTAATTCTTTTAGGTGTCATTCAGCTACTCATATCTGTCAATCAGTAGTTTAAAATGTCAAGCGTAAATTGAAACATATTGAGAAACATAATATACTTCACTTTTAAAAGTTTGTATTTTTGACTGTTTTGTTATTATCACTTGTGAATGAGAGTTGCTGAAAAGATCGACTTCATTCTTCGGAGCACTCGTCTCTTCAGAAACTCTCTGAAGGAATCATCACGTGAATATGAACCTTCTCTCACTTCACTTATAAATAAAATTTTTCCCATAAGCATACATTCCTCATTTCAGAAAATTTCCACTTTCAGTCATAGGGATAGAATCAGGCTTGACAGTAGCATTCAGAGAAAATATCCGCACCTTCGACTTACAACGTGTATGAAATAAATATGAGATTATAAATAATAATTTGCCAATCACAGTGGAGCAGAGATTATTCACAACAACCAATATTGTGTCAGAATATGAACAGAAGTTGCTGGTGACTATATAATCAAGCGATAAAGATTAGGACATACTTTAGAGTGATAAACAAATAACCATCCGAGAGTGGTATAGTGAAAGGAAAATTTTCAGTTAAGAAGTATAAGTGATGACCAAGTGATGATAAGTGCGGATCAACACGACTAACTAGTACTGCTGCTATGTCCCTATGCATATTCACCAGTGATGTTATTATTAAGCATGTCCAGGGTGGCGAACTTTAGGCTGAGAAACAGTGTGACTTCAAGGTGGGTCATTCTGGCTTGATTACATTTTCTCACTGGAGGGAACTTTCTGGTCGTCCCAAGCCAATGTTCTACGGAATTCTACATCTGTCAATATGCCTTCGTATGAGGGTAATTTGTGAAAGGGGTAATCATATTCGGAATCAGTAGAATTGTAGGAAACTAGACTGAGTAATTCCATGGAACATGATAAAAAAACGCTTACAATGGGAAGATTGCTTTCAGCAAAGAAATGTGAACCACTTTTATTTTTGACTGAAAGGAGTAGTTTCTTTACATAAGAAGGTGCCACACACGTCTGTTTTGGCCTACGAAAGTATTTCACTACACATCTTATTCAAATAAGTCGCCAAAAATCATGTCAAAAACATGAGCTTCGTTATCTGCGTATGCAAAGAGATTGCTTGAAACCCAAAAGGCCCTCAACAAATACTAACAGAAATATTTGTTAAGTGCAATCGAATTTCTGCTGTTCAGCTTCAAAATTACTTTGTCCAGTCGACAGTTTGCATCACAATCATCAAGTCAACACAAAGAGTTCAACTTAGAATGCACACTTTGTCGTCCTTTAGATATGTTTTGCTTATACAATCATATAATGTATAGACTATTAGTAAACTCTGGACACTATTCAGTGAGAACATTTATCTAGTGAAGCTGTTCATCAGCAGATCCCCTTTAATCATAGATTAGTATGTATAGAATGATGAAGTAAAAAAGATCGATTGTGCAATATTGTTATTTATTAGTAGGCTTTGAGAAAATTGTTTGATATTACAGAGTCCAACAACACATGTTATAAGTGAAAGTAAAAAAAGTGTCTATTATTTTTTGTCGTGTAATAAAAAAGTAAAATTGGTCTTCTTTGAAATGATGCAATCAGTCACCGCAACGCGAAGATAGGCCGAAGTAACTGCTAGGTGGATTCACAAAAAAAAGAAGAATTGGATTATGATTAGGGCGAAAAATCATGATATTAATCGAAACAATAGAACACATTTACAAGCAAAATCACATATGTTCGTTAAATGAATATTTTTTTAAGAAAATACAATTGAAAAATGAAGCGAGAGTAACCTTGAGTGATATAATTTCAACTTTCCAAAAAATACAAATATTACAATAATTGTGGAAATTGAAGAAAAATTCCTAGCAAGTGAAATATAAAATAAATCGAAAATTAAGCATAATAAACCAAAAAAAGTTGTATATAACTTAGACTCACGAGAGAAAAACATTAATTTGAATTTAATAAATAGATTTTGACATGTTAACTAAGAAAATAGGAAAGAAAACAGACAGGACGTTTAGTCTGCGACAGAGAAGCACACGACAATTCATCAGTAATTACAATCGGGTGTGAGAGTGTGCTGACCAAGCAATTCAATACTGGCTTCTGCTCACACCGCGTGGTTGACACTTTCGAATTCTGGTCTCCACAATTTTGGCTTCCCCAAGTAGCCTGAATTACGGTCTACTGAGAGTTCAGTTGTTCCGATAGAAGTACAACGAGGAATTACTCTCATAAATATATCAGAGATGCAACGTTTGAATTTACTCAAGATGCGAAAAAGATCTTTTTGCAATTTATCAGAAAACTTTTGAAAATGGTATTCACTCGAATTCACAATGTAAAATGAACAATTCTGCTGCATCTGTCCTAATTATTTAACTTATATATTCCAATTATTCATTGGGCGTATATCTGTTTATGTCACGTTGGATGAAAGTAATTCTCGTGAGTGAAACATGACTCTTCGTAATACTATCATCTATATATATTTGGTCAACACATTTCGAGCGAACAAACTTGAAACATACATTAATTGGGATGAAAGCATATATTGAACTATTTCCATTATCCTAAAATTATTTAAGTATGTGTTGAAAAATGTTCACAAAAGTTCATCCTAGGCGTATTTCCACTTTATCAGGATTATATTTGCAACTGCATTATGATATTGTGTACTCTTGATTTCACCAGCAGTTTATAGGTTGTAATCCACAATAACTTTGCTCAACATGTAATTTTCAAATCCATGTCAAAACAGCATGTGGCATTTCCTGAAGTGTCAAATCCTCATGAAGCTGATATTTAAAAGTTTTCAAATTTTTCGGTGTATCATTATGTTAAAAAAAGTTTTCAACAGTGATACTTACAGTTATAGTTCCTTATCGCATCATTCAAAAAATCTATATTCAAAATAAATGCACATATTTGAAAGGTTTCAAATGCAGCTATTTATGTAAATACACAGGATAAATAACACAAAAATTGCCCGTTCATTCTTTCTTTCTGAGGACATAAGCAAACAGTGAATATCACTTTATCACAATATACTTTGTGTCATTGCACAACGATTTCATAATTTGTTGTGCCTATTCAGATCGGTTTTGTACACGTATTGAATTTCATTGACGAATGGTGAGTTGAAACAACCTGTTCAGAAACCAGTAACAGCCTAAGAGTCTTTGTGAGGATTGCTTCTATTTGTGATTAGCGTGATTGTCTACTGACAAGATGGACGAGAGATTACAGACAAAAGAAGAAAGAAAGTTTCATTGTCGACTGGAGGAGTTGATGTCTGTGTTTGAGAAAGACACGACAAGCTAGTGGTGATTACAACCATGTCCGACAGTATGCTGACTGTGGAGTGCAACACTGCTTTCTGCTAACACTATATGGTTGTTTCATTTGAATTCTCGTCTCCACCGAACTGACTTCGACAAATCGCCTGCATTACAATCTACTGAGAGATCGGGTGTTCCGTTATGGTCACAGAGAGTTACGCCCACGCGAACTATTTAGAAAGGCACAGTTTGAATTTACTCAGCATGTGCCGAATGCTATTTCACACCTAGTTTGTGCCCTCACATTCAACACATTTGAAATTCCCCACTCTCATGCCTATTTCTGTTGCATCTGCCTAGTGAATTTAACTGCTTGTTTCCATTTATTCATGTCAGTGTTCATCAATTTGTTTATGTCACGTCGGTTGAAACATTCTCTCGTGAGTGTATCTTGACTCTCCGTAATACTATCATCTATATAGATTTATTCAACGCATGTTGAGCGAACAGACTTTGATACTACACTCATTGGGATGAAACCACATGTTGACTTATTTTCAATATCATAAAATTATTTATGTGTATGTTGAAAAGTGTTCACAAAACTTCTTCCTGCATAGTCTCATTTGATCAGGTGTATATGTGCAGTTGCTTGGTGATAATTTTGCACTCATACTTTCACAAGCAGTTTATGGCTTGTTATTCACAATAACTTTGTTGAAAATCAATTTTTCGGATCCATGTTCAAATACCATATGCCATTCTCTGAGTTGTAAATTCCTCATCATACTGATATATAAAATTTGTCCATATTTTACTGTGTGATCTGAGAATAACCAATGGGATTACGTTCGTGATACTTACAGTGAAAATGCGCTGTCAGATTATTCAAAATAAAAATGTAGATATTTGAAATTACTTTCAGTTACACAATTACGCCATTATGTAAATACATTGACTACATAACCAATCACTTACCCGTTCATTCTTTCTATGTGAGAACATAAGCATCCTGAGGATATCACCTCTTCACCTTATTAGTTTGTTTCATTGTAAAACATTTTCATGATTCGTTTTGACTATGCAGATCAGTTTTTTACACGTATTGAATTTCATTGACGAATGGTGAGTTGAAACAACCTGTTCAGAAACCAGTAACAGCTTAAGAGTCTTTGTGAGGATTGCTTCTATTTGTGATTAGCGTGATTGTCTACTGACAAGATGTACGCGAGACTGAAGAGAAAAGAAGACAGAATCTTTCTTTGTCGACTGGAGGAGTTGACGTCTGTGTTTGAGAAAGACACGACAAGCTAGTGGTGATTACAACCATGTCTGACAGTATGCTGACTGTGCAGTGCAACACTGGTTTCTGCTAACTTTATGTTTAGCCAGATTTTTGTCCCAGCAATAATATCAGTTGTTTTCAGTTGCATTTTTCCTCTCTTTTTCGCAATTTAATTAGTTCTGCTGAATAAATATTTCATTATTTAATGGACAGTACATTGACTAACATGAACATTTTTTTTCAGTCTCTTTTGTATATTTGTGTTTGTAAGATTTTGATAATTCAGTTTAATATTATAAGTTTGTTTTGAACTGTTTCCACCTGACTTTTCCTAATGTCTACCATGTCTGCTCTTGTGAAACTCAACCAATTTCATAGGATAACGCAGAAAGACAGATGTGTAAACTCAAGTTACACGGTTCAATATAACTTAGGTGAATCAGTATAACTTTGACATCATTGTGGATTCAATTAAGTGATGAATAAATTTAAAATGTTGAACGCCAATGAGAGGAAACTACGTTGAATATGTCAAATTCTACTTGATACAAGGTTTTACTTACGTGCTCCGCTTTGCTTGATGAATATTGTGAGCACTTGAACAATCAGCAACAGTACACAGAACCTCCTCTTCATCATCATCATCTTCTTCTTTACCGTAAACGTGTAAACAAAGAAAAACAAGTCTTTATATAGTTTATTAAGTGACCTAATTTACACTTGCCACGTGTAAAGCAATAAAGATTTCTAAAAATAATACAAAGTGCATCCCGTTTCTTTGTGAGTGTGGCATGATAATAATCACAATTATAATCATATATCTGTGAATGTTGTTTTTTTATTTATAAGGTCACCGGAATGAAAGATTACTAGCTCAACAAAGAATAGATGAGGTGATTCCAATCGGTGTTTATTGAGAATTTTACATAATTTTCTTAAGCATATAGATTATTTTCGATGATGTGCACATACGAAAATACTCCAAACATGAAAACTCTGAAGTGTAATGGGTTCGTTAAGGAATAGTTCAGCAACATATCACTTTCTCAAATGATCTAAATAATGAGTACAATAATAACATCTGAAATTTTAAACACTGACATTGTAAGTAAGACAAGAATCCTTTCTTTTACACAAGTGTCAGGTCTCTTTGTAAATTCCTGAATATATTATGTCGCATATTTAATGGGCTGCACAATTTATGCATAATTGGGAGTTAACAAAAATACAACTGAATAACTTCGCTCATTGCCATTCATCACGAAAATCACTGATAAATCTCTCTAATTAATCAGTTAATTCGATTGAATCACCTCCTGAGACCAAGTTTGTGGTTCAGTTTCCGATAAAAATTTCCTTACACATATTCGCAATAGACTTGCGTTGACAAATTGATGCACGTTGCAGCAAATCAACAAAAGATGTAGTACAAGCAACTAGATGTAGTTGAAATTCAAACTCATCTCACTAATGCCTGGTAATGAATCCATCGTGTTTGGCAAACCAAGGCGACAGGCAGGTGAGAGACAAATATTAATTATTACTTCTAAATGTCTGATCAAGCTCAAAAGCAGTTCATCTGAATTACAATGATTTTTGAAAGAAAAGTTATTCAACAAAATCATTTGGAGACTTCAGAGAGCTCGCGTTAATTATTCGGCATAAGATCATCGCTAAGACGTAAAACATATTCTAACTGGTATTTCAAGCGATGTCTCCAATGAACATAATATTATCCTACTGATTATATCAACTGCGAATGCTATGGTTACAGGATATGTAGGCATGGAGAAGATCTAGATTTTCCTCCACCGTCATAAAGGCCAATGAACCTGAGAAGCTTAAGCTTTGTTTATCTTTGAATTCCAGGCTATATGTTGAGGTCTGAAAAAGAGAGAATAATGGTATCTCTAACTATGATACCAAAACAGATTTTCGCACAACAGAACAAAGACAGCTATTGTCCCTATGCGTGCCAAAAATTTGAAATTGCTGAACGCTGTGGCTGGTTAAAGTAAGACATGTTTTCAAGTTTCCTTCTAGATTCCAGGTTCTTAAACGTCAATCTATGCATGACTACTGAATGAAAGTGATAAAGTAAAAGTCGCACTGGATGGATGTCAAAAATTATATAATAAGACGTGACTAGTTTTGAATCGATTCACCGAGATATACAACTGACATTCACGTATATGGATATAAATGCTAAGATGAGTCAGTCAGCAAATGCTTTCATCTGGATATGATAGTCATCAACAACCTTGAGAAGAAGCAGGTTCATTTGTTGAATGACACCTAGGTCGATGAATTTCGAGGTCAGTGTGTTTAAAACGGCGCGCAATTTTACCAGTAAGCAATGTGGTAAGATGAAAATTTGAGAGGTATACGTTTATGATCAATCAATTCACATAACACGGCCTTCACTTCGCTTGGTGATCTGTACGTATAAATGACAAGAGAAGATCAATCTAGACTATGCTAAGAAGATTCGGTCTCTGTCATACTGCGTTGAACTTTGCGCAATCAGTCTTCCTTGACTATACACAGTGAACTGAATTCTCAATAACCCGAAACGCATTGATTCAGAGTTCTTTGTTTGTGCGACCAGTCGACATGTGATGGAATTCAGCATTCATTCAACTCATAAAATTCTCAAGGTAAGATAAATTGATTTGGAGTTTCGTAAACATGATTGCTAACATAATCCAAGTCTTATTAAGATAGCCACCTATGGATTTTGATGTTATTTACGTTTAATGCAGTCATCAGGAAAAAATAAAATCGATATTGGAATGCCGTTTCCTGAGTGGAAATATGATGGTGCCCGCAGTCATCGTATTTATTTCTCAATGGTTGCTTCCAGAATCATGACTGCAAATTTTATTTCTCACAAAAGAATTTCTATTCCATCATGTTCGGAATACTTTTTTTCATATCGAAGTATATGACAGGTGTATTCATTCGACGGGCAACTGACTGAATACTTTTAAGTATTGGTTTGTAGGGATTTGATTGATTGGTTACAGGATTTCATCATGAGCTGACATAGGTTAAGGAACCACTGGAAAAACAGCTTGCAGTACTGAACAGCTGTCTCGTCCTCGTTTTGCACACTCTATCTGGACGCACCCACCTCCAGGGTTCAAACCCATGACCTTCTGGTTACAAGGCGACCTCATAGACCAGTAAGCCACTGGGATCCGATCCAACGGCCAGTCAATGAATTCTAATTTCTGCCGATTCACGACATAGCTTGACCGCCAGCGAATGTCTTCAGCAATTTTTTGTCCTCACACACGACCCACTGCTCCCTGTTGCTCACGATTTCCTACTAGAACTCAGGTAAACAACTACCTGAATAATTCCAATCACTAGCGAGCATCTCATTGATATTCTGGTAATCGTTTGGAGAAACTCTACCCAGAGCAATGGAAGTGCATTGAATAGAAATTACTTAAAGATGGATTTTGGAGGGTATATAGTTACCTGTCCATAGAATGAGCATTTCTGCATGCCTTTTAATAATAATAAAAATAATCATAGTCATAAAAAAAATAATAAGTATAGTACCTTCGAATCTCAGAAGGGACATGAGTTCATTCAAGGTTGCAGATACGCCTTGCTGACGAGTGCCAACTAGCACGAAACTTAGGTCCAAGGCTTCCTCCCGATTGCTTCCAACCATCTAATATCATCATGCCTTTATTTTGTACAGCTTTTATATTATGCAACATTTTCAACATAGTTTATTCCATGACATTTTCTCTTCATCCAGGGTTTTTGAAATAAAATTTCACGTGAAGGTGGACCATGTGAAACACTGTTGCCTGACGTGGAGCGCAAACCAAGAGATTATAATTTCTCTCCTTTGTCTTCTTCGGTAAATGGATGCAATTTAGTTGATTGGAAATAAGTGAAGTATCACGAATCCATTCTGTGAACCAGGGACACAACCAAACAACAGCTTTCTCTCGCATTTCAACACTCTCAAATCCAGGATTATGTTTTATTGCCACGATAACAGGAGCTTGCATATCAGCAAGTTGTAAGCACATTAAATACTACTCAGAGTATTAAACCTAATTGAAAGTCATGCTTTATCACATTAAAACAAACCAAACAGGAGAAAGTATCTGTGAAATATCAATGAATTTATCGGTGACCCAAATTTAAGGAGACCACCAAGAAGCCATTACATGTTTGCGGCTCACTGTTTTGGTCGACTGTACCATGTGATTAGCACTCCCACGTTTTCTGAAAGTCACAGTCGGATGATGAATACCTGAGGTGTAGGAACACGTGAAATGGGACTTTCCAGTGACTTTGAAATGGTGATGAATTTTCTCACAAAGTAAGTAATTACAAAGTGATTGGCATACTTTCAGTCGCATTCAGTGTTTTCTCAAAGTTGAACTACAAAATGGGAATGGGATATTCTAGGTCGGATAATTATATAGCATGTAGTTCTTATCGTCCTCAGAGTCTGTATCCCTACACTCAGTAGGACCAACTTAATCTTTATCGAGTAACGTTGATTCTGTCATGAGGTTTATATATTTATTGGAATCTTTGACTCCTCTGCCATTGTCTTCTTTTCATATCTGTAAAAATTCAAACGAATCAATCTTTGCTCTAAAAATATCGGATTCCCTACTGTCTAGATAATTCTTGTACTGCCTGACTACCTTGATTAACTAGATTGTGTGCACTCAACTATCCTGAATCGCATTTTGCCGAGTGACAGAACATGCTTGTTAAATTTATTTGGAGAATGAAGAGTCAATTAATTTCCACCTCATGTACAATTACAGTATGCAATGGAAGCCAATATTGCAGTTGATTTCAGGATCAGTACACTACTGTGCACCACAACGAATTGGTGATAGACGGATGTGCTGGAATTACTTATCACTTACAAGTGTGATTATTTTCTCTACTATTCAATCTGTAATAGTAATACACACACCATGGTATAATCAAATTTTGTGAATTGTGTGACCTTAAGCATAAAATAAATTAAAAATAATTATGGAGAGAAGTACCCTTTATCATGAGAACAATGTGAAATGAGTTTCATCTCTTTCAGTCCAAATTATTCTGAATAGGTTTGTAGAGAAAAAGAGTATAGCATATGTTGTTTATCACTTGAGCAAAATATAATTATACATACATAATTTCATTTTAGATGGTTCTATCAGAATATATATTGTCCTCACTCACTTACACTTGATATGTGTGTAGGTTATACTAATGTAAAATTGAATGTAGTTAATGATGAGAGCCATTTCGACGAATTTATTAGTGCTTGAGTTGGAAATCATTCACTTATATAGATAGAAAACGACTGTCACACTGAGATGAACTATTTTACTCCTCTTCTACGTAGAACTAATCTGCAGTTCCATCACCATGACGAAAAATGAAGTGGATACATTCCAGTGGCTAGGCTTCATCTCAATAGTCCTCAATTACCTAGCCATGTGAAGAAAACTCAAAAACATTTAGATGAAAGAATTCGATACACATGAAGTAAGTGACTATTATTTGACCGAGATCAAGATTGCAAATTTTGGATTAATACAATATACTCTGGGTGATACGTTCATCTTAGTGCCACTTCAGAAGTTTCACAACTGGCTGATTCATGAAGTTCAAGAAAATTCTATGGTGCATAAAATTAAACTGTAGGTCTACATAACCCAGACTATGTGTTTAATTAGCTGTTCTTGGGTAATCTTCCGAGTGTTTTCAGTTCACTCCAAATCGTGTCGTCAATATATAGGAAAATTTTCAATGTAAATACTGAGAAAACTTACATATCACCAAATATGTAGCCTAAACTAACTCAGTCATGCGCTTCAATCCTCGTTGTATCATTTTGGCTCTCCAATACCAGAGGGGAGTGTGGTTGATGTTTATATTTCTTGCATTTTAATATGTTGTGCAGTTCATCTCCTATGGTGTACGGGGTGCAAATTCTGCGAACTGTGTAGCAAAGTGAACGGATCAGGTATTGCTTGGTGTATACACCAATCTCAAGAGAATCCTCGTCGAGAATTGTTATCCAGAACGATTTATTGCAAGATCTATGAATCCTAGACCACAAAAGCCGCTTATGCTCAGCGTCCCAAACTGACTACTCTACCTGAACATTCAATTCACTGCGGAAACACGAAAAATTTGACTGTCGCGCTCACTTAAGAAAACCTTCTTCGTAGCTGAACTACGACTAACCTTCTCCATAAAACCTATGATTCATGTGAACGTGAAGGATAAGCTACTACTGCTGGCCTCATCACTGTGTATTTATCAGTTCATCTGCTCGTGTGAACCCAGGTATGTCGGCCGTACCCAGCGTTCGCTTTCCAAACGTATCACTGAACACTTACCAAAAAGGTTTTTTACAAAGTAGAAAAACGATGAATTCACAGCTCTATCTTAGAACATCTGATAAATTCAAGAAACCAAGGTACACCGCAAACAAAATTCAAAGTCGTCTACAGAATACGAAGTAGTCTTCCTAGAAGTGTACGAATCAGACTTCTTCAAACTGTACAAGCAATGGAGATTCACTTGCTAAGTCCTGAACTCTGCATACAGAAGAAGTTCGTCCAATCACTGTACCTGTAATGGACGTTATCCATCTTATTACCCGACAAGTAAATTCTACCTCATCTTCTATTTCTTTTCTGTCTCTTCATTAGTACTACTTTGTCTTCTCAATTGTAATATTTTACATTTTCAACTTTCTTGTTATCTATCCCCACCTGATTTAATTTCTGCATCACATTACCACTGTTACTGACTTGAACAACGCTCAATTTCTAGTCATTTATGTCACGTCATCCAATTTATTTGCTCAATTTGAGTTCTAACTTAATTGATATTATTCTCTACCCCACTTCTACTTAGTCTTTACTGTAATCACCTATGTTGCTACCCTGACTTAAGTTGAAATATTTCAGTCAATTAGAGTATGTCATCTAACTTAATAACTCAATCTTACCATAGTCGCTATCTAATTAACCTTGTTTGTATATTAGATCATTCTTGTATTACATGATCAATTATCCAAACTTGACAAACCTCATGTACACACACACACAAAAGAAATTTTATATGAATGCGGTTGTACAGCTATGTGAATGAATTCGCCGAAAAGAGTCTCTTCGCTGAACGTCTTTTCTTTTTCATACAACTGTATAACTGCTAAATGTTGACCTAAACACTTGTCTAAGTACCACTTTCTTTTTATGACAAACACTTATGTCTCACCGAATGTCCTGACGATTCATCACAAACATTTCACTCTTGCAAAGGATAAAATATGTGTTCAGTAATTACAAGCGAAAACACATCCCCGTTACCTTGTTTAATATTCACCAATCATTTCTACTTACATATCTGAGAATAATGCCAACCACTAGATCATGCATTGATGTTTATGAAGGTAAGCAATTTCAGTCTCGGTCAAATCGTATTTTCACGTCTCGATGCTTGATGTAATATGAAGGTTGTCTATTCTTCCACTACTTCACTGCTGGGAACGCAATTTCTAAGGAGGGGAATCGTATCTTCGAATATTTCAGTTCCATTGTCTGATTTTATAGTGTTTCTTTCTGTTTTTATTTATTTATTTACTAAAAGGAGTGAAACGTGAATGTCGAATATTTAAAAAGTAGTGATATTTGGCGATGCTTGCACTTAGAAGCCTCCCTTTCAGCATATCCTGTCATAAGGCAAGTAACGATAGAGGATCTACACAAAGATATAAACGATAAAACTAGATAACATCGTGTTTGTGCAGAGTGTTGATATTCTCTGAGACATGCATTGTGAATTTCTCCCGAAAGAAATCCTAAACGATAATCCAAACTATAGATTTAACCACACGTAGAGTGACGCGTAAAGTCCGAAATACAGGATATTCTGCAATACGGTACTTTATTACATAAAAATAGATATATAATATACAAACATCAAAATATGAAGTGTCTGTGGCTAAATGCCGTCAAATTCACAACCACTGTGCAGTCAACAAGTAAAAACAGCAATGTTGTGTCAAGGTCGATCCACGTGTCGGTTCAAACGGCCCGCGAATGCCAAGCAAGGAATAAACAAATATGAACAAACAACTTTCAATAGTAAAGCATACACTATAGGGTAAGGTCACCAAATAATGTTTAAGGAGAAGAAAAATAAGAACTATACATTAATAGAATGATAATAGAACAAGTAATTTAACTGCAGTTGTAAGCAAATGTTATTGTTATAAATTGACATATAAAATTATACTACTTACTAATGGCAAGTAGTATAATGTTGAACAAAGGAAAGATTGAGAATGGACAGGTAGGAAAGGAATTAACATGCATAAACAATCTAACTAGACCTTCTCCATTCAACAACAATAAAATTGGACATAATATGCAGATATGCTGAATTCAAGAATTAGCTAGCGCATAATGAATAACAGGAAAAGTGATGTTAACAACAAATGAAGGAAAATGAACTACTTACTTTAAAACAGAGTGCAGTTAGTCAGCTGTAGTATTTATAGGAGTTTTGTATAACGGTCTCACTAGATTTGAAGTACATTCATCTCGCTCTGTTTACTTTGATTTGTCCTTTGCTTTCCGTTCATTTTGAAGTGTTTTTATTATTCCTAACTACTAAAGGTTCTAAGTATCTTCCCGAACATATTCCATTGTTAGTGTGGGTCAATTGTTTTTTTCAAACAAATATCAAAGTTTGTGGAAACAAACTGTGAACAAATAAAGAAATTAACACTCATGAAAAAAAATTGGATAAACACTCACACAGATTTCATGTGTTGAATCTCATTAAGATTCTGTCCGTTCTCAGTATTTTAAGCAGACTCTTTATTCATTTACTCACACTCCTATCTAAGAATATGATGAAAATACGTTGTTCTGATTAATTTAACTTGTGATATCAGGTTGATATAAATATTGTTCACTTATGAAGAAAAACCGCGAGAAATTCGAACTAAGCGTACCACATTTCATCCGTGCAGTCTTAATATTCTAAATATGTGATGTGGATATTTACTGATTTCACATCAGGATAGGCTAACACAGAACCTGAGTTAAGTCAGCTATTGATTTTGAACCTATTTGCTCAACAATAACGTGAATTAAAATGAAGAGCCATAAGAGATTCATTGCGTGGTTGTCAACTAAGCAAAGTCACATCACGTATTTCGACATTCGCAGAATGAGATTAGAATATTTTCACAAATAGCTAGGGAACCATGTAAATTCTTTTGCCTAAAGTCTGCATTTTGTTTAGCAAGTTAAATGGGTTGGTGCTTGTTGTGTTGTTTTCGAACAGAAACATCAGTGCAGATAGAAAAATGCTTGATTGTCGAAGATTCGAAGAATAGTCCTGAAGAGCTTGCACATGGAAATTTGTCCGATGAGCTTCGCAGTGTTGAAATCCGCGTTGATTACTATCTAATGACCATACTTTTACTAAGGCACAATCTAAGTTGTTAACGAAAACGATTGTTTTACTACCAACAATGCTCACTGAAGTTAGTGTTAATGTTTTTTAATATTTTTAGTACAAAGTTGATTGTAGGAATTTCAGAGTTCTGCACGCGACTATGCAACAAGCCTCAATGAAACAGAAGAATTTATTTGAGAATATTTGAACTGAATAAGTTTGAAGTGTTGTTTTTGAAGTTCAAAATAGCCACTGTCATGCACTGCCTTCTGTCAGTAACAGATAGTGAAAATATACTTTATTACGAATCTTTGTACGTTATCAGCCTGTCATTGTAAAGACGGGCTATTAGGAATCATAATTCAGTCCCTCACATCTGGCCTAAATGAATCCATAGCTTCAAAGCCTGATGTGCACACTGTCGACAATTTCTAGCAACATACTGATGAATAGTGAATTATGTCACCACTGAAATAGAAACGCTATGATGACGCCTATCTAGCACATGTCTTAACCTTTACATAATACTGAGAGGATAAAAGCCTAAATGCGTCGATAACCAGTGACTTTTAAATTCATGATTACAATTTTGCTGTTATCACAGTGAATACGCAGTCATTCGCTCCTAACGTGCCGAATATGAATTTATTTTAGGTGTAATATAGTTACCAGTAAAATACCAAAAAACCTGACAGTGAGTGACTGCTCTGCTCAGAATGCATCCTTGGATGAGAGTTAACTGTTCTTCATTAATTTACTTTGTACTCATCGTTCACCATCCGTTGAATTATCTTTCAAAATATTGTGTTTTCTTCGAAGCCTTTTATTAGTAAAAAACGTCACCTTCAACTGTTCTGTTCAACAGTTTTAAACGTTAACGTTTGATCCTGAGATCAGATAGCCTATCACACATTTTCCTCCAGGTGAAACAAGTAAAAGCTCATCCAGCTAAGATTACATTAGGCATTCACTATTCTATGAAACTAGTGGTATGCAAATAAAGCTGTAAGTTTTGCTGTGATATTATTTATTGAAAAAATTTCAAAAAGCAACTGTCATAAAATCAATATGTAACATGCATATTTTGACAAATATATCAGCACAATAAATGAAATATGGATGAAAAATTGGAAGATGTGTTTTAGCATAGGTAACAGATGATAAATTCATTAAAGGAAATCTGAGATAATAAGCGCTGCCTACAAAAAAAATAAAACAACATATCAACTGGTATGGTTTGAGCACTATAACTTTCTAATCAGCTTGTTAACCTGTTGTGTCATTAAAAATAAATCTAACAATTCAACCAGTACAATTTTAGATGCTGTCAATGGGAAATATGATTCATAGTTGTTTTAGTGATGAGGTTAATGATTTGAAATGTATGATGGCAGTGATTCATTGAAGAGGAAGGTTATGGCATAATTGACATTCGTTTCGCAAATAGGTAAGATAGCAATCTGTTCGAACTTACTAAATCTACAGCAGTGTTCCTAACGTCAGCCACCAGTGCAATCCAAAAAATTCTGAAATGTGGTACGATGATTGTTAGAAATTGTGCCTCTTGTGAAAACGTAAACGAAAGGTGTTAGTACGACTTAAAGTAAATGAGGTGAACCAAGACAATGTGTTTGCCAATGCAAGTGTTGAACTCTGGGCACAGTAGAAGAATCAAATTTCATATGAGATAAGTTCATTTTAATAATAATCACACAGTGATGCAGTAATAGCTACTGGATGACGTTTCCAGTATAAATTATTGCTCATAATCATTTCATTTTAGTCCCACATCTTCACATATTGTCTAATATTTAGTTTCTTTCTCTCCATCTCTACAACTTCCTTTTGTTGTTTTTTGTCACTTTCCATATCTCCGGTATAGGCGTTGTGTCATTCCGATAGCAAGGGTGCAGTGTTGATCCGATAAACAAAGCTTCACTACAATTGTAAAATGTAATATGTGCAGGTTGAGTAAGATGCTGGTCGCTGCATCTTTTTCATCGAATCTACACCTAACAATATGCAATATGATAGACGAAATGTTAATACCAGAAATGTGGAAATATCATTAACAATTACACCAAAAAGTATGAAACAAGGAAATTTTGCAAACATAGTTTGAAAGTTATTTTAATTATTGCCTTGATACGATTATGAACATTTTATTGTGTTCGAATTGTTGTGAATGTATAATACTGCATCACTGGGTGCTTCGATCAGATAAATTTATTCTGAGATGGAAAATTACATGTACTTCAGACTTCCAGGTATTAACGAAAAGGAGTGGTGTGATGGACGAATTTCCTGTCTTTATTTCATTTGACCCCACTCTATGCCCACTTGTAGTACTGTATTTTATCTCGCTTCCTAATATACTGGTTGTGTAATTCATTTTACACTGAATATTGCAAGTCACTGAGTAACCCTTATTTTAAATTAAATCCAGCTTCATTATGAAATCAACTGTCATGCGAATCAGACGTGTTTACTAATTTCAGTGTTTACTCAATATTAGACTTTGAATCTCGTCATTAATAAACGAAATATTTGTTGAATTCACATATAGAGTAAAAAGTCTTTATTTTATTAACTAACAATTACTGAAAAACACTGAATAATTTCAGAGTTCACAGTTCTAAATCGTCGAGACTGTAAGGCTAACTCAGCCTAATGAATAAGTGGAGAGTAGTGAAGTAAACAAAATAAGCCCTAACATTACAATCTTCATCGCCTGAAAATGTTTACATTATTTCACTACTTATTGTAATAAGCGTTGAACAAAGTCCATTATTCAAAAAACAATAACAATAAATCTACCTTTCATAAGTGATTTGAGAATTGTTTCTTTTTTAAACATTGAGAAGTTAACTAAAACGATTTGTCTATTCGTGTGCTTCACAGTTTAGTGTATATAAGTAGTCAGTAGGAATCAACGATTGCCACAATGACAAAAAGTATCATACGTATATCCTGTGTTGGATATTTTTCGCTAAATTTGAAATTTTTCTAGATGATTTACTACGCATATTTGAATCATTTCACGTTCTGTCTTTAGTCTGGAGATTTCTAGATTATATTTCTTTTAAAACAAAATACTCATATCCACAACTACTCTCTCCCTTTATTACTGACTATTTCGAAGTGTTCCCTTTAGTATGTAATGCTTATCATGGAAGCTCATGCTAGCCACCTGAAAACGTAATCACCTATTACAGCAAATCCATTGGTGATTGATGAAAATCGTAGTTTGGGAAGAACAATATATCCTTATTTACAATCGCCTTTATGCATCACAAAGTTTCTGATTTGCAGTTGTCAGCATTCGCACATCAACTTTAATTTAAAGACAACTTCGTGACTACACTCATCAATCATTACCTGAAGGTGTTAGTCTTACATCATTTTTCATGAAAATCATCAATGCAGATAATTATTCTCTACAATTAGCATATATTCCATTTATTTCAGTTGAATAGCACCTCTGCAACAGGTTAAAAACGTGTAGTGAAGGGACAATTAAATCGTTGACATTAACTTCAAAATGCATGAAAAGGACGTAAACAACTGATCATTGAACTAGAGATAGAGAGCAAAGCAGTAACATATATTGCTTCAAAATTATCGGATGTAAACTGAACGTACGTTTATTAGAGTCAACATAAATAAAATTAGCTGAAATTGTTTATTATCTGCAGGCTATTTTCCCTTTATAAAGCTCTCTTCCTTCATAACAGCATGAAGGAGTAATAGTGGCCGTTAGGGATTTTTTGGTTTATCGACTTATTATAAATATTCTGCGATACCTCTTTTGACACACATTTCATCTGATAAAAAACGTGTAAGGCCTGAATCTGCTAAATTATTGTGAATTATTTAGTGAACAGCCCACTTCATTCTTGCATTCAGTAACATAGTGTTTTTATCATATATATTTAATTGAAGTTATACTTCAATATTTGAAGAATACTGAAGTTATTCACTGTGAAAGTAGGAATAATAGTGGATTTCACAGCCCGAAGAAAATGTCTATCTGACTAATTATCGATAAGACGAAAATGACGATTACTCTGAAAAATGTAGTTGAAGGTATTACAGGATCTCCAAAGATTGGAGCAGAAACTGTTCAGTATAGAGTTCATTGTAAATCTAGTAGAAAATAAACGCACTGACGACTCGAAACACAGTCATCCAGTAAACGTACATCATGAAAGAAACTATCACACGAATAAAGTTAATGTAACTTCATCATTTTTTGACTTTTTCAATATTCCATTGTTATATGAATTAGCCACCTGGTTGATAGTAGAAAAATATTTTCAGTCGTGATTTAAATTATTAAATAAACATGCAATAGACGACTTGATTTTCCTTCTGAATATAAATATTACCAGTTAATAAACACTTCAGCATGAATGTAAACAAAGTTTGAGACAAAGTTCAGAGAATTAGGTGAATATATATTTACATATAAGTTGAGCAATGATGCAAGTCCATTTCATAGCGTCTGGTGTAAGATGATTGTTATTTTAGAGGTAAGCACTTCAGTTCTTATGATTTGTAGTTACTATCACTTTCTTGTCATCAATGGCTGCATTCTTCGTTTAATCTTAGGCATTCTTATTTCATGATTTCATGGTTTATGAGGTTTAATATTTGATATGTATATTGAGCAGTCATCACAACATCAGAGAATCTGTTGATTTACGCCTTTTAATTCTTTTTAGGGATTTTATTGACACATCCCATTACTGATTGCAATTCCGAACATAGTGCATATGTGAGGACAGGCTTTTAGAAGAACTGTTATGGTGAATGAAAACTGTCAATTCACACGCTGAGGGTTGTCATGTTTCCATGTGTATACCGATAGTTATTTCAGGCCGAATTTTTGTCTCTGAAATATTTCAATCTTATTTCTTGTTTGATATCAACTCCAACTTTTGAATTTTTACGATATGAAATTGTCACACAATTAACATATTCATCGATGACATCGCTCATATATCTAGGCAATGTTTATGCATTAAATCATTCATGCTGAGAAATAAGGACATATTGGTTTCATCTAAAATCAACAGTCACCAAATTTGTAACCACTGTGAGCAACGCTTCAAAATAGCTTTCTTGATTTTGTTTAGAATCAGTTACCTATGGACACTATCAGAATTTTTACTAACATGAACTAAATATTTTTTCTTCAGGCAAACGAAAGTTTTGGTGCTCAATGGAAGGCTTATGCAGCAATCGGTTGTCTGTAAGTCTTCAATTTCCGTAATCTTTGAGAATAACACTATTAACTGAAAATGGCTTAAAATACCTTCACATCACTTCGTGATTATAACCTCAAAACTCAAATCTTGAGATGATGGTGTGCGTGGGTGGCCCAGCGGTTAAGATTGCCGTCAAACATGCACATGGTCCGAAGTAAGACCCCTGTCGATGCACACCCAATATCAATGGTCGGCCTGTGAAGTTGGGCTACCAATATCACACGCTGAAAATTTCATATTTGTAGCAAAAGTACTCTGATTTCGTGCTTATTAGGGTCTCTTCCGATATCCTCTGACGTTTCTGCTCTACATGTAAAGACAACTGTTGAGTTCCATGTTTTCGGAATGCGTTTTCAACCATACTAATGTCAGTGTTAATTTTGTTGATTAAGTTCTCTTGGTAGTTATTTTGTTTGAGAGTCTCAGTAATCTCTTCCCTTCGTAAATGTTATCAATAGGTGTGCTCGTCAAAGAAGACTTCAAAAAACTGCTAGATTTGCGTTGATGGGCTGCGATAATCCAAAGTCTAAATATGTGCTGGAATGGGTTTTCTTCCTGAATATAGATATGCTAAAATGTCTGTTTTCCCTCCTCTCAACTAGGCAGTCTAGAAATGGTAATTCAGTGACGTATGATTCTGTATCTGAAGTAAACTGGATTTTCAGAGATGGATTGTTCAGTTGCTCGAATAATAAACTGTGTAGATTCTGCTTCAGCACAACAAAATTGTCATCAACCTATCTTAACCATATTTTAGGCGTGAGTATGCTTAAAAAGATGTTATCCTCGAATCTATTCATAAAAAGACCAGCAACTATTGGAAAAATCAGTCAATCGATAGCAACACCATTTGTCTGTCTATTTGAATTCCCTTTAAATGTAAAATAATTACTTTCTGGACAGAATTTTAAGCCATTAATTATTTCACTGCTGTCCAGTGGACATCTTTGTGATACGACTGTGTCTGGTTCTACTAAACTGAAAATGATATCAAAACGCGATAATGAGAATACTCGTACATAATGAGTGAATATCACAGCATACCATAATATAGTCGTTATACACTTCTCGGTGTTTTATTCTGGATTTGAAATCACAGTAATCTGAGTGTATTTTGCGGTGGATGTCATATCGAAAATAAGTATCTGAAAAGATTGTATGTCAGTGAATTGGTAAAATCCACTAATGTTCTTAATTTCCCATTTAGGATTGGGTCTTGAAGGAGTCTGTTGGCATTCAGTTTCATTTTGTTGAGTTGCCCAGATTTTTCCTTTTCTTCAGAAAGTAAGAGTGGTTCATCGGATAGGTCTTCAATCGCCTTCTTTTCTTTATCACTCTGGTTCTTTATCACAGTGACGTTTTTCTTGTCGACTTTAGTTATAACGATGCTTTTTCCTTATTTGAAGCTTCTTAGGGCCTCATATTCTTGTTTTCTGGGATTAGATGGTATGTTTCGCACAGATTGTGATTCTTCATTGGTAGAGCAGGATCAGTCATAGGTGCCAATTCCTGAATCGTTAATGGCTTCCTAGTGATGTTGGAATTCAATCCTTTCTGTAGTAATGATATTTCATTTTCAGAAAGTATCTTGTCCGACATCCTGTGTATAGTTTTAGTATTCTTCATATCACTTGCCGAGACTTTCTTTGATTGTTTCTTTTCTTCAAGTGTCTTCATATTTGTCGTCTTTTGGTGACATTATGAAAATTTGATACTCGTTCATCAAATAATTTTCGAAAAAATTCGAATATATTAGAGTTGTAACAAGCAGGGTTAAACAGTATTCAATATTCTGATCCTCATATACCTCTTTCCACAGAGAACATAGAGTCGAGGTTACTTCTCTTAAGGAATTCAATGTGCGTAATAAACAAATCCTAAACAAATCAACGCAAAATCAGGTATACCCAGTGAATGTTTAAAAATTTTACTGATTAAAAATGAAATGAATTGAAAGTATCATACAGCATCAAAAAGAGTACTTACATGATAACATCACTATAGATAGTGAACATAGTGGCGTCCTGCTCAAAACTAGGGCTATCGAAAGTTTGCATCTTGCACAATGAATGTACTTTTCCAGATTTATCTTGCTTTATTCATTGAGTTATATCTCAAAATCTTAGTTTCTACTCCCCGGATTATTCAAAATGTTTCCTACCAGTGGATCTACGGGTTTTTAATCAAATTAGGAAGATAGCATCATGGTGGGTGGAAACGAGCTTTGAAGCGTATTCAAGTGGATCAGATGAATGTTCCTGTGATTCTGAGCACAGTTTTCAAGTCATTACTGAACAAGATAGTATGCTTTATTATCTTGAGATGTTTGTTGCAATACAGGTGTAATAGCGCTTCAGGAAACTTAACTCCACCATTTATATGATGACAATTTAGTATCTCTAAATGGATTCACTATGCACTGATATGGCTGATTCGGTTCAAAGTAGAAGCGAAGTGGTGGTATTGCCACTTTTATTATTCTTATTGGTCTGCTGCTAACTACTTCTGCTTCAAATTTTAAAACGATTCTACTAACTGTGTAACTGTTAGATGTCTCAGTAAAACTTCAATTTTATCACGAACACTTATGTCACATCAAGTCTCCTGGCGATTCATCGGACACATTTCACCTGTGCAGAGGATTAAATATGTTTCGATAAAGAAAGGAAGACGAAATTTGCAGTATAAAATGATATCATTCTATTTCACAGGTTCTCATCAGCTGCAGACTACCTGAAATTACAATGGTTATATAAATGATAATAATATACTTTAATGTTTGAGTAGTTTTTTTCTAGTAGAGAAGATAGAAAATTGACGCATCCGAAAAAGAATGAAAGCATTACAATTTTTAGTTTAAGATATCATCATCAATTTATACACTTTCAAAGTCGAAAATAGGGCGGAGGGGTAAGACAGAAAACAGAAAAATTGATTAACAGAAACAGTGTTAGCTTGTGGGTTCACATAGAAACTCCAAAAACAAAGGCGGTTACAGTTTATGAGAAGTAACTTATTTCGACGTGGTAGACCAGCTGTAGATATTTTGATCTTATTCCTTATACTGCCCATGGGTTTCTAGAATACCTCATATAGGCCTGTTCATTTTGAAATTGACTCATAAGGATATTCGAGGCTGAATGAAATCTTGAACTGCAATGTCAATGGCGGTTCCATATTTCAAATATAACGTCGAAAGAGAAAAGACTTGGTAACGGACTTTTATTAGGCATATTTCAACATGTATAGCCACAGTTCATGTCAGTCCGTTCAGCGGATATGTGGTGATGCGATGAGCAACCACTCCAAAAAACAGAAAATTAAGAATAATTACAAATGTAGTTGACGTCATTATTTTTTATGTTTGTATGTATTTCTTACATTTCATAATTTTAAAGTACATCGAATCAGGTTTTATATTTTTGAGTTTATATTTTATCTAAACGTTTTGTCTGGAAGTTTGGATCAAAGTTTCGAAGAATGAGATGAATATATATGAGCACGAGCACTTTATTCGAATATCACTAATCTGACGTTAAGTTTTAAATCATATTTTATTCACTAGTAAGTTATCCACCTTCTTTTGTTTGTCGGTATTATAATTTTGTTGTCGTTTAATGAAATTGCGAATATATTAGTGTTCAGCACACTTCCTTCACTCGGGGCTATGTGTTACTTCAACATTTCGTTACATCATTTATATATGCATATATTAAATAAACCATTTGTGCTTAAGTATGTGGAGACTCAATTTGAAAGAGGATTTTTAAATGTGAGCAAAGTCAACCTACTTTGTTCCTGCGAAGTTTGTCATTTGCGTTTTACGTTTACACATTAAAGCATCACTGAACCAATATTTAAAAAAGGGAAGCAAATGCTGTAATTTCATGCATGAAATAGTATAAGTAGTGACAACCACACTGATGACTGAGTGAACTGTCCGAATTCGACATTGTGTCAGTGTAAATGATAATCAGTTTCAAAATAAACCCTCACGAATATCGTTTCACCTGAAACTTATAATGAATTTCTTGTTCTTTAGGTCAGAGAAATATTTTAAGATGAAGTTGTCGCACACTGTAGCAGTCACTTGCATGTGAGTCCCACATTCTACTATATTTGAGTGATAAAAGCCATTTATGAAATTTACTTTTACATACGTCGTTGTTAACCAGTGATTACAAGCACAATGTTCAACTAGATGAAAAACAATCAGTTTGTCTGAAGCATGAGATAATGTGATGGTCAGAAATGTATTTTGTTGCATAATTAGTGCCAGGAATACTCCTTCTACTTGAATTAATACACATGCTTATAAATAACACCACTGAAATTCACTCCCCAGTTTCATATTTGTCTTTCAGAGCAATTCTTTTCGTCATCATTTTAATACTGTGCCTCAAATACAGCAGAAACTGGAGAATTGAAAGAATATTCCTCGCAATAGTGGTAAGTTCTCCTGTATGCCAGCTTATGATGATCGTTTTTCGTATACTGGCCAGCTCACTATAAAATTGAAAAATGGAATTTATTCAGACAACGAAGCATGTTGCGGTGGACGACTTTTTTCCAAACTCATCCATAGTGTGTGTGTTTGGCTTGTATTAACAGAATACGAGTCTGACCATCATTAAATCTGCACTTGGAAAACATGATAGATTTCTGAATCAGTAAAGGCACTTAACTCTTGTGTAATCAAACTCAATTACTACTTGTTATTGAAAGACACGTTTTTTCTGACTACACATCACACCTGATAATGATTAGCCCCCAGTTTTGGTAGTTCACTGATAAAATGTACCATACTATAAGACAGGTGTATATCTGGCCTGTAGCCACGAAGCTCCACCGAAGAAGCGACTCTCGTACGAGCCTCTGAGACAGAAGCTTTTTTGAAGTTTGATATAGTATAATTTTTTGTGCTAAATGATACAGAAGTTAGATATGGCACAACATTTATGAAGACTATTCAATTTGTTCCATTTATTTATACTTTTTTAATTTATTTTGCCAACAGCTTTTACTATGGTCGGCAGACGTCTGCTTGGTAGATTGCCAAGGCATTAGTTTAAAGTGTTCATACCTATTCATGTTCACTATTCTGGAAGATTTATTAGTGATTATTTTATTCTTCATGAGAAGAAGATTGAAAATAATTGTGGCTATCATACTGGCGGTTTTATCGATAATTTGTGCAGTTATTGCGGTAGTTTTGACGTTCATACCTTGGTATTTTGAGGTAAGTAAGATGAAATGTCAAATGATTTGTTACTCACTGACGTTTGTTGTTGAACCGCTAGAGTAATTTTACAATTTGCATATCATTTCAAATATCCGCTAGTCTCCGAATTCCCTGAAATTAACATACACACATAACAATGCATGAGGGAAGCATAACAGTGTCACGCGGTAAACAGTTTCCAATCTTAGAAGGACGAATTAATTTCGTCAATGATCAGCTGTTTAAATAACCGTTTAAGTGAACGACGTTTGTTCACTGAAGGAAACTTTTGTGAATAATCAAAATCTCGTTGACTGCAAAATGATCTATTCAATGACATTTTCGAGTAATGTCAGACTTCTCCATCCAAAAGTAATTGCAAAAAAATGACCCGAATTTGTATACAACCTGGTGAAGTCAAAGATTGATAGCTGATAATTTATTTGTGATGACATTTGAGAATATGCATGTAATGGAATTAATCAGTACCTGTCCATGACAATAGAAAATCCTACTAGCCACATGGTGTATGAGAAGAGAGAGAGCATTTTGAAGCATCTTGTTTGAGTGATATACATTAACTTTATAGAACGCGACTGGAAGAGCAGCGACTAGTATTAGAATTAGTTTACAGCCAGTCAATCGTATTATTCTGTGAAGTAAATAGACGACACAACATTTTGTTCAGCGGTAGTAAGGTAACTTGGATTAATTTTGTCAAATCTGCACAGCATGCAGGTTATATGGTATGCATTAACTTCATTTTAAATCGTTTACTCATTGTGGCTAATATATCGTAGGAATCACACATTTGGGCATTAAATTCAACCCAGAAAATTGCGGAATATTAGATGCATAGCAACACTTCATCTCTTCACTAACTCTTATTCACTCTTATTTCTGGACATTATGCTGAATATGTCTTCAGTTGGATGGAAAAAAGCTGATTTAGGTTCTCAATACACAGTTATTCTAGTTGATATTATTTTTGCAGCTTTGCATTTTACCGCTCAATAACTCCGTGTGGACTCTTAGAATTCTTCTCCTGGGTTGCCTCGAGTGTTTACAAGATTCAATGTTTATTTTGTAGGACCTCTACAAAATGCTGGTGGACGCCTTCCTCAACACTTCCATGTGTTTCGTAAGTTCAGATTAATTTCCCTCTCTGAACTGCTGAAAAGTTTGTCAGATTGGCAGGATTCTTACTAAATTTGAAACACATTTTTATTCCGAAAAATACAAACTAAGCGAAGATATATAATCCTTTCTCAAATAGTTCCTCGTCATTGTCTCTACACCAGTGTATGTCGTTGTTCATCAAAATTATACCAAGCATGTATTTATTTTAGCCAATAAGTATGACCAGTTTTAAGTGAAGAAAGGGATTTTTTCGGAAATCGTCACAATAATTAACTAGAAGATGTTGTTAAAACGATGTCCAAATTTTGATGGAGGGGTGGAAGTAACACTGTAATCCAAGATCAGCATATTTGTTAGGTGTTTAAAACAAGATGCTTTTGTAATAGTGAAATTTCTAGAATGGTGATGACTAAGAAGAAGGGAATGACCATGTACAATTACGCAGTAATAATAAGATAAAAACACGTTGCTGCGATTGTAGCTGGAATAAAGTAACACTGGAAGTATAGAATCGTCAGTAAAACATTTTATATATTATGAAGTTGCCCACGGAATAGATGGAGGCGCCACAAATTTCTTTTGGACGCGCAAATTTGGCTTGTTCATAAGAATTCCAATTTCATTCACTGTAAGTGGAAGTCGTACTTGTGGAGTATGTGAAAGGTTAGATAATATGGGATTGATATGATTTATAAGCTTAAAACCTCTTTCAGTGTAAACGTGATGTCCAGTATTCAGGAAGACGAACCAGCATGAGTGTAATAATTTTGATGTAGGAACTACTGATTAATGTATAGCCGATGACGAGGAAAACATGCATGTATTCACCTAACTCTTTGCTTTCCTAAATGTGCAAATGGTAATTTTCAAATTTTCACGTTTTCATACAATTTTCTTTTTCTTTTTTCAGATGTTAGTGGTTGTTTCGAACCAACTCAAATCAGTTTGATATCATTCGTCCACGTGACAAAGTGTATTGCTAACATATTTGCCTGATGTGTGATTTCTGTTAACTCGGGCAATATTTTTAGAATATGTAAATGAAATATTTTTCAAATGGCAGATATTCAATAAATAAAACTCTTTATGCAATGAACCTTGAACTTATATTTGCTTGGAAGAATTGATATTTTTTCAGATATAAGTTGTATCATGGCAACTGTTTTATGGATCTCCATGATTCATAAATGCCAGCTCACGTGATTTTGTATCGATGTACTGACATCAACACTTTATGTTCACTGTTGTGTTTGCTTTACTGTAAATCAGTAGATCATGATTGCATAGGATGCAATAGTTGTCAGTGCAGTTGGAACGTCTGCCATGATTGTCGTTTCGTCGGTCTTTGCATGTGAGTTATCGGGTTTATATGACACTAGACGAATATCATACGCGAATTCCAGATATTTTTGAATCACAATATCGGTTCAGAGCATTCCTTTTTTCACTCACATGACACTCCATCGTATAATCCAATCCACTACAACTAAGAATATCATCACAGGTATTAGACAGGCTTCTCTTAATTCTGTTTACACTTCCAAGACTTCCCTGAGTTCTCCATTGTTGATCATTTGAAATGTGCCAATGTCCTATAGCTGTTGAGTGACAATGATAAAGATTTTGGGCGTTCCATATGACTGAAGCGATTTTAAAATTACTTTACAATCAGCATCGCGTACCTGCAAAATAAGGTTAATAAAGTTAAGAATACTGCACTGCCTACAGGTAATGAAACCGAATCTCCATATTATTATTTACATTGTTTAGGTATATAAGAACAGAACTCATTATAAACATAGCACTGAAAATTCACCGACACCTCAGAGCTTCATGCAAATATGGACGTGTTATATTAACCCTGTATTTGTTGGCCAGATTCAGAGCAGCCTTACCGTGTTCTGAAGTGTTGAACAACCTCAGTGAGCTAAACGAGGGAATACTTAGTGCCTAAGATGATGCTGAAACTGTTTGTCACTGAGAATAAATTGCGTCCGATGAGTATTTATGAAATAAGGTGGTGAGCCAGCTTAAATAATGTTGCATCCGTAAAAGTAAAAAATAAGTTTCAAAGTGCTGATCAGTCATGAAAATGATACAGTAGGTTAATTCACGTGCACAAATCTTGTTACCATGGATGTGAATACATAACCCTAAGTGAATTGAAATTATCCACTCAAAGTGAGGGCTGTGGTAATCAACTACAAAATGATTTAGTACGGAAGGTGGCCATAAAACTGTTCTGCTACCTGTCAGATTTGATGTTTTTTTATGTTTCTTATATCAAATGACTAAGTGACATTAATTTCATGAGAAATGTCTCCCGATTGGTTTATGCATGACGACCAGGTAGCTCAGTAATTTAGGCAAGCTGCATAAGAATAAAACCATGATTGATTTTGGAAGGCCTTGGACAGAGTTGACCGTGAAGTCATTCGGAAACTGTTTCAACGCTGAATAGTGCAGTGTCACAAACGCATATCAAGCTCATTCAAGAGTTGTCTTCCACTCCGCGGGATCTAAGGGAATAATTATATTATTGATGTTGGTACTTAGATATGTATGTGCTTCAGTCGACATAAATAAGTGAGAAATGGTTGAATCTTAGCATGCCTAGCTGAATTAGTTAATTAACTTCAACTCACTAAATGCAACTTGCATGTTGGATTACCGACGAACAAAGAGACTCTAGTAGTAATTAATCGTGTACAAATGGTTTACCGAAAATAATCAGAATTCATACACGTATGGAGGCTGGCAGAAATAGTATCCTTCTCCATGTATGATCACCAATCAATTCAATAATCCCTCCATCTATTCATTGATTCATTCAATGAATCACAAAATGGTATTTGTATGTACTAGTGTGACTCTGTATATCGCTGAGTGCTATTTTTATGTCATTTTGTGTTTCGACGAATAATTTTATTGTTTTCGCCTAAGGTGACAAGCACAGTAAACATTTCAGCGAATGGCAGATACCAATAACTTTCTTTTCATGTTTGTGTAAGTGAACATATGTCTTGACTATTATTACACTTCTTAGTATAGCTTATTACAAAATGAATAGTCAAGGCTGAGATTCGCTGTTGTCTTAAATAAGAGTCCTTTCTCAATAATAAATTCCAATGCTAACTGTGGTGTAATGGAAAATGAAAATTTCTACAGGTAATTCTCATGGTTGACAGACGCGATGATAACATATGTCTCTATGCACTATACTTACAATTTGGACGATTTTATCGAAGTAGAATTCTTTCTGATGACAGTTATTTCTTTATACATCTACTGTCTGTCATGTAACAGTGCACATACTCGTACTTTATTTAGGTTCTCTCCGAGTTTGGTGCAGCGTCAGCTACTAGGAAAGATGAATTCCAATGCCTGTGAACGAGTCACTTTTGTTAAATCCATACAAAGAGATTCCTCTTCAACCATTGGCATGGTGTACAGCATTCAATTCTACCAGATACATCACACGTAGACTAACTGAAATCCAATGACAGCTTTCTGTGCTTACGATGGATATATTTATTGATACTACAGTTGACTACTGACAATGACCAAAGTAGTACACGTTTAATCTGTAATTTGAATGCACAAGATACCTTGGTGGTTATGACTACACTATTATTCATGAAATTGTGCACATGAATAGGTAAGTAATGCTACAGTGATTGGTTTCACTCATCAATTTAGGCCATTTTGACTCACTTGGTGATGACGTCACTCAATGCACTGAATTAGCCGAAGAAGTTTTGAATTTATTTATCATAGTATTTATAAGTTTGTTATTTTCTGGATAGGCAACTATTTAGATGTGTTCATTGACCGACTTGAAATTATCCAGTTCGTTTATATAACTACTGCGGAATTGCCAACAATTTTTTATTTGTAATGACCAGAGAGACTCAGCATACTGTGTTATTGGTGATATTCTGATGATGATGATGATCAAATACTGAGCGAAAGGGTTAGAATATAACCAGAAAATATTTTTACTTTCAATAATGTGGAGTAGGTGAATGCGAATCATCCAAAGATATCATGTTGTTTTATTGATGGAGTCATTGCTAAACGACTGAGTATTGAAACAGTTGAATATGGATATCTACACTTTGTGATTTTCTCTAGGGATATGGATTAATTTCAAAGTAAATTTCGTCACAGACCGACAGAAGTAAGAGATCACGGAAACCATTGAGGTCCTCCATGTCAAGGTGAAGTAAACACCATCAGAAGACATTGATGAGGTTGGCGTTATATAACAAACTGACAAATTAAAGATCCACGGGTGAGAAGACATGAGTGCGGCAGACCACCGATAGGGAGACTCTAGAAGATCTGGATTTCTCGCCTGGATGATATATATCCAGTTTCACGTAAACTCGAACACCTGCAAGGGAAAACCAGCAAACTGACCGGAGACTCAGTCACAGAAGACACGCTTGGAGGTGAACATAGAGAAGACAGAGATAACTAACCCACAGCAACAACAACAACCAGCAGCAACCACCATCAACGGGAGGGTTTTGACAGATGTTGCTTTCTTCCCTTATCCAGGAAGTATCGTTTCAACCCCAGCACTCAGCATAAAGAATAAGATTCAGGCATTAAACACATATTTGAAGTCCGTCAGTTCTTCTATGTGGGTCGAAAACTTGGCCAGCGTGTCACGTTAGTGGTTCACAACAAGTTAGAGAATTTTAGAAACAGCTGCCTTCGTTGGCGCCATATTTAATATCAATTAGCTTTTCTGAGATAATTAGCAACAATAAACTCAGACAAGAAACCAACCAGGAACCAATCGCTTGGCAACTATGTAGGAGAACACAGAGATGAATGGGGTGTACGTTGAAGAGGCTGTCGAATAACATCAGCATACAGGCCATCGCTCGGGTGGAATCCCAATGGGAAGAGACGAGTAGGTCGTCATTGTGTGGGTGACATGGAGAAGACCGTGCGAGAAGGAGATGAATGATTATGCGCAGTCTTGGACTCAGCTGAAGAGGACAGTAGAGAATATCAGAAAGTGGAGATGTGTTGTTGAAGCCCTATGCTGCACTCGGAATCCAAAGAAATAATCACGCAAATAATGAAACTGTTATCAAAATCGTGATCACAGACTTGGTTATCTGGCCAATATCGATCGTTGATGAAAACTGAAAAAAATCAAATCTCCAAAGACAAACTCTTGAATATTGGTAATTGCTGGAAGTTATCAAAGGGGAGACATACAAACACTTGAATTTAGTAGGGGATAAATGTCCAGAAATTATTATTTCCTTTAATTCCTAGAGGAATATAGGGCTTTAGCGGTGGGTCTTAACTCCGTTCGGTTCTCTGCTAGAGTCTTCACCTGCCTCCAAGTCCGCCCACACGTTTTCATCTCTTCTTCACATGACCTCCTCCAAGTCACCCTTGCACTGACGACCAACTCGCCGCTTCCCTTTCGGGTTCCACTCGAGAAATGGCTTGTCTAGTGATGTCACTTGATGGTTTCCTAAGAGTATGGCCAATCCATCTCCATATATTAAATATTCCCATAGTAAAATTTAGAACAACACATTTAAGCGAACAGTATTGTTTCCAATTAGATCTCATCAGGCCTAACTCTAATATATATAAGTTTACAAATAAAAATTCAAATATAAACCAATCATGGTGTTTTGTCTATAGGATAATACGATGACGAATATAAATTGTACAATTAGTCATAATAGTAGTAATGATAATAATAATAATAGTAATAGTAATAATAAAATGGTCTTATCAATAATAAGGATGAAAAAGTGAGGCAATCTGTGATAGCACGAATAATGAAAAACAGCATGATTAAACAAACAACCGTTCAGGTGGAAGTAGTCGATAAAGGCTAGTAAAAACGAATGAACCGATTAAGTAATGTTAGATTGTAAGGGAAGGGAATGAAACACGTTTATAGTGAAGATAAGATTAAGGGATGATAAGAAAGGGGTTGAAAATATAAACAAAGGGTGGTGTAGAAGTGATTACTTGGTTATGTCTTAATAGGCCAAGGGAGGGATAATGGCTGTACGAACTTGTTTTGAATACATAGTTTAGGTATATTTTATTTTATTTTGATTACAGCTTGATTCCACACCGTATTTTCAGTACAAGTATGGAATTTTCAGCATGGATATCGGTAGCCTAAATTTACAGGCCGACCATAGATATCGGGTGTGCGCCAGCAGGGGCTTGAACCTCGGACCATGTGCATGGTCGGCGAGAGTCCTAACCACCGTGCCACCGACGCGCGAATGCCTATCGCCTCAGCTGTGTGTAGTAGACGAATACGAATTCTATTGGAAACATTCGTTGGGATACGATTAATCACTTTGAAGGCTCTCGTTTTCTCGATTACATGACCACTATCAATTAAGTGTCACAAAATTGAGCTACGAACTGTTTTTGTCTGTCCTTTGCCAAACCACGATGGGAGATGTTCACTAACAAGTTGGCTAAACTGTCTAGTAATACGCCCAATATTACTGTCACCGCAGGTGCAGTTGAATTGATAAATGCACATAGATGTGGCAAAACTATCAAGCTTATCCTTTGTTTGCGTCCCAGTCATTCGTTGGCTAGAGAATGACAAACATAGGTGTGCTGCATAAAATGTTCCTCGTATACTCCTTGAAAGTCTTTGGAATAGAATCTCACTTGATAAGTCACCATTAAATTGTTACTTAATAAATAGAGGTTTCTTACGTGCAGTCAGAGTCTCCGGTTTTTTCTCCGATATTTTCATATGTTTCTTATGAAGCATTCGGATAGCCCATCTCCGTCAAGGAGTCGTGAATATATTCAAATTCATTTTGTAAGAGGTCATCTGTACATATCTTTCTTGCTCTGCTCGCAAGACATTTTACATTAATAGGCACATAACTAAGGAAGTGTGTGTATTGCCCTGTGAAAGTGCTTTTTCTGTACACGCTTCTCCCAAGTGACCCATCTTCTCTCCTAATTAGCAATCCATCTCCATTTCTTCCTGCATATTTGTTGCACAATCGGTTCCTGGTTGGTTTGCTCTCAGAGATCCCTGTTGCTGATCTTTTCTGGTCATCTGATCTTGAGTATTGAGCGAATACAACTGTTAATGAAGGTCTGTAGTTTGTTTGAGATGCTCTTTATGACGCGCAGTGCAAGTCTCTGATCCGTATGGTAGCACTGACTTCACATTGGAGTTGAAAATCCGGATCTTAATTTTGATGCTGGTAGTTGTTTACCTCCACAAGAACTTGAGAGTAGTGAAAGCATGTCTCGCTTCCCCGATTCTCGCTTTGATATCCTCGTCAGTTCCGCCTGTAGTTGAAACGATGCTTCCCAGGTAGGTAAAAGAGGTTGTCTCTTTCAGGTTCCTCCCATTTATGCTGATCATTGTCTACTGTTGTTGTTGCTGTTGGTGGTGTTGCCCAGGAATCTTCATCACCTCTGTTTTCTCTATGTTCACCTGAAGTCACATCTTTGATGCTTCTCCTGCCAACTTGTTGCTATTCGCTTGCATATCTTCCGGTTTGTTGGAAATCAGAGATATATCATCGGCGAAGACCAGATCCTCCAAGTTTTTTGTGTGAGTCCATTTTATGCCTGTTTCCTCATTGCCCGCTGTTTGTCGCACTATCCAGTCTACTGCAATCAAGAAAATCATTGGCGATAGTAGGCAGCCAGCTTGTCTTTTTCCTGTCCTCACTTCGGAGGTTTCCGAAAGTTTCCTGCTGTGGATTACTTGGCACGCAGCATTGTCGTACAGCTGTTGGATGAGATGAATAATTGTCGGTGGCACCCCATTGTAGCGATGTAGTTGCCAAAGCACCTCTCGATCGACGCTGTCGAAGGCCTTTTCAAAGTCGATGAAGTTGAGATAGACAGGTGACTGCCATTCCAAGCTTTGTTCAATGATGATCCGTAATGTGGCGATCTGATCAATGCATGACTTGTTTCTCCTGAATCCAGCCTGTTCCGGTCGAAGTTTTTCATCCAGGGCTTGTTTGATTCTCTCCAGGATGATGCGGCTTAGTATTTTGCTTGAGATGGACAGGAGCATAATTCCGCGCCAGTTCTTGCATTGACTTAGGTATTCTTTCTTTGGTAGTTTGAATAAGTATCCTTTCTTCTAATCCTCGGGTACTTTGCTTTCTTTCCACACCTTCTCCACTAGTGTCGTCATCAAGTCCGCTGTTTTCTCTGGATCAATGTTCAATGCTTCTGGTGGGATTCCATCTGATCTTGCCACTTTTCCAGCTTTCGGCATCTTGATTGCCTTCAGGACTTCTGATTTCGTCGTGGGGTTGGTGTTCACTGGTAGATCTGTCTCCGTTGTTGGTATTGTTGTAGGTGGTGGTCGATTTACGAGCCTTTTGAAGTGTTCAGCCCAGTGTTTCCTTTGCTCCACTTCTGTGGTGACTGACTTTCCATTGTCATCCTTCACTGGCTTAATTTATGTCAAACTTTTGCCCGATAGGTACCTAGTTCTTTAGTACAGTGTTGAGAGGTCTGCTTTGCCTGCAGGTTGTTCCGCTTCACTTGCCATGGCTTCATAATATTTTCTTTTGTCTTCTCTGGCACTCCTCTTTTTTCTTTTGTTCAGTGTATTGTAGCTTGCATTTAACTCCTCTTTTTGTTGCTCGTCACTGCACTGGATAATCTTTTGTTTCACCATCTTTCTCTCTTCTATTTGTCCCCTAGTGTCCATAGTCAGCCACTGTTTGTCCTGTATCTTCTTTCTGCCCAGAACCTCCATGCAGGTTTGACTCAGCACCACTTTCAGGTTGTCACAGTGCTTCTCAACGCTGACCTCTTCGCTAGTGTTGATTTGTGTCTCGGCTTTGTCCTTTATGCTTGCAGTGAAGATGTCCTTTGTGTCCTGGTCCTTCAGTTTCTGAGTGTTGAACTTGGCTTGTGGTCTATCTGCAGTTCTGTTTCTCTGAAAGCTTTTAATTTGATTTGGATTGTCCCTTGTACGAGGTAGTGGTCTGAGCCAACGTCTGCTCCTCTTCTTACTTTCGTGTCCAGCAGGCTGAGCCTCCACTTCCATGAGATTGAGGCGAAGTCGATTTGGTGTTTGGTTCGCCCATCAGGTGACACCCATGTAGCCTTGTGGATATCCTTGTGTTTGTACACGCTGCCGCTCAATCACTAGTTCATTGAAGCCACAGAAGTCTGTGAAGAGTTCTCCGTTTTCATTCATTTCTCCGAGAGCTTCTTTACCCATGATGAGTTCCCTTCCTGTGTTATCTGATCCCAGTTTGGCGTTCATGTCTCCCATTAGTATTTTAATGTCACCAGCTGGAGTATTGTCCATTGTTGCCTGTAGTTGTCTGTAGAATTCTTCTCTCTTTTCGAGGTCTGCGTTGTTTATCAGCGCATAGTATTGTATAACTGACACTTTCCTTCCTTTGGAGTTGAATCTGGAGGTCATTATCCTGGGCGAGATCGCCTCCCATTGCATCAGGGCCTTTGTTGCTGTTGGTGACATCGTGGTAGCCACGCCCTTGGTGTGCATGTGGTTATCCTCTGGGTTACCGGAATAGATCACTGACTCACCCGTTGACAATTTGGTGAGTCAATTCCCGTTCCATCTGCTTTCACATATTCCCAGTACTTGAATTCTGTATCTTTTCATTTCTTTTGCTATCCGGGCAGCTTTGCCAATGTCGTACATGGAACGGACATTCCATGTCCCCGCATAGACTTTTTATTTTGGCGCAAGGAGATACATCGTGCTGAAGTTTCTGTAGCAGGTTTGTTTACAGGGTGGGGTTGCTAGCCTCACGCCTGGTAAGAGGGATTGTTAAATCAATTTATAATTTAGAGAGAAGCGACCTTGTGGGTTGTTCCCCTTAAAAACCAGGAAAACAGAGAATAAACAAGCAGAAAAAAAACACCAGCACGGGAAAATAATTCACAACAAGAAGGGTAACATGCGACAGCAACAATAATAATATCACAGTCAATTACAGTTAACCAAAATGACAACAAAATCATTGACTCACTGACTTCAGCCAACTTGAACATGTAAGTCCATCAATATATGTACAATTTTAGATATTAGTTAGTGTTAAACAAGCACAGAGTGGCAAATAGACAGTTATAGGTATTATCTATCAACAGTTTTATATCCAAATATTCAGTGTGTGAAAGGCAAATAATTGCAATAATTTTTTGCAAATTTTTGACAAGATATTCCACAAAAATAAGAGTTTTAGGTACCTATGTAAATATAACGTAATAATCGGAAAGCGCGTCAAGGTCCGATTGTAAGAATGTCGCCTTCGAATTGTGACAGTTGTTAAGATTAATAACGAACAAAAAACATTTAGATGAACGTATCGTTGCTTGATTAATAATAACAACAATGCGAATAATAGCGATAAATGTGTTAATTGAAATGATGCGCATTATAAGAACCACTATTCCGAAAACTCAACTAAAAAGTATTCAAGGCCAGTTATAACATCCTGGTGGACTACTCACGGTATGAACCGCTAAACATTCTAGGTGGAATTTGTTTATCCTCAATAAAAACTGGTAAATATATTTAAACTCACATGACTTCATGTTGACTAACTGGAATCAACGTTATAAAAACTGACTCCCTTATATGTTACAGTAGTCAGCGGACTTTGGCCAGTCGCTCATATTCTAATATGAAATTGATCGTGGTTCATGTTCTCAACCTGTGTGTGATTGCTGGATCATTATTTGTTGTTTTCGTGTATTTATGTACAGGCCAAAAATCAAAGATACTTTTCAAGTGATTTTCCCAACTGTTGTTTTGAGAAACGGAGAATGTAAACAACAGCATCCCAGATTCACAAAACGTTAACTGTTAGTTAGAAAATTGAGGTGGATATCTGCTACCGTTGAGACATTGTGTCGATTATAAATTAAGAGTACTTGAGACTAGGAAATCGATAGTCATCGCAACAAATGTATACATCTTAGATAAGCACGTATTAAACACCTCACAGGCATACAGTGTTAACAACTGGATGATACTTCGAGCAGAATGTATTGATCATAGTCACATTGATTTGTCTCATGTGCATGTTTCTCTTTGTGTGTGTTCAGGTGGCTGATTGTTGCAACTTTGCAGGCGTTATGTCATTCTGATTGCATGTGTGTGACGTTGAATCGAAAAAAAGTTACAGTGATTACCTTCTCCCCATACACCGAACTATATTACTTTTGAACAATCTGACACTCTCCCTCCCGTCTATTTCAAGAACGCAGTGCAATGGATGAGGTTGCTCACTTAGCATAGTCATTCATTCTAGGTCTATTTAGCATTTTATGTTCTGATAATCTACTTGCCTTGATCTACTAGTTTGAATTAAGTAGTTTACCTCACTCACAGTCACTACGTGGTGCATCGCAGATTGTGCTATCTTTTCTAATTACATATATTGGGTCGTTTAGCCAAGGATATATTTCTGAGAGAGTTGTTTGAATAAAGTGCCACTTTTATTTCAGCCTCACTAAGAATCCTACATAAGGCATGTGATGTTCTTTGTTTATATTGCAGTACCACAGATAATTTGAATAATATATTATTTCCGCCATAAGTATTGTTAATTTTATTCATAAATAAAAACACAGTTTTTTTGTTCAGCGAAGAAATTTCTTTTCAACGACTCCATTTTCAAGCTATACAGTCGTATTTATATTAGAGAAAAGGTCATTAAGTGGCACTAAATAATTGCTCATTCAATATACATATATGTGATAAGAATAACGATAATTAAAATGTTATAAGGAGTAGAGTTGAAGTGGATAAATTACAAAATTATTAAAGGTTGTTTTATAAGTGAATTGAAATCAAAAATGTTTTAAAAATGTCAAGTGTTGTCTAAAAATTTTAAAAAATAAGAGTACGATTGCGATAAGAATGAAGATGCGAAGTGAAGTGGAAAGAGTTCAAGTGGTAAAATAAAATAAAGTAAAAACTAGAAAGAACATTACTATGACCAAGGTAAAGAAAAGGGTTTGACAAAACGTTTTTGAACATATAATTAAGGTTTCCGTTCATGTATAGCTAAAGCTTCGGCTATGCATAAGTGAAGAAAACGTAAACTTTTGGATCGATTCGATAACTTTGAAAGATGAATCACGTGGGGCTAAATGACCTGACTCTAACAGGTGATCACAGATAGACGACTTCGCAGTTTTACGTTCGCCCTTCGTTAACCAGACTGGATAGTGTTCAGCTACACGTTTTTGGAGATTACGCTTACAACGTGCAATATAAACAGCTCCACAAGAGCAGGTAAAAGAGTAAATACACATGGATGTGGACAAAAGCGGTAATCTATCCTTGACGCATTGTCTAATCATATTTCCGCTGGTAAAAACTAGTTGTAAGTCAGCAGCAGGAAAAGTACGTTTAATACATTTAGATAAACGATTTTTAATCAATTCCGAAATGGTGTCACCTTTGAATGCCAGACTCATAAACAGTTTCTTCTTTGGCACTGTAATTTGTCTGGGGGCGTGTTCTCTTTTTGATATTACGTTCGATAAACCTTGTAGGATAACCATTATTAAGGAGATTTGATCGAAGCTTATCTAGTTCACTATCAATTGTCTCTGCGGAGCAGATTTTACGAATTCTAGATCATAAGGAATGAATAAGATTTCTCTTTCTCCCTAACGGTACCTAACTGTTGAAGTTAGTGTACTGCCCAGTGAATGTTGGCTTTCGGTAAATCGACCTTAGCAACGTACCATTCTCTCTTATATCTAGCTTTACATCAAGGAAGTGAAATGAGGAATTCGACTCTTCTTCGACCGTGAAAAGCAAAGATGGGTGAGAACCATTAATATTCCAAGAATTTCAGCAGTTGAAGAGTTTTCGTCACATACAATGAAAGTGTCATCTATATATCTTTCATACATAAACAAACTACCGATGGTTTCCTTAAGTGGGCCATTCTCTAAGCTAGCCATGAAAACGTCCGCTAAGAGCGGTCCTAAAGGAGGCCCCATTGCGACTCCATCCCTTTGATTGTAGATGACATCATTAAATCGAAATTGCACATTCAGTGTGCATCTCAATAATAGTTGTTTAAGATATTCAGTTGGTAACCCAATGTTCATGCTTTTTGAATCAATATACTCACATAGATAGCAGATAGTGTCTACTAGTGGTACATTTGTGAACAAAGAACAAACATCTAGCGAAATCATATGCTTACCAGACACATTAATTTCATCAACACAACTGACAAAGTCAAAAGTGACGGAAAGACTATGTTTACATAGATTTAATCCCACTGGTTCCAGAATTTTTGCAAGCCATTTAGCGGTAGGGTGATATGGTGAATTCAGCATATCCAATACAGGTCGCAGAGGGACATCATCTTTGTGCACCTTTGGAAGACCATATAAACGAGGGATAGTTGAACCAGATGGTTTAAGCTGTTCAAACATATATAAAGGAATGACGCATTCTTGCTTTAGTTTTGTCAAAGTTTTCGATAATTTTATTTTTTCTTTGGATCATACTTGTCTGAAAAAGTCCTGCTAGGTAGTTCTCCTATAGTAAAAATTTTCTTTGTTTGATGTCATTTACTGAAACTTCGAGTCTGAATGAAAGATTCGTCTACAATACAGATGACGCTTTCCTATTTCAAATTAACCAGACTTTTAAGAAGGAGAACTACATTCCAGTTATTTATTTTAAAAACATTTAATGTCAGGTTGGGTGAAATGAACTGTTTAAATTGTCTGTTGATTTTCTGAAGATTCAACTTCGAGACGAAATGTTGCCCAATGAGATTCCTGACCACAAGGAAAATTATATCAAAATTGGAGGAATAAACACAGGTACTTCTACACTGATACTACTGAATAATAATGTCAGTAGCCACTTCGAAACTTAGAAAATTCGAAATAAATACGAATTTACTTTACGTCATTATTTAATAATTCTTCCGTTCATTTCGTATTGTTACAGTACAGATTTTCAAGTGTTTTATTTTACTGTAAAATTTTGGATTAAAGCTGTGAAGAATGAGAGGGATATATCTAAGCATGAGAATCTCTTCCTATATTACTCGTATAACTACTAGTATTAGGTCCCATTTTATTCACTATTGAGTGACCCAGATTCTTCAGTTTGCCACTAATAAATTTTCACTGTCATCAAAGTTCATTCATTATTTCACTATTTCGTAGCGTTGTAAAACTGAAAAATTCAGACACATGGGAGTGGTGACATCAGTTTCTGTATGGATGTTTGGTAGAATGTGAACATGGTCAACCATCAGGGTTCCTACGAGGTATCATTGTTGCGATTCATGTCTTCGAATGAAATCAGCACTCATCTATTACTTAACTTATAAAAAAATTTAGGATCCAATAATCGGAATGACAAAATTGCTTTTACATAGTATTCTCAGAATACAGGAACTCTGTAATTCACCGATCACCGATTCGGATAAACAAGACTTGATAAATAATTGAAACATCAGAAATCGACATTACTTCAGAGCAAATAATTAGGGGTTTACAAATGCCTCTTTGGAAATACTGTTTACTCTTGAAACTTTTTATATTTTTTATCATTCAGATAGGAGAAATACTCCTGCGATGGACTAGCATTACATTGCAGCAATCATAATAATAATAATCTACTTTATTCCAAAAACAGTACTTATAATACAGAATGGAATTCTCAGCATTTGTCACAATATTGCAACTGATTTACTCAAAATATAAATAAAATTAAAAGTAAAATAATTCGGAGGAATTTGTCTACATTTACGACAAAAAGTCAAAAATATTCGAAGCACGAATTGAGATTATTAAATATAATAATAATATTAACAGTGGGTTTGTTTCAAACGGTATTGTCCATTCAGTTTTGAAACTTTAGAATGTTATAAATTAGTGGATCTAATGTTCTGTTGATATAGTATAGTGAAGGGAAATACAAAATTAACAGTTATAATACAGCTTAAAATTATGTCCACACTTATGACAAAAAATAAACAAAACGAAAAAATTGAGAGGATGATAAATATAAGAAATACAATAATAATAAAGAATGATGCTTTAAGGGTAAAGGAAATAGTTTATTTAGTAGTGCAAAGAAGGTTAGTTAGTTCATGTCTGACACTATTTTCCTCACATAAAGTACGTGCTAAATATGGTATAGTGGAATTTTTATACTTAGACGTACGTGCATAAAGTCTTCTGAAAAGACTTCTTGTTTTACCTGAGGAGACACTAGGTTGGAGCTGCTGGTAGAGTGGGTGCTCAGAGTCTGACAAAAATCCTTTAGCGAATCTGTTGCATGACATCAAATGCCTATCAGTGACAATGCCAACGATATGGCCCAATGGGAAACCACTCGTCCTACTGACAGTCTTTAGATTTCTACGAAGTATGACATAGTCCTTTTTAAGCAATCCAGGAAAGAATATGGGTGAACAGTAAAGAAGAATAGGTAAAATACACGAGTTGACAAACTGTAAGAGGAGTGGTTGAGTTATGCCTGAGTGCCTTAACTTCTTAATGTAAAAAATCAGACGAAATATTCTTTTAGAAATCGCTAAGACATGAGAGGACCAGAATAGGTCAGAAGACAGAATTAATCCAAGATACTTAACTTCAGACTTGGTTTCTATATCAGTATCATCAATTTTGCAAGGGTCATAGGAACCAACGGCTTCATTTAACTGTCGTTTGAGGCCGTTAGACGAAGACCATTTGCTAATTCCTGATAGAGAGCTATTCATCTTAGTAAAGTCAAGCTGGAAGTTAATAGACATTGAAATAGTTAGATCATCGGCATACTTAACAAAGTTCACTTCAGAGTGAGGCCAGTCATGAAAGAAGAAAGAAAACAGAAAAGGAGAAAAGACAGCGCCTTGAGGGACACCAGCCTCAGTAAGCAATGAAGTGGACGACTTCCCTGACATACAGTGTATTGCTTTCTTCCTGAGAAATAAGAATGGAGCCATTTGACAACCCAACAGTCAGTTTGAGTTTCAGCAAGCTTGTTTAACAAAATGTCCCTAGGTACTGAGTCGAAAGCAGATGTGTAATCCAGAAAGGTGCAGCGAACAAATTTATCCTCCTTATCTAAGCTGGAGACAGTGTTATGAAACAAGACTGCAACTGCATCTAAAGTACTTCTACTGTGTTTATAAGCGAATTGTTTGGGATCGTTAAAGGCTTTAAGTGAATCTTGAAGATTAATTAAGAGTATTTTTCCCATAGCTTTTAGAAAAAGGGAAGTAATAGCAATGGGTCTAAATTTAAAACATGTTGCAGTAGACGACTTAGGAATAGGTACAATTTTAATGTCCTTACAAACGGCTGGCACGACACTTTTGGAAAAAGATTTGTTAAATATGTCCATGATAGGATAACACGGGATATCTGCACACTTTTTAGAATAACACTAGGCAAACCATCTGGACCCAGGCTGCAAGAAAAGTTCAGAGATTGGAGACATTTTAGAACATCATTTGTATTAAAACCATGGAAGCAGGTTTCATTAACACTTGATAGAACGTTTGGCATTTGTTGGAGAATGTTTGAAGGAATTGTTTAGTGTGCAAACATCAAGGGAATGAGGAATACTGTTCATCTGCTTACCGCCAGTAATTTCTTTGAACAGTTTCCATATATTAGACGAATTTTTACAGGATATAATCTTTTGGTGCTGCTGTGCGTCGGTGGCACAGTGGTTAGGACTCTCGCCGACCATGCACATGGTCCGAGGTTCGACCCCCTGCGGCACACACCCGATGTCTATGGTCGGCCTGAATTTAGGCTACCGATATCCATACTAAAAATTCCATACTTGTACTGAAAATACGGTGTGGAATCAAGCTGTAAATCAAAAATAATCAAAATAATCAAAAAAATAATCAAAAATAACCTGGTAAAATTATCCAAATATAATCAAAAGTAGCTGTGTTCATCAATGTGCCTCTGAAATCAGATGATGCGCAAGATAGGGTCCAACGGAGACTTGATGAAACCCACAGGAGAACCTTCTAACGTCAATTAGTGACATATTCTAACTCTGGATTAAATATTATTTGAAACAATTTTGTTGCGTTTATGAATTTTCACAAGACAATTAGTAGAGGCGATGAATTTGAATTGTCTATTGAATTAACTCAACAAACTTTGTACAATTTGATAAGACACACACACATGTCTGAGGAATTTATAGGGAAGATATTAAGATGTTATGAAGTGGAAGAATTATCATGTTACTGTTTCTTTGAGTTGTGCGTATAAAACAGAGATTCAAAAGCATATCTCCACTTCGTAGTACAATAAGCTGAAATTATATATCTGGACACAAGTTTCCATATTGTCGCCCATCTCGCATTCGCATGATATTGTGCATGACTCGATCAGAAACAAGCTCAAATCTCTTCATCAGTAATTTTTAAATATTGTTGCCATTTTAACGTTTAACTACACCTCAGCTTTATTCCAGTGCAATGGTCAGTCAACGGAAGCAATTTACTTGCATTGAAATACTGAGAAGAGGAATATGACAAAAATAAGGGGAGAGAAAGAAATATGCAGGTAGGGCAAGAAATAAGAAATTCAAGCAAACCAAGTTTGTTTGAAGACAAAACAGATCAGTCCACATGAATAATACACAAGAATAATTATAACGAAAATAGCTTAGGTTTATGAACACTGTCGGAGGTTCAAGTAGACCATCAGTGGAATTGATACCATCTGCGCACATGTCATGCGCTAACAGTTTGATGAGAAGAGATTACTTGCCAAAACAGGTAATTCCTCAGCCATTAATCATGAACGAGTGATTAACAGTGAGAATTGCTTCACGAGCGTTTACACAAAAATAAAAGTGGACTATCAAACAGGTATAGCTCATCAACGTGGAATATTTAAAATCCTGGCTAGATTCAGATGCCTCTTTGCAGTGATGTTGTTCAAATCGCAGTGAAATGGTCAGGACCTTTCATAGGCTGTCTACACCTGATTGCATAGCAGCTCACAGAGAACAGTCAAAGGCTTCAATGATTGGTGCCAAAATAAGTTTTAACTACACCTCAGGTCTATTCCAATCCAATGATTCATGATAAACAAGGTATCTTGATATTCCTAACACGTATTCTGGCCATCTCAATTGATGCAGTTTCACAACTGCATAGATTAATTTCCTCTCTTTACGTAACTTCCCAATCACACTCTGATCCTCATACCACTGAACACGACAGATTGACAGAGCATCACCGCTTATATTTTGGTTCAGTTAACTGCCTAATTTCCTCTACTTTCAACTGTATGATACCAAAAATACATGCACCCACACAATCAGATTTACCTACCTGCCACCTTCCAGTGATTCATGGAAATCAGAGGATATTGAGCTTGGAATTTGATGGTATTTCATGCAAAAGAAAGTGCATTCAATTGTTCGCAGGTATTAAAATAAAAACAAGTGTCGTTCTTGCTGTAATATCAACTAGTCTACCGGAATTCCTAAAAAAATTGAAATTAAATTTCATACAATTGATTCTGTTCATGAACTTCGATAGAGAAAGAAAGACCAGATTAGCAGTAAAGAAGGATGTCATTCTATTTCACAGATTCCTATCATCTGCAAACTACCTGCAATTATATTGGTTATAAATAATAACATTTCATACTTCATTGTTTGAAAGGTATTAGAGAAAACATTATAAGATGAACGCATCCGGAATATAAGGATTAAAATTTATAGTTTAAGTTACCATCAATTTATATACTATCAAACTATGAAAAAAGAAAAACGGGGGTGAGAGAAGACAGAAAACTGGAAAATCTAATAAACAGTGTCAACATGGCAACTCAACAAGGTCAAAGTTCATCAATTTGAAAACTTGCTTAGTGTGTATGAGTAATCAGTGTAATGAAAGTGATATGGTTACCGAAGGAATGAGAGATTGACTACACTCTCTTTCTGTGTGCATAAGTTTGGTCTGAGACGTTTGATTGCAATTGCTTCAGCAAATCGTAGTAGATTCGCTGTCCTTTGTATGTTTAATATTTTAATGGATTTGGAAATCTCAACAAAATGGCTTGTATCCACAAGGTGTCTGGTAATTGCACGTTGTAAATATCTGCTTCCTTTTAAGCAAATGTTTCTCGAAATATGCTCTGAAAACCGGATAGAAGCCCTTCTTTCTGTCCTTCCAATGTACTTGCTGCCGCAGGTGCACGTAAATTTATAAATGCAGTTGGAGATAACATCAGCAGGGTAGTTATCCAGTTTCGATTGGCTTACAGAGCATGTAGTACTGGACAGTGTCACCAGATTGGCTGCAGTGAGGCATCTTTTTATTGTTCCTTTCATCATCTTTTCAGTCTTTTGCGATACTTTTTTCCCTTTCTATCGGATGCAAATGAACACTTTCTTCTTTTCAAATGTTGGATGCTTCTCTTTCTCATCTCTTTCTTTGCTGTACTTTAGGATAAATTCTTTTTGGATACCCGTTTTCCTTAAGGCATTTTTCAACAAGGCTTAATTCTTCTTCTACCTTGTTGAGTGAAAATAACTTCCTGGCCCTGTCGTACAGTATCTTTACTAATCCCCGCTTATAGCTCATAGGGCCGAAGCTATTGTAGTGAAGGTGTTTCTCGGTCCAAGTTTCTTTTCTATAGATGGACTTTTCAACTGTTCCATCGTCTCTTCTTTTTACATTTAGGTCCAGGAAATTGAGCTCATCGTCGTGTTCGTATTCCATGGTGAATTTAATGTTTGGGTCGATATCATTTAGGCGGTCAAATAATACGGATGCCTGACTCATGTCGTTACAAACAACAAAAGTATCATCGAAGTATCGATGGTAGTATGTTGTTTCATTGATAGCGTCACTCAGTCGCGTCTGTTCGAGATAGCCCATGAGAATGTCTGCTAGAATAGGTCCTAGATGTGAACACATGGCGACCCCATCAATTTGTCGCTAGAATTGGTTATTGAATCTAAATTGGATGTCTTTTGTGCTAATAATTAGTAGTAGTTTCATCTCTGACTCCGGTAATTGCAATAGATCTGTTTGTTTACAAATGATATCTATTGTTTCCATCACTGGTACATTTGTAAATAAGGCAGTCACGTCGTATGACACCATTAGTTTATTGGATATATCAACGTGATCGACTTCTTTAGAAAACTGGAAGGTGTCATCCAAGCTATGATTTGAAAAATTTCTGTCGAATTGGCTTTAATAAAATTCAGCTAGCAATCGAGCTAGTTTGTGGCACGGTGAGTTTATCCACTTCATCTACCTGCCACATTCCCTTATTCCTTGGAAATCAGAGGATACTCAGCTTGCAACTTGTTAGTATTTTTTGCAAAGAAAGCTGCATTCAATTGTCCGCAGATATTAAAATAAAATGAAGTATCGTTCTAGCTGTAACCTCAACTAGTATACAGAATTTCATAAAAATATTGAAATTTCTTTTTTAATGTTCTTCATATTTAATTAATAAATTAATATTAACATTTTATTTTCTTCTATTCTTAGTCTTTACCTGCTAGACCTACATTCCGCGGTAATTTCTGCTTTGAATTTAATAAAATTATTCTCATTTAATTATCTTTAGTTAAGTCACGTTTATTTTGTCTAAATTAAGTAATGGAATCAATGTGATAATGAGGTGAACCTTTTTTACTCTTGTCAGGTTGTTTTTTCTTTGTTTATTTGTTTGCTTATTATGTTGAAATATTTGCGTTTGTTTTTCTCTTCTAAATCAATTTCTTACTCATTTGACTGTGCAGGTTTTACTCATTCAGCTTTCAGTGCATTCTAGTCAGTCTAATTAATCTTCCAGCAAGCCAGAATGTAAGAGTTATTTCACCAATTCAGAGGTGATAACCATCTGGAATATATTTTACATAAGAAAGACTTTTGAGTAATGATACTGCCTTCTTGGTGCTCATTGTAATAAGCGAATTGACTCTTTCAGACGAATTCATTATCTAGCTGTACAATCGCCTGTATATGGCTTTCTTCAGGAGAGTAAATCCGGTGTGGAAGTTGAATCAGAGTTATGAATACATGAAAAATATTAGCAGTATTAGTCACACACCACATTTAATCTCTTTTCATCACGACGTCTTGACAGTTTTTGATTTTTTGAGATCTTACTAGCGACCATGCACTTTGACTTTTGCTGATAAATTTATGTTTACACGGATTATTTTTGACCATTTTGATGTTGAATGCCACTATGATGTCAACACTTTTCACGAGGTAGCTTTACTTATTTCAAAGTGAAATACTCTTTCTCTCGCAATTTCAACATCTGATTGAAAATTCATGTGCTAACTTCATTATGCCTATAAATAAAGGAAAATGCAAGGTGGGTTGATACCTTTAGTACTAGCTATTGCATACCTCCACATGCACATAAAAAACTCTGAATCAAAGGATGAGAAATGAGATGGATATATTCACTCATTATTTCTGCACTGCTCTAGGTGTCAAGACATCTTGTTTATAATGAAGCATTGGATTGGAATAGACCTGGGGTGTAGTTTAAACTTATTATGGCATCAATCATCGAAGCCTTTGACTTTTCTCTGTGAGCTGCTTTGCAATCGGGTGTAGACTGCCTGACTACGGCCCTAATCATTTCGCTGCCATCTGAACAACATCAATCCAAAGAGGCATCTGAATCTAGTCAGGATTTAAAATATTTCACGTTGATGAGCCTAAACCTCTAGTCTATTGGCTTCCATGTATCTTTTGAGAGCCAGCCCTTTATGTGCCTCTTATTTCTTTACAGAAAAGAATAGTTTAATAATAGACCAATACTACTATTTCTTTTTCTTCTATTCTTAGTCTTTACCTGCTAGACCTATATTCCGCGGTAATTTCTGCTTTGAATTTAATAAAATTATTCTCATTTAATTATCTTTAGTTAAGTCACGTCTATTTTGTCTAAATTAAGTAATGGAATCAATGTGATAATGAGGTGAACCTTTTTTACTCTTGTCAGGTTGTTTTTTCTTTGTTTATTTGTTTGCTTATTATGTTGAAATATTTGCGTTTGTTTTTCTCTTCTAAATCAATTTCTTACTCATTTGACTGTGCAGGTTTTACTCATTCAGCTTTCAGTGCATTCTAGTCAGTCTAATTAATCTTCCAGCAAGCCAGAATGTAAGAGAACTTTCACCGATTCACAAATTTTATAAAAAATAAACGTCCTTCAACTAAAGATAATTAAATGAGAATAATTTTATTATATTTAACACAAAATATACCGCAGATTATATGCGAAGCAGATAAAGACTTAGAATAGACGAAAACGAAATAGTAATATTAGTTTATTAATTAAATATGAAGAACATTAGAAAAGAAATTTGAATACTTTATGATATTCTGTATACTAGTTGAAGTTACAGCTAGAACGATACTTCATTTTATTTTTACATCTGCGGACAATTGAATGCACTTTTCTTTGAATAAAATACTATCAAGTTTCAACCTGAGTATGCACTGATTTCAACGGAGTAATGGTAGGTGGTAGATGGGTAAATCGGATTGTGTAGGTGTATGCATTTTTAGTTTCTCACAGTTAAAATTGGAGGAAATAAGGCAGTTAACTGCATTAACGGTAAGTGGTGATGCTCTGTCATTCTGTCGTGTTCGGTGGTATGAGGATGTTGGTGTGTGTGAGGAGTTACATAAGGACGATAAATTGATTGGTGCGGTTGTGAAAATGCATCGATCCTGATTATATCACTGCTAGTTGAGCTGGAACCTCTCACAGAAGGCTCCTGAATCCATCAGGATTTTCAATATTCCACTTCAGTGAACTATGCTTGCTTAACAGACCAATTCTTTGTTGTGTTAACGCCTGTGAAGCAATCGACATCGCAATTCACGCGTGTATGATCGATGTCTGCGAAATGGCATGTTTTGGCATGCAACCATATCTCATAAAACTGTTCAGATATGCCCCGTTTTCAACCGATATCAGCTTCTTTATCAGTTCGCTGGAACCTTTGACAATTTTTGTATCGTTATAAGCTTTATGTGGTTCAACACCTGATTTCAAGATTGAGCAGCAGTAAAACTAATTAAATCAAATTAGTAGAATTTCACGTCCAGTTATTATATGAAAGCTCGGTTTTTTAATAAGTTTAAACGAACAAACAGCGAATAGCCAGATTGCAAATTGCTCATCGGATTCTTGACTAACAGATGTTTAACGAAATGGAAGGAAGTAAACCTTTTTGCTAAAGCAATATTGAAAATGTGGACAGTTTCACTTAATCAAATTCGTCTCATTTTAAGTAATATTTCTCATCAATAATCTGATTCACAGCGCAATACTCAAGGAATCTTATGAGTGAGCATCAACCAAGGGGGGAGATCTCACACCAGTTACGTTTATTTGGAAACTTTCGCTTCTCTTAACAGTAAACGAGTTATTTTTTGTGAACTACGTGAGTACCTCCAGGTAATAATTTGCTTTCTTCCTATGATAACAATTTTAATTTTTGGAGCATATATCACCGTACCGTCATGAATAAATAACTGCTTTCCAGCTTTTGATATTCATTGAAGCTGTTTCTTACTGGTATTGTACGGTAGTGCTTGTGACCCTGAGTTATCTTCTGTACTTCAAATCGCATTGATACTGATAGGAGGGATATGAAGTATTTCAGAGTATCAGGTTAATAATTTGTGTTTGTTGTTCTGTTCACTCGAAAGCAGATTAAATGAAAACTGGCAAGACACTCCAGTAAAGCATGATTTAATGAATACATCGAATTTCAGTCGAACGCTTCCTTTAAATACTTTGCACATAAGGATATATATATCTTTTCTATAAGAATTACATCAAGAAATGTTAGACGAAGAATTAAATAAAAAAGATTGAACTAATCATGCTGAGCTATCGGTGGAATAATTAATACGAATCATGTACGAAATGATAACTGGGGTTAAAATTAAGCAAATTTTATATGATGTTTCAATTGCATCATTTGAATGGACGATTATCGATCAGAGAATGAACGTGAATACGTATCGAGTATTGTGAAGTGAATAATAGCGTGAATAATGGTTATAATGACAATGTTGTAATTAGTTAAGCTAATGCTACTAATAAAAGATAATTGTTAATGAAATAGGAATAGTATTAAATACAAGAGAAAAAATAAAGTGTAACTGATGTCAATGACAATAATAACAATTGATAAGTAAAGCATGAAAGGATCAAAATGACAGCCATTTCTTTTTGTACACAGAGATCCGGTTTACAATTCTAATTTCACAAGCCAGCATCTTCCTGTTAATTTAACTGCTGACAATTGTAAATTACGTTATGAAGTAGGTGTCATGTCCACAGTCTACAAGATTCTTTCTTAATAAACAGTTTGGTACTTTGACTTCAGCCAAATATAACTAGGTTGGTTAACACTCCATCATTCAAGTAGGTGATCGCCTTTTCGTACGTCCATTGCATTTGCTAAAACAAACACGCTTAAAGTGATAAACGCAACTTGTAGTGTCGAGGATTGGCGATCATGCGTTCTTAGATTGCAGCAGCACCCACTTAGTGATGGTGATGAACGCGAGTTATGTGGCATTGTAGGTTCTCCTGAGGGCTTCTTCAAGCCTTCGTTGGACCCTATCTTGCGCATCATCTGATTTATAGGGCACATTGATGTATACAGCTACTTTTGATTATATTTGGATAAGTTTACCAGGGCTTATTTCTTCAGAATATTCGTGGATGAACTAATTGTGGTTGCGTTCAAAGATAAAATATCCACTAAAGACTTCATTTTATATACCAATGTACTGCAAGGTTAAATTTTGAGCAGTCTTTTTATATCGGATTGTTATTATATTCCACGTGTTTTGTTTCGCAGTTGAGATCACGATGTCATGAATTTACTGCTACTCATAAGTATTCCGCTTTTGATTTGCTTTCACAGACAATCCAAATAGCATCTGCTAATCTTAGATGGATACTCTCCGTCGTATATGCTGTCGCAGAATACCGCTGTTTAAGCAGTAAATGATTTGGTGAAGTTAAGGTGTTCGATTGCTTGACGCTGTGCTAGGAGCCACCATTTTAACGAGCATAATAAGTTTAGGATACATCCTCTAACATTTTATATGTCTTTGCGTAGAGACCGTCTGAGACATACACGAAGAAATCTCTGTCATCTAACGGAAATGCACGCACACTTAAACATTTAAGACTATGGTTACAATGAATTGAAGTAAGCGCTCAATCTTAATTGATAGACTGGTTTAGAAGAATTACTGAAAACAAATTTATGACCGCTCTCTGCGATATGCTTGTTGATTTATTTTTCTGGGTTTCTCTTTGGAAGTTCATTTGAACCAGATGAATTTATTTCTCCTTCCAGCCACCTGAGATTGTGTACTGTAGGTCACCTATTTTCCACAGACCTATGATTCCTTAATTTAATTGAAAAACATGGCACTTTGTTGTCTGTAATTGCATATGATATAATTTTATTTTAAATATCACACAGTAATGAAGTAATAAAAAGTCATTTAGTTTGTCTAGGGAAGCTTTGTTTATCGATATAACTCCGCATACTGGTCAGTCTGATTACATCCTCGCAGAAGCATTGAAAATAGGCTCAGAGACAACAGGGGACTCGATGACGCCACTAATGGAGAAGGTGTCGAAACAAGGCAGGGTACCCGAGGATTGGAAGAAAGGTTACTTATTCAAACTACCAAAGAAAGAATACCTAAGTCAATGCAAGAACGGGCGTGGAATTATGCTCCTGTCCATCCCCAGCAAAATACAAAGCCGCATCATCCTGGAGAGAATGAAACATGCACTTGATGATAAACTTCGACCGGAACAGGCTGGGTTCAGGAGAAACAAGTCATGTATTGATCAGGTCGCCGCATTATGGATCATCATCGAACAAAGCTTGGAATGACAGTCACCTCTCTATCTCAACTTCATTTACTTTGAAAACGTCTTCGACAGCGTCTATCGAGAGGTGCTTTGGCAACTACTTCGCTACTATGGGGTACCACCGACAATTATACATCTCATCCCACAGCTGTACGACAATGCTGCAGCATCCCAAGTAATCCACAACGGGAAACATACGGAATCCTTCGAAGTGAGGACAAGAGTAAAACAAGGCTGCCTACTATCGCCAATGATTTTCGTGATTACAGTAGACTGGATAATGCGACAAACAGCGGGCAATGAGGAAACAGGCATAAAATGGACTCACACAAAAAAACTTGGAGGATCTGGACTTCGCCGATGATATTTGTCTGATTTCCTATAAACTGGAATATATGCAAGCAAAAAGCAACACGTTGACAGAAGAAGCATCATAGATGGAACATAGAGAAAACAGAGGTGATGAATATTCCTGGGCATCACCACCAAAAACAACAGACAACAATCAGTGTAAATTGAAGGAAACTGAAAGAAACAACCCCTTTACCTACCTGGGAAGCATCGTTTCAACTACAGGCGGAACTGACGAGGATATCAAAGCAAGAATCGGTAAAGCAAGACAAGCTTTCACTACTCTCAAGCCAGTGTGGAGGTCAACAGCACTCAGCATCAAAAATAAGGTCAGGATTTTCAACACCAATGTGAAGTCAGTGCTACTATACGGATCAAAGACTTGCACTGCGCGTCATAAAGAGCACCTCAAACAAACTTCAGACCTTCATTAACAGTTGTCTTCGCTCAATACCGAAGATCGGATGGCCAGAAAAGATCAGCAATAGAGATCTCTGAGAGCGAACCAACCAGGAACCGATTGTGAAACAAATAAGCAGGAAGAAATGGAGATGGATTGGCCATACTCTGAGGAAACCATCAAGCGACATCACTAGACAAGCCCTCGAGTGGAACTTTCGAAAGGGAAACGGCGAATTGGTGACTTGGAGGAGGTCATGTGAAGAGGAGATGAAAACGTGTGGGCAAACTTGGAGCCAGGTGAAGACTCTAGCAGAGAACCGAACGCAATGGAGACGCATGGTGAAGCCCTATTTTACTCTAGGAAGTAAAGGAAACAATAATAATAATACCGGAAATGTCAAAACTCTCAATTGGAAATCGGAGAAACAGAAGGAGAGAAAATACACATAAGACAAATTGTGAAACCGGAGTTTCACATCCATGGAACACATTAGCAGCCTACATGGAAAAGATAATTCCCAGTTGATATTCAAATATCTTTAAATGAGCACTAGTCATGACTTAATACTATAGAGGTAGGAGATTACGCTCTACATAGAGATTCGAAGAATTTATGTTTCTCGAAAAGATGTTTGACAGCGATAGTTACATTCAAAGGTTCATTAACTAGTATGAAATGTCTGAATTCTCATATGTCAAGCAAATCACAGTGAGGTAAATAGCACACCTGCATTCAACTTGACTTTGAAGGTGAAAATATGACAGTAACTGTCAGCAGAAGATTGAGGATATCACTGGGCAGAGACTATCCTGCAACCAAGCTGGTTCTCGTCTATCAAACAAATTGCCCCTTGGAGCAATCAAAAATCGACAGATATCTTTCTCATGTTTACTGAAACTAAATACACAAATTAACGTGTATGTGTGGGAGCAGTTACATTGGAGAAGCAGAAAGAAGCGCAAACCTCTGATCTTACGAACACAACGGAATGGAAGCTGTTAACATTTCATTCTGTGAAAACTGTTGTTCTTGTTTCCACCTGCGTAATATCTACTGGTTAATTCACTAAGTACACTATGAGTTAATCATCATAATTCGCCTTTTGAGACTACAGAAGTTTTAGCTTCGATAAAACAGCCTGTGTAATCAAGTAAAATGAACATAAATAATCAGTCAAATAATTATGAAATGAAATTCTTGTTGAACTGAAATTTTCCAGCGGATCTGTAATTTTACTTTTCATCCATAATGTATCGCAAATTAATGGCAGAATGCTTGCCATGTATATAGAAAAAAACATCACTAGTTTCAAGTTTGACGATGGGCTGATATGAGTTACAGAAGCCCTTAAGAATATCAGGCAGTACCAAACAGCTGTTTCGTCAGCGTTGTTTGAGACTCATCGGAAATACGTCACCAATCGTGTTTGAGTGCAGGACCTTTCGATTGTAAGATAAACTTCGAGACCATTCAGCTATTGAGACCCGACTCAACATGAACATACGAATTCTAAACCCTACGGATTGGTGATTTTAACGGAACTGGTACCAGCCAGTTTTATACACAACGAGAGTTTGTCCTCACTCTCGAGTGAGTGGACTCCACCGGTCAGGAGTTATCACTAGTGAGAATCAGAATAATTTACAAGATTTAGTTTATAAGAAATTGATTTGTTCCATGTTTCAACAAAGATAAATACCTGTCAGGGAAGCACTGATAACCAACATCAACGGTACGTAATAATAAAGGTTTTTGTATTTCCCAATGAGTGAAAAACAAAACGATATTGTTTTTACTGATGTTTCGCTATTCAATGCTAATAGCTTTATCAAAGTATTATTATCAACGGTACGTATTCACCGAAATTGTGCTAAAATCAAGAATAAGTTTAAGTTATAATTCATGCAGCGGTCATTGAGTCGTGTCTTCGTGGCTGAACGATCTGTAAGCTTGCTATGTAACTTGAAGATCCTGGTTCTGAAATTGAATGTGTGAGTAATACCAATGAGTCCCAGTCTGAGGAGAGGAAATAGATGTCCAGTACTCCCTGGGGTTTTTCAATGGTCCTGTAACCGTAATCTATCCATGGTTAAACTTGAAGCAAATCAAGTTACTCCATGCAAACTTATTCTTGAAAAATCTACCTTATTTTAAATCCACTCAATAGGCATCAGTCTATTTTATGAGAAAGGATTGGTTGATTTGCCTTTACATTGAGGGTGGCCATACACAGCAACAAAGACCGTGAATCAGTATACTGTTGTTTTTTCTGTAACCAATGTACTACATATTGATTTTATTTGCTAGCTATTATGCTTTGTTAATTGCTAAATATAACTGCATCTTTAGATAGGTGAACACAAAATTGAGATACACATATGTACACCACATACATACTTAGTATGCATTCGTGTATAACTATAAAAAGGCTATTTGTGAGAGATTTTGGCACAATATTATTTTGCAGTATATAACACTGACAACATACACTGACGAGAGATTTTGAATCATGAAAAATATACTACAAACGATATTATGCTGCCTGCTACTCCTATTATCTAATAACAATGCAACTAATGAATGTGAGTTGATTATTAATCCTTTTTTATAAGGTGTCAAAATATTATCCTTTTACTTTTGATGGTTTGATTTTTAAGATCACAATTTTATCAAGTGTCAATTTACAATAGTTAGTTATGTATCACTTTAACTACTAACATGTGAATTTCAATGTAGATATCGTTATGAATGGAACTTAGACAGAGAACCATTGACCAGCTGAAGGGTTGCTTCGTTGTAGTCCGAATCACTGTGAAGCCGTTGTTTGATAGTAAGAATTTATAAGAAGATTGGTTGAAACTAGAATGCCGAGGTTGGTGGATTCCAAGTCAATGAATGAATAATCAACGCACCAGTTTCATAATCTGAAAGGTTAGATCTCTAGCGAAGTCACAGATGAATATTGTTGAAGAGTCTCAGACTGCGAAGAAGTAGATGCTTTTTAATAATGCTCTAAACTAATGTTCTTTCTAAACTGAAATTAATAGAAAACACTAGGATCAGACCTGAAATCTGAATATTTCACTTAAGCGTAGAAATTTAATGTAAATAAATTCCTTGGATTTCTTGAAATGCGTATGTGACGTGATCGTTTTTTTCTCATGAATAATTCAAATACAGTGAAGTAAAGTATATTCGACCGGATTATCTAAATACTTAGATAAACATTTTGTGTTCAAAAGAACTACCAAAATCATCTCTATTTACAATACAAAAGAGAACATTGAATATAAAACGAATTCACTGAAAATTGTGAGACATTTAAAGAAATATGGGATTTCCTGTAATTAAATTAATTTTGATGAATGAGGTGTGCTCAAATGGTGTACATGGAAACAAAATAATATACAGAATTACACAAGGGTTTTAAGTTAGAAAAATAAGCATACAAACAGAAGTAAGGTCAAATCAAACAAACAAAGAAGAGTTCGGTCAAATCAACGAAGTTGTTACCATGCGAGTAGAAGTGGTTGGATAATTTTCTTTTGTATGCATAGTTCTGCTTCCACCAACTGGATGGCTAGGGCTTCTGCAATGCAAAGAAGACGAAATCTTACTGTCTATGGGAGGTTGTTCTTCACTTTGTAGACCACTTTGAAGGAGGCGTTCGTTGAGATGGAATGACCGGTGTTGACGAGATGTTCGATTATTGCACTCCTTATATGGCCATTATTTCCTTTCTGTAGTTAATCACTCATGAAGTGTACGATCAGCTCCGACCGACAGGGTCAACAATACCAAGACTATATGGCTTACCAATGATACATAAAGCCAACCTCCCACTTCGTCCAATTCTGGATATGTCAGGTTCCCCGTACCATTCAATACCGAAATGGCTCACTTACATTTTAGAACCTGTACGAAAACGAATGTGCCACTATTCACTTCGTGACACTTTCCAATTCGTCAATTACATTAAAGATAAACCGACTTGGAACGGACAACTAGCAAGTTTCTACAGCTGGGTACCAATCAGTCGGAAAAGAAACCTGATTAAATCCCTTGCCACTCGCGTCAGACGCATCTGCAGCTCCGACACCATGGAAGAAGAACTAAACTTCCTGAGGGAAATCTTCATACAAAATGGCTACCCACCAAGATTTGTAGACAAAAACATCAAACAGAAAAACCAAAAGCAAGAGACACCATCCGTTCCAAAAAAGATACTTTATATGAACCTAGACTTCAAAGGAGACCTACTTAGTGACGTCCTCAGAAGGAGAATTTCCACCTCTTTAGGAAGAACTTTCCCTGCGGCAACACTGAGAATAGTGTTCTCCAGTCGCCCGCTGATCTGCAGAAACCCAAAGGACAAGATTCCTCACATGACCACTTCTATGTGTATATATCAGTTCACCTGTTGCTGTGGAGCCAGGTACATCGGTCGTTCAACGCGCATCCTGTCAAAAAGGGTCAAAGAACACCACCCAGCGTGGCTACAGAAAGGAAATAATGGCCATATAAGGAGTGCAATAATCGAACATCTCGTCAACACCGGTCATTCCATCTCAACGAACGCCTCCTTCAAAGTGGTCTACAAAGTGAAGAACAACCTCCCATAGACAGTAAGATTTCGTCTTCTTTGCATTGCAGAAGCCCTAGCCATCCAGTTGGTGGAAGCAGAACTATGCATACAAAAGAAAATTATCCAACCACTTCTACTCGCATGGTAACAACTTCGTTGATTTGACCGAACTCTTCTTTGTTTGTTTGATTTGACCTTACTTCTGTTTGTATGCTTATTTTTCTAACTTAAAACCCTTGTGTAATTCTGTATATTATTTTGTTTCCATGTACACCATTTGAGCACACCTCATTCATTAAATTATTTCATTAAAATTCAAGTAAGTCAACAAAATATGAGTTTAGTTAGCTTTTCAACTCTCGAGAGGTAAAAGATTTCTTGGTTAGTAAAATTTATACAGGTGTAGCCAGAATAAAAATGGCCAGTTTTGACCACAATCTTCCCTTCAGTATGTGCAGTGTGTTACTCTTTATGCTGATTCACTGTTATTTGCAACTGTAATTTTCTGGGAGCGTCTATTTTTTGATGTGTATGGAAAGAGGCAAAGGAGCAGAATTTACCGAATAAATCATATTTCTGTAGGATCCCCACTCAACTGAATACTCTGCAAAGATTGAGAGATATGTGGCTGAAAAATAAAGAAACTATAGTTTATAAGTCATGAGAAACGATAGGTGAGAGAAGTTCAAAGGCAAAGTTCAGATTAACAAAGCGGAAGGTGTATGACAGAATTTAAAAACGAGCTCAGTAACGCAAATATAACCATAAAACAGGAGCAAACAGCTAGCAGCAATGAAATTCACAAAAGATAAAAATTTCAGAATTTACAAAATAGTAATAGATTGAAGTAGCTCAAGATAAAAAAATGAAAACAATGTACTCAATACGGATAAAATATCCATTCAAACGAAGGAAAACACAAAAAAGAGAAATTAAAAACCAAAAAAAGGGTAGAAATAATTAAGAAAATAAAACAAAATGACCAACAAAGTAATAAAGAGTGTAGCCCGTCTACACAACAATATTTCCTCACAACATTTTCCATCCATTCACCTATAAGCCAGTTGGGAAGCAAATGTGATGATGAGTTGACCTCGCCTTGTAAGTAATTGTGTGTGAATTGAAATAAGGCTCACTCGTCATTGCTCTCCTCATCTTCATACAATCGTGCTTATCGATGATCGTGTGTTGCATGTGAGTCAGTACCGATACTGAGAAAGACATGCGAATTCAGTCGACGAATAATACCGTGGACAAGTAGATAGCCGTATATATGAAATGATGGATATATATACATCGGCGTAAAATAGATAGATGTATCGATGGATGAGAGCAATATTCATATGTGAACTACAGTAGAGATTTCGTGAGTGGAATTGTTGGTTGGATCTAGTGAAGTGAATCACAATGAAGGCTGATAAGCATTATGATTCCATATGTAATTGCTCAAAGCACCTCCAAACAAAAACAAGCTTATCAAATATGTCTCTTTCAAATTCCAGATGACAGCGACGGTAACTATATCGGAAGTAAGTACATATTATTGCGTTGATTCAGAGAATTCTTCACAGCATTATTGCTATTACAATTTCACCATGCTCAGATTTCTCTCACTCACTAAATCATTCACTCGATCAATGAGAGGCATTCCGATTCAGTCACTGACAATTTCTGACGTCGATGATATCGTCGATTGATTGATTTCATCTGTATGCAGCAAAGTTGTTTGTGTTTCCTGTGAGTGAGTGAGTGATTGAGGGGTGCAGTATATCGTCAATGTGCAGGAAATTGCATGAGAAATTCTGCCTTCCGACCACACACGATCCACGAAACACGCATACGCACCACTAAACACTGCAAAACACCACACTCACTCAATTCCCTTTCATCATATCTCATACACAAACGTCACTCTACCCTGTCTCCACAACAAGATTTCTTCACATATTTTTTCCATCCATTCACCTATTAGCGAGTTGAGAAGGAAATGTGATGATGAGTTGACCTCGCCTTGTAAGTAATTGTGTGTGAATTGAAATAAGGCTCACTCGTCATTGCTCTCCTCATCTTCATACAATCGTGCTTATCGATGATCGTGTGTTGCATGTGAGTCAGTACCAATAGTGAGAAAGACATGCGAATTCAGTCGATGAATAATACCGTGGACAAGTAGATAGCCGTATAGATGGATTGATGGATATATAAAGGCATGAAAAGATGGATGTATAGATATAAAGATACATAGAAAGATAAATAGATAGAAAGATAGATAGATACATAGATAAATAGAGAGATAGATAGATAGTAAGATAGATAGGTAGATAGAAAAACAGATAGATAGATGGATAGATAGATAGATAGATAGTAAGATAGATAGGTATATAGAAATATAGATAGATAGATAGAAAGATAGATAGATACATAGAGAGAGAGATAGATAGATGGATATAAAGATAGATGGATAGATAAAAAACAGATAGATAGATAGACAGACAGAGAAATAGAAAGATAGATAGATAAATGGGTAGATAAATAGATACATAGGTAGATAGATAGATAGGAAGATTGATAGCAACATAGATAGTTTGATAAATAGATAGATGGATAGATAGAGAGATACACTGATGTAAATATAAATAGAAAGATATAGATATAAATAGATAGCTTGCTAGAAAATAGCTAGATAGATAGAAAGATATTTCGAAAGATAGACAGATAGATAGATAAATAGATAGATAGTTAGATAGATAGATAGATAGATGGTTAGATAGATCGAAAGATAGGTAGATAGATAGACAGATAGATAGATAGATAGATAGATAGATAGTTTGATAGATAGATCGAAATTTAGATAGGAGGATAGATAGACAGACAGTAAATAGATAGGTATAGGAATAGATAGATAGCTAGCTAGATTATTAGACAGAGAAATTGCTATATAGATTGATGGTTAGTTATATGCAGAATTAGATGGAATGGATAATAGAAACATAGATTGTTAGATTTATGTTTAGTTGGTTAAATAGTTAGATAGAAGCATATTTGCATACACACATGGATTATGCAATGTATAGGTGGATATATTTGTATTTGGATACATGTAAATATATGTAGTTTGTGAGATAAACAGACAGATAAATGGATCGCAATTCACAGGGATTCATTCGACTAGGTGAACTACAGTGGAGAATATGGGAGTGGACTTTTTGTTGTGAAGAACAGTGGATTTCAATGAACGCTGATATGCAGTATGCTTTCATTTGTATTTGCTGAAAGAACTTCCCCGCTAATCCAATTTTGTCAAATATGTCTGTTATATTCTTTAGAAGACAGCGACAATGCCGATAACGGAGGTGAGTCTCTGTCGTTTTGTTGATTCACAGCATTCTTCACAGCATTATTGCTATTACAATTTCACCATGCTCAGATTTCACTCACTCACTATGTCATTCACTCGATCAATGAGAGACATTTCGATTCAGTCACTGACAATTTCTGACGTCGATGATATCGTCGATTGATTGATTTCATCTGTATGCAGCAAAGTTGTTTGTGTTTCTGTGAGTGAGTGAGCGATTGAGGGGTGCAGTATATCGACAATGTGCATGAAACTGCATGAGATATTCTGCCTTCCGGTACGATACAACACAACACAAAACATTCCTCGAAAATCACCAGTCAACATCACTGATCATTCAGAGTTGATAATGTCGCTAACCCCTTCCACCAATTGTGCATCATTCACATCAAAACATTCTCCTCCACCTCTCTGTATCGCTCTCACTACACCCACTCCCTCTCCCTCTTTCTCCACAGAAACACAACCAGTCGCAAATCAGTCAGAAAGCACTGCGTCAGCTGGCACTGATCAACAGTTGACTACCACGCCTCAATTCCTGTCAGAAACACCAGGTGAGTGAGTTCATTTTTCACCCAACACTCGCCCTCTCCACTCCCATCAATCCACCAACTCAGCCTTCATAATCCATCCAGCAGTATGCATCAACCAACATCCACTTCACTCGGCCTATCACACAAACAAACAAACACAACAGCCTACACACGAACAAACGAACAACGCAAAAGCAAATATCAAGCTAGCCAACTAACCAACATATCAAACAACCGACCAAATAAACAAACAATCAACCAACTAACCAAACAACCAACTAACTCACGAACTAACTGACTAACTGGCAATGATAACCAACAGAAATTCACGGAAACACAGCGAAATTGCTGAATTCCAATGTGAAATGCTCACAGAGACACACTCATACCGACACAATACACCACATCACAACACAGGGCCACACAACACGCAACAACCCAACAGTACACAAAACAACACAACAAACCTCAAAACGCTCTCTCACATACATATACACAAGGCGATACGAGACAACACAACACAACACAGCACAACACAAAACATTCCTCGAAAATCACCAGTCAACATCACTGATCATTCAGAGTTGATAATGTCGCTAACCCCTTCCACCAATTGTGCATCATTCACATCAAAACATTCTCCTCCACCTCTCTGTATCGCTCTCACTACACCCACTCCCTCTCCCTCTTTCTCCACAGAAACACAACCAGTCGCAAATCAGTCAGAAAGCACTGCGTCAGCTGGCACTGATCAACAGTTGACTACCACGCCTCAATTCCTGTCAGAAACACCAGGTGAGTGAGTTCATTTTTCACCCAACACTCGCCCTCTCCACTCCCATCAATCCACCAACTCAGCCTTCATAATCCATCCAGCAGTATGCATCAACCAACATCCACTTCACTCGGCCTATCACACAAACAAACAAACACAACAGCCTACACACGAACAAACGAACAACGCAAAAGCAAATATCAAGCTAGCCAACTAACCAACATATCAAACAACCGACCAAATAAACAAACAATCAACCAACTAACCAAACAACCAACTAACTCACGAACTAACTGACTAACTGGCAATGATAACCAACAGAAATTCACGGAAACACAGCGAAATTGCTGAATTCCAATGTGAAATGCTCACAGAGACACACTCATACCGACACAATACACCACATCACAACACAGGGCCACACAACACGCAACAACCCAACAGTACACAAAACAACACAACAAACCTCAAAACGCTCTCTCACATACATATACACAAGGCGATACGAGACAACACAACACAACACAGCACAACACAAAACATTCCTCGAAAATCACCAGTCAACATCACTGATCATTCAGAGTTGATAATGTCGCTAACCCCTTCCACCAATTGTGCATCATTCACATCAAAACATTCTCCTCCACCTCTCTGTATCGCTCTCACTACACCCACTCCCTCTCCCTCTTTCTCCACAGAAACACAACCAGTCGCAAATCAGTCAGAAAGCACTGCGTCAGCTGGCACTGATCAACAGTTGACTACCACGCCTCAATTCCTGTCAGAAACACCAGGTGAGTGAGTTCATTTTTCACCCAACACTCGCCCTCTCCACTCCCATCAATCCACCAACTCAGCCTTCATAATCCATCCAGCAGTATGCATCAACCAACATCCACTTCACTCGGCCTATCACACAAACAAACAAACACAACAGCCTACACACGAACAAACGAACAACGCAAAAGCAAATATCAAGCTAGCCAACTAACCAACATATCAAACAACCGACCAAATAAACAAACAATCAACCAACTAACCAAACAACCAACTAACTCACGAACTAACTGACTAACTGGCAATGATAACCAACAGAAATTCACGGAAACACAGCGAAATTGCTGAATTCCAATGTGAAATGCTCACAGAGACACACTCATACCGACACAATACACCACATCACAACACAGGGCCACACAACACGCAACAACCCAACAGTACACAAAACAACACAACAAACCTCAAAACGCTCTCTCACATACATATACACAAGGCGATACGAGACAACACAACACAACACAGCACAACACAAAACATTCCTCGAAAATCACCAGTCAACATCACTGATCATTCAGAGTTGATAATGTCGCTAACCCCTTCCACCAATTGTGCATCATTCACATCAAAACATTCTCCTCCACCTCTCTGTATCGCTCTCACTACACCCACTCCCTCTCCCTCTTTCTCCACAGAAACACAACCAGTCGCAAATCAGTCAGAAAGCACTGCGTCAGCTGGCACTGATCAACAGTTGACTACCACGCCTCAATTCCTGTCAGAAACACCAGGTGAGTGAGTTCATTTTTCACCCAACACTCGCCCTCTCCACTCCCATCAATCCACCAACTCAGCCTTCATAATCCATCCAGCAGTATGCATCAACCAACATCCACTTCACTCGGCCCATCACACAAACAAACAAACACAACAGCCTACACACGAACAAACGAACAACGCAAAAGCAAATATCAAGCTAGCCAACTAACCAACATATCAAACAACCGACCAAATAAACAAACAATCAACCAACTAACCAAACAACCAACTAACTCACGAACTAACTGACTAACTGGCAATGATAACCAACAGAAATTCACGGAAACACAGCGAAATTGCTGAATTCCAATGTGAAATGCTCACAGAGACACACTCATACCGACACAATACACCACATCACAACACAGGGCCACACAACACGCAACAACCCAACAGTACACAAAACAACACAACAAACCTCAAAACGCTCTCTCACATACATATACACAAGGCGATACGAGACAACACAACACAACACAGCACAACACAAAACATTCCTCGAAAATCACCAGTCAACATCACTGATCATTCAGAGTTGATAATGTCGCTAACCCCTTCCACCAATTGTGCATCATTCACATCAAAACATTCTCCTCCACCTCTCTGTATCGCTCTCACTACACCCACTCCCTCTCCCTCTTTCTCCACAGAAACACAACCAGTCGCAAATCAGTCAGAAAGCACTGCGTCAGCTGGCACTGATCAACAGTTGACTACCACGCCTCAATTCCTGTCAGAAACACCAGGTGAGTGAGTTCATTTTTCACCCAACACTCGCCCTCTCCACTCCCATCAATCCACCAACTCAGCCTTCATAATCCATCCAGCAGTATGCATCAACCAACATCCACTTCACTCGGCCCATCACACAAACAAACAAACACAACAGCCTACACACGAACAAACGAACAACGCAAAAGCAAATATCAAGCTAGCCAACTAACCAACATATCAAACAACCGACCAAACAAACAAACAATCAACCAACTAACCAAACAACCAACTAACTCACGAACTAACTGACTAACTGGCAATGATAACCAACAGAAATTCACGGAAACACAGCGAAATTGCTGAATTCCAATGTGAAATGCTCACAGAGACACACTCATACCGACACAATACACCACATCACAACGCAGGGCCACACAACACGCAACAACCCAACAGTACACAAAACAACACAACAAACCTCAAAACGCTCTCTCACATACATATACACAAGGCGATACGAGACAACACAACACAACACAGCACAACACAAAACATTCCTCGAAAATCACCAGTCAACATCACTGATCATTCAGAGTTGATAATGTCGCTAACCCCTTCCACCAATTGTGCATCATTCACATCAAAACATTCTCCTCCACCTCTCTGTATCGCTCTCACTACACCCACTCCCTCTCCCTCTTTCTCCACAGAAACACAACCAGTCGCAAATCAGTCAGAAAGCACTGCGTCAGCTGGCACTGATCAACAGTTGACTACCACGCCTCAATTCCTGTCAGAAACACCAGGTGAGTGAGTTCATTTTTCACCCAACACTCGCCCTCTCCACTCCCATCAATCCACCAACTCAGCCTTCATAATCCATCCAGCAGTATGCATCAACCAACATCCACTTCACTCGGCCCATCACACAAACAAACAAACACAACAGCCTACACACGAACAAACGAACAACGCAAAAGCAAATATCAAGCTAGCCAACTAACCAACATATCAAACAACCGACCAAATAAACAAACAATCAACCAACTAACCAAACAACCAACTAACTCACGAACTAACTGACTAACTGGCAATGATAACCAACAGAAATTCACGGAAACACAGCGAAATTGCTGAATTCCAATGTGAAATGCTCACAGAGACACACTCATACCGACACAATACACCACATCACAACGCAGGGCCACACAACACGCAACAACCCAACAGTACACAAAACAACACAACAAACCTCAAAACGCTCTCTCACATACATATACACAAGGCGATACGAGACAACACAACACAACACAGCACAACACAAAACATTCCTCGAAAATCACCAGTCAACATCACTGATCATTCAGAGTTGATAATGTCGCTAACCCCTTCCACCAATTGTGCATCATTCACATCAAAACATTCTCCTCCACCTCTCTGTATCGCTCTCACTACACCCACTCCCTCTCCCTCTTTCTCCACAGAAACACAACCAGTCGCAAATCAGTCAGAAAGCACTGCGTCAGCTGGCACTGATCAACAGTTGACTACCACGCCTCAATTCCTGTCAGAAACACCAGGTGAGTGAGTTCATTTTTCACCCAACACTCGCCCTCTCCACTCCCATCAATCCACCAACTCAGCCTTCATAATCCATCCAGCAGTATGCATCAACCAACATCCACTTCACTCGGCCCATCACACAAACAAACAAACACAACAGCCTACACACGAACAAACGAACAACGCAAAAGCAAATATCAAGCTAGCCAACTAACCAACATATCAAACAACCAACCAAACAAAACAATCAACCAACTAACCAAACAACCAACTAACTCACGAACTAACTGACTAACTGGCAATGATAACCAACAGAAATTCACGGAAACACAGCGAAATTGCTGAATTCCAATGTGAAATGCTCACAGAGACACACTCATACCGACACAATACACCACATCACAACACAGGGCCACACAACACGCAACAACCCAACAGTACACAAAACAACACAACAAACCTCAAAACGCTCTCTCACATACATATACACAAGGCGATACGAGACAACACAACACAACACAGCACAACACAAAACATTCCTCGAAAATCACCAGTCAACATCACTGATCATTCAGAGTTGATAATGTCGCTAACCCCTTCCACCAATTGTGCATCATTCACATCAAAACATTCTCCTCCACCTCTCTGTATCGCTCTCACTACACCCACTCCCTCTCCCTCTTTCTCCACAGAAACACAACCAGTCGCAAATCAGTCAGAAAGCACTGCGTCAGCTGGCACTGATCAACAGTTGACTACCACGCCTCAATTCCTGTCAGAAACACCAGGTGAGTGAGTTCATTTTTCACCCAACACTCGCCCTCTCCACTCCCATCAATCCACCAACTCAGCCTTCATAATCCATCCAGCAGTATGCATCAACCAACATCCACTTCACTCGGCCTATCACACAAACAAACAAACACAACAGCCTACACACGAACAAACGAACAACGCAAAAGCAAATATCAAGCTAGCCAACTAACCAACATATCAAACAACCGACCAAATAAACAAACAATCAACCAACTAACCAAACAACCAACTAACTCACGAACTAACTGACTAACTGGCAATGATAACCAACAGAAATTCACGGAAACACAGCGAAATTGCTGAATTCCAATGTGAAATGCTCACAGAGACACACTCATACCGACACAATACACCACATCACAACACAGGGCCACACAACACGCAACAACCCAACAGTACACAAAACAACACAACAAACCTCAAAACGCTCTCTCACATACATATACACAAGGCGATACGAGACAACACAACACAACACAGCACAACACAAAACATTCCTCGAAAATCACCAGTCAACATCACTGATCATTCAGAGTTGATAATGTCGCTAACCCCTTCCACCAATTGTGCATCATTCACATCAAAACATTCTCCTCCACCTCTCTGTATCGCTCTCACTACACCCACTCCCTCTCCCTCTTTCTCCACAGAAACACAACCAGTCGCAAATCAGTCAGAAAGCACTGCGTCAGCTGGCACTGATCAACAGTTGACTACCACGCCTCAATTCCTGTCAGAAACACCAGGTGAGTGAGTTCATTTTTCACCCAACACTCGCCCTCTCCACTCCCATCAATCCACCAACTCAGCCTTCATAATCCATCCAGCAGTATGCATCAACCAACATCCACTTCACTCGGCCCATCACACAAACAAACAAACACAACAGCCTACACACGAACAAACGAACAACGCAAAAGCAAATATCAAGCTAGCCAACTAACCAACATATCAAACAACCAACCAAACAAACAAACAATCAACCAACTAACCAAACAACCAACTAACTCACGAACTAACTGACTAACTGGCAATGATAACCAACAGAAATTCACGGAAACACAGCGAAATTGCTGAATTCCAATGTGAAATGCTCACAGAGACACACTCATACCGACACAATACACCACATCACAACGCAGGGCCACACAACACGCAACAACCCAACAGTACACAAAACAACACAACAAACCTCAAAACGCTCTCTCACATACATATACACAAGGCGATACGAGACAACACAACACAACACAGCACAACACAAAACATTCCTCGAAAATCACCAGTCAACATCACTGATCATTCAGAGTTGATAATGTCGCTAACCCCTTCCACCAATTGTGCATCATTCACATCAAAACATTCTCCTCCACCTCTCTGTATCGCTCTCACTACACCCACTCCCTCTCCCTCTTTCTCCACAGAAACACAACCAGTCGCAAATCAGTCAGAAAGCACTGCGTCAGCTGGCACTGATCAACAGTTGACTACCACGCCTCAATTCCTGTCAGAAACACCAGGTGAGTGAGTTCATTTTTCACCCAACACTCGCCCTCTCCACTCCCATCAATCCACCAACTCAGCCTTCATAATCCATCCAGCAGTATGCATCAACCAACATCCACTTCACTCGGCCCATCACACAAACAAACAAACACAACAGCCTACACACGAACAAACGAACAACGCAAAAGCAAATATCAAGCTAGCCAACTAACCAACATATCAAACAACCAACCAAACAAAAACAATCAACCAACTAACCAAACAACCAACTAACTCACGAACTAACTGACTAACTGGCAATGATAACCAACAGAAATTCACGGAAACACAGCGAAATTGCTGAATTCCAATGTGAAATGCTCACAGAGACACACTCATACCGACACAATACACCACATCACAACGCAGGGCCACACAACACGCAACAACCCAACAGTACACAAAACAACACAACAAACCTCAAAACGCTCTCTCACATACATATACACAAGGCGATACGAGACAACACAACACAACACAGCACAACACAAAACATTCCTCGAAAATCACCAGTCAACATCACTGATCATTCAGAGTTGATAATGTCGCTAACCCCTTCCACCAATTGTGCATCATTCACATCAAAACATTCTCCTCCACCTCTCTGTATCGCTCTCACTACACCCACTCCCTCTCCCTCTTTCTCCACAGAAACACAACCAGTCGCAAATCAGTCAGAAAGCACTGCGTCAGCTGGCACTGATCAACAGTTGACTACCACGCCTCAATTCCTGTCAGAAACACCAGGTGAGTGAGTTCATTTTTCACCCAACACTCGCCCTCTCCACTCCCATCAATCCACCAACTCAGCCTTCATAATCCATCCAGCAGTATGCATCAACCAACATCCACTTCACTCGGCCTATCACACAAACAAACAAACACAACAGCCTACACACGAACAAACGAACAACGCAAAAGCAAATATCAAGCTAGCCAACTAACCAACATATCAAACAACCGACCAAACAAACAAACAATCAACCAACTAACCAAACAACCAACTAACTCACGAACTAACTGACTAACTGGCAATGATAACCAACAGAAATTCACGGAAACACAGCGAAATTGCTGAATTCCAATGTGAAATGCTCACAGAGACACACTCATACCGACACAATACACCACATCACAACACAGGGCCACACAACACGCAACAACCCAACAGTACACAAAACAACACAACAAACCTCAAAACGCTCTCTCACATACATATACACAAGGCGATACGAGACAACACAACACAACACAGCACAACACAAAACATTCCTCGAAAATCACCAGTCAACATCACTGATCATTCAGAGTTGATAATGTCGCTAACCCCTTCCACCAATTGTGCATCATTCACATCAAAACATTCTCCTCCACCTCTCTGTATCGCTCTCACTACACCCACTCCCTCTCCCTCTTTCTCCACAGAAACACAACCAGTCGCAAATCAGTCAGAAAGCACTGCGTCAGCTGGCACTGATCAACAGTTGACTACCACGCCTCAATTCCTGTCAGAAACACCAGGTGAGTGAGTTCATTTTTCACCCAACACTCGCCGTCTCCACTGCTATCCATCCTATATATCCGGCGTCGTATGCTTTTCTGTATGATTCTTCATTTTTCATCTTCTACATTCTTCTTTTCCGCCTTTTCTTTGTTTTCTTTTCCATTTTTTGCTTCTATTCTCTTTTTTATTTCTTTTTTTTTGTTTATTGCAATGTTTCTTCATATTTGTTTGTCGTTTTTCATATCAATTTTTCGTTAACAATTTGTTTGTTTCATTTGATTTTCTCTTTGTCTCCGTTCTCCTGAAGGTTCTGTTTGTTTGGTTTTTATCTTTTATATTTTGATAAACTGGTGCTTCCTCACTTATTCACTATTATATAATATTGTAGTAGTCTATATTACAGTTAACTTTCATTTATTTTTTTTTATTTAGTATATTTATATAGGCTTTGTATGCTGTGCAATCACAAATCGCGTTAGGAGTGGGCTATTAGGTTTGAAATAACATACTAGTTTCATCTTGTTGGTCGTTAATTTGCTGAAGTAGAATTCAGTTTCTGCTGATTTTAGGCATGGAGGCGATTGAGATGACAAAACTGATTGTTGTTTCTGTTCTGTTGTTTCAATGTGATATCAGTGCTTAAATAGCATTTCACTCACTGCCTTTACATCTGAAGTATAGAATTATTCCTCAAGTTACATTTTCATTCGTTTCTGCAAAATGCGTACCGGTAGTTAGTAAGTCAATGCAAAATATGTGTACGAGCATTTTGTGAATCCAAGACATAAGTGATTGGTTAAGACAATAAAAATTAGAGAAATTAAGATGCACTGTGTAAGGTGGATTTTCATTCAGGCCAGAGATTCATGCGAAACGTCTCATTCAATGATCCGTGTGCATTTTCCTTTTTAAACTAACTTGCTTTCTCAGTCAGTGAAACTTTGGATGGTTGTGATTGGTCGGTTTTTTATAACTGCAATTTTCATCCATTTCATTTTTAGATGGTGCTGACAAGTTTATTAATTACTGTAAGAATTTGCCACACTTTGTTTCAGTGATCTTCTCTTCCATGCAATAGGCTTTTTACTGACAGACTATTGATAGATGTTGGAAACGGTTTTGTGGAATGTCTCATTTTTGGTTTGCAAAAATATGTTTGATCCTAAATGGTGTGGTGGAATGTTGGCTTCATTTCCGCAAATCAGATTTTCAATCTGCTACCTACTTTCCAGCACGATTTTATTCTATATGTCGTTTAGTTTTTGTACACAAGGGTTTGTGACGACATTTTATGGTGTATACCTCACCTTCTACCTGTGGCAGTAATAGTCCTCAGTTTACAAAAGCCACTGGTGGCAGATTTTCCGCAGTTTTATGAGTAATCCTCGTAAAGACATCTCAGTACATTCAACTGATTGTCCATTGTAAATGTGAAGCTTTGATTCCCATCGAACTATAGCATACATTGTTACCATTGCCGCATGCTGAAAATCATTCATTCATGGAGCGAATTTCAACGAAACTCAGAACAAAATTCTTGTATTGTTGAAGAATGAATATCGCCATGATTATTTACGGAGGAGTAGGGATCTTCGGACAAGACTGAATAAGCAAGAGCAGTTTTACTTCGTAGCGGTTGATCGCATTATGAGAAAAGTATAACTTCCGATTAGGGAGATTTTTGTTGTTAGTTTGTGGACTTCTGAAATAGTTGACTCCGCGAGCAATCTGACTTCCTATATCACGTCTTCAGCAAGAAGCAGTTATTCCGCATTGTAATTCACCATGAGGTGAAAGTTTATATTTATATGTATGTTCTACTTGGTAAATTATGAAGAGTTTATCTAGTAGCTTGAGGGAAATATTTTTTTCATTTCAGATGATCCGAATTCAACACTAGACGCATACGCAGATTCATACCGCCAAGTTGTGAATAATAAATGTAGGTGATTATTTCACCGAAAATTAATTTAAGGTTGTCTGTTCAGACTGTTCTGTTATGATTGGTGTTAATTACCTGTTACTACTCATATCGCTTGACCTGATTCGTAGACGACTAATCAACTAATTCAAACACTGACAATACTGAGAAGCTCTTAAAAAAATCTTCTTCTTCTGCGTCAAAATTCGAGGAGACGTATTTCTCATGTCAGCAGATGTATGTAATGTCACCTTATTGTAATAACTTGCAAATCGTTATTGTGAAGTAGAGCGAAAAATCGGTGCTTCAACGTGAGTGATACTGCTACATCTTTTTCAAGGAACTTGATAATCTTCAGGAGAATACTTTGCATCTATGTGGATATTACAGACTGGGATGGAGTGAATAGCAGTTGGAAAGTAATTGTAATAAGATGGAAAGGCCCAATCACTTGGTACTGGTTATCAGCGGATTGTGCGATGAATAATTACATTTATCTGCAGGTGTATCAGTAATGCAAGATATACATTCACACTTCATGAATAATTAGATACACAAAGGTAGAAAGCCTACAGGTCGACATTTAGTCTTTCAGGACTTTTAGTCAAGCATTAAATAATCCACACACTCAACACTTATTTCCACCATTTTGTTTGTTTCAGTTCACATGATTGAAATTCAGACTTATAAAGATCCCCATAATGTCGAAGAAACAATAAAACCTGGTGAGTAATTTTATCGAGATGTCTACATAGCTTCATATGAATAACAATGAACGAATCATTCTCACATTGAGTCCTAAGAAAAAGACGTTGACGGCAAAGACAATTTTTTTCGACGATTCATTTTCATAAGCTGTACAATGGTAATTATATTTAACAAACAAATCATAAGACCAGTGGGATACTGGTAAAATTTGTCTCCTTCTAGGTTGCACCTTGCATCACGTATTACTTTTATTCGAGCACACATTTTACCAGTTTCTGGTCGGTCCTATGATTTCCTTGTTAGATATAATTATAGCTTATGAAAAGAATCGTGGAAAAGAAAACTTTCCTAGCCTTTACGTCTTTTTCAAATTATGTCAGGCATGAAAATATATGGTCAGGTCATTTTTTTGATCAATGGTTTATGTTATATTTCAGGCATTCTTATGAATCAAAGATGCACACTTGTGATCCTTTGGAGGATGACTGAGTATACCGTTTGTTCGTTACCTTGTGATGAAGATAAAATGCACCTCTTGGTCTATGCGTGATAACGCCTGTGGTACCAGAACAATGCTGACTAATCCAAATGGTTGAAATAACGTCTGTCTAGAGTGTGGCATGAAACATTTTGTATCGAAAGGGACCCAATCACTTTCCAACTCTTACTGCTGCGCCAACTGCCCTACCTGTAAGGTGATTTGAAGCACATGACTGAAACCCATGATCACACTTGTGGGTGTATTATAAGATAAGAGGTCTAGTGTTGTCTGCTGCTCTCTTAGCCACTCTTAGATTACTTTGCAGATTAATATTATTTTTACTATTATTGTTAGTCTCCTGAGTATCGAGTGGAAAAAAAGACCTCAACTGCACTTCGCCATACCATCCACCTCTCCGTAGTATTTTGTGGCTGACTCTGAAACCGCCCACTTAACTACTATTCTCTGCCCACATAATCGTGACCATGCCTCTGTCGTACCAACGCTAATGTCCTCATGTCCCATTCACGTTCCACTCAACGGATTGGCGAGTGATATCATTCAACGGTCTCCTTAACGCATGTACTATCTACCTCTGTTTCACTTGGCAAATTGTTTGGCAGTAGGTTCATGATTGGGTTGTCTCCAAACTTTCATGATGCTAATATTTTCTGGGCTCCTGTTCTTCAGTACTAGGGCATCAAAGTAAAGTGTTGACAAAAGTCTGCAGCTGCCTGTTGGAAATTCTTTGTCAACACGATAAGCCTCTGAATCATGCAGAAGCATTGGCTTGACTGCACAGCGTGAAGACCCACATCTCTCACCTTATTCTCGGTGGAGTAGACTCGCAAATGGATTTGAAGACAGTGAGGTCCTGTTTTGCTCTTAAAATCTCAGCTGACTGCAAAGTCTTCATCCTCGCCACCACGTGTAGTTGAAATCGTGTTGCCTGGATAAGTGAAAGAAGTGACTTACTTCACATTTCTGCAGTTACCGTTGATTGGCAGATGAGTTGTTCTCATCACTTTTATTTTCTTTAAGGTCACCTGAAGACGTGTTTGGATCCATTTGCAGGTCTTCGGGTTTAAGTGGCACTTGACATAATCCGTCCGCAAAGCTAAAACCTTCTTCAATCTTCTTGTTGCAGCAACCTTTGACCATTATCTTGCTGTTCACGGTCTGTTACAGAAAAGAGTTGGCCAAGACCAGGAATACCACCAGTGATCAGCCTTATTGAGCTTTTCGTTGTGGATGTCTTCATATTCAACATAATTACATAGCACTCCGTAGCTTGCAACGCTGTCGAAATTATTTTCAGAGTCGATGAAGTTGGGGTAGACATTTAATTACAATCCTGTGCTCTCTTCTATAATGAAGCGAAGCGTTGAGACTTGATCTGTACATGAATCGCCTTTTCTTAATGCAACTTGTTACCGTGGGAGTTTTGCAGTCATAGCACCATTCATTCCATCAAGGATGGCAGTAGCTAATAGCTTGCTTGGATTAGGCAGAAGCATGATTCTAGGCCAGTTCTCGCAGACACATATGTCGTCATTCATTGATAGTTTGACAAGGTAGAATGTCCTTCTGACCCCCATGTAACCTTCTTTCAACCAAAACTCTGTGAATCCGTGGCGTGAGTTAATCCGATGGGGTGACTGAAGACTTCCGTCTGGTTATTTTGCTTTTCCGGCTTCCAGTAACATTTTGGTTTTCGAAACATCTCACTTTGTTAGAATATTGGCGTTCATTTGGAATACTGTGCTTGCAGTAGATGACATTTCTGAACGATTTACAGGTGATGGTGTGTTCGACAGTTTACTTCGTTTCTTCTCTTCTATGCCTAGCATACCTTCACCGTGCTTCATTGGTTTCATCTAGGACACCGACGTGTTAAATTCAAGTAGTATTCTGAAGTTTTCCTTCCATGAGACATAATCTACTTCCATTGCTAATATGTCGTTACCTATCCTCTTCTCGTTTTTATGTCCAGTATTCTGAGTCATCATATTCCTGAGATTGAGACGAGGACTTTCTGATATCTGATGTACACAAGTGACAAAACATGTGTCATTTTGTGTATATTGTATTGCTACCTGCAACCAACAACTGACTGAAGGTACAGAAGCATCCACCGTCCGCATATTTTTCACCCAAAACCTCTCCACCTACGACACGTTTCCTTCCTTTCTTGTTTGCTTCCAATTGTCGCATTCTGATGTTGCTAATTGATGTCGTGCACATAACGACTTGCAGTTGTCGATATGATCCCTCCCCCCTTTTGGTTAACCTCGCTTGCAGAAGCATGGCACCAAAAGTCTGGTTTGTTTTAATTGTGTGTGTTGTGTGTTTGTGAGTGAATGAAGGCTAATTTGAATAAAAAACAACCAGTAAACAATTTCGGTTGTCTTCGCTGGAGGATAGTGGGACTCTGAAGTGTTACCATCATCTGCGAAGTGAAATCATTGTACATTTATTTCCTTTTATGAATTCGAATCGAGGGAGCAAGATAGTCATTGCAGAATAAAAATGTCACCATCATTTATTTCGTTGCCTCTGAGCTGTAAGCAGATGACGATAAGCCCAATAAATAAAAGATGGTACATTTTTATTCTGCAAAAACTATTGTTCTTACTTTATTCAAACTCATTGTACTCAGACAGTATTAAAAGAAAATACATAAATACGAAAATACAGTCGAAGGAAACTCATTGGTGAATATTACCACAGTTTTATGCTTTATTTTAATTACAAAAGTTCGAATAAATAACTGGTGAATCAGTAAACATAGTATTAGGTTCATGAATAGAACTACATTTGAGTTTATGAATCGTAAGATGGAAATGCGCTTGTTTACAAAACTCCAGGTTCATTCTACTAAACCTCATTTATTCGAGAGACTACTTCTTCAATAACCTAAACAGTAGTCAGCCTTTCCATCGTCAGTTAACCGATACTCAAACACGCAAGACTTTCGTCATCCAGTAGTTTTAAACGACTGATCGTAGGGACGAAACTTCAACTATTTGCGATTTTGTAGCCCAATATGCCTAGATAACGGAGTAAAAAACTAGATAGACTTAAGTGTGCTGCTGACTGCTGCTTTCACAAGAACCCACAACTATTAAATGTTGTTCTCAAAACTACTTCAACTCACCAGACCAGCAAACAACTAGAAAACTTTTTGTTAACTTGAGCAGCAGAGACTAAGGAATTACAAAGATGTACGGCAAATGGGAAATGAGGAATGTGGGCACGGCATCATTCCGCTGGTCAAAATTCTCTCAACAAATAACCAGTGTCAACTAACATTACGGCATGCACTTATTTTGTGTTTTTTTTCACTTCAAACAGAAATCCTGAGACTTGAACGCTTATATCAAAGTAAATGGGCGAAGGATTTTATCGAATGTAAGTCTCGTCATTCACACATTCGATTCTTTTATTTTCCTGAAATGATCTGTATGTTGAATTAAGGCGTGAATTTTCACTGAAGTTAAAAATGCTAGATTATTAGTTGAAATGAATTGCAGTATCAATGGAGATGACTAAAGGAATTCAACCACCCCACAAACAAATAATTAAAAGTAGTATTCCGGAGAGTGACCTCGAGATGTCGGTAGCACAGAAAATTCCCTCAACAAAATGGTCTGCAAACTTTTTTGAAGAAACTTCATATTGAGGAATGCATTTCACGTGCACATTTTGCAAAGTAATCCAGTAAACATCTTCCCAATACGCATAGCAGTCAATACTGAATTAAACATAAAATGTGACAACATCGGGCCATCTTCAGAACGAATGCCATTGATTCACCTTTCAATATCATTTTCAATGCAGAAACAATAAGTTCAGACGGATAAGTTATATAATGCCTCGAATAAGTTGCCACGTTTAAAAGCAAACAGCTTCTTTTTTCGCTTGGCCTTGTTTATATTCTCACGTCTGACAAACCCTCAGTATGCATTTCATGTTTTCCTACTCTCCCCTTCTTATTATGCTTCCGAGTACAAGTAAATAAGAACCCAAAACTTATCTCCCTTTTTACAGCAATCGGTATGGAAGATGAGAATCTCGTGAATCTTTATAATGGTAGGTTATTCCATCGTGCATGAGACACACTCTTTTGGTATTTGAAGACAAAACCACCATGTTACTGTTTGTGGGATGAACGTCAGCTTGAAATCATTTGGTGTGACAGTTTTCATCAGAGGTGTTCATATAAATTTTTATTTGACAACACTAACAAGTGAAGCCACTATCGCTAGGCTATACGAATACAATTTATCCACTTAATGAAGAATTGTCAAACCGGTCGTCAACTCAATGAAGAGTGATGTGGTATTCAGTAGTGAAAAGATTTCCTCCATCATCCACTTTCTCTACAGTGTCCTCTTCAACATAAGCTTGTTCAATGCATGCATGATACAGTGAAAGAGGATGCATCATTGATAACATTCCGAACATAATTTATAATCCAGAGATATGTCAAGTTCATTTACATGGTTTGGAAACCTGATTATAGAGTTCTTTTTTTATTTTTATAAAGTGTCAAACGGTTGAATAAATCCACAGTTATTCAGTTACATTATAAAATTTCTAGTGTTATTTGTTCTCTCTGTTTCTGGGTGAACCATCGAAGTGCTCAATTCCAAAGGTATCTTTGAATGGTTCAGTCCAGAACAACAACATAGTAATAATATAGGTGAAAGTAGACGGCTTTCTCTTACATTCAGGTGATTAAATGAATTTTAGATGGTGTGTCATTTCTAATGTGGCATTATCATATGCTTGTTGAATGAGATGTATCAGAGTATGCAGCACTTAGCAATGTTAGTAAGGGAAACAAGTTGTTTCATGGTCGACACTGCCGAAAGTATTCGTAAGTTTTATAAGGATGAGGAAACCAAATGACAGCCACTCCAGCCTATGTCCGATGATGATTCGCAGTTGTGCAATCACACTCGTTATTGATCCCAGAGGCAACATTCATTAGTGATATGTGTTGAGACAGAATGACTTTCAGATTATTATGAAGATTTAATACTGTTAAAAATGTCGTCTGTTTATAAATGAACTCAATTCACATTTTCCTACTGTTGCAGTTTACAAATACACAGTGTAGATTTTTGGCTATTTGAGGAATTAATTATGTACCGAAAAATGCTTCTTTTCTCTGTAGATGAATACAAGAAGGCATTGGAAGAAGATAAAGCTTTTAATTATGAAGTTATTGGTATGACTGGTATTTTTTAACCAGCATTTATAATACCGCTTAAACTGAAATTCATTACAGTTAATCATTGCTCCTTTGGGTTCCGAGTAAAACACAGGACTTAACCAACACATCTCGTCTACGTTTTACTTTCCGTCATTTCCTTCAACTGGGTCCACGATTGCCTATAATTTGTCACCTCCCCCTCACAAAATCTCCTCTATTTCATCTTAGGACGACCAACCCGTCTCTTCTCATTGGAATTTAACTGGAGAGACTGCCCAACGCATGATGTCATCCAACGGGCTCGTCATTGTGTGCCTTATCCATCTTCATTTTCTTCTACACATCTGTTGAGCTATCAGCTCTTGTTTGGCTTGTTCCCAGCCAGAGTGTTTTGTTGCTAATTCTTTCTGGTTGACCATTTGATTTTCATTTTGGGGCTAGAGAAGCCAGCTGTTGCTAAATGTCTGTGACTAGTTTAAAATACTTTTCGTTACACGTCAAGTTTCTGATCCGTATAGAGGGACCGATTCGGCATTGGCGTAGAAAATGTGAATCTTGTTCTATATGTTCTATATGAAGATCTCCAAACTGGTTTTAGGTTGACGAAAGTGAATGTCGCCTTTCAGATTCTGGTTGGCTGACTTTGACATCTTCATCCATTGCGTATGTGGTTGAAACTATGCTTCCTAGCCAGATAAGTGAAGGAAGTCATGACTGAAGATCTCCTCGTTTGATGGTGATTGGTGCTGATTGTTGTTGTTGCTACTATCCGTTGATTATCTTCATCACCTCCATTGTTTCTGTGTTCACCTGGGATCTAGACTTCTACCCTGCCACTTCTGTAGTTTTTTGCTTTTTTCGACCGTAAATCGTAAAGATAGTGTGACATTATACATTTATCATATAAGAAATCTACAGCTTCTTGTGTGTTCTAATCGCAGGTCCAGCTTTTTACTGTCTTCTCACTCTTAATCAGAGTCTGACGCAAAATCCAGCTAAACGCAATTAGGAATTTCACTGGTGATAATAGGTACCCAGCTTTTCTTAATCCTGTATTCACTTCGAACGCCTCACTCAGTTTTCTGTTGTGGATCACATGACAAGTGGCATTGTCATATAGCCAGCAGTTGATTAACGTTGATAAAGTTTTGAAAACGGCACACCGTAGTATTAAAGTAGTTTCCAAATTATTTCTCGGTCAACGCCAGACTTTCGAAGGTGATTTTAAGTCAATGTAGGGTGTTAAAGTAGAGGTTCGACTGTCATTCTATGCTTTGTTCAATGACGATGTGTAGACGTGCGATTTGACCAGCAAATGATAAACCTTTGCTGAATCCGGCTTGACTTGGTGAATAGCGGAGTTCTGTAACCAGTGCATCGTTTAATCTCTTCAAGATGATGTAACTTGGTAGTTCTACTTGGCGTGGACAACAGCATCAGTCCCTCTCAGATCTTGCAGAGGCCTCAGTCGTGCTTCTTGGGCAGTTTGACGAGGTAGCTTTTCTTTCAATCAGCAGGTGCTATTCCTTCCTTACAAATTGTTTGTAATAATGGCATGAGAAATTCTGCTGCAGTCTCTGGGTCCATTTGCAGTGCTTCTGGAAGTGTTTCGTCTAGTCATGTTGCCTTCCCGATTGGATTTCAGTAGCTTTATCGCATTCAGGACTTCTGCTTTTGTTGTAGGACTGGTGTCCACTTGTAGGCAGCTCCGTGCTTGTTGTCAGTGGTGGCACTATTTCTTGGCGAGTTGCAGGTGACAGACGATTCAATAGTCCTTCAAAATGATCAGCCTATCATTTTGTTTGCTTCTCCTCCTTCGTAATCATGTTCCTTTGATCAGCTTTTATTGGGTTGATCTTTACCCAAATAGAAACCTGCTTACAATCTGATATAATGTTCTGCGGTATCTTCTAACTGCGCAATATTTATTCTGCTTCATTTGCAAGCCAGTGTGTCGAGTAAATTGCCTTCTGTCTTTTCCTGCACTCTTTTTCAATTTCTTATTCAGTGCAGTGCACAATGAACACAAAGTCTCCTTATGCTTTCCGTTTTTTCGCATTGAGTCATCTTCCTTTTCACCAACCTACTCTCCTCTCTTCCATTAGCTTCCAGGTAGGTGTCCGTTGAGAGCCATTCTTTGTATTTTTCTTCCTTCTGCCTAGAACATTTGTACGTGTTTCCTTGACCACTGCCTTCCAGTTCGCTTTCTTACAGGTTTCCCCAGTGATGCTAGTTGGTGTCTCAAATCTGTAGTTAGGGCGTCCATACTATTTTTTCCTTCAGTTTCTGAATTTTGAACTTGAATCACAGTGGCCTATCTCCAGTTATTCTGTGGGATTTCAGATTCACTTTGAAGTAAGTAATTGTCTGAGCCCTCATATGCTCCCCTTCTCGAATTTGTATCCAGCAGGCTGGCTGCGTATCCACTTCCTTCAGCAGTATTGAGATGAAGTTTATCTGGTTTGTGGTCCATCCACTTTGCTTTGTGTGTTTCCTTGTATTTGTATACGCCTGCTTCATTCACCATATCATAAGGAGCGCAGAGGTCTGCGAATAGTTCCCTGTTCTCATTCATTTCTCCGGTTACCAATATCTCCGTCTATCGTGAATTCTCTCCTATGTTGATCTCACTTCTCCAATAAACTGTTTTAAGCTAAATCCCATAAGGATAAATCCGACCACCATTAAGATATTTCTTACCAAAATAGACCGCTCTCTTCTTTGTTCCTAATACTGATTTCTTACTAAGATCCAATGTTACGAGAAATCACATTCCAGTGATATTCAGAAGATCTACGGGTTATTTGTTTATTGATGGATGACATTATCTTATCCACTGATGATGACTTTCACAGTTCGCATATGTAAAGTAATCTTGTGCCCTACTCTACCTCAGAAACCTGACCACATTCACAATGTGTTATGCATGGCTTAGGTGAATTCAATGGTCTGTACTTGGTACTATGATGAAATCTATTGGATGCCTTAAAATGAGTCATACTAAGACATCCAGATTGATTACCACTGTCATTATGTTCGAGGATCATTACGCAGCTCAAATAAACATCTGTTCAAATCTGACAAAGCTTATGAGTAATAAGTATGCCTTCTGAATTTATTCCTTCAGCTAATCAAAGACGATACCATCAGTTGAAAATGCATATTTCAAGAAAATGGGAAAATCGAAAAAATCTCGATATTGCAGAAGGTAAACATTTTATGATTCCACTATTTAGAAAGGTAGTTGGTTATTTTATACTTTGTAAGAAAGTAATTCTTCTTCGGTAATTAGGTGGAGTGCGTGAAGCCACAAAAACTTCTCATTTTTACAGAAGACCTACCACAACACATCGAATTGCGATATTTCGTCTTAAACATCACACTCATGAGTGTGAATTCTGACCAATCGAGCGAGAAATCGTGATAAATCACTTACTGGTGGTTCTAAATTCAATCTTGCATGAATTAGTGGCGTTGCATGAGAAAACGACTTTCTGATGGAGTGTTCTGCACTTTCTATTGATTGGTCTCACTGATTTATATTCACGATCGTGTGTATTTTAAGGCTTCTTGAATGTTCGCAATTTTCTCATCAGCACTGTTATTCACACTTGATAGAGAATGATGAGAATATTTTGCGGTGACGCGCTACGTAAATAACAGAAAGTAGTTTATGCAATAAGCGACAGTAGGCAAACACCATCCATGTATTCACTTAGTCATATTTTGTCATTAGAATCAGTTGAAAACCGACTATTTTCCATCTGTATGTGAGTGACAATACACGTACTCGAAGGTTTGATAGCATTTTCTAATTAGGCTTTTTACTTGGTAAGTAAGTTAATTGTGGTGTCATTAGTATTGAAGTCAGCTGAATCCATCTTTAAATAAATTGATTATGATAATGCTGGATTCATCATATACCAGGAAGTTTGATGACCATCTTATGTATCAATTGCAGACACATTTTTTGAAGAGATATCAGGCATTTTGAAGAAAGACGAAGGTTAGTTTTTTCACTTTGAAATTCATCTTTCGTAACTTATTATTATTATTATTGTTCCCTTGGGTTCCTAGTGGAACATAGGGCTTCAACTGCACGTCTCCACTTGCTTCTGTCTTGTGCTGTACTTTTCACCTGCGTCCATGTTATTCCATACTGTTTCATCTCCTCCTCACATGATCTCCATGTCACCCTTGGACGTCCCACTCGCCGCTTTCCCTTCGGGTTCCACTCGAGGGCTTGACGCGCGATGTCACTCGACGGCCTCCTCAGCGAGTGTCCAATCCATCTCCACTTCCTCCTGCATATTTGTTGGGCGATTGGTTCCTGTTTCGTTTGTTCCCATAGCTTCTTGTTTGTGATTCTTTCTGGCCATCTAATCTTCAGTATGGAGCGAAGACAGTTGTTGATAAAGGTCTGCAACCTGTTGAAAATATTTTTGGTGACTCGCCAAGTCTCTGATCCGTAAAGCAAAATTGACTTCACGTTTGTATTGAAAATCCGAATTTTGTTGTTGATGGTGAGTGACGAAGATTTCCAGATTGGTTTCAGGTTGATGAATGTGTTTCTCGCCTTCCCGATTCTCGATTTGACATCCTCGTCCGTTCCTCCTGTAGTTGAGACAATGCTCCTCAGATAATTGAAAGAAGTAACCTCTTTCAAATCCCTCCCGTTGATGGTGATTGCCACTGGATGTTGCTGCTGTTGTTGGTTGGTTATTTTCATGACCTCTGTCTTGTCTATGTTCACCTGGAGTCCTGTCTTTGCTGCTTCTTCGACCAGTTTGTCGGTTTTTGCTTGTAAGTCTTCGATTTTGTGTGACATCAAACATAAATCATCCACGCGCGAAATCCAGGTCTTCTAGGTTCTTCACGTCGGTCCAGGATATCCCTGTCTTCTCGTTTCCCACTGTCTGACGCATAATCCAGTCCACCACAATTAGGAATATCATTGGTGACAATAAGCACCCTTGTCTGACTCCTGTGTTTACTCCAAACGCTTCGCTGAGTTTCCCGTTGTGGATCACTTGACATGTGCCGTTGTCGTACAGTTGTTGAATAAGGTTGATGAATATTTGGGGTACGCCGTAGTACTCGAGGAGTTTCCAAATTACTTCGTGGTCAACGCTGTCGAAGGCCTTCTCAAAGTCTATGAAGTTGAGGTAGAGATTTGATTGCCATTCCATGCTTTGTTCGATGATGATGCGTAGAGTTGCAATTTGGTCAGAACCTGATTTGCCTTTCCTGAATCCAGCTTGTTCTGGTCGGAGTTCTGTATCCAGTGCGTCCTTTATTCTCTCCAGGATGATGCGACTCAGGATTTTACTTGGCGTCGACAGGAGCATGATTCCTCGCCAGTTCTTGCAGAGTCCCAGGTCGCCCTTCTTTATTAGTTTCACCAGGTAACCTTTCCTCCAGTCAGTAGGCACCTTTCCCTCTTTCCAGATCTTTTGCAATAATGGAGTCAGCATATCTGCCGTCGTTTCTGGGTCTGCTTTTAGTGCTTCCGGGGGTATTCCATCTGGTCCAGCTGCTTTCAGAAGCTTGATTGCATTCATGACTTCAGTTTTCGTTGGAGGATTGGTGTCAACTTGCAGTTGTGTACGTGCTGTTGTTGGTATTTCCGGACGGCTTGTAGGTGGTGGTCGATTCAAGAGTCCTTTGAAGTGGTCCGCCCATTGTTTAATCTGTCTTTCTTCTTTGGTAATTGGGTTCCCTTGGTTTCACTTGAGTTGATCTCTTCCCGGATAGAGACTTGGTTATCTGATATAGTGTCCTCAGGTCCTTTTTGCCTGCTGCCTTCTCAGCTTCAGTAGCCAGGTTGTCGTAGAATTGTCTTTTGTCCTTCCTGGCATTCTTCTTCACTTCTTTGTCCAGTGCTGTGTAAGTTGAACACAGCTTCTCATTCTCGTGTCTATCTTTGCATTGAATCATTTTTTCTTTCACCTTTCTCCCCTCCTCTATTAGTTTCCAAGTGTCTGTTGAGAGCCATTCCTTGTCTTGTTTCTTCTTTCTTCCTAAAACCGTTGAACACGTTTCGTTGAAAATCACCTTCAGAGAGTTCCAATGGTCTTCCACGGATGATTCCTCAGTGGTGCCACGCAGTGTTTCCTGCTTTGCTCTGACAGTTGCAGTGAAAATGTCCTGTGTGATTGTGTCCTTCAGTTTGTGAGTGTTGAACTTGCATTGTGTCCTATCTCCAGCTGTCCTCGAGACTTTTAGCCTCATCTTGAAAGTCCCTTGTACTAGATAGTGGTCTGAACCCACATCTGCTCCTCTCCTCGATCTTGTGTCCAGTAGGCTCCGTCTCCACTTCCTTGAGATTGAAATGAAGTCTATCTGGTTTTTGGTGTGTCCATCTGGTGAAATCCATGTTGCCTTGTGTATATCCCTGTGTTTGAACACACTGCCACCAATTACCAAATCATTGAAGGCGCAGAAGTCTGAGAAGAGTTCGCCATTTTCGTTCATTTCACCGAGGGCCTCACGGCCCATGGTGAGTTCTCTTCTTGTATTGTCTCCTCCCAGTTTCGCATTCATGTCGCCCATCAGGATTTTGATATCGCTCTTTGGGACGTTGTCCATTACTGTTTGTAGTTGACTGTAGAAATCCTCCTTCTTCTCATGTTCTGAGGCGTTTGTAGGCGCGTAGCATTGAATGATTGTAACCTTCCTTCCTTTTGAGTTGAACCTGGCTGTCATTATCCTGGAGGAGATTGGTTCCCACTGCATGACAGCTTTAGCCGCTGTTGGTGACATCATGATGGCTACTCCCTCGGTGTGCTCGTGATTGTCCTCTGGGTGACCGGAGTAGATTATTGTCTCTCCAGTTGATAGTTTGCTCCTTCCACATCCGTTCCATCTGCTCTCGCAGATTCCCAACACTTCTATTTTATATCTCCTCATTTCTGCGGCTACCTGAGCAGCCTTCCCAGCTTCGTACATTGTACTAACATTCCACGCCCTCATCCTTATTTTCGCTTTCATCGAAAGAAGGCACATCGGCTGACTGGCTTCCCGAAGGCTTTCACCAGCCCGCGTCATTTCACTTCCCCGATTCCAGCGAAAAATAAGGTCATTGTTTGTATTTGTAGAATTTTGAATATATTTGTGCGTTGAAGTTTTAGTAGCAATTTGGTTAAGTTTTGGGGGTGGAGTTGCTAGCACCACGCCTTAACCCTCCCTCTTTATCCGGGCTTGGGACCGGCTAGAATACTAGTGACCTAGTAATCTAGGCGAGGTTTTCGTAACTTATTAACTGTGCAGTAATATCTGTCGTCATTTTGTGATTAGTAGTTAGTCTGATCTAATTAATATACATATTAACAATTCTACTGTAATGTGGTGATACTTATTCGTAACAAACCATGTCTGACTATCCTTTATGACAGTCAGATACACCAGCTAGTTGAATGACTGACTAAATTCTGTAGTTGTTTGAATATGTGGTTAGGCTGTATCTACGCACGCAAACACTATGTCTGCTCAAATTCATTTTGTATCAGCATATTCAATACTGACACATAAAACACCTCTATCACAATATCGAACTCTACATAGGTGGATTTCGATCGGAACTCTATTCACAGGAAGATGATCTTGATGAGTACTATTTGATCAAATTTATGACAATGAAAACTACTGTCCATCACTAAGTGTTTATTTTTGATTGGGTATCTTCAAATTACCATATTGTGTACACCTTATGTTCAAATGACTATTTGTACAGATCTTCCGTTTTGTTCCACTTCTCTCCTTTATATTGTATTTCTTCGTATTCTTATCACGTCTCTCATGTTTTACCAATACGCTGAATGATTTGCTTTCTTTGACATCAAATCTATCTCCCTGCTCTTTAATGTTCTTATGCCGATTAATGGCTCTTCATATTTTACTGATACATTTTATCAGTAGAGCACGCCACTTCAGTCAATAACATGCAAACCCCCTAAAAATGTAACATTTCCTTATAAATGCAACTTGTATTGTGAGAAACCATTGACGCGATTATTCATTCAATGATTTCACAAATTGTTGTATGAAAGTTAAATATTCTATGCAAACGATTATTGTTCTATAATGGACAAAGCTAATTTAACATTGAAAATACACACAAATGCAGTATGAATGCAGTTTACACCTAGTGAAAGCATTTGTTTTACTGATATCAGTAAACACCTTGAAAAGTCATGTGGTAATTAGGACATTATCAATAGGATAACCATAAAATTGTGATAGTCAGAAGCCATTGCGTGAATACTATCACTTCACGTTGAAGAATACACAATGAAACATTTCATACGTTTCGATATTGTGAAATTATAGTACAAATTGAACTGACAAAGAAGGACTTGATGGAAGCGAAAAAAGCAGTGAATGCATCCAAAGGTAAAAGGATTCTGTAAATTCATATTGCACACTACGTTCATGAATAATAAAATTTTAGTATGAAAATTCACCAGTCATTTTGTTAACAGATAGTCATTAGGTGCCCTATTTACTCATCAATAACAGGCACATTAACTAGTTTTTATTAGATATCTTTTTCCCCACCAGTACAATAACCTCTCAGAAATAATCGGAAGGCCAGTTTTTCCACCAGTTAAACGTCCCTCTTTTTCTGAGGAGTGGACTAAACTTTTGAAAGCTGATATATTCACTGTGTGGTGAGAAAGAACGCGTTGAGAAATAATCAAATTATCATGACACGTTTTCGGATCGTCAATATGTTGTATTCAGTATGATGATAAACATGCCAACGTAGTTTCTAGATTAACGTTTTAAACATCATTCAACACTTCTTGTTTTTTAGCTAAACTTAAATGGTTGGAAACAGCAGCAGTCACCGCAACTAATGCATACAGAAATAGTTCAAGTGAGTGAATACATTCATCAATTTTATTAGTTAACTGTAAAGCACAATGAATCTATGGACAGGCCTAATACGATTCACCGTTGGATGAATTTAGTAATGATAATGTGTAATACTTAGGCGTGTTTAATTAACCGTCAGCACGCACATAATTTTCCACACTTGTTAAATAGTTTCCAGTCAACTGTCAGAATGACGTAAAACTAAGATCGACTTGCACTTTGATTTACATTGAAAGCAGACAGAAGAGTAAATCAAGAGTCTATCCTCTCAAAATATTGTTGTGATAATTATAGTGAAGATGACATTGACTGTAGAAGTGGAATTGAATGCACTGTCATAGAATATAATTCTATATCAGATCAGTTCGTTGAATATAACACAAAGTGTCATAGTATTAAAAACTGAATGATGTTTCTAGGGCAATTTATCTCGTATAATCGTATCATATTATTGTGTAATCATTACTTAGCCTATTTGCGAAGATGGAATAAGGAAGCATCAACAAATGGTGAGTGAACAGTTTTTCCCTGCTTGAAATATTTCAAAGGTAAAATTTTATTCATCACTAAGCTCCATGAGACTCATCTTCGATTGAAGATAATGACATTCCTACAACAAGAAACTTCAGATTTTCACGTTTAACAGAGAATGGCATCATCATAATTGCATTACAGCGAAAAATAATGAAAATTTTGATCGTCAGGAAGCCATCGTCGAATAAAGGATGAACAAATACAAACAAAACTTTAGTTAATATTTTGAAATGGCAGAGACTTGTTCTTGAATGTCTCCAGTTTGAAGATCATCTGAAGTTAAATTCGACAGACCAATCAGACGATTAGTTGATGTATGTATTTACTCACTAATTGAAAATACAAAGTGCGCAAATTACTTACACGTATCTATTTCTATACTGAGTGTATTTGTATGAAGTATTTCTCTTCAATATCTTCAAGTACATATGCAACTATCAATTTGGTAACGGGTCATTATTCCTTTCAGACTCATTGAATGATGCTAAAATTACACAAGTGTATTGGGAAGCTCGTACTGATTTTGCCGACGGCACAGGTAATTTTTTTTTATTCGATCAGATTTCATATTTAATAGTTATAGTGATGACTGCACTTCTAAGAGAATTCCATTTTCGTAAAAGAGACAGAAGTGGCTAATGATGTGTATATTATCAAGTTGTCTTCTTCCTTAATTCCACATTTGGCTATATTATTGACAAAATTAGCAATAATACTGGTCACGCTTAAATTGGAATCTGCAAACTGTTGGACAGTTAGTGAGAATCAGGTCTGAAATATCTAAGCACAAAAGCGTCGAATCTACTGCTCATATTATCGAAACACGCAAAAGTATACCGATAAAGCTTCATTGACTTCATCAATACATCACAGAATAAAGCTAGAAACGTTTATCACATATTTCGTGAAGTTCAGAATAACAGTTACATTGAAACTACATGACATGATCGAGCATAATGAGATGTGGGCTTAATTTCAGACTAATGCAACGTTGAACATGGTTCTTACACATCACTGAAAATCTATTCACTGTTTTAGATGAACTACGTGACAAAATAAAACTATTGGAAATGAAGAGGATTGATTTTTTTAAATGTAAGTTGAAATACTGAAATCATTTAGAATTGGTTAGTTCAAAACCTAGAAGATAGAATAAACTGGCTCCTGACTGAAATGGAGGAAGATGCCAAGCAGTAATAATGAAGTGAGTTCCTATTTAGATCCTCAGCGTATTTTTAGTTTCTAACTGACTGCACAGGTGAATATGAACGTGAAGATGGGTTTTGCTGTTAGCTAAAATCAGCTATATGAATGCTTGAGAAATAAATAACATTGAAATTTTCTCCACTCTCATTTCTTGTTTACTCATCAGTTTACAAGCATGTCATAACTCACCTACTGGCTGACTGGTCACATGATCACAGTCGGCGGCTGTGCACAATATCACATCTGTAACACCTGCTGAGAGCGTCGTATATTCAAGTGGTGCTTCACATAGCCAATTTCCTGTGAGAGGAATTATAATTCGGAACCAACCAGATAATGTACACATCTATTCTGTGTTTCAATTGTCACAGAAAGTACTACCTTAAGACTAGTGTCATTGTTGGTTAGACAAAAAACTGTCAACAATAATCCTGCTATACAAGAGACATGTCTATTCTCAACTCATTTGTACTTTGCTTTTGGTTTCATTTTATTTCAGCTGCGGGGAAGGGAATTCGATACCAAGGGAATTCAAGCGATATTGATGAAGGGAATACATTGTTTGCTTATCACTTTTTTGTTTAATTAAATATAATATTTTTCCTTAAGATTTCGTTTCAGTTGACGTTTTCTTTCTTACTAGTAGAGTGCGTTATGTGAGAATGAAGTGGCTGGTTTTAAAAAAGTAGACTAAACTCGTATGCACAACTTAGGGATTATTGTGTTTGGCTAACGAAGTGTATTGTGTACCCGAGAGGAATGGTCAATGATGAGAAGTGTCAATGTTTACCAAAGACTAAAAAGCACGTATATGCACAAAGAAATGCAATCCATATTTTAAAGTTATGTGATACTAACATTTCCAGGAAATACAATAGGAAAGTTGACTTGTGAAGGCTTTTAGCACGTGGGTTGGTTGACTTTAGGTTATTTTGTTAACCACAGTGTACAATATAATATAATACATAATATAAATTCTCAGTCACAATATGCGTCATTCAAATGCGGCAAATTCGTCATCCATGTTATGAAAAAATGTCATGGTCTGAGAATGACAGAATTAAAAGCCTCATTTAATATATCATGTATATAAGGCAACATTATGTTTTGAGAGGTCTTGTTTCCGCTATAAAAAAAATTCTCAAATATTGTAATGTATACAAAATAACATTCAATATCAAAAAGTTATTCACATTTCTCAGATGTTTTAAGCAGTACAAAGATTAACGTGAATGTTGTGTAAACGAAATTGTGCATGCTAAACGCAGACTCTGTTAACAAGATACTGAATGATCTACATAATTCATAGATTCGACCATTATAGCACAGCCGAGTTGTAGAGATGTCGCCTTCTGCAAAAGCGACATATGGAATGGACAACAAGATGATGTGCACATCAATGTGTTGATAGGATTTTCAATCGTGAAACTCAACTCTCGTCCTTGCCAGTCAAAATCTCAAAACACTTTGACGGAATGATTTCCCTGGAAATCGTTCATGTCACAGGACATGATACAGCAAGTTCATGCGTGTGTCTATCTGACTGTTTGTCTCTCATTCCTTCTATGTGTGTTCGTGTGTGTGTTTATTTATGTCAGTGGTATGATGATGAATTTGTCAAATTAATGAATGGATGAGTAGAGTGGTAATCGGATGATTGCACACAAATGTGAATAAGTCAATATTTACATGTGTTCGTTGTTAAGTGATTGCTGAGTGCATGCTTTCCATCATCATGAAACTGCTCATATATTAATCTGTGAGAGAGTGATAGACAGAGAGAGCTAGCGAGATATAGAGCGAAACAGCGAGAATGAGAGACTTGAGAATGCTTTGAGTGGATGGTGGAAATTTACTTGTTCCTTGATTATCCCGGTGATGATGAAATGGTGTGCTTGTTTTTCGAGTAAATGTGTCACTGATTGTGTATGAATTGTATATACGTAAGCCTTCAGATGCTGATGGATATTTATGAGACGCGGTGTACATTAGTCAGTAGTCAATGAGTCAAGCAGTCTGGCAGTCAGACAGTCACCTCATGGAGTGAGAACTTATGAACAGGAAAGTGGATGACAAGATTGGTCAAGTGATGAAGGCCAGTGCTGACTATAGAAAGCATTGATTTCTGCCAGTCAAGTCTGTATCATCTCTCACCATTCCATGATAGTAGAATTTTTTGCGTGATGAAATCAAACACAGATACAGTATTACTTAATTAATTACTGTGTGCTAGTATCATCATATGAATTTCTTCTTTGCATGATGGAATCTAATTGTACTGTACCACACTGTGTGCATAGGCTCTACTCTCCTCAAATGTACTATGACTGCCTAATAGTTATTGTGATTTGAGACTTGAGTGCATTTTGATACTTCGCTGTCATCTCATGTTAACAAGGTGGTGACTGCAATCGATCAGACGGGCAAGATAAGCTGATGGGAGAATTGATGACTTCGCAGTAATTGAGTTCGTCAGCTTTCCGATGAATGCATGGATGGATGGATGAATATTCATTCAGAATAGATGACGAGAGATGAGGTGAGGTGATTTTCAGCTCATTAGTGTCTGTCCGGTGAAGGCATTCAGTGAATTGACACAAGATACACAACATTGTGAAGACACCAAGAAAAGTGGATAGAGATGGTGAGTTGAGAAATCTTCTATTCACCATTAGTGGAGATCCAGATATCACGAAATTGTAGGACCACCGTTCTACCATAAGAAACGACAGTCAAAGGAGTCTACCTCTCCAGAAACGAATACTGACAACTAGTTCACATATGATGTGGATAATGGAAAAATAGTGAGATAAACGGAGAAAGCGGAGGGGAGTGTGAGAAAGAGGGTACAGAAAGAAGGAACAGAGGAAGATAAACAAAATGTGTTTGTGAAGGAGAGACAGCGTGATGAATTGACACATCGAAATGTGATGAGCGTGGGTGATTGTGTGATTCACTGTGTGCGTGCGTGTGTGTAATGACGGCCAACGCACTACTTTACTCAGAACAAAATATTTTGAGCGAACAGTTGTTTTCAATGAATTCTTCTTCAGGCTCTACAATTATAAATCCATTAATTTAAGCATGCAATAGTCAGTAAAGGCAAATTAGAATCATATCAGAAAGTGTATTGTGGAACAAGTATAAGGTAGGATGGAACGATAGTCAGATCGTTTTTTAATATGTATGGTCAATGAGAACATGGGACAAAATCAGATAAAGTAATTTAATTTAATGATGTGTATGTATTTATATAAATATAGTCAACAGAAAATACAATTTTGGAGGATGAGTGTAATCAGGGTGTGTGAGACAATATGAAAACAAACCAACGAATAGGGTGGACAAGATATTAGTTCAAGGTTGAAAATAACGACAATGACAATGATTGTAAAATAATAACGATGGTATGGTGTAAAATTACGAGCAATATTGGTGAGTGATTGTCAAATAATAATAATGAATATCACCGAAAATACCCATTGAGTCATGAAGAAAATAAAAGACAGATTCAGCGAAGAAAATTTTCTTTATCGACGAAATCATCTTCAGAGGCTGTACAATCGTATTTATACTTACAAAAATATACAGTGGTCTATTATTGAGTAATAGGGGGTGACATAATTGGTATAATTACTCAGAAGTGGCTTTAGAAGTGAAAATTAGAAGTTGAAAATTACGTGGTACTCAAGGACAGAAAGATAGAAATTTGATAAGGTTAAAATTGCTATTAAGTGAGAATAAAGGTATCTGAGTGTCAATTTAACAAGTGTGAAGAGGGTGTGAAAATATACAAAAGGAGCATATGAGAGTGATAATAGTGAATTAATTATTAAAGCAAAAGCTAACTTAAAGTGAAATTAGAATGAAAAGAAAAAATCAAAAAATATTTTATCTACAAGGAACGATTAGTGAAGAGGTTAAGACCAAGGTAGAATAAGAGACTGGTCGAACTTTTTCTGTATACAGAGTTCAGGGTTGTATTGATGTATCGCTAGAGCCTCCACCATACACAAAAGCCGAAACCTGACGCCCTTTGTACCATTTGGCTTCACTTTGTAGATGATCTTGAAAGACGATTCTGGTGGAGCTACGTGGCCTGAGTTCACCAAATGCTCGAGAATTGAGCTAGTAATTGTCTTGCATTGTCCCTTTGCTAACCATGCCGGATAATGCTCAGAGATGCGTTTGGAAAGCGTGCGCTTTGTGCGGCCAATATAACTAGCTCCATACGAGCAAGTGAATTTATAAACACACATTGAGGTGGCCCAAAGCGGCAGTTTATCCTTCACACACCCTTTGATCATTTGTCGGCTGTAGAAGTTGATACGTAGCTCAGCCATGAAGAAGGCTTTCCTCAGTGATCTGCATAAGCATAATGAAGTGGAATGAACAGGATTTTGTAAATACGATAGCAAGTTAGAAAAGCAATACTTAAACCTAAGGTTAATAAAATCATAAGAAAGGTCATGAAATCAAAAAAGTCGAAAATGAAACACAGAAATAGAAGAAGGAAAGAAAAGAAAATTGTGAAAGGAATTTATAGTGTTAATAGAGGATTTGTTGGCTTTATTGTAGGCCAAGGTAAACATAGTGGTTGAACATACTTCTTCCGTATGCAAAGAGATGGTCTTCTGGTATTAATTGCAGCCGTTCCAGCTATTCATAGAAGAGGTAGTCGAGCTCCTCTAGTTAAATTACTAGGAACGCGGTAAATAACTGAGAACGCCTGGTCAAGTTTTATCGGGTGTCCAGTATCTACCAAGTGAGCTAAAACTGTACTATTTACGCATTTGGTTACTCCTTCACTCAGGCATACAGGTATATGTTCACGCGCGTGCATGGATGAAGCCCTTCGAGTACGGCCAATGTAACTAGCTCAATATCAGTAGTTGAATTCATAGATACACATTGAAGAGGCCATCTTTGGTAATTTATCCTTGACTTGCTGTGTGAGTACTGGTTTAGTTGAGAAGTTAAGTACCAGTTTAGCCGCAGGAAATGTTCTATCTACTGCTCTATTATGTCGACATTTTAGAATGTCAGTTGCAATTTCCCCTTTGTAACTTAACTTAAGATACAAAGGTTTATTCTCTACGGTATCCACCTTAACCCTGTCTGTAGGTATTGACGTATACTTTTTTAGTAAGTTCTGTGGATATGCAATTTCTTGCAGAGTGAGTTTCAGTTTATGCATTTCTTCCTTAATGCATTCATCTGAGCATACGCGTTTTATTCTATAGCTAAGACACTTAACTAAGTTTCTTTTGTACTGAATGGGTGCGAAGCTATGAAAATGGGTGCACTGACCCGTCCGAGTTTTCTTTCTAAATAATTTCCTTTGTAGATATCCGTCTGTCTTCATGGTAAATAGCATAACTAGAAAAATTAAACTGTTATTGTCTTCTTCTTCTTCACGTGTAAACTGAATAATTAGGTGAACACTATTAACAGTATTCAGAAGCTCTTGTTTGTCAAGATTTATATCACAAACGATAAAGGTATCATCTACATACCGACAATAATAGTCAAACCCTTTAATCGTGTCTTTAAGTGGACCGTTTTAAAGCTTTGCCTGGAAAATATCCGCTAGCATAGGGCCCAGAGGTGATCCCATGGCTACACCATCAACTTGTCTATAAAAACCATTATTTAACATAAACTGAACATTCATAGTGCATTTCGATAATAATTCTTTGACTTTTTCGGATGGGATTCCTGCATCTATCTTTCTTTCTATCAGCTGGTCACAGATTTAGTTGACTGTTTTAAGCAGTGGGACGTTGATGAATAATGATGCTACATCCAATGACATCATTTACTTTCCCTTTACATTCAGGTTTTTGGTAGTTTCCACAAAGCTAAATACATTTTATCCACTGAATTTCGTTAATTCGCGATGTAACGGTTCTAGTGCCTTTACTAACCACTTTGCTGTAGAATGATAAGGACACTGACACATATCTAAGATAAGACACAGTGGTACTCCTGGCTTGTGGACTTTCAGTAAACCATAAAGTCTTGGTGTGCGCGTATCTGAGGGTTTCAATTCGTCGAGTGTATCCTTAGGAATTAGATTACTCTAAACTAATGATTTTAGTGGTTTAGCCATTTGGCGTTCGGTTGCCTCATTTGTGTCTTTACAGATGCTCAGCTTTTGAAATTTCATATGGTCGCTTAGAATGATATTCATTTTGTCTAAATATTCATTCTTATTCATGATAACTGTACCAGATCCTTTATCAGGTCTAGTTATGATGCACTACTTTACCTCAATAAGCCGGTAATAAGATTGGTAAAGAGGGTAGGTTAGGTATGAGGTTAGCAACCTTACTCGTAAAAATAAAAAAATAAACGCTACTGCTACCAAAACTTCAAGTTTCTGACTTGGCACCCTATATTCCACTAGGAACGTAAAACAATAAAAAACCTTATGTGAGCGTCAAATGATGATGAGGTGAACTTTTTCTCATCATAGAGAGACTGTTGAGGACATAATCAACCCGTGAGCCTCTTGTGGGGTAATCATGCGAGGAATAGTGTATGTTCATGTTTGTCTGTGTAATTCACGTGTGTGCGTGTCGTGTTTTCGTCGTAAAGGAGAGAGATACACTCAAATAAAGATGGATAGATGGGAAGACAGAGAGAAAAGCAGAGAGATAGTATGTATTCCTGTGTATGAGTGAAAGAGAGAATTGTGACAGTTTCTCGAGCTGTAAGAAAGTCCGTTAAGTTTCTAATAGAAAGTAACCCAGCCCGATACGCTATCCCATCAAAAACGCACACTGATATTTTGCCACATTCATTTTCCAAATAATAACAACTGGCTTTCTGTGCTTATGTATTGTAGGCGAATCGCCTAGCACTTTCTATCCTTGCCTAATACCTTTCTACTCTGATGAATCAATTAATTTCTGAATGATGTTAATTCACCCATCGTCACCTCATGACAAATGATGATGATGGTGATGATATTTGAGTAATGTGGGAGAAGTGAGAGACAGTGAGAGGCAGAAGGGTATCAGTTTTCGTGGATTGTGTATAATCGAACGCATTGTGAAAATATGTAGAGTTTTAGTCGATTAAATGAATGTGGCAATGGAACCTTGTCTCTGAGTAAAGTTGTTTTTTGATGATATTTATATATGCGTAGGAGTGTTCTATAATGACCCTAGTTATTAAGTCATTTTTCCGTGGCATGAATGTTAGGTGCACTGCACTGGTTTGTAAACTGATCATCGAGGAAACCAGCTCAATCCTCGACACTTCACTCAATTCAATGCTTCTTTATACTTCAGAGACTTGGTGTGTCAAGTACAACAGCCTTGTGTAGTATGTCATCAACACCTGATTTTGTTAGTTAGATAGTGAAGACCGGATGTTTGACCAGAAATGATAAGAGATAACCAACACTGGTGACGAATCGTCTTAACACTTTTATCCCAACAAATCAGCAGAAGATAAATGAGATAGATAAAACATACACTGAAGGGACTGTTGAGTAACATAGTATATCATGTCCTCATATGGATCCTAAAACCAAAGCGTTAAGCTGGGTGTTCAAGTGACATACAGGAGTTCGAGTGAGGATGAAATTAAAGCTTGTGAGCAGTCTTGTAGCCAGCAAACAAGACTGCATAGAACAGAGTGAAATCGAATTTTCTGTTGGAATGAACGCAGTAACAAACCAACTAATGTATTCTTATCCGGTTTCTATTTAGCAAGTCTTTATCTATTTTCAGTCGTTTGGTTTTTCGTTTGAAATACCTCGCACTGAGTGTTCATTTGCGGACTCGTAAATTCAACTTTACCACCCATAAGTCATGTTAACACCATCGGTGTGTCTTAAGATATGAAGCTGAAAAATTGTCAATAGTCGAGGTTTGCTGCATTTCAGTTTGTGAAGACATGGTCTCAATGAATTGGATTCGAGTGTATCAAGAATTAATCTACAATGACATAGATACATCTTGAGAAATTGTCATAAATTGTGATTTCACTGATAGGCGCATGAAAAGCAATGGCAATACTGATAATCCTTGATAGCTAAACTAGATTTTGTAGTTTCATATGAATGCAAGACGTGGTTGAGTAATGTAGCTTCAGGCATATTCATGATCTTTATGTATGCCTTGGATATCAAACGATAAAGAAACCAATTTCTTTCAAGGTTAACTTCAATGGGGAATTGAAAATTATCTTGAATGAATTGCTGTATGTTGTTCATTTTGGAATTTTCTAGGTGGGAAGAGTTTCAGCTTATTCTGTTACTGTGAGTGGACTGGAAGCATACAGTCCAATGAAAACACCTTTAATTCATAATTAACCGATTTCTTTGGAATGTAGTAATACCTGATCTCCATGTTATTGTTTTTTGAAAGATAAGGAAGAGAGACAGAGAGAGCACGAATTTCAATAAGTTCATTCATTCTCCAAACCAAAACATCCAAGACTGCATTCTTCAACTACATGTGCAAGCTTCGAAATGCAATTTTTTGTTTTGTGTGCACAAATATTATTTCGCACTAGTTTTTTCAATGAATCCATGCTCAGTTATTCAGTTCTCTCAATGTGATGAAGATCCTGATTTATGAAGCACGAAGAATTAAGCGACATTAGTAAGAAATTCATCAGGTAATCTAACGCATCTTTAAAATAGTGATTATATTTGTGTGAAAGGTTTTAGGTTGGTAAACGTGAATTGCAAATAATGAGAAGAAGAATTAATATTTACCTGAACAACTTGGTACAGAAATAACCAATTGAGTGTTTTATACACGAAGCGAATAGAATGAAGTGAACGAGAGGCAGAACTGTCTTTAAATTCACTTTGGAATCAACGATGAGATTGTTGAAGAAAATCTAGCAACCAATGCGCTAGGTTGTGTATATAACCACTGAAATCTGACATCGAAGATCATCGTGTTGACCAGAGATATAGTGTGTTTGTGTGATACAGACTGTTTGTGCCAACGGATCATTATTCTCACATATTTTTACAGTTCAATGAGGCATCAGCAATAGAACATGATATATCTACTTGAAAATTCTATTGGATTTTCGCTGCAACCGTCTTTTTCATAACTCCTATGATCCAATGTGTATATTCCGTGATTCGGAACGTTATCGCCACAGTGCTTTACTGCGTTAGCCACACAATACTATGCGTATTTGAACATTCTATTTCAAATCGTTTAATGTAAGCCAAATCACAGGCTCAATGATTGGTCAGAGAATGTAAAACTTTATATGAATAAATAGTGTTTAATCACTTAAAAATATACCTTGGCTTCTGTGTCTTGCCTTTTGCTTTTACAATATGTCTTATATGAGATATATGAAACATAATCATATTAATGTAAATCGTTATTTTGAAGATAACACCACTGCCATGATCACCTCACATATTAACGCAGAAATCGATCAACTGTCCTCGAAATAATTTGAAAATGAGGAGGGTGAGAAGAAGATATAGGAGTGGAATCGCACGCCAAGGCCATAAACCACCACCACCAGCTGCATGTAACGCATTTCATATTCGGTGCCCAAAACTCGTCATCATCATCATCATCAAGAACAACTACCAAGTAAAACACACAAACACGTTCCACCAACCACACTTTATTCCAATTATTTACGCACCACTTCACACAATCTGTGATAATCACCACACGTCATCACCCATCATTCAGGCTTGATAATATCGTTAACCACTTCCAAATGTTCATCAATCACATTTCGTTCTCGCTGCCTTCAACTGCCTTCATCTACTCTTACAGACTCGTCAGAAGTCACAGATCAGTCTTCAGAATACATGCAATCAGATGGCAGTGATGATCAGTTGACCAGCACGCCTGAATTCCAGTCAACATCATCGCTGCTAGTGGATTCATCAAATGAATCGCTAAACATGGTAATCGATAACCTCAGACTTCACAAGCTATGCATTACTCATCATTAATGTATTTCATCCTTCCTCCACATCGGAAGTTCACAATACAGTCCACAAACACTCTCATGCACTTACACATATAATGACTTGTCCACATTATCACACTCAGACACATAGAACTGCAGCTTTTCATTCTTTAACTTTCGCTGAGATCTTCTGTTATAACAGACGCAATTTTATTGTAGAGTTTTCTGCCTTTCCGTGTTGTATTTCCCTATATTTTTTTGTCGTCCTGCCCCCAATTATTTTCTCTGTTTTCTTATGTATTTTTCTTACTTCGACTGAAATAAATTAATTCTTGCGCGTATTTGTTCATCTCTTTGAAAGGTATTTTTTAGCATCTTTTTCATTGGAGATATACACTAATCTTCATTCTGTTTACGGTTGTCAGCAGTTTTCAGCCGGTACTTAACTCAAGTATTTCATCTCGTAAATGCCGAATTAAGACAAGTTTTCCATCCGATTTAGCGAAGAGATAAACCTACTGCAGCTATTTGGTTTATATTAGTAGTGACAAATATCAATACAGCAGTTGCTTTTGATGACTGCTCATTGAGACTACTGTCGAGAACACTCACACTGAACTAAAGTAGTTTGATATCTAAGATTCGACAATATGTCAGTCTCCTGCGATGTGTGGCAATATATGTCTTGCCAAGTTGCGGGATGGCTGACTGAATTGAAATAGCCACAGCAAGTAACATGGCAAAATAATAAGCGAAAATTCTCCCGTATTGAATAGAAAGACTATTTCGGGAAGTCCGGAATCTTATACATGGATCAATGACGACATCATTTTGTACATTTTACAATGAAAATCCAATTAGTCATGTGGATCAGTGCAGTTAAAGTATATGAAATCATAAGTAATTATCCCAGGAATGCAAAATACTGATTCCAATCTATCGATCAATACACAAACTGCCATGTGAATGTAGCACTGTACAAGTACAAATAGTTAAGTCCGTAGACAATATGTCTATTGTAAATTGTTGCGCACGTTAAATCAAACGACTTGGTGATTCAACACTGCAATATGTAAACACCCTATAACTGATAATAAAGTATTTCCCATCGCTTTCGGACAAATTTGTCACTGAAGTTTTGCTTCCCATTAGAGAATGGAACAAAGAAATTCACCACAGAAATGATCCTCGCTCCTTCAATATTTTGGACAAATAATTCAAAGATGTCGGTGATGCTGATCGCAATTGGAATTATACACTCCCATTATCTGGATAACAGAACATACAGAAGCCTCACTCTCACAATAAATCCACTCACCAAAGCATTTCAATCGTCGGAGTGATGAGAGGAGACAAGACTCCCGTTACTGGGAACATAACGTGTTTTGCTAGTGATGAATAACATATTATATCTCACAATGTAATGACGATTTATTCTCATCACGCCTGGCATAGGTGTATTTGAATTTCTCAACCACAAACTCCGCATTCACAAACGACTGTCTCAATCGATACTGGTGGACTTTTCAGGAACTGGAAATAAACGCAAATGGTTTCTTGACGACACAAACAGTCAAAAAGTTGCTCTGGTTCATACTATATCTCTTGTCACACAGTTGACAATAATTCTACCATACACAACTGTATTCTCAGTGTCACCTCACTCTGATCTGATCTCTTCTATCTCGCTGATTTCAGGTGAAGGAATTAGTCACCAGCAATGTTCAAAGACAGGATTCAGTGCATCGATACTGTGATATTTGGATTGCGAGCGATCAGAATATCCACAAATCCTCAGATACACCTGTTTTGCTTGTACTGTCATCTCATGAGGTGGAAGGTACATTGTCATCAGCCAAAGGATTCGGCAACTTCAAAAATGTCACTGGAGGTGCTACTGAGAATGACAAATGTCCAGCAGGTGAGTCATTCATCTCACATTCTTATTGATTCACTGAAATATAATCTGCAGTTAAGAAGGCGATCATGCCTTGCATACTGATGCTCAGCCGTCGGTCATAAGTGACATGATATGCGTTCACCACTAGACAGAAACAGTGAACCGGATAACTGTGAGCATCGTTTTCAGAATTCTCAACACTTTCTTTCATTTTTTGTTGAAAACTTTTACTCAAGTTCCCTTAATGACTGATGTATTCATTAGCGAAAATAATCTCGTTTTATCATACCACAGCTTCCTTTAATGTCAATTCATTATTTTCCCTATATTAGTAATCAAATTAAACTTATCCCATCTCTTCAAGACTTAACTTCTCAAATGTTTTAAAGCAACGAGGACAGATAATCAAGCATGAGTTGATGAAAAGGTCATAAAGAAGCACATGTTATCTTATTAATTCGATAATATTACATTCCTTGGAAATGTTAAAGAGATAGATTATCAAAACAGCAGTACATTTGCCTGACTGGAATACACCCTATAAAAGAGAGGACAATAATAGTATTACACAAAGTGATGGTAGTGAGGCTAAATTAATAATGTAAACACGTTCAAGATGAAAATTATGACTGAATTGTTGTTAAAGAGAGGTAGGAAGAAGAGTCTCATTAAAAATGGATTTCTGATTTCATCCACGAAATATGAAAAATAATAAAAAAATTTTTCCCTTTACAGGCTGAGATTATTTCAATTTATAATGAATACGATACCATGTAAGGACTGAGAGTGAGGTCACTTAGATAAGTCAAACCTGTAAATCGGTGTCAATTAGATAAAAAATTAGCTAGACCTAGAATGATTGACCCTGACAGGTTTTATAACCTAGAACACAGCTCAGACATCCCATTGAACTTATTTGCATGTAATCCCAAGATAAGGTGAAACAAGGCAACTGTATTATATTGGAATATAATTAGGCGAGGAGAGAAGTTATACACTGACTATTTGTTCATCGATTGAACAATGCAAATGTGCAGTAAGAGCAAAGCGAGGCCTGCACCAGAGATACGGAAAGTAGAACAAGATGATTTTGAGCGAACGACTGTTTTCGAAGAATTCCTGCTCAGGTTCTACAGTTATAAATGCTTGAATAATATATTACAGACGAAATTAGAAGGCATGTGAAAATTATATCGAAAACTGTATTGGGGTACATGTATAATATGGTCTGATAGTTCGTTATTTAATATTGTCGAATGAAAGTAGAGAGAGAAACATTCAATCACTTTGCTTACTTAGTTATTCTGTGTAGCTTTGCCTCAAAACTGCGACTTTTTTATTATTTTTACCATTCTCACTTTGAATTGCTTCAACTTGTCCCACTTGTCATTCTAAATCAAAAAATATTTTATGATATTGAGTTCCATTTTATCAAATTTCACATCATGCTATGTAACGTTTCATATTGACCTACTCACCCTTTAATTATTAACCCCCTTCCAACATTTATAAATTTCTTGAATTATTCTACATATGACACTTAATAATTTGCCACTTGACAACTAACTATGATTATAATCACAAATATTTTATTTGCATTTCATCCTGCTATTATTACTACGCATATTCGCAACGAATATAATTTCTTGAGTAAAACTCTATACAAACGATTGTATAGAATTATAATGAATTCGTTGAAAAGAGTGTCTGCTATGAATGTTGTGTTCAAAATGAACATTTATAAAAATGTGCAGTCATTCAGAACATAAGATAAATTGTGAATGGACAAATGGATGATATACTAATGCATTTATAGTCAACAGAAAAGAAAATTCATTGGGTGTGGGGGTAAATTATATTCCAACTTGTGCGGAGTTATTGATAACCACAAAATGTATACAAACAAATACTTAAACATGAGGGACACTGAATGTAATGATTATTACAAAATGTGTAAAAACAAATTCCGAAAAAGTGAATGAAAGTTCTGAGAAGGTCTGAGAGACACCGAGTGTTGATAAATATATATATATATACATATAATAAACAGATTGAATACTGGACTGTAATAAAATATTAGGGACATCATAAGCTTAGTGTAAATTATGCATAAAAGTTGTGCAGTTAGTTACTAAAACAAGAATGATAATAATAATTTGTCTTCCTGTAACAAGGATGCAAGATTGTGGCTATCTCTGATAACAAGAATAACGAAAAACAGCATGATTAAACTAACAATATTGTTCTCAAGTTGATGTCATGAAGCTAAACTCTAATATTTATAACTTTACCAATAAAATTTGAAGTACAAACCAATCATGGTGTTTTGTCTATAGGATAATAACATTGTGCACATAAATTGGGCAATTAGCGTAAACTACAAAAGGTAGAGAGCAAATAAAGGTAATGGAGTAAAGCAAACTAGGTGAAGAAAAATAAGAAGGCATAATATGACATGGTAATAAGGATGATTATGCTTCTGCTGAACTTATAGTAGGCACACACGTCAACAGGAGCGTTCCAACAGGTAGCTGCAGACATTCCTCAACAGCTGCTTCCACTCCATAGCGAAGGTGAGATTGCAGAGTAGTACTGCAGGGAACAGGATGAAATGAAATTGATATTCAACTTGAAATTCAATGGAATAATGATAACAACAACAATTCCGTTTCACAGTGTAATTATCAAGCTTTGTGATTAGAATGGGCTGCCCAATTAGTGTCTCGATGTGAGCAATAATTTGTACTTGAGACGTCATCGGTAGATAATACTGCATCACCATCTCCTTCTGTAAATTTAAATTTATCTTTGATTGAATAGTACGCAACGTCCACCGTATCTAATTTTTTTTCTTATAAGAATTAACCCATATACTACTGTAGGAGTGATTTCAGTAGTGGAAATGTTTGCTATTCAGAATTCCGAAATTCGATTTATTTTAAAGTTTTCAGCTCCATGGGCTGAGACGCATTGAAGAAGAATACACGTTCAGTAATAAATTCTAAAGCTGTCGAAATTTCCAGAAATACTTCAGATGTTCATAGCTGGATTCAAGTGAACGTCATTCATCTGTTCATTATTAACGAGATCTTAGATATCATTTCGTGCTTGGTGACACTGATGAACGAAAACCGAAAAAACTGCCTACTTCCACAGTTTGTGCAGTGAATAACTGCCACGCTTGATGATATCATAGGTCTCTATGCACTACTTCAAAGTTTAGGACCACTTTATCGTAGCAGAATCATTCCTTGTTACAGTTATTTCTCTATAAAATTACTGTATGTCACTTAATAATGCACATACAATACCTTCGGTGTGGTTGTGTTCTCTGAGCTGGATGGTTTGGTTGCGAAGCTTTCATTGCTCTACTGAGCAACATCTTCAGCGCATACTTCGATGTGAAGTGAGCTTTTAGAATTCTCTATGAGTTTATTAGTCATCTCTTCTAGTAACCTGGAACGTGATTGGTTGTTTTCGTGTGACATTTCATCCCCTAGTTTGCTTGTCTCGGTGCTGGCTGCTTCTTTGGTCTGAATTTCGTTAGTCATTCCTTCTGCTAACCTTGAACGTGATTGGTTGGTTTTGTGTGACTTCTCACTTTCTAGTTCACTTGTTTTGGTGTTGACTGTTTCCTTGACCTGAAGTTTGACTTTGTTTTTGTGTGAATTTCTTTGTATGGATTGGTATATTTTGTCAATCTCTATGTGTCTATTGATTGCTGATTCATTTGAATACCAGGCCTCTAGGAATTCTCTGGCATTTTTGCAGTTCCCTTTGTCTAAGATTTGAATATTGTCCCAGTCGAATTGGTGCCCGTGGTTGTGTGCATGTAGTGAAATGAGGGAGTGTATGTCGTGTCTTTTGACAGCTAGTTTGTGTTCGTGAATGCGAAGACGAAGAGGGCGTCCACTTTGACCAATGTAATGTTTGTCGCAGTCGTTGCAATTTATCTTGTATATGACGTTAGTTTTGTCTTCTTTTGTCGTTGAGTCCTTTGACTTACATAGAACTGAGTGTAGTGACTTTGTTGGTTTATGAGCGACATCGATTCCAAAAGGTTTGAATAGTCTTGCAGTGATTTCGGAGATATCTTTTATATATGGTAGGACGACTTTCTTTGTGTTTTCGCTGGTGGCCTTTGATTTGGTTGGTTGAGCTGGGGGTAGATGTCTTTTGATGAAGTTTCGTGGGTATCCATGTCTTTGGAATACGTCCATAAGATGATTTTCTTCAATTTTCCTCAAGGCGGGAGTGCTTCAATGATTCCTGGCTCTCTAAAACAATGTACGTATGCAGCTAATTTTGTGTGATGTTGGGTTGTTACTGTTGTAATTGAGTATTTGATCCGTGTGCGTTGGTTTTCTGTATACTTGGGTTTCTAATTTTCCTGCAGTTGTTCGTTTGATTAAGACATCTAAGAATGGGATTTTGTTTTCATATTCTTCCTCTCTTGTGAATTTGATGTCGTTGGTGTTGTTTATTATGTTGTGGGCATTGTCTAAGTTTTCTCTTTTGATTATCACGAATGTATCATCTATGTAGCGTATCCAAATTTTCGGTTTGATCTTTGGCAGAATTATGTTTTCCAGTCTTTGCATGACGGCTTCCGCAATCAATCCTGATATGGGTGATCCCATAGGTGTCCCTTGAATTTGTTCATACATTTGGCCGTTGAATTGGAAATAAGTTGTGAGACACAAGTTTATTCATTCCATCCAACTTGAATGCTGCATTTTTGATTGTTGTATGTGTTCGTCGTTGTTGAGTAGTTGTTGTAGCAAAAGAAACCATGGAACATTTTAATGATAAAACAGACTTAGCATACTGTGTTGGTGGCGATATTCTGGTGATGATGAGATGTAAACACAAGTCAGAAGATAGTTGGAAGCGGAGAGGAAAATAGTTTTTAAAAACCATGTGATCATTCCTTATTCATGAATTTGAATAAAAGAAGAACAACAGATTGTGCAGAAATAAATAGGTACGATCATTTATTCCATTTCCATTTCACCAGCTACGTGCAGCCTAAAGAAATTATTAACTATAAATATTGAAACATTTTAGTTTACAAGTTTTGCATAATGTCAATTGACAGGGGACTCAAAGCCTAATCAACAGTGCTGTGAAGACTACGATTATTTCATTTTCAACCAGTGAATTCAAGTTCAAATGAAAATAAACTTTTGTATACAATGGTGATAGAATCGCATAATAAAGATAAGATATCCCAGATATGATAAGATACAAAAATTGAGTAACATAAATGGTTTCAACTCAAATTATAGAAACAAGAGACAAACAACGCTTCACTCTTTCAAAGAGGGCAGGTTAAAAGTCAAAAATAACTGAGTCAAACAAAAGAGAGAATAAAGGCAGCCAGTTACCATAGGAAGCGAAAACTGTCATCTGCTTCTTTCTGAAGACAATGATTGGTTCTCATGGGTCAGAAAGCGATTGCCACCGTCAACTTTAGGAGAACCAATTTAGCTGCAGAGTAAATATTTCTAATTTTCTGTGGGATTCGTTCTCTGTGATATACTTTATTGAACTTTTGCATTTCGGCGAAGCATCATTTCATTACGGAGTATCAGTCATCAGGAAATATAGTTGTATATCACTGTGAGAATTTATAACATAAATTTACTCTGCGATGGCGCTTACTTCAAGTATCTGAATTCAAGAACATTCTTAATTGAGCACTGGAATTCCGTAAAACAAATTAATTTGAGAAGAAAGAAAAGCCTATTTGAACGATTGCTTCTCTTCCATTATGACATTATTTTCAACCGTTGGATGAGGAAGACTTACAAGCTTCAAACAAATTAACCTGTGGATCTACCGTGTCGTTGTTTCTACTCTCCGCATCACGTCACAGAGCCGATAACTTAATATGAAAATATGATCAGTCAATATCGCAATGAAAGTATTTGCTACTATGCGAAGTGTACTAAGACGACTTTTCTTCGATTTTCACTCTTATTCTTCATCACAGTAAAGCAGAATTTGTAATCATCGAAACCAAATCAACGATATCACACAGTCATGTAACAAGTAATGTATTGGAAAAAATAGTATTGAAAAAGAAGTTACTATGACCATGATACTTTGATTAATTCATTTCTTATAAGAGATGAAACTAATCTAACAATGATTTCACAACATTTGTATGCACGTATTTCAGTTACAAATGCCCAAATAATGAGTGTTGTAATGATTTCAAAAAAAGCTACACAACAACGAAAAAAAATTCGGTGTAACTGATAGACTGCGACCAAATACCCAGAGCATTCTCTCCGAAACGTTTACTTAGCATAAATATGTGAAAATTACATCTGTCGGCAGGTAGCAGCCCCATCCAGTGTATAACTAACAATACAGTTTCTAAAAGGTGAATGAATGCGGATTAACCCCTGTCACACTGGCCAGGAGTGAGGAAAAATACTAGCCAGCAATGATATTTGTTGCAATCAATTGCACAAAAATCACGAATCCGTACAGGAAAGAGTTCATGGGCCACTGAACTGTGTGTCCCAGTGGCTAGCTGGTCTACGAAATTCACACGTAACCGGAAGGTCATGGATTCAAAACTTAGTAGGTGTGTTCTGACGATGAGTTCTCAAACAGAGAACAAACAGTTATCAAGCGCTCCTTGGTTCTCGAAGGCTCTATGACAAATATCAATCTTCAATCACCTTTGAACCGAATACTAATGCCCAATTCATTGTTAAAATCACTAGTTGCTTGTCCTTAGGGCATGAAGTCATAATGAATGATATCTGTTTATAGCTTATTGGTCTAAACATATGTTGACTTAATGTGGTTGTGTTTTATGAGCTGGATATTCGATTTGAGACAATTTCATTGCCCTACTGGGAAACATTTTTAGGGCAAACTTCAATTTGGAGTAAGCTTTTAGGTTCCTCATTGAGTTCATTTGTCATATCTCCTGGTTACCTTGCACGTGTTTAGTTGTTTTTGTGTTTTCACACTCTGTAGGCTACTTGTATTGGAACAGATTGTTTCCTTGACTTGGAATCCGACCCACTGTGTGTGAGATTTCTGTCTTATCTGTTGGTCGTTACACTCTATTTTGCAGATGATGTTTGTTTTATCCTCTCACGATGTTGAATCTTTGACATAAAACTCAGTGAAGTGATTTGTTGGTTTGTATGCGACCTCAAGTCATAAAGGTTTCAAAAGACTAGCAGTGATTTCTGAGATGTGCTTCATCTATGGCAATATTATTTGTGCTTTCAATGGAGGCATTTGAATTCATGGGTTGGTTTGTGGGTATCATTTCATCAAAAACCATATACATAATAATAATGAAGATTCATTTCAAACAATATGGTAAAATATGTGAGAACTATTTATAGCATATCTAGTTCTCAAACACTTTTCTCTTCATACAGGATTTACACTTAAAGCAATAATCGGAAATATATCTTGATTAATTAAAGAGTTCACCTGAAATCCGGCTAATTCAGCACACAAGTTCATGTCCGTTTCGCATGCTGTCACTGAAAGATTGAAAACCGCAGCCATCAAGTGAATTAAGTCAGTCGGGCTTAAGCGATTCAAGTAGCTCAGTGATTTAGGCAAGCTACGCAAAAATATAAAGATGATTGATTTTGAAAGGTCTTGGACAACATTGATCGCGAAGCGATTCGGAAACTGTTTCAATACTGAATAGTGCGGCGTCTTAAACGCATATCAAGCTCATTCAAGAGTTGTCTCCCACTCTGTGGAATCTAAAGGGATAATTATAATATTGATATTGACATTTGTATATGTATATGCTCGAGTTGACATATATAGGTGGGAGATGGTTTGATCCACTCTTGTCCAGCTGAATTACTTAATAATCTTCCACTCACTAAATTTGCTCACTTAACCTAACGTGTACGCTGGAACACCGACGAAGAAAAGAGACTCCAGTAGTAATCAATCGTGTACAAATCGTCTACCAAAAGGATGCACTGGATGCAGAACTCTGCACACTGGAACACGCCGGATTCAGGATAGGCAAATCATATGCTGGTCAAATTGCAACTCTACACATCGTTATCGAACAAAGCACAGAATGACAGTCAAAGATCTACCTTAACTTCCACCATCGACTTCGAAAATGCCTTCAACGACCTAGATCAAGAAGTAATTTGAAGTAATTTTATCTACTCGCTGCGTTTGTTGATTTCAAATTTAACAATCAGCCACTTCAAAGAAGTGACACTGTTAAAGACTAATAGGTTTGTAGATCACCAGTAGCCAGAACAACCAATTACTTCAAAACTCTAGATGTCTTTTTTAGGTGTTTCATACAAGTGAACGAATTCTGTTGGCAATTTGATAAAGACACATTGATTCTCCTATCTAATAGTGATTGGAAAGTAGGAAGAATGCTTATGAAGTCCTTTCAGTATTCTGATATCCATTTTACTACAGAAGAGGGAGGATTGGTCCTGTCCTTAGAATGCCAGTACCTTTCTTCAGCTAAGTAAATTGATGAGACAATATGCACTCAGAAAAATATTGTGATCTAGACAGTATTTTCACGTCAACAACTCCATTTGTTTCTGATACATTTGCAAAAATGTCGTTTACTTTTATTATATGGTAATGAATTAGAGTTGTGTATGAAGCAATTCTATGTTTTACTGATTGCCTGGTTGATATGAGTAGGTGAATACCAATCACGTTGACTGAGTCGACTACACTGGATCTAAACATCGACTCATCGTTTCATTGATTTTGGGTCAAACACGTGCACTTAGAGATTCAAATTGTGTTTAGTTATTTTGACTAACTGGCACTGCATTAGGCACATCGAACCGTCAGTTTGCAATTTACCCAATTCTAGGAAGTGAAATCTCACCAGGCTTTTTCCTTTGAACGGCGAAATTATTTAGAACACAATAAGTGATATGATCTGTTGAGTAACTTAAGTGGCAGTCAGGAACGCAAGCAACCACTCACAAATGCATGACAGTATATACTACTGACTGGTTAGTATGACTATTTGTGGATACTGCTCACATCAAATTGCGAATTCGATTTCGACTTCTGTGTGATTTGAGTTATCAAGCAAGACAACTTATGGTGAGTAGAAATAAGTGAAAGATGACCTGCATCTGTTGAGTTGGTTATTCAGAGTAAAACAGCAATTTCGGTATTAATCAGCTGCTTAAAACCGACTGAGTAATTCTAATCCTTGAGATCACTGATGTTAAGAAGCTGGGTAGCACAAGAAATATGATATGTTAAAAAGGACTAAATCATCGACATAAATTGTAACAGTTGAACATGTAGAGCAGTTATCAGTCTTCGCTTCATAGTCAAATCAATAAACTGCATCCAGTTTTTATTCATCTGTATATTTCTGTTCATGGGTTAGGCAGTAATGGAGTAGTTTTGATTAAATGCCAATGCATTAAAGGAGGATTCATACCACTGCTGAAATCGTATGCATTTAAGACTCAGTATGTTTGTACATAGGAACTTCGAAACAATATCATAGCTTCCTGCATTCATAAATCGATTAAGAGAAATGTATAAGACATTTTTGAATGGAGATCACTAGTCAAATGTAACACGGTCATAACAGAAATATGGGTCGAAAATTTTTCAGTTTTGAACAGTTAGATACCTTTCATGAGTGTGTGCTGTTTCGTGAATCTGCGCAATGAATGGCTAATAATATTTGGGTTAAAGATTGATTTGGTCAAGAAGTGACCTTGACCTCGGCGGCCTGTTCGAATTTTCGGTCCTGCTATAATAATATCTACATATTGCATCCATAAACTGTTTTATCCTATTTATTAATCACCTAAATATGAATTCTAATAGGACCACTTACTCTCTCAACTTCATTAATCATTTATGACCCAATGACTTTCATATTCCCACGAAGTCAAGGAGGAAGCATCGTTGTGGTTGGCAGAGAGCTCTTAAACGTACACCAATACACTTAACTACGGTCCCTGTCATAATGAACACTAACTGCCGCTCTCTGCCAAACAAGATAATGTACCTACAGTCCTTGATGTCCACTGACATTTATCATAATACTGCAATAATCACATTACAAGAAACATGGTTACATGAACTGTATGATGACAATCTCATCTCACTAAAGGACTTTATCCTATTTAGACAAGACCGACAATGTTGTAATAAGAAAAATGAGGGCGGCGTGACAACTTCTGTTCACTCCGAATGGTCTGTTTCTAATAATGTCTGCTTCTCATTCTCAAATGACTTCATAGACTGTATCACCGTCAAATGCCATCCCAAACATCTCCCAAAATATAAAAATATCTTTGTTAGTAACATGTACATTTCTCCAAGTAGCTCACTATCTAATCTTTCAAATTTTGCTGACGAATTCACTATGTTTGCCGCTACCAACTTCGACAACTCTGTATCTGTTATTACTGGGGACTTCAACTCGTCAGACTGCTCTTTCCTTGAAACACTTGGTCACACAATCAACTTTGGCTTTGCTACCGACATGCCAATATGTTGTTGTCATAATGAACTGAAATTTCATTAATCTATGTATAATTCTATTTATTGATAATATACTAACTGGATGCAATACTGTAGTTAAAATGCTGAGAATTCCATTCTGTATCACAAATACTGTTTTGGAATAAAGAAAATTATTATTATTAAAATAAAAAGAAGCGATGATTGAAGTCAACACATGCTGGAAAGAATTTCCTTCCAAGGAGTGAGTCCTTTCCTTCTGCTAGGTAAATACATAAACACTTGTCTTACACAATGGAAACTAATGGCGCACAAATATTCACTTGTTTTAGCTAGCAATATACCTTTACCTGCATTAAATATCACTCACTACTTAGTGATTGACTTCACCTTTGAAGTTATGGACCATACTGATCTCTACATCTCACAGTTAGTCATTTATCAGCAGCGAACTTCCATTCGATTTTTAAGAATACTTCTTGCTATACTACAACGGTTCCACATGCATCGATACACTCAGCCAGCCCAGTCGATTTATCATAAGTTCGATATGGAACTAAGAAGTCATTATGGTATTACAAGTGATGGGATGAATCAAGGTAATTTCAGGATGTCCAGGACACTCAACAGAGAGCTCTGGCATTAGGTTTGGTGCTTATTGAAACACATAATTAAGTATATCTGCAAAGTGTTAAGAACTGATGTACTCGAGGATGCTGAAATGGGCCTCAGGCAGTATTGTAATCAGAGATTTTTATACTGAGTTGTTTGGGGTCACGACTGACCTCTAGCAGGAATGCGATTGTACTAGTTAACATTAGAATTCAGAACTCACATTTCATTTTGTTTGGATGTTGTTATCTGCATTAAATGTCATGTCAGTGAGTGCTAGTCATTACTGAACAGATGTATCAACAAGTGAAATAATAACAGTCCAAACTTAGTATTTCATGTGGAATACCGATCTGAGTGAATATCCTGATTACTAGCAAGAATTGTTTAGATTGACAGTTTTGTGGATATCGTTTTGTTGAAGATGTCATTGCTACTGAATAGAAGACAGAATGTCGTTTCTCATGGACAATCATTCTTACTGCTTCAATGACATTGCATACTGAGATAACGTTATGTCACATACTGCTAGGAAAACGAGATATTTAGCTGTTGAGACTGGTGAATTTGAAATTCTACTGGCTGGCACTGACATTTACCTGATGGCCATCACTTGTCACGACTAATCTTGAGAACTCCAGTCAACATCGTCCTGTGATCAGTGGCCGGAAGGCATCACATTAACCTTCAAGGAACTCGAGAGTGCTGATCACGAAGTAATTTCGAAACAGTATTGATACTGCAGAGTGGCTGAAAGCTTCAACAACCTAGTTCAACGGCTGGCTATATGACAATGCCTGCCACGTGTTAGGTGATTCACATCGCAAAACTCAGCGAAACATTTGAAGTGGAGACAGGAGTACGACAAGGTTTCCTGCCTATTATCGCTGACGATAATCCTGACTGCGGTTGACTTGATTATTCTGGAAACTGTGAGGAGTGAGAAGACAGGAGTACCTCGGAACAACAAGAAGACTGGAGCATATCTGGATTTCACAGATGGATTTTGTCGGATTTCGCATGAACTCAAAGAACTACAGGCGAAGACCAGACAAGAAGAAGAAGTGCACAGAAGATACGAATTCAAATGAAGCCAGATAAGACTGAGGTGATCAATATAATGAACCACTACCACCACCAACAACAACAACAAAATCGATGATGTCAACAAGCACCAAGCGACAGTCACCATCAATCAAAGAAATTTGGGAGAGGTTAATTTCTTCACCTATCTGGCTGCTCAGCACCGTCTAAGCTGCTCGAGACAGCATGGGTGATAATATCCACACCAGAAAGGGGCGTATAGGCAACATATTCCTTCATCAATCCGAAATCAGGTCGAAAATCGTCTGAACTTAGCCAGTGTCGAGATGAAAACTTGTGGAACAATCAACTGAGAACGTACTACTAAATGAAATCTCGAAGAAGATAGTCGACATTTTACTAAACTGGTTATAATGAATATGAAAGGTATTGATAACTGTAAATTATTTCAATCAACACAGCCACAGTATAACAGATATTGATTCAAGCAGTCAAAAGGATACTTAATTAAATTTCGTCTAGACATAAACAGCTATATGTGTAGGCTGAGGTGATAAGTCCGTGAATGGTATTTTCGACGAGAGGGAGGTATTCATAAAAGAAGTGAGTATTTTTTGAAAAGAATTGTATTGTTGAATAAAAGAAAAGTAAACTGACTGACCTAGTTTGTCTTGAAATTTCTTGAGGAAGATAACAAAAGAATAAACAGGAATGTGTTCGTGTGGCATTAATTACGCAATACACCTTGTTTCATATTTTTTAACTTCAATCGAAAGTATATGAGATTACTTAACACAAATTGTGAGCTACTGACGTCCTATGTGAAAGTTCTGCACCAGATTATAATGTTGATACTTTTGAGATCAACACTGATGTTAGTAAAGATCAAGCTCTTTAGTTCTTCACGCTTTCCTAGATTACGTGACATCTACGTAACTCAACGGAAATCTTGCTCCTTTCCACAGCGGAACCAATGTCATTGACTATTAGAGCTGCAGTGCAATGAGTACATAAAGTGGCTGAATACGAAGTGAACATGCTTTGCATCAAGTTTGGCGATGCATAACTTCAGAAATGTTTAGCAAGTGCCTACGTGACTTTGTTGAGTATCTTAGAGGTTAGCAGTGTCGTATAGTTTGATCTTACCACTCCCCTCCATACCTGATTCACATATTTTGTCAGGTCTGTATGATGAAGTAAGTGGCAGTAACTGGCTAGCAGCTTAACATAATAGAGTTCACACAGGATAGAAGTCAGAAATTTATATCCCACACAATTGTCATCATTAGAACAAGTAAGGTACAAATGACGATAATTGATATTTACGTAGTACACCAAAAGAGACAGTTGTTCTCCACATGCAGTGTACCTCGAATTTCGCTTGGTTGATTTGCCAGACTATCGGATCTTCTATTTGGTTCTGCATTGCCATTTTCTCTGACATCAATTGGCGCGTATTTGGTGAAGTCTACAGAATGAGAATTATTATGGATAATATTGAAATTATCATTCAAGTCACATATTTGATTAGTGCTAAGTTAAGTCAGGTGTTTAGTGGGAACTGACTGATCTTCTCTGTCATGAACCGTTATCACTGGATTTCCCATTCGACATTAGAAATCTCATGGTGTCACAGAATCACTTTCTCTACGACAGTGCACGTTAGATGAAATAGTACTTATTAAATACAACACTTTAATGAGTATTTTAGAGCTCCACCTTGAGATACTGCAGCGTCATCTCGTGGCCTGTAGGATTCACAAGTTTTATGGCCTCTCCTGCTTATTCAGTGGCTAAAGATGACATAAGTCTGTGTGAAGATAACAGAAAGCAATATCTTACAGACAATCGTTTCCATTTCGATCAGTGAAGCGGTTGATATTATCGGTAGCTCATGCAGGCATTAAGAATGCTTTCTACACTGGAGATCGTTTCGAAGGCAGTTTGATTAAATTTTTCGGTAATACTGCTAACATATATTGACAATGGTTATCTGGAGAAGGAATTCACAATGGCTGGAGCATGATGTGTCCAGTCATCAAGAATGAATACGCCACGATGTTTGACAAGTGGCAGTCGATTGATTCCACAGTAACATTTCATAGCATACTTTATTCCTGAAAATGTAGGAGCTCTTAGACCTACTCAAATTACCTATCAAAATTAATCCTACACAACTTTAAGCGTACCAGTGAATTTATCGTTCGGCCCTAGGGTGAACAGAATGAAAATTATCTATAAGAGACTTTATCATAGGGGGAGTAACAATTCAACGTATCAGACATTAGAATACTTAGGATTAACAAAAATTGCATCTCTACGCCATAGAAACCAGGAACAATCAGCTAACAAAGAAAATTCAGACCTCTTTTCATTGACATCTTTATGATGTCATTCTTTCTGAGCGTATTCTGTAGGCAGAACTTTATCCGCAAGCGGTTGATGAACTAACGAACAATCACTGTCATTGGCGGAACTCGCAAGTGATTATTAGGTCTGTAATTAATCCGTATAGGGTATATCCTTGTTATGCACGTGTTAAGCAGTGCACTATTGTGCACTGATTTCTGAATTCCACCTTTGAATCACAGCTGCAGATGATCTATTCGGAGACTTTTCAGGATGATAAACAAATTTCATAGGCTGATGATCAGTAGTAGCGTGAACCTTAACAGATGGAAGTGTCTTTCAAAATGTCCCACTACAACTAATAATAATAAAATCAATAATCATAATGACTTAATTTCAAACAGCGTGTTTGTGATTTTCAGCAGGTAGTACACCATTTTATCTGGCTTTCTAATTACAAAGGTTGTAATCAAAACAAGTCTTTTATATCGACAATAGTGTTCAATAAGAACAGGAGCATAAAATTAAATTATGTGGATATATTAACAACAATATAGCAATGCGAAATAAAAATTAGCCCATTAAATTGGAGATCTGCAGTTAGTTGGTAGTGTCCTGCCTTACACCTTTCCCACCAAGTAAAATGTAGAGATTTTGAACAAGGTCATCAGTATATACAGTCCTCAAAAGATTCTTCTAGTTCTATGCAATGAGATGCAAGGAAGGAGTTGTTTATAGGGAGGATGAGCAGGATCTGACAAGATCATATATTTGATTTGGTTTCAGCTTGCTGAGAGAACCCAAGATAACTGCTAGTGACACATTACTCCATATTAGTTTGTTTATTAGATGTATCACACAGTGAAAAAGTGTCATTATTTACTGGATGACGAGGTTTCGAACACAATTTATTGTTCATAATCATATCAATTATAATCACACGACTTTGAAACTTGAGTTTTACATTTTTCTTTGTGTTCTCTTATTTGTCGTAGGAGTGCTAGAATTTTCCAAATATCTGAGACAGGTGTTGAATCATTCCTTTTACATGTATTTGCAGTTGAATCAATAAGCATAGCTTCTGTTATCAATCTTGACGACCATCCTGTGACTTTAGATTTTAAAACTGTCATCCTATGTCATCCTATTATATGGTTTTGTGTAACTGCATGTAGTGCGATAACTGAACTATTCTCTAGATTTCTTATCTTATTTCGGTCAACCGATCTAGATTTTGCTAGGTTTTTATGTTCGGCTAGTCTGACTGACCCTGTTCTACTAGTGTGACCTATGTATTTGACCTGATAATCATTGCTGGGTATTAAATAAACCAAATTCTTTAACATACATTAGGATGATATAGGATGACAGTTTTTAAATATAAAATCACAGGATGGGGGGAGAGATTGATAACAGAAGCTTCGTTTATCAAATAAACTGCAAATACATGTAATAGGAATGGTTCAACACCTGTCTCAGATATTTGGAAAATTCTAGCACTCCTTCGACAAATAAGAGAACACAAAGAAAAATGTAAAACTCAAGTTTCAAAGTCGTGTGATTATAATTGATATGATTATGAACAATAAATTGTGTTCGAAACCTCGTCATCCACTAAATAATGACACTGTTTCACTGTGTGATACATCTAGTATACAAAGTAATATGGAATCACTCACTACCACATTGCCTAAGTTTTTACACATATACTAATAAGTCCCACATTATGAAGAAGAAACTTCGAGAAAGCTTCACTATTTAGAAACGTCACAGTTTCCCGTGAAATAATGTCACGCCATTATTTCCACACAAATCGTCACCTGGAAATACTCTCACAAAATGAAGATAACAAATGAATGAAACTAGAAAAAAATCTGGAGTACACTTGCAGTCTAGCAAACCATGACCTCAACTACGAAATATTCATTGGTGAAGGTGCTTCCACTTGAGATACCTAACTACCCGCATCTTATATGAAACCACTAGAATCTAGATTTAATTTGAAGAGGTATATTTTGAACTAATTAGTTCTTTGGAAACATTTTTTAGCTTCTTGCATGGTAGGACTCAGCTGCCATAGGTAACTGTTAACCGTGCGATGATATTCACGATGTGTACTAGATGCTTTTCCATCTGCCTTCAGTGACGTGACAACAGAAGTCACGCATTTCGAATATAATAGGACAGGTGATGGGCTTCAACTACACATAATAACAAAGTAAAGGGATATCCAACTCAATTTTAGTAATATCGTTACATCCGCAACTATAAGATATGAGAACGATTTCCTATATTTCGCGAAAAAATTTCAAAAAAAGATGATAAAGAATTCGACAATGGAGAGCCAACGTTTCAGAAGCATAGATCAAACCATCAGCAGGTATTCTTTTGAATCCTTAACCGATATTCGTTTGCAGATGAAAAGTTTTAGGATCCTCCCCACTTAATGAAATCAGCCTACATGAAGCAGTATTACGAGAAATGCGGTTGTTGATAAGAAAAATACATTTTGAATATTTCTCTACAATTTACGTTTTCACTGTAGTTTAGCTTCACCTTGACTGTCACTACCCTCACCATCGATGTCCTCCACCAACACCAAATGAAAACTGCGTGTGTAACCTACCTATCACAAGATGAGCAATCGTCTCTGTCCAATTGTCTGAGAAAATAGTGGCCTACGAATTGTCTTCACTCACCGCCCACAATGTTTCTGATTCGCTGGAGACTGACATGATTTGCTATAAAAGACGAGGCAGTTGAGAAGGAAGTCACTCAGCAAGATGAAGATTGTCTACTTGATCTGGATTGCATCGTTGGTCGTCTTTGGGAGTGTTGGTGAGTTATTGTGAACTTGATAATTGCATTTCTTGCCTCGAGTGTTTTTCCAATTTTTTTGAGACGCGTATTCAATTTACAGTTGAAAGTGGGAAGTTGCAATGAATAAAGATGTATTATTTTGATGGAGTTGTGTTCTCTGAGATGGATAGTGGTTTATTTGCGAAGCTCATGCCCAAGGTTACCAGGAGAGATGCCTAATAAACTCGTGAAGAAATCTTAAAACTCACTTCAGACAACAGTATGCGCTGAGGGTGTTGACTATTAGGACAATGTAAGCTTCGGAAATAAACCACCAACCATGTCAGAGAGCAAAACAAATCAAAATCATTCACCTGAGCTACAAACCTTCTCCACCGTATACATTAACTACATCGGCTGTGTCAGCTTTTAAATGCGATTTTATAAATGTAGAAAAAAAATCCAAAAGACTTTGGAAATGTATGTGAAATCTTCCAGTAGTTGGTCGTATAAACAATAGTAAGTCGAATGTGTCTCACCATTTTGTTTTCGGAATCATACTCGGGCAATGTGCAATCAAAATATTCACTTTGTCACTGAAGCCAAATTAAGCGGTGTATACGTATGTGTCATGATACAGAGATTTCATGAATAGAGTGTATGTGTTCATGGGTGCGCAACACTTGAAAGTGGAGTGCAGTAATAGCATGAGAATAAACAAATGCAAACATCATATTCAGTCACAGTTCACTTCCTCCCAACACATAATTACTGAGGTTATTGTTATATATGACCAAACTAAGCTCGCTCTTAAAGGTTTGAAAAAATTCAGGCATAAGGTACATGAATGTGAAAAGCAATTTTATTATGTAAACACACGCTGCGTTAATTATTTTACACGCTTATCAAATCCAACAATCTACACTTGGTTTTGTTATCTTTTCCAATTGGCCAATTTGACGACGGGAAAATGACCTCATGCTGAGGAACGATGATTAAGTTGCTTATATATAACCTGAGATTTTGGAAATTCTCCTTTAATAATACTTTGATTAAGCTTTAAGCATTAAATAGTGAAACGTCAGTGGAAACAGTATCTTTTTATTTTTCATTCATTGGGAAATACAAAAAACCTTAATTATAATACTGAGGTTGATGGTGAGATCGTGTTTGTGGTCTGCCTAACGTACCTTATGTTTACTTTATGTTCACAGTGGGTCAAACGGTAGAAACGCAAGGAAACACGGACAGTGAGTTATGCTTTCAAAATCCACGAAGTATTATGAGTATACTCCAATAAAGCAAGTCGATGGCATCCTTGGTTGTATTTCTCTAACTGTGTCAATTACCCAATGGCATAGAAATGCGCGTCTATAACATAATCATTTTAATCTATTCTGAACGTGAATGCATATTGTGTATGTGTGTGTGCGTGTGCTCACACGTTCAGTTTCACATGATTTTATGTCTTACAGTTTATGAAACGACAGAAGCACAAAGGTACTTTACCGGTAAGTTACATTCATAAAGCTGTTATATGCTAGCAGCTTTGAATGGAATGCATCACTGTAAATCGTATGAAATACTGTCTCATTCTGTATCGCATTCATTCAGCCTAGATTAAATTGATGGGTGGATAGATTCACGTAATGAATAACAATTTTTGTAATTTTTGTAATGCTTAAATGTAGAAGAAGAGTAAAATTGCAGATTTATAATAACAGCCAACACTCACTCCACTAGGTGTTGCAGTTCAGAACTAGCTAAAGTTAGTGTACTAAGAGAAGAAGCATCCTTCCCATGAGAAGGTTTAATACAAACCAACCGGTTGACGAGAAACTGTTACAGATGCATCCTATTTGAGCATATTTTATTATCAGTAGTCTTAGACAGGAAAAGCATTTATACACCTCTCATTAACATCTCAACATTATCTATTACAATCAAAATGACTTGAATACAGACAACAAATTTGAACGATTTATTTCTCCTGGTATCGCAGTCACTTTGCTAATCATGTAATTGAAGCAGAAAGAGTTGTTTTGAAGCTGTCAGTAAAGCATGGTTTGAACACTCTGTGCGATTAATCTCACCACTAATACAGTATGAGTCGAAGACACTTACTTTCAGACATTTAGATATTGAAGTTCAGTCTGACTTTTGTCAATCCATAATGTGCACGAATTATCTACTGGTCATTTAACCTGTGAATGTCACCAATCTGCAAACGGCACAAACACCTCCTATTTTTTTCACTACAAAAAAATCAGTCATCCCTTGTATATTCCTTTGAAACTCTCTAGGCAAGTCCATTATCATGTCGATGTACGACGGTTTGTGTAAGTTGAAGGGTTTTTTCTTACGGCATTATGGTATACCAGAGATTTTTGAAAGCGATTGATTGGCAGAATAAAACACATTAGGCATGTGAAACGATATTCGTATTCATATTATTCCACTGCAGCTGTAAACAGTTGGGATAAGTCCATTATGAGGCAGTATTCGATGAAACGAATACACGAATGAGATGCACAAATGCGAATTATTATTTCCTTCGATTAGACATGAATGTTGACTGTAATTTTTGACAGGGCGTGAAAGTTGTAGTCACGCTGTGCTTATTCAGTAAAGTTTGTGGTATCTGTTCAGTGTGAACTAAACATGTAGTATAGGATTTTTCACGCAGTTGATAATGATGCTGACAGTATGGCTAACTTGTGACTTTGCTCAGATTATCCAGTCCATACTTTAATATCCAAAACAATATTAAGATTCTGTGAAGATGAACAGAATCCGGCCAACATAAGTGTATTTATTCACTGAGTTAAAGTGTGCTGTTTGACTAGTACATCACTTTTCAAACTGGCAACTGTAACAAATTTAATCAACATCTTTTGCTTGGACATACAGCTACATATTTCCAGAGAGTTTGGGTCAATCCTGGTAAGTCGTTTTACATAGTGTCTGTTTAACCCAACTGCCTGCTGTTTAATTTTGAAATAATAATTTCAAAATATAAGTGAAGTGAAAAATCCATTTCAATCTGAAAGAATCCTTCCACTGTGTATTATTAATTCAAAGTCATGAAAGAGGGAGACATTGAGAAAGTTGCACACTCAATAATCAAAATAGAATGATTTACTGCACAATTCAAATCACATTGAAAATGTCCGTTGAATACAGAAACTTCTGTGATTCAAGACGAAATTTACTCCTTGGTGATGACAACTCGTTGCGACAGAATTCGTTTTCAGGTTGTTCAATGTTCAAGCAGTTGCCTGACTTACTTACAATAATCGAACAAAACAACAATCTGAGTGGAAGCGTCACTGTTAAAATCCAAACTCATTTTTTTCCGATTGTAAGTCACTTCACTGAAATGTTGAACAGCCTGCACAGACCATCCAAATTCATTGAGAAGACATTCTTCGGTGAGCATAGTTGTGTGGAGCAGCTAAACTAGTAATGTGAAAAAGCTTCTCACTTCTGCGACATATATGACAAGATATATATAGGTAAGATGATGTTTGAGGTCATACATCATGAGCAGTTGGTGAGTTGGTTAGCTGAAGGAAACTAATTTCAACAGGTGAATGTTCATTTGCTTAAGCAAGAGAGAAGCATCATTACATTTTGTTCCAGTTCTTGTGAGACAATGAATAATGCATATTCGTCTGCTTGTGTTTTGTCTCTATTCACCATGATTGATTGGTTGTCGTTTGCATATCTTTGAAGTCTAAATGTTTTAAATCATGCTGTAAAACTGCTTTGGTCAATGAATTCCTTCATTTTCAGTGGTAACCATTTGGAATAGTATTTTCCCAACAAGTAAGCTTTCTTACAATGGATTACTATACAAATTATTGTTCAACTTGACGCTACTTTGTCGGTATCTTTCAGACGAATCTCGATTACTGAAAGCAGTAACTGCGTTGCGTGCATTTTCGACACAACTAAGATGTCAAATAAAAGTACCACTGTACTGCAGAATTTGAGTTTAATGCCTCCACTTGAAGTTAGCTAAATATCACACTTCTTAAATCTGTTGTAGGCAAACATATTAAAGAAAGACATGTACGAATGACAGAGGTGTGACTTCACTCACACCTTTGAGTTTGATTTACATGGGTGGCAGGCACTAAAATGAGACCTGAATGGAGATGGGGCACGATGTACTGGGCCTACGATAGTGATATGGAAGATATCATGTGAAGAGAGAATGATAGATGGTCGGTAGTCATTCTGCCGACTAAACAAGATGTCATAGAAAAGAATACAATGAAGATGCGCTACTGAAGCCCTTTTTCAGTGGTTAATCAAAGTCAAATAATAACAATTATTATTATTGTAAAAATTTGTGGAGAAGAGCAGCTAATATAAAATGTGTCATATGTCACACGTCAAACATCTTCACAGCTGTTAAGAATTTCTACCACTTTTGACTAACATGTTGCATGAATTTGTTTGCAGATGATAAGGTGACAGAAATGCCGACGGTGAAATAAGGTAGGTGATTTGAATGAGCTTTATTAATTTTCTCCTCTTCGTGTTCTTTTGCATGAATGCAGTGAGTGATTATCTGCACAGTTTTCAGCTACCATGCATATCTACTACTGTCCTTAACCCCACGATTATTTTCATGTTCATGTTTATCCACCTGTGTAAGTAAGCCAGAGTGATGGTGTTACAGATGAATAGATGTAGATGAGAATCAATCAATAGCCGTAAAAGAAGAATTTTCACCTGCATTGTCATTGCCATTTCCTGCCTGTGTTCAGAGTATACATAGTGTCGTATTCTGGTGTTTAGCAACGCTTCACAGATCTTCATAGTGATGTCCACTGTTGAAAGACAAATGAGTCCATTTGTAACAATCGTAAATATTTGCTGACAAGGCTGTGATAGCTCTGAGTATCCACCTAGAGATGAGTCATTACAAACACACTGCAACCAATAATAAATATGCGTGTATTCATTCAAGCTTGAACTTTGAAGGTTCAGTAGCTTAGTTCTCTTCACATTTATTTACCGGTCAGGCGTGGCGCAGGAGTTGATAGACCGGGAATCAAACCCTGAAAACTTGTTTGCTTGATGAGCCTTCAACCATAGAACTAACAATAACAAGTCTTACTAAATTCTCCATGTGTAAAGCGGCAGTGTACATTGATGAAATCTCTGCTCTCCTCGTAATTGGCCTAACGAAATATCAACTTAGGTCAACACTTTCAGCTACATAGAAGGACACAAATTATACATTCTTTTCTGCAATAAGTCGAATTCAGTATTTATAAATGTTCCTTCACACTAACAATCCAACGTGAACATAATGATTCACCTCACAAATGTTTCACACAAAATTGTCGCAAACATTACTCCTAATTAGATGTATTCAAATAATCTCCTCCTCAATAGACAACTTTCTTCTAGTAAAATCCATTCATTCATTAATTCATTTCTTGTATTGCAGTCACAGTCAACGTGTGAAAATTGATGACTGGTGAGCCGAACATGATATTTCTTTCATTGCCCTGTCATCATTTGAGCATCGGTTGTATTTCACATGTTAACTATTATTTTGAAATAGGAATGCTGAAGATTAAATGTGAATAGTGATAAAATATATAGATGGTGAGGGATAAAGGGAGAAAATTGCTCTACAACGATGTTGAATGCTGTCAATATTCAACTAATCACTTGGAAGCATCGTCTACTGAATATAACGTGATTGGATATCCTCGAGAATGTACATTTGCAGATAGTATCACAGTGTGTGAGAGACAGATTCCTCTGTGCATGTTAACGAGAATGAGAACATGTGACTAGCTTCATCACTGAGATGTCCATTGCTATTCATTCTGCAACCAATTCAATAATCGAGAAAACAGTGTATTTTTCAATTCTACACTGCTCATAATGCAATGAGTCAAGTGTCTCGCTGATTATTTTATTCTATTTCTCTATAGGTAGGCGATCAAGCTGTTCACACTGATTAGTTGAAGAAGACAACTAACGTAATTTGATTTCAATAAAACTTTTTTCTGAACATTATTCATTACTTTTAATAAGATAAGTAGTTTTCTGTAGTAAATAAAAATAAATATAAATAAACATGACTTTGTAATCATTTCTTTGTTATTCTGTAATTCGAGCTATTTTGAATACGATATATATTGCTAGGCGATAGTTGTGGTTCAGTTGCGAAGACAATTATTTACACAAATATCGAGGGATTTAGTCATAGACGTCAGTTTTATTAAGTGAGGTTTCAAAGTATAGCATTATATTCAAGAATTCTGATCGCTAGTGATGAATTTCTGGTTGAGTTCAAATACAGAACATAATTTAGTTAGTCACACATTTAAAGTATCCTGGACTGCAGACGAAGTTGAAAGATATTGGGGTTAGGAGTCGAGAGCCAGGTATTGAAGGAAAGTCAATTGATGAAATTTTGGATCTACATGAACTGACAGGTCTAGGAGTATTACTGTGTACGCTTAGCCACCGCGTAACTTGATGGGTAGTTTCAGCTCACATAAGATTGGTGATGATTGAATGCAAATAAGAAATCAGCGCATGAAATCCATAACAGTCATTTTAAACCACGTATGGAGGTGTGGGATTCCTATTAGTAGGACTTGCTATTCTAAGATGCAATGACTGGAGTTGATTGATGACATGGTGACATGTTTTCATTAGCGCAGAAGCAGTCACAATTTGTGATTTCACATTTACATTAAAACACTATTTTCTTTCTATGTTATTATGCTTCCGCTTTCACATTTCTGCCTACAGTCGTTTTTGCGAATCTCTTTTCTCATCGTTTATGTGCTGTATGGAGTGTGACGACACATATTGATGCGCTTCTGTGCAAAGTTCTGAGTTGACTCTCAGCACATTCACATATTCTCCACACTTACTTCATACAGTCTCAGTCCCACTTGATTTCTGTTTCAATCATTTCGATTGCAGGTGTTTCGTGTTTGTTGATTCAATGCACAAAGATGTGGTGAGTAGTCACTCTCTTAAACTAACTGTACTACGTTCTTGTTTTCTGAATTTGTTCCACTCTGTTGGTTGGTTTCAAGCATGTAAGAGAGCCGTAGAGACACCGACATTTTCGTGATTACTTAATAGATTAGATATTCAGTTATGTGCGGCCACCAGTGCACAGACGTTTCACAACAAACTGAGCGAACGAAAATATGAGGTGGCAATCGAATCACAAAATTTCGCAGAAGTAGCGGATATTTTTACAGATAGTTGTGAAAGTAAAGCTCTTAGAACTTTTATTCTATTTCATAGATTATGATAATGGAGATGTGTGGATGGCGCACTCACTGTGTTAAAATCTGGACTAATCTGAACGTATTTCACATATGTAAATTCAGTGGTAGATTAACTGCAGTTAGAAAATCAACTGGACAAATAAGCCATGTGAGATTGCAAGTAACAGCTAAAATGACATCATGGAGCAGGTACCAGCATCTGTAGAATACTGTGCTGATAATTGACAAAGATGTGTTCAACTCAACGCCCAAGTCTTACTTTCACATTAATCGTTGGTTAAGATCATTGTATTCTCAGAAAAGAGCATTTCTTGAGGCTATTTAAGGTCCAAGAAACATTTCATCTGAATAGATATTTCTAAACTCACGAATGATTCTGACTCAAGTGATAATTTCGAGGAGGTTTTGAATAAAATTAACATTTTATTGGGAAAACGCCTCCATAATATCAGCAGATTAGCCGGAGGACTTAAACATTCTTTTGCATTGTTTTCTCCATTTTCCCTTCGATTCTCATTAACATCATATTCCTTCTTTGTATCACGATAAACATTAGTCGAAAACTTCGCTCATTTTATAACATATGTTGATATCTGCACTGCGGACACTGGCAGTGATATAAATGAAATTTTATGACCGGAAATCAATTCACAGACTAAGATTCAAGTATACCCATGTGAAGAAACTTGCTACAGCCAAAGTAAAGCACTTAGCCACAGCCTATCAATCTCCAAAAATGCAATTAAAATTTGGTAAGCGAATAGTATCTCCTGCAGAAAGTAACAATTTTGATTTCTGTGATCAATCGAATTTTGCCATATCTGCCTCGTTTCTTAGGTGGTTGAAGCAGGTGTTTTTTTTTCAAAAGGTCAAAATCGCAATCCCGTTTAAGTGAAATAGATTAACAGTCCTGCTTCAAATTCAACATCATGTGAAAACATTAGCTTATGACTGCTATTAGATATTCACTGCTTATCATTTATAATGCAATCAGAACGAATTTGGTCACGAGTGTTCGTTATCTGTGTGCACATAAATTATTTTCATAGTTCCTATTTATTCACCAAAATAAAAGAATGAATACTATGGAAGAGCCGATTGGAGATAACAATAGTTCAGTGTTGATTGGAGATTTCCTTCAGCCACTTGACTTCGTTCTGAAGTTCGCCTAGATGGTGGGTAACATGGCGTGGTAAACACCACGTCAAAGTGACCAGTAGAATTCCATCAACGTTAGATACAACACACGTCAACTTGACTACTCTAGGTGGCCAACTGATGCACTAATAACAGCCTTGGAATTGTCAGCCGCTGAGATGAACAGCTATAAACTCAACACTGGATGATAGGCGTTGATATCTTCAAATGAGCTTCAGTTTCATAAGGAGGTCCGATTTTGTTTTGGCAATACTCAAATGATTGATAGAACTCAAAATTAACAAACTTGAAAGAAATTAGATCTACATGACGTGCATGATCATTCAACTAAAAATTCATGGAACGTGTATTCTTCTACAGAACTTGTGGCATGCAAATAGATGTGGAAGATTTACTCAAAAAATGTGAAATATGAAACATCACACAATCAAGCAACTTTCAACGTCTTTGTCAACAGAATGCAGGCATTACACTAGGAATCGGAATTCAGGTTGAAAAATAACGATCTCATTAAACGATTTGAGGCCGTCCGCGAAAATCAGCTCTAACTAGAAAAGAGAAACAATATGTTAACAGGAATGTTTATAGTTCCAGTTATTTTCTGATAAGTTTGTTAACCAGTTGTCTTACGAAAACTCAATGAAACAATTTACTTCAACCAATTCTAAGATACGGAAAAAAGAAATATGATTTGTAATTGTTTGGTAATTTGGTCTAGAATTTGGATGGCAATAATTTATCAAAGAAACATATTAAGATATATTCGACATTTATTTAAGGTAAATGTATGGGAGATAAATCAACCAGAACTTACCAGACATATGGCTGTGTTCCATAAGCCACCGGAAAAATCCTGGAATATGTTTGCAAGAATGAAGTTCAACGTTTTTCATCAGTTTATTAGATGTATGTTACAAAATTTGAATTTCGACTGTCCATGTGTATATTTTAAACAAATTTAATTGACGTACAGATTCGTCACAGCATGAATCAACGTCGATGGGAGAATAAGGACAATACTGCTTGGATGAAGAGAGGACTAACTAACTTAGGCATTGTGATGGAATGGTGGCTAGGGAGACTCTATATCAGAAGGTTGTGTTTTCATGTCACGTATAACTCAAGGGTCAACCTCGTATAGTTTACTAGTTTACTTCGTGATCGTGAGCACGGTAAATGAGAGAATGTTGTAAGAGGAGATCATAATGACTTCACGGTAAATCAGTTCCATCTCTGCAGTCATTTTAAATTGGAGAACAATTATTAAAAAAATAAGCTTATTCTTCTCTGAAATTGGATTTATGACAGCTGGCGAAAGCCCTCAGCAAGTCAGTCAAGAGATGTGTCATTTTCGATGGGGGTTAAAATAATTGGAGGACATGGGATGTCCACATTATGTCTGAAGGCAGCCAGGTATGGGTGTGAACTTTCTAAATTGTTAACACTGAACTTCACCAGTAACCCAGAAGACACACGCATAAACTAAGAGTGTGGCTGTCATGACGTCAATAATATTATCAGTAGCTTTTTGTGTATTTTGCACTGATATCCACAGGAGTAATTATAACAAGTTGAACTCGAAAGTCGGGAAGAGTTAACAGAAGATGAATCTTTGAATGACAACATTAAAATGGAATCATCGTTTGTATTTCTTTTGGATTATGAGTGGATTATTGAGTTCCAAGGTCTGAGTGTCTAGCTTCCATTTGCAGTATTGCTTATTAGCATTAAAGTTACTAGTCTCTATCTCGACTTTATCTCTTTACTGGATCTACTACCCAGCTAGGCTATGCCCATATATGCGTAAGCGAATGACCAGTCTCTCACCACATTTGATTATTTGATCAGCACCCTACCACTTAATCAACAACACAAGGTACCACGCCTCTATTTCTAGACGGGCTGAGGTATCAGCACATAAAGATATCGTGTAATTAAATGATGACATTTCGACTGTAATACACTGTAGGCCCAAAACACGGGTTCATTCGTAATACGGTATTTTATATCAGGACAGAATATGAACATACGCTGAATTTAAGAGTTAATAGGCGCATAATGAATGACCGGAATATTATTGTTAACCACAAATGAGAAAAACTGAATTGCTCACTTCTGAATAAAGAGAAATGTTAGTCAGCAGCAGTTAAGGGGTCTTGTCGGAAGATCTCACGAGTATTTAAATACATACTCTACATACTTTGATTTCTAATGTTTTCAATCATTTTCGCTGACATATTTTTATAATGAATACCAAAGGTTCTAAGTAGCATAACAGGCACATTCTAGTAATATTGTTTATCTGGTTTTCTGTGAAGTAAGTACAAAATTTTGTCGAAGAAACTCTGCCAACCTGCGGAACAATAAAATTTTAACAATAACAAACAAATAACACGTAAAAATTGATTAAATATTGTTCAGTATATCGGTTCATATTATCGATATATTGATAGTAGTTTGTTTTCAGAATGTTAACCAGATTCACAAGTGATGCTTAAGTTCCTCTATTCCTACTGTTCTCTTAGAGCGACATCTGTAACTTCACTCCTGAATAAATCAATCTGTAATATCAGTTCGATAAAGTTTAATTGACTTTGGAAGTTATCTACAGAATTTTATGCAAAGAGCTGAATCAGGTATTAATTACTATCTCAACAATTGAACTGAGTGACAAATACTCAGAGTAAATTTGTGTACAGAACAATTAGACCGTACATTCGATCTATAGTTTTCAATCAAGTATTTCATTGGGGTTATTTTTCTTAAACATGGCCAAATAGCATTTTCAACCCCTTTGAAATACAGAATGTCCGCTTCTCTTACCCATGTTATTCACTTATGATATTGCGTTGTAAGACAGTGTGTTGAACGTATTATTATTTTAGATATTCCCACAGTTCAATACTACATTAGAATCAGTATGCCTTATACACAAATATATATATGTTTTGAGTTCTGGAACTTCTGGATTTCATCTTTAACCTGAGCTATATACACTCCAAACATTTGTGTGTACTTGAACAGATATAGAAGTTATTGTTCAAAGCTTTCTGATTGCACAAAATGATTTTCAGGTGACAGTCGAATAAACGAAATTCGTTAAAATACTGATGACCTACTCTAGTATACACATAAAGTAATTTATTCGTCTTCACCTTCATCAAGTATACAGATTGATTAAAGTTTGTTGATTTTGTTAGACTGCAAATATGCAAGGAAATGAAACATTCGATTTAACTTTTAGCGGAAATCGCAATTCTAATACTATGAGGCAGATTTGTAGGGAACATTCTTCAAGACCATGTAGACGCATTAGTTGATCCAAAAATAGCATCCTTGTGAAACCCTCAAGTCATGAATGTTATGAGTTTGCAGGAAGATCACTGAAATTAGGACTCTTCGGAAATTTATATTGTGAAAGAACAGTCATTATTGTGAGCTGGATTTAGATCACTTCATGTATTTGTTTTAAATGTTCTACATTACTCATGCGCACTGTAACTGTTTTTTCACCAGCATAGCTTGACACAAATCACCTGTTCGATCACCCACCTTGAAACAAGCTTTTACTACTTAATTAAGCCGTGAATCTAAATGAGTTCAGTGAGTTACTTGATAATAATTGAAAGAAAAATGCCTCTCATGTTGTTCAATTGATGTTTATAGTTTTCTATTTCTTGGATTATAGTTGGTGCTCATTGCAGTGATTATTGAGAATATTCTGACAAGTCGATTTCTAGTAGGTATAACTTTGATAAGGAACACACTTGTGATTGGTGACAAATCTATTTATTAGGTGGAATATTAGTGCAGTTATTTCAAAATACGATAAACTTACATTAAAATTCCAATTTTTAAGCAGGATTTGTGTTCTACTTGTTTCATCGTCATTTCGCTTTTACTTTCTTGATACACAGTCGACATCACTCCCACCATATGCAAGCTAATCCCTTCCTCTACAGTTCAAGAGCCTCACAAAGATCATGAAATGCACACCATAACAATACTCATCAGTCAAAAATTTCGCACAACGTATTCGTAGATTGAAATACAACAATTAAGGATAATCTATCACGCTTAATGTACCAGCCACTGTTCATTTTAATTATTTGAAATGGGTAATGAATAGTTTGAGGAACTCGTGGCATTTTATATACTTCCTCCTCAGGGGTAAAAATTCCAATGGATCATTGTTACGGATTCGTTACTTAACTAGAAGGTCAGCTGTTATGATGAGAGTTATATTAGTTTCAGCTGATTGAATACCCTAACGCATATTCTTTATACCTGTTGATAATCGCTCGACATATCACATATTTTGTAGTCATACAAAAAGAATAAATATACCGAAACGTATTATATACAAAAGGAACCGATTACCTGGCAGTGATGAAAAATGAATGTCTATCACTTCCTCTCATTAACTTGCAGAAAACACTAATTGTACTTTCTGGATTAATCGTCATTTCCGCTATATCAATAGTAAGTCAGATGAAGAATTTTGTGAATTTTCATGACTCTTGGTGATCAATAACTCCGGCGTATATTGTCTTCTATGTCACTGCTATATCATGATTAGATATTTTCAGATTAGTCGTTCCGTTGTACATCGGTAATTGTGTGTCTCTGTCACAGAATTACAGAGGGCGTTTCAAATGGATCACGTATTTAGTGACTGCACTAATCGATGATATCCAGATGTTCTACTTGAACTAGGAATGAATAAACCAAATTGACAGGGAGATTCTCCGTCTCTCAAATTTGCACGAATTCTTCAGTCCATTCGGCTCACGTCAGCCGAGAGCACTTAGGTCACATTCCTTTCGGTGTGCTGAATTCAATTTATTTGTGCTGCTTGAAACCTCAGTCATGTAGTTTATAATATGGTCATATTTCGCCCTGTATTGTAGGTGCTATACCTAATTGGACAAGGTGCACAACGTTGCAGTAAAGAGCCGACGACAAGTCTCCTACCACTTTGGTTATCTCTGATCACTTGTTCGGTAGTGACATTGATATACCTTTCCATATCTGATGTGTTGCAGACCACATAACTGTGTATGGTTTGGATGTGTAATGTTTCAGGAATTAGCTTTATTGTCATCCAGTGCTGTGAAATTTCATCCATTGGAAATAGCAAACTTCACAAATGTCATGCTTTGTCAAATGACTGGGTAAATATTCACACTATAAATGTCACATGAAAGGTAAAAGTGATTCTCTTGTGTAGAAATCATCTATGAAACTAAAAAGCATTTACACGAAACCCAATATTTGATTCTACTGGTGTAAGAGCAGAACACAGGAGTGTTGTGCTAAGCAGTTATTTATTGGATACTCCTTTTTCTGATATAGGAAAATAGGTCAAATATATCACACAATTAATATTTGCTTGTTTTTGTATTCCTTTCTGTGCATTCTTGTCTTCCATTCATGTTTTTCTTGCCTTTTAACAAGTATCCTTCATTTCTTCTCTTCACCATTAAATTCGGCTTTCCTCCATTTAATATCCTAGCTGAGGATATATATGTGTACTGCTTATAAATCTTATCAGTAGGAAACAGTACATTGGAAGAATGATGTATTTTAGGGTTCTCGGTTTACTTGTACGCCTTCATATGATTTCAGAATCCAATTCAAGCGGGATATCAAACTTATGCTACGAAAATCATTTATCCAAGTGAACCTAAAAGAAACGCTAATATCTCATATTTCTGAACCGTTATTATTCATGCAACAGCTACAATAAAGCAACTGAGAATTCACTAAACATTTATTCTTATGTAGAACATGAACAGTGCAAATAAAATTGCAACTTCCATTGCATAAATATACTTTTCTTTTTTATTTCATAATAACAACTATTTTAGCAGTGACAGTTACAAATAACATGAACACGAGAACAATAATGTTTTTAAATTAGTTGTGTACTACAATGTACAGAGATTTAAAAATACGTATTCAATTCGAACCCATCATGGTGATCTGTTATAGGAAGAAGTGATTGTGCATACAAATACTGCAACTGGTCATAATAATGAAAGTAATTCTGTTAATCACAAAGTTGAAAAAGTGCAGCGATTTATGATTAGAGAAATTAAAAACTTGAAGTGTATTTTTTCATATACTCCAGCGTAACCATGCACACAAAGTGTATATGTTATCAGAAATCATAAGTTTCATACGCGGAATCACGGTAGTGTGGATTAGTAAGAAGGTGTGTAGCGCCGCTAAGAATATGAATCTTAACTTACTGGTTGATTTCATTAGCTTCCTCATAATGATACATCTAGGGTATAAACGTTATGTTGAAGGATCACTTTAAATTAAGATTCGAAAGTACGAACGAATGACTTAAACGATATTAGTATTCAATAACATTATATTGAGCTATTTACCCACAGTTAGATAAAATCTATTCTAGAGTATCCATTTCACACGAAACTGTGCCTGATTGATTGTCGACTGATTTGATGTCATCTTCTCGTTGTCGAAATCATTGAAAAAGGATTGTTGCTTCACTTACATTCAAAAGATAAAATAACGCTACTGCATTTTTTCTGGATGTACTCTTTTTTCCCCATGCATTGTTTGGATAGCAGAATTTACAGACATCGTGGACAAGTGTTGAATATTCCTTTTATCACTTCTGACACAATTAGTTGATTTTGCTGAATAATTCTCAACCTCTTGTGAATACAATAAAATTAAGTCGACCAATGCAACTAAAACTAAAAATTTCCTTATGTTAAATTAAAACAAGCTTTGAAGCCAGTTAATGCAGAATTTGTTTTTTTTTCGTTTACTTATTATCTCCATTCATCATAGTCAGTTATGAAACGTGGTATGTAATCCTTGTCTTTACATTTCGAGTTTACAACTCGCTCTCTTCAGTGGAAAAACTATCTCTCTCTAATTTTCTGAGTGTTCTCAGTATAACGCGATACATGGTCAGTTGACATAAGTCACTTTTAGTCTTTATTTTAGTGTGATTAGCATACCGGAATGAAAACAAATCGCGCGCGATGATGGAGTTAATGACGAAAATTTCATAAATTTGACTTAGTCCCCTACTTAATTGACTAAATTGCATTGAAGAGTACAGAAATAGAGGGAAGACATTGGAGGGTTTTAGGCTAGATTGCACGCAGATAATCCAGTTTTAATCGAGATTATGCAACACGAAGTGACGATGCCAAGCTAAAACCACACTAATGCTCAACCTCACACAGTGAGTGAATAAATAGTTTCCTGCATTGGATTTGAAGAGTATGCACTGTTATAGTCTCATTTTGTTTCTTATTCCTATGTGTGTTTAAGTTGTTCTGAAAATCTTCTATAACGTTCAATTAATTTATTACCATGTTCAGGCTTTTAGCTTGCCATGACATCACTTCATTCCTGACTCAGTCACAAACGCATGCCACGGTTTCTTCAACAGAAACCATGGACTTATGAGCAAAACCAACATTTATTGGATAATTGTTTTATTTACTTATCAGTTTATTCTCAAAAGGAGGTAGGTGAACTGTCCATTCTGACACACTTGAATCAATGTCTGTAAAAAACGTGATTTACAGTAAACAAAATGGCATGATGTAGTTTGAGAGAGGCGTTTGATATTAAGGTCGTTTCAAAAAGCTGAAGAAAACCAGAGCTTACTGCAACAAAAATAGGAATAAATATAACAGCTTGAATGCACACATTGCCAATTATATTTTGTTTATATTGGTGAATGGACAGCAATTCATAATTGACATTTTTGAATATTATGATTGAAGAATTGATAAAGTTTCAACCTCGATATGAAGCTTTATAGACTTCAGCTTTGCTTCTTAAGCATATTCTTTGTGTTCTGAAACAAAATAGCATCAGAAGTCAGACATTAGAGCGTACTCAAAATTTGATAAGAAATCAAAGCAGTGGTATGGACTTACAATAACAGCTGCAGTGTTCCAAAAGCCTCCGTCTAATGCAGACAAAGTTTCCTGGAATGTGGTAGCTTAAATTACATTCAGAGAGAGACTGAATTAATTACGAGTAGTAGTCATGTTAAACAGTTAATTCTAGTAATTATGGAAATTATTGTTTGAATACAAAAGTGCACTTGACATTGCAGTTGACTTATAGTACTCTGCCACAAAAAGACAAAACCACTTCAATTATTGGAAACGCTATCAGCAAGAACAGCAGGACTGTGAAGAATGCTGATTTAAATTTTCTGATAAAGATGCATAAGATCAGTATTGATAAGTCTTACGGAATGACAAAGCCAAATAAAATATAACATGCAATCGAGTTTTCAGTTTGCAATAAATAAAAAAATATTCACAGACGATAGTGCGTCGGTGGCATAGCGGTTAGGACGCTCGCCGACCATGCACATGGTCCAGGGTTCGATCCCCGGCCGACACACTCCTTCAACTCGCTAAGCCAGAAATAATGCTGGTTAAGAGGAAAGGTTAGGCATGAGGCTAGCAACCCCATCCTTTAAAAAATAAACTGCTACAGAAACTTCAAGCCTCTAGCTTGAAGCCCTATGTTCCACTGGGAACGTGAAGGAATAAAATAAATAAAAAATAAAGTGCAATCTGTTGGCAAACCAAAGTGAACATTTCTAATAAGTGAGAATAAAATAGTAATTTTTTAGATCGTTAATATAACGAGATTCCTGGGAGAATTTGAGACAGATTGAATCATTCCAAATAATTTCATATAAACCCAGTGAGTTGAGGAAAAATTGAAGAACAAGATTTTATTGAACGTTTTGCTGTGTAAGCCACAGCTTCTTCAGCAGAATTATTTGGATTTTAGTAACAATAAAAATATATGGTCAAAAATTATACAAATTAATTCGAAGGTCACTTGTCGGCAGACATTTGTAACAAAAGGAAGCCGCAAAAAATAATCACATATTTTAAATGACTAATGTCAAATTGTTGTATATGCTTAGTTCTATGCATGACTGTGTGTATGTTGTTTGTTACATTGAAAAAGCGTCAAGATATGGTGGTCATAATACAGGATTGAAGTTGTTTTTCCTCATCATCTGTCTTACTTTGTTAGAGTCTGCCATATAGGTCATAAGTTCATCCCTTCTCTCCTATATACTACACTTGATTTGCTTGAAATATACAAGATTTCAGAGGTTGACCTTGCTTTAAGTGAATGAAAGCCATTTCCAAGAATTTCGACATTGTCGAAATCAATCTTGTGTTCGCTGTCTGTGGTATGCATTGCTATATCAGATCTTTTTTCTAGACTTTTTAATTCTACTTCATTTCTAGTTGGACGTTTCGTGCACAGTCGATGTTCATTCACTGTGACTTTTACCTGTCCATCGCACTCACCTATTTAGCATGGTTCACATTTTAAAAGACTTTTTCCTGTAGACACAATTACTTTGTGACATTTTGGGAGCTATATCTTCGACATTCACCAAAGCACCGCCCATATAATCTCAACAATCAACTTCTTTCAATTTCCCCGCGCTGACAAAGATAAGCACGTGCTGTCTTTCGTCGTTTATTCTTCTCTGTCGACCTCTTCTGACAATTTGATATTTGACTATAAGTCTTCTTGTTTATGTTACATTAGACATCAGGCCCTCTGGACTCTTCTTATCATTTGAAAGTGTTCCGTTCATTCCATTCCAGTGCACCACATTTCACTGTATAAAACATGAGTCTACTTTAAACTTCGAATCTGTTCTTGACGATATCTGAGCATTCATGTATTTCTTTTCCGAACTTCCTGTTCTGTAGACAAGCTTTCCATTTTACAAAATATCAAAACAACTGTAATTTATGTGTGGGTTTGATGCACATTTTATTTCGACTATAATCACACGAATATTAATGTATACCATTTGATAAAAAGTGTTTTATGATATACTACATAAACGTTTTATACGGTTAATAAAAATGGTTAACTTGAAAATAAGCAGTTTGGGACCATAACAATTAGAATCACAACAAGTGCAACCACTTTAACATTTAAAAAAACCAATTGTATGATATACTCTATCAGAAATGATTGTTTTAGACAAATTTGAACAATACAAATGTTGCAGTCCTCTGTCGCGATCGAAGTGCATGTTTTTCAGTCAACAATATAATATATATATATAGTATGTATAATATTAAAGTCTATTTGCACGTTCATTGTTATCAGAAGTTTGAAAACGAGACAGGTAAGGGGTGATCGATAGTAACATTACAGTTTTAATTATGCATTTCAAATTTGCTTATGTATACACTGTAATTATGCATTCCTGCCGATGTCATTTGCGTTTCTTACTTATTTCTGTATATATGTAGTTTGAAGATGAGGAGGGAACATAACGGATGTACCGTTGTGAAAACAAAAACATTTCTACCGATATCTACAAACGATTTCTCATTAAGAAATACTTCAAAGCAAAATGAATACAGCAAAATGCATATTCAAACGATCTTGATAAAGAGTTTGTTGAAAGGTCGGACAGGTCCACGGGCTATTTACTGTCAACTGAGCGCACTGTTCTTCTGAACTGATTATCAACAAATTTGAAGTGCTGTAAAGCGACAACTGAAAAATGGGTTCTCTTTCGTGGTCAGTCACATGTCATGCTACTATTAGCCTTATAATTGCATTTCCAGCAGTTACATGAAAAATTTGATTTCATAGTGTAACACCTGTATGCACATGTGTCACATTCAATTCTCCATTAATTAACAGAGTATTATTCATTCGCCATGGAGATAACGTATTTTCTTCAACATTCTGTAGATAACAAAATGTCAAGTAAAATTGCGAGATCGGACATTTTGAAAACGTCAAGTTTCGGTCTACGACCAGGCGGCTTCCTGCACTTCTTCATCTGGGTAAGAAAGCACTAATTCCTTGTGAAATCGTTTTACATAGATGATGATTGATACATTCTTAATGCTTTTAATGACGGTGGGAATGCTTGTCATGGTTAACAAAATGTAAGACTGAAATCCCTACTATGGTGAGACAATGTTTTCGTTTCATAGAAATGGCCTATGTAACTGGATAACGGAGAATAAATGGATCTCAATTCTTTTGATGTAAGTCAATTATACGATGCGTACACCAAATATTTATGTGCGGTTCTTTTACATACACCCAACTTTTTGTCGAATGTAGGATTAATTAACCATCAGGAGACATCAAATTCTATGAAACCGTAGATGACTGGATATATCTACTTGATATATCTACTTGACAACACACACGCACACACTGTTCTAAAATCTACTTGCTAACTGTAATAATTGATAAAAACAGTTGAAAAGGAATTCTCTATTTTTCTGCGTGACACTATATCTTCACTAGATATGATACACTACGCACTACATTGAAGCATAATCCAAGTAAAGCATTTATGAAGTAAATATCATTCAAGGCATTGAATACAGAAAGAACAACAATTTTTGCAGAATAACACGTTACCGTTATGTATTTCGTTATCTTCTCATCATCTACTTACTGCATAAATAAATTATGAAGTTTAAGTGCAGAAAAGTGATAATATACTTGCAACGTTTACGAGATATCAGTTGACAGGAAGTTTCGGAATTGGTTAACAGTGCTCAGTAAATCACGCTTATATAGCTTTAACATAGGAAGTTTAAACTGAAACAAAGTAAATGTGTGCATACAATGGTGAAAGAGTAACGTAATAAAGGCGAGAGATGCGTAAGATGATGGTTGACTAATAAATTTGGTGACCATAAACTGAGTTTAACTTGGTTCAGAAAAACAAGAGACATGCGCAATTACACTGTGGAAACAAAACATTTATATGATCAAACTAAAGACAGAATATAGACCTCCAGTCACCAGAGCAAGGAAAGACTGGTAACTGCTTGTACCTGAACACACAGTTAACGTTTCAGGTGCCTGATTGAGATTGCTCCAGCAAACTTGAGGAGAATTGGGCATTTCTGTCGACAGATAATTTAAAAGGGTTTTGTGATTTCTAGCTCATCATCGCTATCAAGGAGATGGCTGCTAATAGCATTATTGCAATCATTTTTTCCCTGGAGTCATTGGTGTCTCCGTATACGTTCAGAAAATCGGAGGTATGCCCTTCTTTCTGCTCTCATAATGTAAATGTTCGTGCGGATATACGCTAATTTGTATGCATAGTTGGGGTTAACGTGATAAGAGTATATGTCGACTTTTGATTGCCCCAAGCGGAATGTTGTCTAATAGACAGGATACAGCTTGGTTCCATGATATGCTCTGGTCAGTGATAATCTCAGTCTTCTGTTGACTATTGCCGCAATATTTTCACCCTTAAAATCAAGTTGAGTGAAGAAAGGCTTTTCTTCACTGTAACTTGTTTGAGATTTGACCCTTCACATATTCCATACTTGTTAATGAATCCTGAAGAGTAACCGTAGTTTTTCAACATATTTTCAAGAATCATAAATTCTTACTCTTATTCTGCTGTACGGCATATTCTCTCAGCCCTGTAGTATAAAATATACATACCATAGTGTATAGTATATATCTATACTATACAAAAAAATATATATAGTATAAATACATTGTTTGCTAAAGCATAGACTCTTTATTATTGTGTTGTGCGCGTTTGAAGCTATCTAGAGAAAAACTATTAAAACGTAGGTATTGTCTTTTCCACGGAGGCTTTCCATAAAGTGCCCTCTGGAGACTGTTATCTTTTAGGCGTTGCATGGCAATTTCAAGGAAATGGAACTGCCCATCATTTTCATGTTACACTGTACGTGAGTCCCACTCTTTAGGAAGCAGGACTTTCTTTGTTGCACACTAATAATGTGTCATCATTGTATCGACAATTAGTTGTTGTTTCATCAATGACATGCTTCAGCGTTGTGTTTTCAAGGTTGCACATTAAGATATCTGCTAATAAAGGGCTAACGCGATTGCCTACAGCTACAGCAGCTATCTGGCAGCTACAACTGTTGCTTAACTGGAATAGCACTTATATGATTCACGTAAGTAGTAAGTGTTTGAATTGCAACTCTGAGAGTAAGAGAAGATCGAACTTTTGCACAATTAATGCTACTGAATGCAATTCATGAATTCCATGCGGCATACTGTATCAGACTATTGGTGAAATCATTAAAAGATTGTCTTCGGTTCTCAATTCTACTGATTAAGTATGAGTTTTGTAACTAATCAAGGATTTATGAGAGAGGGTGGTAATTAGCAAGTACCTAGTGACCTGATGAGATGGCGAAGAAAGCGGTCAGAATGGAAGTATTCATCGTGAAACTTCATTCGAGTTACTTCTCTGGATATCCTGCAGCGAATTGTTACCAGATAACTCCGTGACTTGAAAGATTCTGGGAGAGATGATTTTCCAGAAACGTCAGTCGTAATCAACAGTCGCGTTAACACTTACTTCTCAATAATCACCCTTTGCTTACAACATGATTCTGTTTTGGCTTTTACATGGATATTGTGAGCTATGCAATAAATTATTACCGTTCACGTTACTTTTCAGACTACTTGCAGCACTTCCTCGCATTACTCAAAATACTTAAAATTCGCCGTGATGTTGATCACTTTCTGATAGGATTCAGTGTAAGTTTTTTGAGTCAATCTTATCTGAGTCACCTGGATGAGGATTTCATGACTAAAGCTGAAGTGACTTGCATATGCTCCAAACGAACATATACTTACCATCCATTTATGCCCCCTTTGTAGTGCGTTTACCACGAATTTTTGTTTAATCAAATTTAACTGAGGAAATCACAAATTAGGATTGTTGTGAGATGATACATTGCATAGGAAACACATGCGCTGATGCATGTTTCTAGCTGCAACATACATAACAGCGACCTCAATAGAAATAATAATCGATCTATGAAGTTTGATAAGACTTATTTTTGTATGTTGACAGACAGAGCTGATCATGCAGCCACAGGCATTTAACCCACAGACGGATCAGTAAACTGAAATGTGCACAAATCATTACGAACCTTTTTTCAGTGTTCTGATAACAATTCTTACGAAGTCAGCCGCCCGAGTATATATGGAACATAAGACGCTCTAGATGTTTACAGGTTTCTTTTCATCAGGTATGCACTGAACCAGACCCTGAATAGATTATGCAATTAACGTTTGTGTTGATGACACTCACACCGTCGATATTCCTAGTTCACTTATGCCAGCTAATTAAAAAAACTTCTTTCTCTTTAGTAACCATAATATTTTAGTCTACCTAAATGTTTTACTGCTCTAGTGTAGCCGATCAATAGCTCCCATAGTAGTCACGATATTAAGCAGCTGGGAATTACCAAAATACGTTAAATGTCAGAAAAACTTTTTCTTGTAAACAAGGGGGGAGGGAAGTTCCTGAAGTGATAAAGTTGTAATAAACCAGTCGGAGAAATCTACAAATCTGAGTTGCATTGATATATACTTCATTGCAATATAATTCTCAAATGCTTTCCTAGTTCCTACTATGTTCCATGGGATTCGCCACTATGTACCGGGGTTTCAATATCTTCAATGCTTCAATATCTTTTGGTGTGACGATAGCACTAACTACATTTGTGATCGTTTTGGCTTTATACCTGCGAAATTCATCCACTGCTTTGACCATCACACTATTCTCATTCATGTGCGTTTTGGTGATCACTGGAGTCATTGTGTACGTTGTTCAGATCATACAACATGTACCCCAGGTAAGATTTAAATAACTGGGTTCTACGATAGCCTCACAATGTATCATTCCCGTTAACACTTCCTAACTGGTGATTGTTGATTCACATAATGCTACGCATGGAAAACAAAGAGACGGATTCCATGTATTCAGAGGTTATATCTGCATAACTTCAAACCATTTCATAAGATTAGTTAAGATGAATCGTGTGACAATCATCGTAAACTGAAGTACCGTTTTATTCCTGCAGACGTCATCTTACTTCCTTTCAGTCGTCTTTTAAGATCCTTGAGAGTCGTCAAAATACGTTCAATGAAAATTTTCACCTATCTATCCACCTATCTAATACAGTATTGTACCATATGTCTGATAACAGGTTATGGGGTTTATTCCATTGATTATAAACGGACTAGATGCATCTGCAGTCATGCACTATCAACAGTGTTAATTACTTTTTATGAGATTAGAGTGAATCAGATAAATGTAAAGTGATATCCTCCAGGAATAATCGTTATTATAGTGTAAGCGCAGTGCATTCTTTTTAAACTCTAGTGGTGCAGTGAAAGTTCGATGACAATGAGTTAAAGGCATTTCAGCATGCAGATATTAAATCCTGATTTTTGTTTAAAGTTTAACAAGTCGGTTTCTGATGTTGAATTTTTTTTGCATAATTTTAGCGGATTTACACAAATACTATTGCAGTTTCCTTCGGCATCGCTGTGGCTTTAGTAAGTTCAAATTCAATTTTTTTCCTTCACGTTCCCCAAGGGAACGTAGTGTAACAACAGAAGACAAGGGTCAGGCAACAGATCCTTTATTAAAGGAAAATCAACACATATTTATAGATTTTAATGTGCATTATTGTAGATTATTGTTAGTAGAAAATGCAGTCTTTTGATTGGTTGTTTCTCACAGAAAATTAACCTTGCATCTCTTTGTGGCTGTGTCGGAGCATCCATATGCTAACTGTATCCGCCTACCTAAAGCCTTTGTTCTCATTTCTCAACATCAATATTGGGGATATAAACATTGACGTCAATTACTGTCTACCAACTTTGGCTAGCAGCTAGCTCTCACCACAATAGGGCTTCAATCTAGTGGCTTGAAGTTTCTGTAGCAGTGTTTGTTTTACAGGATGAGGTTGCTAGCCTCATGCCCAACCGTTTCTCTTCACCAGCATTATTTCTGGCTTGGCGAAGTAAAAGAGTGCTTTGGCCGGGGATCGAACTCCGGACCATGTGCATGGTCAGCGGGCGTCCTAACCGCTATCGTACCGATGCACATGTTTAAATTCAGTATCATGACAAAATTATTTGAGTTCAGTGTCACCTTAGAATCTGTGTAATCTAGAATGAGCCAATTTGTTTTAATGATGCTCTAATGTTTCTTTACCGATATCCAGTGTAAAATGCAGCGTTTGTTAATTCATCTCCTACTGTTAAGTGCGTTTTTTTAATCCATAGCAGCAAATATTGTAATCGGAGTGGAACTCGTCAGCTTTAAATCTTGCAAATTTCCACGCACACGCATAGTTCAGTGATGCTGTGTGATGTGGATTATAAATTATTTATCAAGACTACAGACCTCTCAGAAACATGCATTCAGTTCACTAGGAAGAAATGTAATTATTCAACTGCGACAGCATTGTGAACCTCTTCCATGAGACAATTGTAGCAAATAGGCTTATTGTACGTTTCAAAGTTCAGTTTAGTTATATCGAAGGCACTATTCATCGTTTGACATCCACAAGTTCGTGAACGAAATGATACACTGATTAAAATACTTTGAATAGGCAATAATGTCTCAAATGGTAGACATAATTCATTCAGCGTTGCTTATTTTCCTACATTCTAGGCGATGTTCTTGACAATGAACAGACTGCGGTTTTGCATCTCATACAAGAGCACTTATTGCACAATTATATTTCGAGCGTTCTGTTTATGGTTGGAAATTCTTGGACTGTTCACAGCAATATACGCTATCTTTGAAAATAAAAATCCACCATGTCCACAAAACTTTTTGACATTGATGAGTGCATAAATATCTTTTAACTTGAATATTATATTTTTCCAAAAAATATATAATTAAAACATGGATTCTGAACATGCTTTTTATCAACTACAGATTAAAAAATGTTATAACTCAATATCAATTAGTTTCCAAGTAGGTATTGAACTCAAAAGGCACTTCTGCAATATCATGTTCACTAAATGACTATTCACAATTACAAAATTTCATTGTTTAACTTTGTCTGAGGCAATTAACATAAAACACGAGATAAAAGGGATTTGGATACAATTATTAGGGGACAGATTTGATCTAAAATAGTTTCATGAAGGGACCACAAACCATTCTTCTGAAATCCAGGTAGAGAATTCTTCGAATTCTCAACGTTTAACTGAACACTTTTGAACACCTCGGTTGTTATGCAACAGAGTAATCAATTCTCTCTGAAGGAACTACTCTGGGAATTCAGAATTGTTGGCAGGAGCTTCCTGATTTCGGTTGTCATGAGTTTGTTAATTCCGGTAAATCTATATCATGAAGCGTCTTTTATATCTATTTCTGTGTGAGCAGTTCACTCAAAGTGTCTGGACTTTCAATCTCAGGACGGAGAAACAGCACTTTTGTGGATCTGGTTACTCATGTTCTTCTCGAATACTGCAAAAATTTTACTGCGTTTGCTTGCTTTACTAAAACAGCATAAAATGGAATTTCATTCTCTTCCTCATAGAATACGATGTGGTTGACTGGATCATATGTCATTTCTGAATCATCCTGTCCAATGACAAAGAAAGTATTTACGTCACACGTAGCCACATTGTTATGATTGGTTACGTGGCATCGTTCGTATTTAGTTTATACCTCCTATCAAGTTTTCAGCAGTAACACTTTTATTTATCAGTCTCCAAATAAAAGTTTTTTTCTTGAATATTTGATTGAGTAATGAACATTTTCCGTCCCACTGTCTGTATATTCATTCAGTCTTGGTAACTGCAATGTTGGCAATAAAGAAACGAAAAAAGTAGTGTAATAGGAATCACATTTTACCGAGTTGATGACTTATGCGTCCACTTTCTCGAGGATTTCCATTGCTTTTTGTGGCCGCTTATATGTTTTGAATTACTGGTGCATACTCATTTATACAATATGAGATAATATTAAAGCAACTCACAGTAAATCGATCTTTTTGTGAATTGTATGTTAGCTGACTTTTAGGTTGGTCTCTTAAGAGATGACCTCGTTCGTTTCGTAGCACCGTCTTGCTTATTCCACACCTAGAAAGCGTACTTTGGACCCGTATTCCATTTCCAGAGTGGATTTAATGCTTGCAAGCATTCGCCAAAATATTTGTAGCAACTGGATTTCTTTCGGTTTCCTGTCAAATACTTTCTTGTCTATCCTTTTCATGAATCATGAAATGTCTCGGTCAGTCGTCAACTTATTTCCCTTCGTGAAATCATTCCTGATCTTCCCGAAGAGGAAAAGATATCCCTCCTGCATTATGAGAACACCTAACATCAAACTAATAGTTATAATCCTGTTCACATTACGCACATTTATGTAAGTTAATTTTAAACATTTGAACTAGAAGTATAATGTAATCCAGACAATTGAGGAGTGGACGTCTGCAGTATGCGTTCGCTAAATTCAATGTAAAACTTGAAACTTCTTCAACTTACTTTGAAAGCGCTTGTGAGTATTGAAATACTAAAATTGACAATAATATATAACTGGAATGCTCATAGCTCAACATATTCATTGGCAATGCTCTTATGCTGTTGCATTTCACTTGCTTATCTAACTTCACTGTATCTCTTCAGAACATGAAAGAGTAGCCTATATGCTACTTGTCGAAGACTTTTTGGAAATCATAACAGCATTCTTGTTCATTACTTAGTGACCTCAAGAGACGAGTAGGAACACCACAAATCCCATCAAATGCATGTAGTTATATCAAGCATTACAAACACGAATTAGCCATTTTTCCTACACATCTACCATGTTATCGTCGAGGAAATTATATGAACCCATGATAATTGTTGAGGGAAATAAATAAGGAGATAATGTAACCAGAGACAACAAATCAAAATTGCTTAACATGAGAATTCCTTATTGTTGAATGGAATGATGTATTGAGGTGAATAAAAGATAAAACACTGTGATGTACATTGTCGAAAAGGAGAGATAAGCAAAAGACACATATATGGATGGGACAAAACCTTGAATTGAAGTCCGAGAATGTTTGCATCGATGCATAAACGGGTTCTGCGTGAATACAAAATTACAGTCTAATTGAACCTATCCTAACAGCACCAGATATCTGTAGAATACGTGGGAAAACTGTGCATGATAATGACTTCGATGTGTGATAGTTCATGTTTCCAACTCTTATAGCCTAAATCCGCCTTCATAAAAGACCGGTGATGTGGCGATATTTCTCTGCACAATCATCTGGGCTGATTCACCCTACTCTATATCCTAGGCAACTCGTCAAATTACATTAGAAGACTTTGTTAAAAGGCAAGTTTCTACAGAAGAACAACTATTCTTTCTTCATGAATGTTTCCGCCAGCAGATTCCACCAACTAGTGTCAAATATAAACCACCAATTAACTGCATTTTAGGCTGAAAATGAGCCAAACAACATGGAAAACAAATGATGAAATTATTGATCACGGATGCACACAATACGATTAAAAAATACTAGCATATGATTAGATTCCATAAAGAAAAGGTTGAACAGACTCTTACGCCAGAACATCTGCCAACATTGAATACTGCCATTAAAATATTATGCGAACGACACAAAGAACGAAGACGAGTCGCCCTCAAAGGAAAACTAGCTAAGATATCCAAACAACCATCTGAAGAAACTCTAAATGATTGCGAAGTAAATCTATCAAAACAGCCAAATAACAAACACGTTAATAAAGATGAAATATGCCGATTAATAAAAAGTAAATCAGGTGACCAGAACGTTTAAAATCCAAGTCAATAGAAAATGGTCAGTACATATGTAAAGAGAGTAACCAGGAGACGCAATTACATCACGCATGAAGAAATTTAAATCATTTCACTTTGTGCTAAATATGGCGCTGAAGATGTTGTCCAGAAGGACGACGAAAGCTTCGCAACTAAACCAATCACCCCAGAGAACAATTTTCATTGCAAATTACATTAGAGAAATTGAAATCATTGAAGGTAAGCTCTCAGCGTAATTGTATATTTTCCTTCTTCATTCCTCATTGAAAAAGCATTACTGATTTTGTTTGTATTTTGTTTCATGTTCACGAACAGCAAAACCTCGCCTAGATTACTAGGTCACTAGTATTCTAGCAGGTCCCAAGCCCGGATAAAGAGGGAGGGTTGGGGCGTGGTGCCAGCAACTCCACCCCCAAAACTTAACCAAATCTCTACAGAAACTTCAACGTACAAATATATTTTAAATTCTAAAAATACAAACAATAGCCTTATTTTTCGCTGGAATCGGGGAAGTGAAATGACGCAGGTTGGTGAAAGCCTTCGGGAAGCCAGTCAGCCGATGTGCCTTCTTTCGATGAAAGCAAAAATAAGGATGGGGACGTGGAACATTCGTACAATGTACGAAACTGGGAAGGCTGCTCAGGTAGCCGCAGAAATGAGGAGATATAAAATAGAAGTATTGGGAATCTGCGAGAGCAGATGGAACGCATGTGGAAGGAGCCAACTTTCAACTGGAGAGACAATAATCTACTCCGGTCACCCAGAGGACGACCACGAGCACACCGATACAGAACTCTAACCAGAACAAGCTGTATTCAGGAAAGGCAAATCTTGTTCTGACCAAATTGCAACTCTACGCATCATCATCGAACAAAGCATGGAATGGCAATCAAATCTCTACCTCAACTTTATAGACTTTGAGAAGGCCTTCGACAGCGGTGACCGCGAAGTAATTTGGAAACTACTCGAGTACTACGGCGTACCCCAAATATTCATCAACTTTATTCCACAGCTGTACGACAACGGCACATGTCAAGTGATCCACAACGGAAAACTCAGCGAAGCGTTTGGAGTAAACACAGGAGTCAGATAAGGGTGCTTATTATCACCAATGATATTCCTAATTGTGGTGGACTGGATTATGCGTCAGACAGTGGGAAACGAGAAGACAGGGATATCCTGGACCGACGTGAAGAACCTAGAAGACCTGGATTTCGCGCGTGGATGATTTATGTTTGATGTCACACAAAATCGAAGATTTACAAGCGAAAACCGACAAACTGGTCGAAGAAGCAGCAAAGACAGGACTCCAGGTGAACATAGACAAGACGGAGGTTATGAAAATAACCAACCAACAACAGCAGCAACATCCAGTGCCAATCACCATCAACGGGAGGGATTTAAAAGAGGTTACTTCTTTCACTTATCTGGGGAGCATTGTCTCAACCACAGGAGGAACGGACGAGGATGTCAAGTCGAGAATCGGGAAGGCGAGAAACACATTCACCAGCCTGGAACCAATCTGGAAATCTTCGTTACTCAGCATCAACAACAAAATTCGGATTATCAATTCAAAAGTCAAGTCAGTCAGTTCTTCTATACGGATCAGAAACTTGGCGTGTCAAAGAGAAAATTGCTAACAGGTTGCAGAACTTCATCAACAACTGTCTTTGTTCTATGCTGAAGATTAGATGGCCGGAAAGAATCGCAAACAAGAAGCTATGGGAACAAACAAAACACGAACCAATCGCTCAACAAATATGCACGATTGGAAACATTTATTTCCCGATACGAATTTAAAACAAACAATAAAGGTTAATAAAGCAGGATTTAATGAATTCATCAAATTTCGGTAGAACTCGTCAGCTGAATACTCTACATACACGGATATATACTTTTGAAGTTACATTGGGAGATATAGGACTGATAAGTAAATAAACTACATTGAATTAGTCATGCAGAAAGACAGGTGCGAATGTTTTTCCAGGTCATGTGTAATTAGATAAGCGGAGAGAGAGTATGGGAGATCAAAATTAAGATAAATTGCATTACGCTTCGATTACATCACTTAGATAAACAATTAGACTTTAGAGAATTTAACAAGAATTGCAACCAGAGGGATGTCAATAGTAATAGTTATAATAACAATAATATAATATAACAATAATAATAATAATAGTGTTGAAGTGGGTTAAGATAATGCTAATGATAAAGGATAGTTTAAAATGAATCAAGAATAATAATAATGAGAATAATAATAGTAATGATAAAATAATAATAAGAGGTAGAATTATAAGTAAAACGTCCATCTCTTTTTGTACACAGAGACCTGGTTTGTAAACTCGAATTGCACAAGCCTCTGCAATTGCAAGCATCTTCTTGTTTCTTTGTCTGCTGACAATGGTGAATGACTTGGCTGCGTCGATATCATGCCCGTAATCCACAAGATGCTTTGTTATTGAGGATTTTGGCACTTTGAACTCAGCTGTTTTCAACCATTTTGGCAAATGCTCCATCATGCAAGTAGACAATCTCCTCTCCGTACGACCTATGTATTTGCTTCCACAAACACACTCAAATTGATATACGCAGTTTGAAGTGTCGAGGATTGGCGACTGGTCTTTCCCAGAATGTTGAAGCACTCGATTATTGCTGTTAAGGAAAACAAGCTTTGCAGCATAATAAGTTCTCTTGATGGCTTTGTCGAGTCTTCGTTTGACTACTTCCTGTACATCATCTCCTTTGAACGGCAAGTTGATATAGACAGGTTTCTTCGGAACTGTTTGGATTGTTTTGCAGCGGGTGTTCTCTAGTGTTCTCTAATGACTAATTGTTTATCTAAGTGATGTAATTGAAGCGTAATGCAATTTATCTTAATTTTGATCTCCCATACTCTCTCTCCGCTTATCTAATTACACATGACCTGGAAAAACATTCGCACCTGTCTTTCTGCATGACTAATTCAATGTAGTTTATTTACTTATCAGTCCTATATCTCCCAATGTAACTTCAAAAGTATATATCCGTGTATGTAGAGTATTCAGCTGACGAGTTCTACCGAAATTTGATGAATTCATTAAATCCTGCTTTATTAACCTTTATTGCTTGTTTTATATATGCAGGAGAATGTGGAGATGGATTGGACACTCACTGATGAGGCCGTTGGGTGACACCGCGCGTCAGGTCTTCGAGTGGAACCCGAAAGCAAAGCGGCGAGTGGGACATCCAAGGGTGACATGGAGGAGATCGTGTGAAGAGGAACTGAAACAATATGGATTAACATGGATGCAAGTGAAAAGTACAGCACAAGACAGAAGCAAGTGGAGATGTGCAGTTGAAGCCCTATGTTCCACTAGGAACCCCAGGGAACAATAATACATTAATAACTCTTCAGATTTTGCTAAGCATAATTTCATAAATTCAGGTCTCAGAATTAGCCTGTACATCATGAGAAGAATTTCCAATAGGCTACCGCATTTCTTTTACAGCAGCTGACTTCGCTTCATATTGAAGATCAAATGACCAGAAAGAATTAGCAAAGAGAAACACCAGGAAATAGCAAATCAAGTACCAAATGCTCAGAAAATACGCCAAAATTGGTGATAGGTAGGACACATGCAGAAAATAATGTGGAGAGGAGATGTGAACTTACGGTCAGTCTAGGAACCATAGGAAGAGGAGTGAATCGAACAGGAGAAAATGGAGACGTTCTGTCCCAGACCAGTGTTTCACTCGAAATCCGATGTGGCAATAATACTCATACAATGATGTTATACTACTTGACAATAATTAGTAATATGAATGCATACACTAGTTGTTATTTCAACACCCTATCAGAATCACTGTTCATTTCTGTAGAATTGAATCTCATTTGATCCCATGGATAAAACAATTCTTTTATGATACAGTCATACACTACAAAATCACCTTGGTTTATTCTTCACATAATGAATCTATTTCGGTATCTCGACATTCTATTGCATTATTATTATTGTTGTTCGTTTGTGTTCCAAATGGAACATGGGGCTTCAACAACTCATCTCCACTTTTTTCTTTTTTCCTCAGCCTTATATAGCTGCCTCCATGATTTTCAATATTCTCTCATCCTGCCCTCACACCATCTCCTCCATGTCATAATGTTCTGATGTCTCTTTTCAATAAAGTCTTTCTGTTCTACTGCAGTTTACAATGCGTCGTAGAATTGTCTATTGTCTTCCTTCGCACTCTTCTTCGCTACTTTACATAGTGCGACGTGCACTGAAGTCAGCTTCTCCTCCCGTTTTCAACATTAGGTCATCTTAACTTTCACCATATTCCCCTTTTCTATCAGCTTAAATTTGCCTGTTGTGATGAACTCCTTTTCATGACGACAGTTTCTTCAAAAGACGGTTGTATTTTGAACATCAAATTCGGAGATTTCCAATATATACCCATGCAGGTTTCCTAAGTGTTTTCCATATTAAGATTCACATATTCGTCTGATATTTGCAGTTAATTTACTGCCTGCAGGTTTTCACTTCAGTAACCTTCAATCTCTCTGCATTGAATCGTCACCCCCTGACACGATTACATGGAAATCGTGCACTTTGTACTGCCGATGAATTGAATGGTGAGTCGAAGGAATTTAATTTACGTGGAAGCGTAATTTTGGGCTTTTGTGGGTTAACAATAGAATTCTCTGTAATTGTTATGAATACGCTTAGCTATAGTCAATCTGTGAGCAACGGCGTGATACGCGTTTTGAAATCGAGTGTAACTGAATGTGTACAAATAAAGCGAGAGACTGTTTGAAATTATGCATTTGGTCACAATCATATCACTGAAAACCATGAACAATGGAGAGGTGTGACATTAATAAGCCGGTATGGATAACAATTTAATGGTGAAACAGACTCAGTGAATAAGAGCTTGATAAATAAGTAACATGATTACATATCAGCACATTATGAGTGATGTACTTTGACCGATTGGCAACGAAGATGTGAAGAGACCTCGTGCCAGTTAACAACATAATAAGGTTGGGTGGTAGTTCAATTAGCTTTTGAGACCTTCGAAGGAAGTGATGATTACTGTACAAAACGCTAGATGAACACACTTTGGAATTACAAGTCTGAGTGGCGGTGGCATCAGCTAAGTGCAACAAATGGATGCAATATCGTTCGGAATGATTCGACTGGGTACAACGAATCGCCTTGAATGCCCTCATCTTCTCAACTGAGTGGCTGCTGTCGATCTGATAAGTCCTGGATATTTCTTGCATATTGTTTACTCAACTATATTCGGACACAATTTAGGTAAGCAGTAAAGTTGTCTGCTCAGTGCAATAATCGCCACAGGAGCTCCTAGATTGTCTGTATTACCTAAGAAGGGAAGGTTCACTCAGTACTATAGATTACTGTAAGTTTGAATATTACCATGAAATTGCACTTGAAAACAGTCACCTGAAATTGCGAAACTGACTACTGAGCGAATTCAGTCGTGAGTCATACCAGCAAATATGGCACGGTAAAATAATCGTTCGATCCATAATTCAGTTAACCAACTCTATTTCGGTCAAGAGTGTTTTTATTTCTTTGTGAATACTTGGATTCATACTATTCATGAAGTGAGTGAAATTTAAGTTATACACCACAGGGTTTCTGTTTCAATGACTGAAGAAGGCGCCACAACACGACCACAATCGACTAGTGGGTGTGACGAATGAATCTCAAATTTAACGCCTTTGTGTAACACACATTTCAAGACATTTCACTAATGCCTTCTTGTAAACAGATCATTCTCAATTCGGCATATAATCTATGCGCCCTTAACTGTCTGTCTAAGATATGACCTTTTCACCACAGCAACATGCATGGCATTTCCCACTCATCAAACATGTCTATTTCATGTCACGTTTATGGCTGATGTTTGTGCTAAAAAGCATAGATATCTCATCCATCGAATCAGCCAGGCAATGATTGAAGCATGCTGCGTCTCATTACATCTTCATTATTTCGTTATGTTCTCAACCCTGCTGAAAGCAATGAGATTTTTCAAATTTCAGAACACAATATTCAGAAGAAAGACAGATTTCAAGCGGTTCACTATCAAGCTGTACTTTCGTCTTCAGTTATTCTTTTGAGAAAACACATTCGGCATTTAAATGAAAGCAGTAGATTTGAACAACACTAAGACTGCTGCTACTAATAATTATATTAGTAATGCTGTGAACTGTCATGATAATCAGAGTTGAGTGCGAATCGATAAATCATGTAATATAATATATAGAAAATTATTCCTGGATTGCATGACCATAGAAATGGGTGTAAACCTGTGAAGATTAGATGACAAATCAAACACCACATAATAGAGTGAGAAGTTTGGTTACACAGTGTTTGACATTTTGGAAAATATACTAAACCGAACTAGTATACCGACAGATGGAACACTTATTCAAGTTAATTTAGTGGCTGGAATCGGTGGAGTGTTCTAGAATAGTGATTCACAAAACCTTGCTTATTATTTGTGAAGCCACACTGCACCATGCTATCGTATTCATGTTGAAAGCACTCTTCTTTGCCATGGTTACAGTGACTCGTTATACAGAAGCAGGTGAACTGAGGATTGCAAACACCGCCAAGATCTAAACACTATATGAATAATTTCATAGATTAAATAACATGTTTTATCGCATAGCTCCCAACACTAACTATAATCACAATTCACTATTTGTGATGCCTCCAGAGTTCTGTCAAAATGGGAACTGCTACGTACTCCTTGAATTGACCTTCAGATTAGTATTCTGCTAGAGAATCACGACAACTGGCCTACGTTTCACAGTTTAATTTGCACAGTCACCGTGTATCTGTAGTGATCAATACTGCGGCTGATACCCCATCGTTTATTTATTTCCTCGCCTAAATAGATGGCATTGATCTTGCAGATTTGGCTCGTCTTCAAGAAGTAGTGTTGTGGGTTTAGTGATTTGTTTGTCTATCCGTCAAAATCTGAAGGGGTCTATGGGACTACCAGTAGACACCGTTTACACTCTTCTACCAATCCATACGAAGAAATTCACACAATAGCAAAGTCAAACTTCAGGTCAAGGAAACAGTCAACACCAAAACAAGTGAACTAGAAAGTGAGAAGTCACACAAAAACAACCAATCACATTCAAGGTTAGCAGAAGGAATGACTAACGACATTCAGACCAAAGAAGCAGCCAGCAACGAGACAAGCAAACTAGGGGATGAAATGTCACACGAAAACAACCAATCACGTTCAAGGTTACTAGAAGAGATGACTAATAAACTCATAGAGAATTCTAAAAGCTCACTTCACATCGAAGTATGCGCTGAAGATGTTGCTCAGTAGAGCAATGAAAGCTTCGCAACCAAACCATCCAGCTCAGAGAACACAACCACACCAAAACACTCTTCTTCTCTTAAATTTACCTTCCCGGAAGATCAGCCTAAATACGCATCATCGGAATCACAACAATTCATCTGCTGTCTGTCACACCTTCACATTGACTGATGTGAATTGAAATATACAGGGATTTCTCTCCTGTTGAAATACCTGTGTGAAGAGAATTGACAACGCATCTGTAATGAAATTTTGGTTTACAATTATGTCTGTCTAAGTGAAGTAGGGAAATTTCCCTGAAGACATGATGTTTAATAAAGTGAAATTACTGTTACCTCTGACGCTCCCTTTCCCTTGTATATTTGAACATGACCTGAAAAACATTCACACTTGTCGTTCTGCATAAGTAATTCAACGTAGCTTATTTGATTATTGGCTGTACATCTCTTAATATATTTCTTGTATAATTTATATCCCTGTATGTAGACCATTCAGCTGAAAGGGGTCTATCGAAATTACATGGATTCATTATATGCAACCTTAATAATCTTTGTAGCTTGTTTTAAATTACTATCGGGCAAAAAATATTTCCAATTGTTAAGGAAGCGCCTCTTGGAAAACGCTGTCAATGCACTAAGCGATCTATGGAAAATAAATGTGGGAATGGTAAGCATTCTGCTTGAAGAAATCTCTTGCGGAATGTCTTCGGACTAATGTGTATCCTCGGATATTTTATAAATCGTTGTGTAAACATCAGTCGATACCTTCACAGCAAAATCTTAACCGTTGGACTGAATAAAAATTTGTGCTTTGAGCCAGATGTGCATAATCTGGCAAATTGCTCAGTGTACAGAATGACTTGACCTTCGTATGTTATCTAAAATTGATAGAATATCTGCATACCATTTCGAGAGAGAGAGAGAGAGAAAGATGAAATTAGCAGAAGAAAAGGAGTTGAAAAAGTCACTTTTTTCAGTTCAACCGAATGACAGTTTTCCACTGAAACTATCTAACTATGTTCATAACTTATCCTATGTTTCTCTATCAAAAGAACAAGCAGAAATTCTGTCAATGGGTTTCACGTTCTGTGTTCCCTTGAAAGGAGTCAAGCAAATTGATATGGAATGTCAATTTGAAAATCGTTATGACCAATTTGTGTCGATATATGTGCTCCTTCATGTAACAGCAAAAGCTGGTTGAAATCAAAGATTATCAATTTTGAATAATGCCGATCAATCAAAAGTCGCATATTACAAAAGAACCCAGGAGATATTCGCATAAGCTCCAACGAGATAACAATGTTGTTATTTTCCAATCTAACAAAGCGGAGTAAGACAGTGGTACTGATGGACAACATGGATCACATAGCAAAAATGCATCAAATTCTCTTTGATGAACCTAAATTCAAAGTGGATAATCATGCTGAAGATCGAACCTTTCCAGCCGACGGAAAAGTTGTGCAGCGTTTACGGCAACTTTTCGAAAACAAATACACTGATGCAAATGCATATAGGAATATCAAACTGACTGGATCACAGTTCCCTAAATCCTACAGCCGTGTTGAAGGAAGAAGAACAACAGAAGCGCCACTGGGACCTATAATCTCAGTGATAAATTCACCATAGCACAAATTAGCACAGTTACTATATGAATTATTGCAGCCTTTGTGAAAACGCTTTGGAACGTATACAGTTTCTTATTAATTCCAGTTTGTCAAGCAAATTAATGATGTCGATGTATCAGTTAAGCATCTTTTCTCTGTCCCCATGTTACCTCCCTATTCAAAAATGTGCCAGTTGTTGAGATTAATTACTTCATATGCAGAGAAGCTGAAGGTATACCCATCCCAACATCGAAATTGAGGAAAGTACTAAAAATATCTAGTTGCAATTCGATGGGCGTCTATTCCATGAAGCTGATGGTGTTGCAATAGGAAGCCTATTGCGACCACTTTTCGCAGATTTATTCTTATAAATTCTAGAAGCCGGTGTTTCGCAACAACGCATACAACAAGTTGAAGTATACCTGAGATATGCAGAATATATTTTTATTGTCTGTGAAAGCAGATCAATAGTTCAAGACAAGTTGATTAAATTCAACTCATGTCATCTCAATCTCAACTTCACAGCAGAACACGAGGGGAACGGTACTACTAAATTCGTAAACGTTTCTCTAGTGAAAACGACTGATGGCACAATTGGAAGATCTATATTCAGAAAGTCTTTATGCACAGAACAATAGACACTTTTCAAAAGTTTTGTTTCAATCCAGTATACAAAAGATCTTAGTCAGAGCACTGTTCAATAGAGCATGAAATAAAAACTCTGTAGGATAATTTATCTGAGAATAGATATCTTGAGAAGTTCATCAATAAATACTCTAATGAAATTAGCCATCGCGAAACCATCTAAACAGTTACAAAGAAATCTGTCTATATCGATTTGCCATTCAAAAGAGATGATTTACAAGAGGTAGTCAAACGAAGCATCGATAAAGCCAACAAAGGGTCTTATTAAGCTGCAAATCTCGCTTTCCTTAACACCATCAAGTGCGAGTGCTTCAACAATCTGGGAAAAACCAGTCGCCAATCTGCAACATTTGAAACTGCGTATGTCAGTTTGAGTGTGTTTGCAGAGGCAAATACATAGGTCGTATTGAAAGGCGGTTGTCTGCTAGTGTGATGAATCATTGGTCAAAGTATTTGAGGACAAATGAAGTTAAAGTGCCAAAATGTTCAGTAAAAAAGCATCTTGTGAAATACGAACATGATATCGACGCTGTCAAGTCACTCACTTGAATATACCTGCAATTGCAGAGGCTTGCAAAATTAGGGTTTTAAAGCCAGGTCCCTGTGTACAATATGAAATGATCGTCACTCTGAATCTTCCATGTTAATAAGTAGCAGTAGCATTATCGTAACTCATTTCAACACTGCTAATATTATTGTTCCTATTATAATGAATACTACTCAGTTCGTAAATCTTTATCTGATGATAACTTGCTTATCTAAGTGAAGCAATTAAACCACAAGGCATTTCATCCTAATTTCAAATTTGTATCAGGAAATAAATGTTCCCAATACAATTATGGATTAGCTTTATTGGCGATGAACGCTGAGAACATCATGAACTGACACTAGTCAGAGAACAACGAAACCAAGCAGAACTGAACAAATCAGTGAATTTTTACCTTGTGCTCATAAACTCATAAACGACCTGTCCACTAGACGACTACTTATAAAAAGTGAATTAGGAAAAAATTAAAACTCTCCAATATTATTGTATATTTGGGCAACAAATTAGTAATTAGCTGCCACAATCCAACACAGTGGATCAGGCAATTTCCAAAAGCAGTGTGCATTGTACTGACAAAGTGAATTGCCTTACACCTCATCAAACTGTTAACACTATACAGACGTTTTGGAGATTCTTATTGATTGCACTGATAAGCGTAGCATAAAACTCAACAGATTATATGTGTGTACAATTACATGGAGCCAGGTGGGAAGATGAATTAAGGTGAAAGTGTTATTATACTGTGCATTTCAATGGTATACCTTCTCAACTCTGTTACATGGAAGTTGGGCACTTCATTCTGCCAACGAATTGAATGACGAGTCAAATGAATTAAATTTACGTGGAAGCGTGATTTGTGACTCTTGTGGGTTGATAATAATATGGTCAGTGATTGCGATGAATAGGCTTAGCTACATTCAGTATGTGAGCTACGGCATGGTACGTGTTCTGAAATCCAGTTGTAATTGAATAGGAACAGATTTAGTGAGAGACAGCTTGAATTGTGCATTTGATCAATAATAATAATGAACAGTAGAAAGATGTGACAATAGGAAGACGGTATGGATAACATTCCAAGTTTGAGGCAGAAACCTCGTTTCATCCTGCTAAACCAATTTCCTGACGACAGTATAAAGTGCCATGCAGTAAAGTGTTTCTCGTGTGAATAGTACTTCAGAGAAATCCAAGTAACTGAGTATAAATGTTTTTTGTGTGTCATTAAAGTTTATTCGTTTCACTGCATCGAGTCTTTAAACAAATATGATGGATGAGACGCGAATAAAGCATGTCAATTAATTTTTTTAACTGATTAAAAATGCCCATAAAAATTTTTGAAAGAATGGAAACTGAACAAAGAATACTCTTTTTCTACAAAGCATTGTTGTACTCAACCGCACTTCAAACAGTTTTCTTCATACAACAAAATGGGAATCGTTCTGGCGTCATTGGTGATGTGATCGTGGAGATTTACGACGCTCCGATTGAAAATATTTAGTTTCCTTCTTGTGTCTCCTTATGAATTTTGATACTTAGCAGATAACTTGAAGTGCAAAGCTAATCTCTTTCTGATTGATAATTTTCCGTTAACTTTGACTGAAGGAATTAAGTAAAGTTCGTGCAAATTCAAACACAAGATTGCCTTTGCATTCAGATGAATTACCAAAAGCCATCGACAATATGAGGCCTGTTATCTGCGTACTCAAAGACATAGCTAGAAACTGAAAGCACCCTGAACAAATACTAATTGAAATATTTGTTAAGTGCAGGCAGATTTCTGTTGTTTGGCCTACAAATTACTTTGTCTAGTCAAGAGTTCACATCACAGTCATCAAGATAACACAAAAAATTCCATTTAGAATGCGCCATTTATTGCCTATTAAACATAAACAATCACATAACGCAGATACTGTTAATGAACTTAGAACACTATTCACTAAGAATTGCGATACAGTGAAGCTATCGATCAGTAGATCCAAATTAGTGATAGTAAGACAAATTCAGGAAGATGAAATAATAAACATGTACTGTGAAATATTGTTATTTATTAGTAAACTTTGAAAAAATACACCAAACATTCGAGATTACAGAAACTACAACTACATGGTTTAAGGAACATTGGTAACGTTTATTTTTATTTGCTTTATAATGTAACTAAAACGTATATTTCTCATTCGACATCATGCAAGCAACTGAGTGAATCAGTAGTCACAAAGTGAAGATAATACGAAGCAACTGCTAAGCGCCTTCTACAAATAAAACAAGAGACAAATGTTGATTAGTCCACATATATATAATAAATTGTAGAAGATAAACAAGCTAAGAAGAGAACTACAAACGAGAGGATTGTAAAATTGATACGGACACAATAGAGTTTTATTAATGAGGTTGAGTAAAACTGAGTCAATGATGTCAAGGTCAGGATGAATTGGAAAAAAGAAACATTCAAAACAACAAAGAGCAAACCTAACGAAAAATCCAAAACCACATTAAAAAAGATACAAACATCTATATTCCATCCAAAATGATAGAAAGAAGGCAAAACTGAAAAAAATAAATTTCCTTTCAGCAAGAAAATACTCATAAACAGAGAAAAAGGCGTTAACACAGAAAAACTTATGGAATATTCAAATTAACGTCAAACAAAGCTGAAAAATTATCGGAAAGATCCACGAAAAGAAATTTAAAATATATATCTATATAATGAGAAATACAGATAGATCAAATCATATAAAAGATAAGATGAACAAGAGGAGATATTCACCCCATGGGAGAAATTAGGCAGACAGTTAATTTCATTTCATCATAACACTAGTTTGTGTCATTGGACAATATTTTCATAATTTGTTCTGCCTATGCAGATCGGTTGTGTACACGTATTGCATTTCATTCACGAATGGTGAGTTGAAACACTCTGTTCAGAGACCAATATCATCCTGAGAGTCTGTGATGATTGCTTCCATTTGTGATTGGCGTGATTGATTACTGACAAGATGGGCGCGAGATTGAAGACGAAAGAAGACGGAAACTTTCATTCTCGACTGGAGCAGGTGTCAGACTTGTTTTGAGAAGGACACGACAACCTAGTAGTGATTACAAACATGTCTGACAGTATGCTGACTGTGCAGTGCAACACTGGTTTCTGCTCTCACGATGTGCTTGGAGCAGAAGCTCTTTTTGCAAACTATGGATGATTTCACTACACTTTTACCTAGACATGATTGTAGATTTTCTTGAGAACGAAAAATCAAGTTACTATAGCGACGGCCGATTCAAATCCCTCCTTCAGCGCAGTTGAATTGGTAGATACAATTTGAATTGCATATTCTAAGTGCTTCATCTTTCCGTCGAGGAATCACCTTCGACGGTGTGGAGGATAAGACGCGAAGTTCGCCAGCAATAAATCTGTTTGTACTGATTTTCTTTATTTCTTCGTAAATTTGTCACTTGGTACATCACCCTTGAATTGCAGTCGTTTACTTGGAGTCTTCTTGCTTACGAATGGTGAGTAGTCCTTTACCACTTCCTTTGCCATGCGTTTCTTGATAAATTTGTCAGGATAGCTGTTTTCAATGAAAGTATCATGCTTAATTCATCTTCAACCACTTCTTTTGAGCATATAGCTCTAACTCTGTGGCTGAGGGTCTTTACTAAATTTTTGTTGCACTTGAGAGAAACGAAGCTGTGAAAATGTGCATATTGTCCTGTCCATGTACTTTTTCTATGCAAATTTCTTTTTATCCTACCATCTGATTTTCTTGTAAGTAGGACATCCAGGAAAGCAAATCTGTGTTGGGATTATTCTTCGCACGTCAATTTCATAGCAGAATTTACTTCATTGAATTCAATTATTATTGTACTCCTATCCAAACCATCATCGCAAAGAATGAAGGTGTCATCCATATACCGTCAATAAAATGAGAACTTTCTTATAAGATTGTTCATAGGTCAATTTTCTAGTTTACTTAGAAAGAAATCAGCCAAAATTGGACACAATGAGGAGCTCATTGCCACACTGTTTTCCTGTCTGTAAAGTGTGCCATCGAATTTGAAATTTATATTCATTGTACATCTTAATAACAATTCTTTTAGAATTTCAGTATGGATGCCAGTATTTATCGACTAGTTATCCACTTGTTCACATATGTCGTTAGCTGTTTTCACTAGGGTATATTTGTGAATAAAGACGTTAAGTCCACAGATATCATAGTTTTGTCCTTGATATTAAAATTTTTGATTTTGTCCACGAGTTCAAATACATCTTTGACGCTATATTTCACTATCTTCTCATGCAAAGCTTTGAGAATATTTACTCACCATTTAGCTAGAGCAGAGTGGGGGGCGAATGTCGCATATCAAGTATTGGTCTTTACGGTACCCTCAGTTTAAGCACTTTAGATAGGCCATGCAATCTTGGCGTGTACGTGCCCATTGGCCTGATTTCTTCATATAAACTTTCAGAAAATATCTGCTCCTCCCTCCGTTTCTTCAAACGTTTGGTTAATTCATTCTCTATTTTGTTAATGAAATCTTTCTTCTCATCAAGTTTTCGAAACTTCTGTGTGTCCTCCAGTATATCATCTATTTTATTAATATAGTCACTTCTATCAAGGAGGACTATTCCTGATCCTTTATCCGGCTTTTTGATTATCAGTCTCTCATCATTTATCAGTTTCTTTAGTTCTTCTCTGTCTACTATGTCAAGAGATGTGGAAATGTGGAATGAGGAAGAGAGAATACCGGATATATGTAACAACGATATGTCGATGACAATGAGCACGTGGAGAGAGATGCGTTGACACTGGTGTCTGGAATATGTGTAAGCAGTGGCAGTCACTCAGACTCTGTCTGCACTTTTGTGGAGATGGTAACTATTAACTGTGCAAGAAGATAACTGAAAGAGATATCTCACGTTGTGCATTATTCCGACTGGTTGACAAGACTTAATGCAAACCATTAGTAAACTTGCACAAGTTGTGTGAGTTTTCACACTTCTGAATTCCCGAATTTCAAAAAGCGTTATTGAAAAAATTCGTTTTGAGAACCGCAAATTGCAAAATTAACAACGAAAAAGAACACATCAGTACACAGTGGAACAGAGAAAAAACATCATGATGACGAGATATAAAACAATGTAAGACTCACCAAGATTCGGCCACGATTTACCGTATTTTACTGGTAGATGAAAAGCAATAAAAGAGCTGACGGGTTAAAAACAGACAGGACGTTAAGTCTGCGACAGAGAAGCACACGACAATTCATCAGTGATTACAACCGGGTCTGTGATTGTACTGACCAAGCAATTCAACACTGGCTTCTGCTCAGACCATGTGATTGACGCTTTTGAATACTGGTCACCACAGTTTTGGCCTCCACAAGTCGCCTGAAGTAGAGTCTACTGAGAGTACAGTTGTTCCGTGAAAAAAATAAGACAAGGAATGACTCTCATAAATATATCAAAGATGAACCGTTTGAATTTACCCAGGAGGATGTGCAAAAGATCATTTTGCATCTTCTCAGCATACTTATGACAAAAGAATTCTTTCGAATTCACAATTTGAAATGAATATTTCTGCTGCATCTGTCCTAGTTATTTCACTCATAGAATCCAATTACTCATTGAGCATAAATCTGTTTATGTCAAGTTGGTTGAATTATTCTCTCATGAGTGTATCTTGACTCTCCGTAATACTATCATAACTATATATTCAGTCAACACATTCTGAGATAACAGACTTTGATACTACATCCATTGGGATGAACGCACATATTGACTTATTTTCAATATGATAAAATTACTTATGTATATCTTGAAAAATGTGCACAAAAGTTCATCCTAAGGGTATTTTCATTTAATCAGCTGTATATTTGTAATTGCATGGTGATTATTTTTACTCTGATATTATCCAACACTTTATGCGTTCTTATCCAAAATAACTTTGTCGAAAATGAATTATTTTAGGGATTTCAGTAGGAGCTCACGTTAGTTAGTGAAACACTGGAAAACCTGTGAATAGTAGACAGCTGTTTCGTCCTAGTTTGAGACTCTTAAATAGAACGCATCCACCCCTGGTTGCAAGGCGAGCTCGAATGACATTAAGCGACTGGGTCCTGATCGATTTGCCCATGAATTCTAACTTCTGCCGATTCACGATATAGCGCAGTCGCTAGCCAATGTCTACGAAGAGCTTTTGTCCTCATAACCCACCTGCTGCAGCCTAGTGATCATGGCGTCCCTGTACCGAATCAAACCAATCCCTCAATACCAACATTTTAATGCGAATGAGATGCTCAGTGGCGACTGGCCCTGGAGGTCCAGTGGGAAATCATGACAAGTGGGGAGCAGCAGATCGGGTGTGAAGACAAATGCTCGAAGACATTGGCTGGCGGTTGCGCTATATTGTGAATTGGCTGAAGTTAGAATTCATGAGCTATTGGATCAGATTCGGTGGAATAATATTATACGAGCTCGCTCTTCTAACGAGAAGGCCTCGGGTTCACACCGTGGTGAGCGTGCGTCCTGATGAAGAGTTTCAAAATAGGACAAAACAGCTGTACAGTAATCCCTGGTTTTCCAATGGTTCTCTAACGAATGTCAGCTAATGATGAAAACCTGTATACAATAAACCAAACCCTAGGAACCCATATTTGAAAATGAATTATTCGGTTCCATGCTCAGACAACATGTTGCATTTCCTGAAGTGTAAAATAGTCATTATGCTGATATTAACAAATTTTCCGCATTTTTCGGTGTATACATTTTTTAATCAAAATGAAAACAACAGTGATAATTACATTCAAAATTCGCTGTCAGGTTATTCAAAATAAAAATGCACAAATTTAGAAAGATTTCAAATGACCAAACAAGTTTGTACGTAGAAATTTGGCTACATAACAAATCAATTGTCCGTTCATTCTCTACGTGAAACCATAAGCATACAGCGGATATCACTTCTTCAAAATACTAGTTTGTGTCATTGGACAATGTTTTCATAATTTGTTCTGCCTATGCAGATCGGTTGTGTACACGTATTGCATTTCATTCACGAATGTTGAGTTGAAACACTATGTTCAGAGACCAATATCATCCTGAGAGTCTGTGATGATTGCTTCCATTTGTGATTGGCGTGATTGATTACTGACAAGATGGACGCGAGATTGAAGACGAAAGAAGACGGAAACTTTCATTCTCGACTGGAGCAGGTGTCGTCTTGTTTTGAGAAGGACACGACAACCTAGTAGTGATTACAAACATGTCTGACAGTATGCTGACTGTGCAGTGCAACACTGGTTTCTGCTCACACGATATGGCTGCCCAATTCGAATTCTGGTCTTCACCGAACTGACTTCGACAAACCGCCTGCATTACAATCTACTGAGAGATCGGGTGTTCCATTGTGAGCACAGAGAGTTACGCCCACCCGAACTATTTAGAAAGGCACAGTTTGAATTTTTTACTCAGCATATGCCGAATGTTATTTCACACCTAATCTTTATCCTTGTATTCAACATATATGAAATTCCCCAATCTGATGCCTAATTCTCTTGCATCTGACAATTTAAAAATATCAATTTTTCTATTCATTCATGTCAAATTAACCATGTGGCATTTCTCGATATGTCAAATACTCATTAAAATGATATTTTTAAAAATTTAAAAATTTATTTTTCTAATATTTTGTTAAGTTATATGATTTTAAATAAGCAACTCACTGAGTTGGTGAACTGTTATTTTATTCGAAATGTACGAAAAATTTATTTAAAATGGATTTTAATTAAAACACTGCGCATATATATAAATGTATAGTCTGGATAACGAACAATTTGCCTGCTAGTCCTATATCTGAGATGACAATAGCAAATTGCGGATATCACCTATACACAACACTAGTTTGTAACACTGCACAAAGTTTTCATAATTTGTTTTATATATATTTGGTCAACACATCTGCCAAAATAATTTTATTCCTAGTTTCCATTTATTCATTTCAGTATCCATCAGTTTGCTTATGTCACGACGGTTGAAACATTCTCTCATGAGTGTATCTTGACTCTCCGTAATACTATCATCTATATATATTTAGTCAACACATTTTGAGACAACAGACTTTGATACTTAATTCGTTTGGATGAAAGTACATATTGACGTATTTTCAATATGCTGAAATTATTCATGTTTATATTGAAAAAAATGCGCAAAAATTCATCCAATTCTTTCATCAGCTATATATTTGTAATTGCATGGTGATGCTCGTTTACTCATACTTTCACCAGCAGTTTATCGCTTGTTATCATTAATAGCTTGGCTGAAAATTAATTACTAAGATTCTTTTTCCGAAATCACGTTGCAATCTCTGAAGTGTAAAATCAACATTATGATACTATTTATATTTATCCATAATTTTCTGCATATTTTTTCAAAATAAAAAAAAATGCTTTACACAGCAATACTCACAAAATAGACCCACTGTAAATTAATTCAAAATTATCAAGATATTTGTGAGAAAATTCAATTAAACAACTGCGTAATAATGCAAATCCATTGACTTAACAAAAAATTATTAAACTAATCAGATTTTCTCAGCGTGGAAAAAGAATATTGCGTACATAACTTTTTCAAAATACTAGTTTGTGTCATTGGACAATGTTTTCATAATTTGTTCTGCCTATGCAGATCGGTTGTGTACACGTATTGCATTTCATTCACGAATGTTGAGTTGAAACACTATGTTCAGAGACCAATATTCATGTCAGTATTCATCATTTTGCTTATGTCAAGTCGGTTGAATTATTCTCTCATGAGTGTATCTTGACTCTTCCTAATACTTTCATGTATATATATACATGTAGTCAACACATTTTGAGAGAACAGACTTTGACACTTCATTCGTTTGAATGAACATGATAAAATTACTTATATATATCTTGAAAAATGTGCACAAAAGTTCATCCTTAGGGTATTTTCATTTGATCAGCTGTATATTTGTAAATGCATTGCACAACGTTTTCATAATTTGTTCTGCCTATGCAGATCGGTTGTGTACACGTATTGCATTTCATTCACGAATGGTGAGTTGAAACCCTCTGTTCGGGGACCATTATCATCCTCAGAATCATTGTAGTTTTATCATTCCTTTGTTTCAACCTTAATTTTTACTATTTTATATAAATTTTTATTTTATTTTCTTTTTATCTTCATGATGTCTGTTATCTTGATATTTATTTTTTTTCGATTTCCATTTCTCTAAATCTCTGTGTCCTCGTGCTTTTTTTCTTTTTTCTCTGATGCTTCGACATACTTCAATTGTCTTCCTACATTGATGTTTTTTATGAAATTCTTCATTTGATTTTCTACACTTAGATAATATTTTTGTGTGATTTTTTTATTAGTAATAGCTTGCAATATTAATATTTACAACCCAGTTGTATATCCTTTTTGCTTGTCTGTTTTGTTTTATTATTCATCTAATAAACATTTCACATAAAGATTATGTGCCCTACAGATTTTACAACGCCTTAAACATTTTATCGTGCAAATACTTGCAACATTGTTTCTACTTTATGCTGAATGTAACGTTCATTTTATGTGAACAATATGAAGTTCAGATGTTCAACATATTTAGGCCACTTCGGTTATTCTCATAACAAATCTTTCTGCTGACATTGACTATTTGCACAGCCTGATATGAAGTTTATGCACATTACATATGTGCAGTGTTTTCAACACATGTTTACGTCTTTTTCTTATCACACATTACGGGAATAATTCGTAAATTTTAAATATTCATTTAAATTCGAAAAATTTATAGCTGCATGTGATTAAGGGGAGACCCGGATGAAAACAGGTGTGATATTCTTTGCCACCCGCTGTTGACAAAAGGAGAACAATATATAATTTCGGCCATGATGCATTTTACTAGAAGTGGTTTTGTTCATTCAAGCCATACAGTATGGTAGTGTTTGGTATACTTTTGCATCGTTATGATTAGGCTGGACGTTTGTAGTTTAGCATTTGATTTGTTGAAATGTTAAGACCATTGAAGTCTGTAGTGACTATAAATCTACACACTGCCATTAGTGTAGTAAGATCCGGTTGGCTTAAGTGGGCGATAACCCAGGTCAGTCACTTGATGACGTCCCTACTTAGGCCATCTCAAGGTACATAGGGACATTGGTGAATTTCCGTTAGTAGGAGTGACAGGACCTGGCTGCTACACCGTTTTCATGTGCCACTTGTGGCAGGCCCACTACTTAGAATGCGATCCACAACACCGGGTCAGTGACGATGGTTGACCTGGAAACAGGAAAGATCGCGAAACACGACCAGCCGTAGGTTTTCAGCTGTAAATAATTTGCTAGAATGAAAGTCACTACAAATCTGCATTAGAATGCCTTGCATTATCAATAAAATGTGGACAGTTGTTCTCCTCTGCTTCATACTCAAGCAAATGTTAGTAGGACTAAAATCACACTAGCAGGAATAGATGGCACTCGAGAATAACACCACCTAATTATAGTGCTAGATTAGTGTCCAAGAAATGATTTAGACGGTTTCAGTTTCATTTTCCCCTACTCTTCACAACTTTAGTGGTTATTCCTATAAAATATTACAGTATTTATCGGAAAATAAGTTGGCTAACGTGAAAAAATTTAATCAATCTCTGATCAGTGCATTTATAAACATATATTCATGAAATCTTGATTATTCAGTGTCATATTTTAAGTTTGTCATGAATTGTTTCCATCTGATTATTCCTATAGTCTACCATGATTGCTGTTGTCATAATCAACCGATTTCACAGAATAAATCAGAAACGCATATGTGTAAACTCTAATTACACAGCTCAATATAACCTATGTAAATCAATTTTACTTTGAATTTATTGTGATTTTAGTAAAGTGGTAAATCAATTTAAAATGCAATATGCCAAGGAGGGAAAACAGCTTTGAAACATATCAAAGTCTACTGGAAACAATAATAATCACATCAAATTGTACTTACCTTGTCCGATTGGCTTGATGGATATTGTGAACGCTTGAACAATCAGCAGCAGTACACAAAACATCTTCTTCAACATCATCTTCTTCTTTTAAGTGAACGTGTGAGCAAATGAAAACAAGTCTTTATATAGTCTATTCAGTGACCTTATTTGCACTTGCCACGTGCAAGACCATCAAGATTTCTAAAAATAATTAAAGTATCACCTCATTTCTTTTTGAAAGACTGTGGCGTGATAATAATTACAATTATAATCATATATCTGTTTATGGTGTAATTCATTCACAAGGTCACTGGAATCAAAGAACATCAGTTTAAAAAATAATAATTAAAGTGATTCCAATCACTGTACATCAAGAATATTACATAATTTTCTAAAGGCATATAGATTATTTTCGAAGACTTGTACATATGAAAATATCACTCTCAACACGGAAACGCTGAAGCGTGATAGACTCGTTAAGGAGTAGTTAGCAGCATATCAATTTCTCAAATTATCTATAGAATGGATACAATTATAAGGTTTGCAATTTGAAACACTCACGGTTTTATTCGGACAAAATCCTTACAATAAACTCAAGTCAAAGGGCGGACGACTCCCATTTATGTACGGTCTACCAAAAATTAATAAGGCCAATGTGACCTTTAGACCCATACTATCAATGATAAACTCACCTTGACACAAACTAGCTCGATTGCTAGCTGATTCATTAAAGCCAATTCGACAGAAATTTTTCAAATCATAGCTTGGATGACACCTTCCAATTTTCTAAAGAAGTCGATCACTTTGAAATATCCAATAAACTAATGGTGTCATACGACGTGACTGCCTTATTTACAAATGTATCAGTGATGGAAACAATAGATATCATTTGTAAACAAACAGATCTATTGCAATTACCGGAGTCAGAGATGAAACTGTTACTAATTATTTGCACGAAAGACATCCAATTTAGATTCAATAACCAATTCTACCGACAAATAGATGGGGTTGCCATGGGTTCACCTCTAGGAAACATTCTAGCACACATCTTCATGGGTTATCTCGAACAGACGCGACTGAGTGAAGCTATCAATGAAACAACATACTACCATCGATACTTCGATGATACTTTTGTTGTTTGTAACGACACGAGTCAGGCATCCGTATTATTTGACCACCTAAATAAGATCCATCCAAACATTAAATTCAACATGGAATACGAACACGATGATGAGCTGAATTTCCTGGACCTAAATGTGAAAAGAAGAGACGATGGAACAGTCGAAAAGTCCATCTACAGAGAAGAAACTTGACCCGCACAATACCTTCACTACAACAGCTTCTGTTCTATGAGCTTTAAGCAGGGATTAGTAAGGACATTGTACGACAAGGACAGGAAGTTATGTTCGCCCAACAAGGTAGAAGAAGAATTAAGCTTTTTTGAAAAATGCCTTAAGGAAAACGGGTATCCAAAAGGATTTATCCTAAAGTACAGCAAAGAAAGAGATGAGAAAGAGAAGCATCCAACATTTGAAAAGAAGAAAGTGTTCATTTGCCTCCCATACAAAGGAGAAACAGTATCGCAAAAGATTGAAAAGAGAATGAAAAGAACAATAAAGAGATGCTTCTCTGCAGCCAATCTGGTGACATTATACAGTAATACATGCTCTACAAGCAAATCGAAACTGGATAAGTACACTGCTGATGTCACCTCCAACTGCATTTATAAATTTACGTGCACCTGCGGCAGCAAGTACATTAGAAGGACAGAAAGAAGGGCTTCCATCCGGTTTTCAGAGAATATTACAAAAAAACTAATGCTTGAAAAAGCAGATATATCCAAAGTGCAATTACCAGATACCTTGTGGATACGGGCCATTTTGTCGAGATTTCCGAATCCTTCAAAATATTAAACATACAAAGGACAGCGAATCCACTACGATTTGCTGAAGCAATTGCAATCAAACGTCTCAGACCAAACTTATGCACACAGAAAGAGAGTGTAGTCAATCTCTCACTCCCTTGGTAACCATGTCACTTTCATTACACTGATTACCCATACACACTAGTGGGCTCAACTCACTAAGCAAGTTTTCAAATTGATGAACTTTGACCTTGTTGAGTTGCCATGTTGACATTGATTATTAGATTTTTCTGTTTTCTTCCTTTCTCACCCACCCTTTTCCTTTTTTCATAGTTTCATAGTATATAAATTGATGGTAACTTGAACTATAAAATTTTAATCCTTATATTCTGGATGCGTTTATCATATAATGTTTTCTCTCTTACCTTTCAAACAATGAAGTATGAAATGTTATTATTTTTACCCATTGTAATTTCAGGCAGTTTGCAGTTGATGAGAATCTGTGAAATAGAATGATATTATTTTATACTGCAAATCAGATCTTTCGTTCTCTATCGAAAATTCTTTTCTTTTATACAGATGTCAGATCTCTTTATGAATACCTGAATATATTAACATCAGTTATTATTGCGTTGTACATCTTATCTCTCATTGAAAGCAAACCAAATTACGACTGAATAACTTCGTTCATTGTCATTCACTAAGAAAAAATATTTACAAATCTCGTTTAATTGAGAATTATTTCAGAAAAATCACATATGAACACCAAGTTTCTGCTTAAGACATTCGCTTGAATTCAGAATTTTCAAATATATTTATTTTCCAATTTTCGCAAAAGAGATCCTCAATGATGGGCGAACATTATCGTCAAATATAAGTAGCTCAGAAACAGATGTAAACCACCAATTACACTAACCACCTGTCATTCTCTGACATCATTTGTAAACAAGATCTAGCCATATTAGATTACCTGCATATACATATTCAGTGCATGAATGTTCTTAATGTGCAAAACAACGTGTAAAATACGTCATGGTTCTGTAGTTTGACTGTCGAATAATCGTCTCGCTAATGGCTGGTAAGGAAACCATCATATCTGGCTAACTAAAGCGAATTGCTGTTGGGAGACGGCTACTTCAAAATGCCTCACCAAGCTTGAACAAATCTGAATCACAATGTTTTTTGTGACAAAATTGAATCGACGAAGTTATTTTGAGACTTCAGGCACTCAAATTAATTATTCCACATAAACTCATCTCTCAGACATAATGCATAAACACTGAATGACAATCTAAGCGATGATTCCGGTCACTAAAACATTGAACTATCGAGTATATCAACTGTTCATGCATTGTTCATGGCATATAGTGGCATAGAAAACGTTTAGATCACCGTGCAAGGTTATTCATAAAAATGGAGCTGAAAGGCTCCAGCTTATTTAAACTCAGATTTCTCGAATAATTGTTGAGACGTGACGCTAGGTGAATATTGGTGGTATAATTCTCTTGGCAAAACAAATTTTAGGCCTAAAACACGAGAAAAATTATTGTCTGCATTCGTGTAAAATATTTGAAATTACAAATAATTGGACGCTGTGGTTGACTTAAGTGAGATATGCTTCAAAGTTTCCCTCTAAATTAAACGTTTATAAACGACAATCTACGCATGCCTAATGAATGAAAGTCAGAAAGTGAAAGTCGTGCTGGACGAACGTCGATTTCGATTCAATTCACCTAGATCTACAACTGACATTCACATATAGACAAACAAATGTTAAGATTGGTCAGTCAGCAAATACCTTCGAATGGTCATGTTAATCATCAACAACCCTGAGGAGAATCAGGTTACTATCTTCAATGACACCTAGGTCAATGAATGTCGAGGTCAGTGTGTTTGACACACAGATGTGCAATAAGACCAATAACCAGTGTGGTATCATGGATATTTGAGAATTGTCCTATTGTGATGCATCAATTCAAAAAATCTGATTTCACTTCGCTTGGTTCTCCATAAGTTTAGTTCTAAGTAGACGCTTCCATTTAGTCGACTAAAATAGCTTGGTGGCTGTAACTATCTCCATTGGACTGTGCACACGAACTCAACTTCATGGTATATATTTTGAAAAAAATTCTCGGAAATAATCCGAAAACCCTGAGAAAATCATTTACAGTTCCACAATACGTATGGTCAGTCGACATGTGTTGAAATCAAGTGTAAGACAGACAATCTACTTATTCAACTCATAGATTCCTCAAGGTAAGATTACTCGATTGAGAGTTTTGTAGACATGATTGTTACCATAACCCCTGTCCTATTCAGATAGCTGCTTATGTACTTCCATGATATTAACGTTTCATGCAGTTGTTGGGATGACAAGGAATTCTTTGTCTTCCTTTCAAATTTTGTTCTTGTCCTCCTCAGAGTCTGTATACTTTACCTCACTGATATCATTAGTGTCTTTATTGAGTAAGGTAGATTCTATTGTGTGGTCTGTATGTTTATTTGTAGGTATGAATCCTCCGTCACTATCGTTTTTTCATATTTGTAAAAACATAAACGGATCTGACTTCGCCCTTGAAATCTCGGATCACCTAGTGTCTACATAATTCTTGTACCGCCTGACTCACATGATAAACTCAATTATGTGCATCACATTTCTCTGACTTTGTGCTTACTATAGATTCTTTGCACTCAACTATCCTGAATCACATTTTGCCGAGTGACAGAAAACGCATGTTGAATTTATTTGGGAAATGAAGAGTTAATTGATTTCCACCTCATGTGAGATTACAGTATACACTGAAAGCCCTTATATCCGTCGATTTCACTATCATTACGTTACTGTGCACCACTACGAGGTGTGTAAGAGACGGGTGTGATGGAATCACTTATCAGTAAGAATTGCATTATTTTCTATACTATTCAATCTGTAATTGTAATACACACATCATGGGATAATAAAGTTTTGTAAATTGCGTGACCTTAAGCATAAAATAAATTAAACATAATTACGGAGAGAAGTACCCTTTATCATGAGAACAATGTGTAATGAGTTTCATCTCTTTCAGTCCAAATTATTCTGAATAGGTTTCTAGAGAAACAGAGTATAGCATATGTTGTTTATCACTTGAGCGAAATATAAATGAATTCAACAAGCAAGTATACACATCTAACATTTAGATATGTATACTGCTGTTGCGATTACGGCTCTCATCATTACCTACATTTAATATTACATTAGTACAGCCTACACACATAGCAAGTGTAATTGAGTGAGGACAATATACATTCTGATAGAACCATCTACAATGAAATTGTGTATGTATAATTATATTTTGCTCAAGTGATAAACAACATATACTATACTCTGTTTCTCTAGAAACCTATTCAGAATAATTTGGACTGAAAGAGATGAAACTCATTACACATTGTTCTCATGATAAAGGGTTCTTCTCTCCGCAATTATGTTTAATTTATTTTATGCTTAAGGTCACGCAATTTACAAAATTTTATTATCCTATGATGTGTGTATTACAATTACAGATTGAATAGTTTAGAAAATAATGCAATTCTTACTGATAAGTGATTCCATCACACCCGTCTCTTACACACCTCGTAGTGGTGCACACAAGTGTCAGGTCTCTATGTAAATTCCTGAATATATTATTTCGCTTTTTTAATGGGCTGCACAATATATGCGTAATTGAAAGTTAACAAAAAACAACTGACTAACTTCGCTTATCGCAATTCATCACGAAAATCACTCATAAATCTCCCTACTTTGTCAGTTAATTCGATTGAATCACCTCCTGAGACCAAATTTCTGGTTCAGACGAATTCTTCACTTCAGTTTCCGATAAATATTTCCTTACACATATTCTCAATAGACTTACGTTGACAAATTGATGCACGTTGCAGAGAACTAACAAGTGATGTAGTACAAGCAACTAGATGTAGTTGAAATTCACACTCACATTGAATCATCATCTCACTAATGCCTTGTAATGAATCCATCGTGTTTGGCGAACCAAGGCGACAGGTAGGTGAGAGATAAATATTTATTATTACTTCAAAACGTCTGACCAGGCATGGAGAAGATCTAGATTTTCCTACACCGTCATAAAGGCCAACTAACCTGAGAAGCTTAAGCCTTGTTTATCTTTGAATTCCAGGCTATATGTTGAGGTCTGAAAAAGAGAGATTAATGGTATCTTAAACTATGATACAAAAACAGATATTCGCACAACAGAACAAAGACAGCTATTGTGTCTATGCGTACAAAATATTTGAGAATACAAGTAACTGGACTCTGTGGCTGGTTAACGTAAAACATGTTTCCAAGTTTCCTTCTAGATTCCAGGTTCTTAAACGTAAATCTATGCATGACTACTGAATGAAAGTGATAAAGTAAAAGTCGCACTGGATGGATGTCAAAAATTATATAAAAAGACGTGACTAGTTTCGACTCGATTCACCCAGATATACAACTGACATTCACGTATATCGATATAAATACTAAGATGTGTCCGTCAGCAAATGCCTTCATCCGGATATGATAGCCATCAACAACCTTGAGAAGAACCAGGTTCATTTGCTGAATGACACCTAGGTCGATGAATTTCGAGATCAGTGTGTTTGACACGGTGTGCAATTTGACCAATAAGCAATGTGGTAAGATGAAAATTTGAGAGTTATGCGTTTATGATCAATTAATTCACAAAACACGGCCTTCACTTCGCTTGGTGATCCGTACGCATAATTGACAAGGCAAGATCTATCTAGACTATTCCCAGAGATTTTGGTTTGTGTCATACTGCACTGGACTTTGCGCCATTCTCTGCCTACATACAGTGAACTGAATTTCCAAAATGTTTTTCAAATAACCAGAAACACATAGATTCAGAGTTTCTTGTTAGTGCGATCAGTCGACATGTGATAGAATTCAGTGATTATTCAAATATTACAGTCTTCAAGGTTAGATTAATTAATTTGAAGTTTTGCAGACATGATTGCTAAAATAATGCAAACCCTAATTGGATAGCCACCTATGGATTTTGATGTTATTAACGTTTAACTCAGTCATCAGGAAAAAACAATAAAATCGATATTTAAATGCAGTTTCATGAGTAGAAATGTGATGGTGCCCGTAGTCATCGTATTCATTTCTCAATGGTTGCTTCCAGAACCATGACTGCAAATTTTATCTCTCACAGAAGAATGTCCATCCCATCATATTCGGAATATTCCTGTTCATCTCGAAGTATATCACAGGTGTATTCACTTGACGGAAAACAGACTGAATACTTCTGGTGGGAAAGTACTTTATTTCTAAGTATCGGTTTGTAGGGATTTGACTGACTGGTTACAGGATTTCATCATGAGCTGACATCGGTTAAGGAACCACTGGAAAACCGGCTAGGAGTACTGGACAGCTGTTTCGTCCTAGTTTGAGACACTCCATCTGTACGCACCTATAACCAAAGGGCTAACGCAAGACGTTCTGGTTACAGGGCCATTAAGCCACTGGGACCCGATCCAACGGCCAGTCCATGAATTCTAACTTCTGCCAGTTCACGACATAGCGCCACCACTAGCCAATATCTTCAGCAAGTTTTTGTCCTCACACACGACCCACTGCTCCCTGTTGCTCGCGATTTCCTACTAGAACCCAGGTAAACACCCACCTGAATAATTCAAATCACTAGCGAGCATCTCATTGATATTCTGGTATTCGTTTGGAGAAACTGTACCCTGAGCAATGGAAGTGCATTGAATAGAAATTATTTAAAGATGGATTTTGGAATGTACATAGTTACCTGTCCATAGAATGAGGATTTCTGCATGCCTTTTAATAATAATAAAAATAATCATAACAATTATCATAAAAATGATATTCAATATAGTACCCTCAATTTGTACAACGTTTACATACTGTGCGGCATTTGCAACATAGTTTATTCCATGATAATTTTGTCGTTTTAACTAGGAGCTTGCACATTCGAAAGTTATAAGCACATTAAATACTAGCCAGAGTATAGAACCTAATTTATGATCATGCTTTATCAAATTTAAACAAATCGAACAGGAGAAAATATCTGTGATATATATCAATGTGATTTATCGGTAGCCCAAATTTAAGCAGACCGTCAAGAAGCCATTACATGTTTGTGACTGATTGTTTTGGTCGACTGTACCATGTGATTAGCACTCCCACGTTTTATGAAACTCACAGTCGGATGATGAATATCTGAGGTGTAGGAACACGTGAAATGAGATTTCCACTGATTTTGTAGTAGTGATTAATCTTCTCACAAAGTAAGTAATTACAAAGTGATTGGAATACTTTCAGTCGCATTCAGTGTTTTCTCAAGGTTGAACAACAAAATTAGAATGGGATATTCTAGGTCGGATAATTATACAGCAATTAGTCTAAGAAGTGTGGACAGTAAACAAATGCTGAAAGAGGCAGACTAACATTATGACTATGTTTAATTCTACCGTCTTAAAGTACACTGTATAACTTCCTGATAGCAACGCCATAAGTGTAGTAGGAGATTATCTCAAACACCCATGCAAATTCGCTTTGGAAGTGAGATGAGCTTTGGGCCATAACGAACAGTCATCATTTGTGACTAACTGAAATGTCATTTGACGGTCGGACTGCATAAACAGTCGATGATTGCATTTCCCTGAGAGTCTCATTCATGTCCTATGTTTGAGCCATTACATTGCCTACTACGTAATATTCGATTGAAAACAATCGATTTTATTCACCAACAAAGCGGTATCTTGGTCACCTCAATGTGTATTTATTAGCTTTCTTGCTCTTGTGGATCACAGTAAATTGGCCGTACGTTACGTCAAGTCGAGAAAGGTATTCTGGAACATTGTCGAGTCTGGTTAGCCAGAGGAGAAAAGATGAACAGCATTCGTCCCATCCTAGAACACCTTGTCAACTCTGAGCGTCGAGTACCCCGCATAATTGCTTCACACTGCTACACAGAGTCCGTCAATATCTCACAGAGAAACTTCGCATACGCCATATTTACATAGCTGAATCATTGGCTATTCGGGATTTGAAACCGGAACTCTGAACTGAAAGGCGCTACATACACTTACTTGGCCTAACGTGGCCAGACAAACGTTCTTACTATAATTTTGCTTCGTCTTTTCATTGCGTAAGTACACTACTGTCTTGTTACTATTCTTATCTCATGATAAATATTATTCCAATCATGCATATGATATTATCACTGTATTACTGTGTATTAATACCGATGCATTTTCATTGAGATTTTAAACAGAATATCTTCATTTATTCCGCCTAAATCCTGTCTAGAATAATTAGGTCATGCAAATTTTCGAATATTTACTAACTTCCAATTATTCATCCTTCTAGGATGCAGTTTACATTACGTAACATGTTTTTCGAGGTAACTTTTTATAGGCATTTGATTGGTTTTATGATTACTTCGTTAAAAATAACGAAAATTGTGCAGCTCATGAAAGTGAAACATTGAAAAGAAAAAATAGTCTTCGCTGTTTACAACTGATGATTATGTTCACAATAGAGCGAAGCAGAGTAAATCGAAGTTTCTCGCTTGCGTGATAAGACGATATTTGACAGTAGTGAGCATTCATACGAATCATAAAATTCACAAAGTAAGATAAATTCATTTGGAGTTTCGTAGACATGATTGCTAACGTAATCCAAGTCTGATTAAGATAGCCACCTATGCATTTTGATGTTATTCACATTCACCGCAGTCGTCAGGATGCCGATGAAATCCTCGTCATTCCTTCAAATTCCGTTCTTACCGTCCTTAGAGTCTGTATCCCTTCACTAACTACGACCAATTTAATCTTTGTCGAGTAACATAGATTCTGTCATGAGGTTTATATATATTTATTGGAATCTATGACTCCTCTCTGATTGTCTTCTTTTCATATCTGTAAAAATTCAAACCAGTCAATCTTTTCTCCCAAAATCTCGTATTCCCTACTGTCTAGATAATTCTTGTACTGCCTGACTACTTTGATCAACTAGATTGTGCGCACTCAGCTATCCTGAATCTCATTCTGCCGAGTGACAGAACATACTTGTTGAGTTTATTTGGAGAGTGAAGAGTCAATTAATCTCCACCTCATGTACAATTACAGTATGCAATGGAAGCCAATATTGCAGTTCATTTCAGGATCAGTACACTACTGTGCACCACAACGAATTGTGTGATGGACGAATGTGCTGGAATTACTTATCACTTACAAGTCTGATTATTTTCTCTACTATTTATTCTGTAATAGTGATACACACACCATGGTATAATCAAATTTTGTAAATTGTGTGACCTTAAGCATAAAATAAATTAAAAATAATTACGGAGAGAAGTACCCTTTATCATGAGAACAATTTGTAATGAGTTTCATCTCTTTCAGTTCAAATTATTCTGAATAGGTTTGTAGAGAAAAAGGAGTATAGCATATGTTGTTTATCACTTGAGCGAAACATAATTATATATGCATAATTTCATTGTAGGTGGTTCTATGAGAATATATGTTGACCTAACTCACGTACTTTTGCTATGTGTGTAGGCTATACTAATGTAATATTAAATGTAGGTATTGATGAGAGCCATTTCGACGAATTTATTTGTGCTTGAGTTGGAAATCATTCACTTATATAGATAGAAAACAACTGTCACACTGAGATGAACTATTTTACTTCTCTTCGACGTAGAACTAATCTGCAGTTCCATCACCATGACGAAAAATGAAGTGGATACATTCCAGTGGCTAGGCTTCATCTCAATAGTCCTCAATTATCTAGCCATGTGAAGAAAACTCAAAAACATGTAGATGAAAGAATTCGATACACATGAAGTAAGTGACTATTATTTGACCGAGATCAAGATTGCAAATTTTGGATTAATACAGTGTACTCTGGGTGATACGTTCATCTTAGTGCCACTTCAGATTAGAGTATGGAAAATGTATGGAAGGAAGTTTCACAACTGGCTGATTCATGAAGTTCAAGAAAATTCTATGGTGCATAAAATTAAACTGTAGGTCTACATAACCCAGACTATGTGTTTAATTCGCCGTTCTAGGGTAATCTTCCGAGTGTTTTCAGTTCACTCCAAATCGTGATGTCAATATATGGGAAAATTTTCAATGTAAATACTGAGAAAACTTACATATCACCAAATATGTAGCCTAAATTAACTCAGTCATGCGCTTCAATACTCGTTGTATCATTTTGGTTCTCCAGTACCAGAGAGGAATGTGGTTGATGTTTATATTTCTTGCATTTTTAATATATTGTGGAGTTCATATCCTATGGTGTCCGGGGTGCAAATTCTGCGAACTGTGTGTAGCAGAGTGACCGGATCAGGTATCGCTTGGTGTATACACCAATCTCAAGAGAATCCTCGTCGAGAATTGTTATCCAGAACGATTTATTGCAAGATCTTTGAATCCTAGACCACAAAAGCCGCTTATGCTCAGCGTCCCAAACTGACTACTCTACCTGAACATTCAATTCACTGCAGATATATCTACGGAAACACGAAAAATTTGACTGTAGCGCTCAATTAAGAAGACCTTCTTCGCAGCTGAACTAAGACTAACCTTCTCCATAAAACCTATGATTCATGTGAACGTGAAGGATAAGCTACTACTGCTGGCCTCATCACTGTGTATTTAACAGTTCACCTGCTCATGTGGACCCAGGTATGTCGGCCGTACCCAGCGTTCGCTTTCCAAACGTATCACTGAACACTTACCAAAAAGGTTTTTTACAAAGTAGAAAAACGATGAATTCACAGCTCTATCTTAGAACATCTGATAGATTCAAGAAAATAAGGTACACCCCAAACAAACTTCAAATTCGTCTACAGAATACGAAGTAGTCTTCCTAAAAGTGTACGAATCAGACTTCTTCAAACTGTACAAGCAATGGCGATTCACTTGCTAAGTCCTGAACTCTGCATACAGAAGAAGTTCGTCCAATCACTATACCTGTAATGGACGTTATCCATCTTATTACCCGACGAGTAAATTCTACCTAATCTTCTATTTCTTTTCTGTCTCTTCATTAGTACTACTTTGTCTTCTCAATTGTAATATTTTACATTTTCAACTTTCTTGTTATCTATCCCCACCTGATTTAATTTCTGCATCACATTACCAGTGTTACTGACCTGAACAACGCTCAATTTCTAGTCATTTATGTCACGTCATCCAATTTATTTGCTCAATTTGAGTTCTAACTTAATTGATATTATTCTCTACCCCACTTCTACTTAGTCTTTACTGTAATCACCTATGTTGCTACCCTGACTTAAGTTGAAATATTTCAGTCAATTAGAGTATGTCATCTAACTTAATAACTCAATCTTACCATAGTTGCTATCTAATTAACCTTGTTTGTATATTAGATCATTATTGTATTACATAATTAATTATCTAAACTTGACAAACCTCATGTACACACACAAAAAAAATAATTTTATATGAATGCGGTTGTACAGCTATGTGAATGAATTCGCCGAAAAGAGTCTCTTCGCTGAACGTCTTTTCTTTTTCATACAACTGTATAACTGCTAAATGTTGACCTAAACACTTGTCTAAGTACCACATTTTTTTTATGACAAACACTTATGTCGCACCGAATGTCCTGACGATTCATCACAAACATTTCACTCTTGCAAAGGATAAACTATGTGTTCAGTAATTACAAGCGAAAACACATTCCCGTTACCTTGTTTAATATTCACCAATCATTTCTACTTACATATCTGAGAATAGTGCCAACCACTAGATCATGCATTGATGTTTATGAAGGTAAGCAATTTCAGTCTCGGTCAAATCGTATTTTCACGTCTCGATGCTTGATGTAATATGAAGGTTGTCTATTCTTCCACTACTTCACTGCTGGGAACGCAATTTCTAAGGAGGGGAATCGTATCTTCGAATATTTCAGTTCCATTGTCTGATTTTATAGTGTTTCTTTCTGTTTTTATTTATTTATTTACTAAAAGGAGTGAAACGTGAATGTCGAATATTTAAAAAGTAGTGATATTTAGCGATGCTTGCACTTAGAAGCCTCCCTTTCAGCATATCCTGTCATAAGGCAAGTAACGATAGAGGATCTACACAAAGATATAAACGATAAAACTATATAACATCGTGTTTGTGCAGAGTGTTGATATTCTCTGAGACACGCATTGTGAATTTCTCCTGAAAGAAATCCGAAACGATAATCCAAACTATAGATTTAACCACACGTAGAGTGACGCGTAAAGTCCGAAATACAGGATATTGTGCAATACGGTACTTTATTACATAAAAATAGATATATAATATACAAACATCAAAATGTGAAGTGTCTGTAGCTAAATGCCGTCAAATTCACAACCACTGTGCAGTCAACAAGTAAAAACAGCGATGTTGTGTCAAGGTCGATCCACGTGTCGGTTCAAACGTCCCGCGAATGCCAAGCAAGGAATGAACAAATATGAACAAACAACTTTCAATAGTAAAGCATACACTATAGGGTAAGGTCACCAAATAATGTTTAAGGAGAAGAAAAATAAGAACTATACATTAATAGAATGATAATAGAAGAAGTAATTTAACTGTAGTTGTAACCAAATGTTATTGTTATAAATTGACATACAGAATTATACTACTTACTAATGGCAAGTAGTATAATGTTGAACAAAAGAAAGATTGAGAATGGACAGGTAGGAAAGGAATTAACATGCATAAACAATCTAACTAGACCTTCTCCATTCAACAACAATAAAATTGGACATAATATGCAGATATGCTGAATTCAAGAAGTAGCTAGCGCATAATGAATAACAGGAAAATTGATGTTAACAACAAATGAAGCAAAATGAACTACTTACTTTAAAACAGAGTGCAGTTAGTCAGCTGTAGTATTTATAGGACTTTTGTATAACGGTGTCACGAGATTTTAAACACATTCACCTCACTCTGTATACTTTAATTTGTCATTTGCTTTCCATTCATTTTGAAGTGTTTATATTATTCCTAACTACTAAAGGTTCTAAGTATCTTCCCAAACATATTCCATTGTTAATGTGAGTCAACTGTTTTTTTCAAACAAATATCAAATTTTGTGAAAACAAACTGTGAACAATTAAAGACATGAACGCTCATGAAAAATAAATTCGACAAACAACCACACAGATGTCATGTGTTGATCTTATTAAGATTCTGTCCATTCTAAGTATTTTGGGCAGACTCTTTATTCATTTACTAACAATGCCATCTAAGAATATCATATGATGAAAATACGTTGTTCTGATTAGTTTAACTTTTGAAATCAGATTGATAAAAATATTGTTCACTTATGAAGAAGAACCGGGAGAAATTCGAAATAAATGCGCCACATTTCATCCATGCACGCTTAGTATTCTGAATATGTAATGTGCATATTTACTGACTTCACACCAGAATAGGCTAACACAGAACCTGATTTAAGTCAGTTATTGATTTTGAACCTATTTGCTAAACATTAACGTGAATTTAACTGAAGAGCTATAAGAGGTTCATTGCATGGATGTCAACTAAGCAAAGTTGAAGGAACGTATGATGTCACATCACGTATTTCGAAATTCTCAGAATGAGACTAGAATATTTTCACAAATAGGTAGGGAACCATGTAAAGTGTTTTGCCTGAAGTCTGCATTTTGTTTGGCAAGTTGAATGGGTTGGTGCTTGTTGTGTTGTTTTCGAACATAAACAACATGCTTGATTTTCGAATATTCGGAGAGCATTGCTGAATAGCTTGCACATGGAAATTTGTCCGATGAGCTTCGAAAGGTTGAAATCCGCGTTGATTGCTATCTAAAGACCAAACTTTTACTGAGGCACAATCTAAGTTGTTGACGAAAACGATTGTTTTACTACCAGCAAACCTCATTGATCCTAGTGGTAATGACTTTTAATATTTTTAAGGCAAAGATGACTATCAGAATTTCAGAGTTCTGCATGCGACTTTGCACGGAGCCTTAATGAAACAGAAGAATTTATTTGAGAATATTTGAACTGAATACGACTGAACTGTTGTTTTTAAAGTCTGAAATAGCCACTGTCACGCACTGCTTTCTGTTAGTGACAGATATTGAAAATATACTTTATTACGAATCTTTGTAAGTTATCAGCCTGTCATTGTTAGGATGGTCTATTAGGAATCATAATTCAGCCCCTCACATCTGGCCTAAATGAATCGATAGCTTCAAAGCCTAATGTGCACACTGTCGACAATTTCTAGCAACATACTGATGAATAGTGAATTATGTCACCACTGAAATAGAAACGCTCTGATGACGCCTATCTAGCACATTTCTTAACATTTACATAATGCTGAGAGGATAAAAGTCCTAATGCGTCGATAACCGGCGGCTTTTAAATTCGTGAATACACTGTTGCTTTTGTCACAGTGAATACACAGTCATTCGCTCCTAACGTGCCGAATATGAATTTATTTTGGATGTAATATAGTTATCAGTAAAATACCAAAAATCTTGATAATGGGTGGTTGATCTGCTCAGAATCCATCGTTGGATGAGAGTTAACTGTTCTTCATTAATTTACTTTATACTCATCGTCCACCATCCGATTTCATTATCTTTCAAAATATTGTGTTTTCTTCTAAGTTTTTTATTAGCCAAAATACGTCACCTTAAACTGTTCTATTCAACAGTTTGAAACGTTAACGTTTGATGCTGAGATCAGAAAGCCTATCACACATTTTCCTCCGGGTGAAACAATTAAATACTCTTCCAGCTAAGATTTCATTAAACATATACTCTTCTGTGAAACAAGTGGTATGCAAATAAAGCTGTGAGGTTTGCTGTCATATCATTTATTGAAAGAATTTCAAGAAGTAATTGTCATAAAATCAATATTTAGCATTCATATTTTGTCAAATATATTAGCACAATAAATAAAATACGGATGGAAAATTGGAAGATGTGTTTCAGCGTAGTTCAGATATGATAAATTCATTTGAGGAAATATGAGATAATCAGTGCTGCCTACAAAAAATAAAACAACAGCTATGGTTTGAGAACTATTTACTTTCTGATCAGCTTGTTAACCTGTTGTGTCATAAATATAAATCTAACAATTCAACCAGTACAATTTTAGATGCTGTCAATGGGAAATGTGATTCATAGTTGTTTTAGTGATGCGGTTAATGATTTGAAATGTATGTTGGCAGTGATTTATGGCATAACTGACATTCCTTTCGCAAATAGGTAAGATAGCAATCTGTTCGAACTTACTAAATCTACAGCAGTGTTCCTAACGTCAGCCGCCAGTGCAATCCAAAAAATTCTGAAATGTGATACGATGATTGTTAGAAATTGTGCCTCTTGTGAAAACGCAAACAAAAGGTGTAAGTACGATTAAAAATAAATGAGGTGAACCAAGACAATGTGTTTGCCAATGCAAGTGTTGAACTTCGGGCACTGTGGTATAATCAAATGTCATATCAGGTAAGTTTATTTTAATAATGATCACACAGTGATGCGTCGGTGACACAGTGGTTAGAACTCTAGCAAACCATGCCCATGGTCTGGGGTTCGATGCCCTGTCGACGCACACCTGATATCTATGGTCGGCCTGCTACCGATATCCATGATGAAAATGCCATACTTGTACTGAAAATACGGTGTGGCATAAAGCTGTATTCAAATATATATATATATATAATTACAACTTCTGGATGACGTTTCAAGTATAAATTATTATTGCTCATAATCATTTCATTCTAGTCACATGTCTTTACATTTTGTCTAATATATAGCTTCTTTCTCTCCATCTCTCCGATTTCCTTTTTTGTTTTTGCTACTTTCCATATCTCCGGTATGGGCGTTATGTCATTCCGATTGCAAGGGTGCAGTGTTGATCCGATAAACAATGCTTCACTACAATTGTAAAATGTAATATGTGCAGGTTGAGTAAGATACTGGTCGCTGCATCTTTTTCATCGAATCTACACCCAACAATATGCATTATGATAGACGAAATGCTAATACCAGAAATGTGGGAATATCATTACGAGTTACACCAAAAAGTATGAAACAAGGAAATTTTGCAAACGTATTTTGAAAGTTATTTTAATTATTGCCTTGATACGATTATGAACATTTTATTGTGTTCAAATAGTTGTGAACGTCTCATGCTGCATCACTGGATGCTTCGGTTAGATAGATTTATTCTGTGATGTAAACTTACATGTACTTCAGACTTCCAGGTATTTACGGAAAAGGAGTGGTGTGATGGACGAATTTCCTGTCTTAATTTCCTTTGATCCCACTCAATGCCCACTTGTAGTACTGTATTTTGTCTCGCTTCCTAATATTACTGGTTGTGTAATTCATTTTACACTGAATATTGCAAGTCACTGAGTAACCCTTATTTTAAATTAGATCCAGTTTCATTATGAAATCAACTGTCATGCGAATCAGATGTGTTTACTAATTTCAGTGTTTACTCAATAGTAGACTTTGAATCTCGTCATTAATAAACGAAATATTTGATGAATTCACATATAGAGTAAAAAGTCTTCATAATAATAACTAACAATTACTGAAAACACTGAATAATTTTAGAGTACACAGTTCTAAATTGTCGAGACTGTAAAGCTAACTCAGACGAATGAATAAGTGGAGAGTAGTGAAGTAAACAAAATAAGCCCTAACATTACAATCTTCATCGCCTGAAAATGTTTACATTATTTCACTACTTATTGTATTTAGCGTTGAACAAATTCCATTATTTAAAAAAGAACTATAACAATAAATGTACTTTTCATAAGTGATTTGAGAATTATTTCTTTTGTTAACATTGAGATGTTAGCTCAAACGATTTGTCTATTCGTGTGCTTTACAGTATAGTGTAAATAAGTAGTCAGTAGGAATCAACGATTGCCACACTGACAAAAAGTATCATACGTATATCCTGTGTTGGGTATTTCTCGCTAAATTTGAATTTTTTCTAGTTGCTTTACTACGCAAATATAAATCATTTCACACTCTGCTTTTAGTCTCGTGAATTCCTAGATTATATTTGTTTAAATATAAAATACTCATATCCACAACTACTCTCCCTTTATCACTGACTGTTTCGGAGTGTTCGCTTTAGTATGTAATGCTTATCATGGAAGCTTGTGCTAGCCACCTGATAACTTAATCACCTATTGCAGCAAATCCATTTGTGATTGACGAAAATCGTAGTTTAGGAAGAAAAATACATCCTTATTTGCAATCGCCTTTATGCATCACAATGTTTCTGATTTGCAGTTGTCAGTATTCGCACATCAACTTTAATTTAAAAGAACATCGTGACTACACTCATCAATCAATAACTGAATGTGTTAGTCCTACATCATTTTTCATGAAAATCATCAATGCAGATTGTTATTCTCTACAATTAGCATATATTTCATTTAATTCAATTGAATAGTACCTCTGCAGCAGTTTAAAAAGTGCAGTGAAGAGACAAATAAATCGTTGACATTAACTTCAAAATGCATGAGAAGGACGCCAACCGCTCATCATTGAACTAGGGATGAACAGCAAAGCAGCAGCAAATTTCGCTTCAATGTTATTGAATGTAAACTGAACGCACATTTATTCGAGTCAACATAAATAAATGAGCTAAAATTGGTATTTTATCTTTAGGCTACCCTCCCTTTATAAAGCTATCTTCCTTCGTAACAGCATGTAGGAATAATAGTGGTCATTAGTCATCTTTTTGATTTATTGAGTTATTGTAAATATTCTGCGATACCTTACTTGACACACATTTCATCTGATTGGAAACGTGTAAGGCGTGAATCCTCTAACTTATTGTGAAATATTTAGTGAACAGCTCACTTATTTTTGCATCACCGCCTGAAAAATGTCTATTTGACTAATTGTCGATAAGACGAAAATGAAGATTACTCTGAAAAGTGTGGTTGAATGTATTATAGGAGCCTCGTCGGGAACATCATCACTCACTGAGAAATGCAGGTACATCCAGATGACGAGTCCCAAATAGGGCGAAATGCGCATCCTGGATTCCACTGCTAGTCACAATCCACTGATTAAATAACTTTATAATTTTTTTCACTTTTTCAATATTCCATTGTTTTATGAATTAGCCACCTGGTTGATAGTAGAAAAATATTTTCAGTCGTGATTTAAATTATTAAATAAACATGCATTAGACGACTTTATTTTACTTCTGAATATAAACAAGTTCGATGTGCACTGACGTTTTTATTACCAGTTAGTAAACACTTCAGCATGAATGTAAACAAATTTTGAGTCAAAGTCCAGAGAATTAGGTGAATATATTTACATGTAAGTTGAGGAATGATGCAAGTCCATTTCATAGCGTCTGGTGTAAGATGATTGTTATTTTAGAGGTAAGCACTTCAGTTCCTTTGATTTGTAGTTACTATCACTTTCTTGTCATCAATGGCTGCATTCTTCGTTTAATCTTAGGCATTCTTATTTCATGATTTCATGGTTTATGAGGTTTAATATTTGATATGTATATTGAGCAGTCATCACAACATCAGAGAATCTGTTGATTTACGCCTTTTTATTCTTTTTAGGGATTTTATTGACACATCCCATTACTGATTGCAATTCCGAACATAGTGCATATGTGAGGACAGGCTTTTAGAAGAACTGTTATGGTGAATGAAAACTGTCATTTCAAACGCTGAGGGTTGTCATGTTTCCACGTGTATAGTGATAAGTATTTCAGGCCGATTTTTTGTCTCTGAGATATTTCAATCTTATTTCTTGTTTGATATCGACTCCAACTTTTGAATATTTTAAGATATGAAATTGTCACACGAACAACATATTCATCGATGTCATCGCTCATATATGTAGGCAATGTTCATGCATTAAATCATTCATGCTGAGAAATAAGAACATATTGGTTCTATCTAAAATCAACAGTCACCAAATATGTAACCACTGTGGGCAACGCTTCGAAATAGCTTTCTTGATTTTGTTTAGAATCAGTTACCTATGAACGATATCAGAATTTTTAATAACATGAACTAAATATTTTTTCTTCAGGCGAACGAAAGTTTTGGTGCTCAATGGACGGCTTATGCAGCAATTACTTGTCTGTAAGTCTTCCTTCCCGCAATCTTTGAGATTTACAATATTAACTGTAAATGACCTAAAATACCTTCACATCACTTCGTGATTATAACCTCAAAACTCAAATCTTGAAATGGTGGTATGCGTGGGTGGCCAAGGGTTAAGATTACCGTCGACCATGCCACATGGTCCGAAGTTAGACCACCTACCAACGCACACCCGATATCAATGGTCGGCCTGTGAAGTTGGGCTACCGATATCACACGCTGAAAATTTCATAATTGCAGCGAAAATACGGTGTGGAATCAAGCTATAATCAAAATAACTTATAGAGCAAATAATCAGACAAACTATTGACTACTACAGATTTGAAGTATTTTCTTGTTTACGTAGACACTGTCTTAATCGGATGTGTGGCGTCGTCAAGGCCTACCAGCGATGATACAACATTATGCCCATCTGTTTGCTGTGAATATTGGTTTGATTAAAGTTATGCAAAAGAACTAATATTTGAATTTAAGTCCATGTGAATAAATATTTAGTAATTCATCAGTTGTACCTGCGTTGAGGTGCTAGTTGATTGACAACCATTGCGGCTCTGTACATTATTGTTAATGACAAGAAAAACAAACAGAAAGAGTACAAACATGATCGAAAATTCTTTTCCCCAGGACAAACATTAGGCTTTCGTTTCTAAAATGGTATTAGTAGGCAAGCAATGAATACTTTGAATCGAAAAGGATTTATTGGACCTTTGAGTAACTGATTACTGGCGAAACCTAACAAAATGAACCTTTTTGGAATATTCGAACAGTATAGCTTAACTGAGTTCATCTGATATTAAATAATGTATCGGATCAATAAACGTCTAAGCAGTGCTTCATTTTTACAATCATATGAGTGAGTATATACAAGGAATGATTCCTCGACCGTTCTAAATATGTGGAAACTCCTGCTTCTCTTAACAGCAAATTAGTTGCATGGATGAAAGCATGAACTAGCAAGAAATGATGGATGGAGGGCTAGTGAATGTTTTTACATAGAAAACTCCTTTCATCTTCCCGAATTCATTATAGCTGTTTTCCATTTGCATTTTAGAATATTGACTGTGATACTGTGTATATTGCTATTCTTCAAATTCACAAATAATTTAAAAATTCAATTGATCCTGATAGGATTCATAGTAAGTACCTTAGAGATTCACGTTTATGAATTAGATTCGTTTCCTCGAGATAATTTTGTTTCTATTGTTGATATTCACTCAAAAATGGATTAAATTTCAGGAAGCAACAAAGGATAATAAAGCAGAATTTAATAAATTCACCAAATTTTGGTGGAACATCAAACTCAGTCATATTGATAATAATATCAATGACAATAGTATGAATAGTAAAACGACTTGAGATACCACTACTGATAAAGGATGTTTTCAAATGAATGACGGATAATAATGAGGTAGAATAAATTAATAACAATAATAACAACAGGCAATAAGTAAGGTGAATTGACGTAGTGGATTCAGAGTGATCGCGATTTCTTTCTGTACACGGAGACTGAGTTAACGAACCACAATTTCACACTCCTCCGCACTTGCACGCATTTTCCTTCGTTTAATGACAGAAGTGAAGCACTTGGTATAGTCAGTATCATGTCTCCAGTCTACAAATTGGACATTTTAATACCTTGACTGCAGGTGATTTCAGTCACTCTACCAAAAGATGCATTATGCAAACAGGTCATCGCCTCCTCCTACGACCTACTTATGTGTTTCCACAAACACGCTAAAAATGATATACGCAATTCGAAGTGTCGAAGATTGGCGACAGCTCTTTTCCAGATTGTTGAAGCAGTCACTTGGTGCAGTCAATGTGCACGAGTTTTGCAGCACAACTAATTCTACTTGTAGATCAAGTCTTTGTTTGACTTTATCTTGTACGTAACACCCTGTAAATTGCAGAGTGATATTTGTAGCTTTCTTCAAAACTGTCGGATAGATGTCATTTTCCACATCTTAGATGTTAACAACTTTTTGGAATAATTTCATCATGGAGTCAGATTGATTCATTATAAATTATTTAAATGAATCACAGCGTGCTTTAAATGGCTGTACTGTGGCATATTTCTGTAGAAGATTTATGTATGAACCACTCACGATATCATAATCGTGAATGAGATATGTATCGCAGTCTTTGCTTTATATTCAAGTGTACTGTTAGAACAAATTTTGTATGCTCTGTTCCGAACAATAACTTCTTATATAGTCTTCGTATTATTCTTCACGTGTTTAGCTGTGAAGTTAACATTCGGATGATAAAAGATTAATTCTCCTAATAAGTTTTCTGATTTTGATTTGCTTTCACAAACAAGAACAATACCAACCGTTTACCTCATATAAAATACCGTTTGTCGAATATGATGGGGCAAAATATCGCCTCACAGGAACTAAGTGATCCACTGAAATTGAGGTTCAGGTTTCTTATTCACTCCAGTATGAGCGACATTTTGGTTGATTATATGTTCTCGACTTAAAAAATCTCTGAAACCAACATGCACGAATCTTTGACGTCGAACTATATCGCAAGTATACCTTAATTTTTAAGCAAGGCTTCATTGAATTAAAGAAAATTACGAAACTTGTTCAGCGGTTGGGTATAAAATCATGATTGATTACAAATTAATTGAGGTGAAATTATCTATTCTTCAAGCTATCACGGAATGTGTTCTTTAGCCCTTACATGAACAGATCGATGTGTCCTCCCTGTGTACGTTTGGATATAATTTGATAAGTGTAGCGGGATTCACCATTTAAGATCTAACACTTTGATGGTTTACAGTACAACAGAAAATACGTTTTCTCATCTAAACCGCGACATGCAACGAGAAACAGATACATTGTACACCTTTTCTTTAGGTACATGCAAGATACTGGGGATTCATGAATCCGTCCACAGTTGTAGTTATGCAACGTTGATCCCACTCAATAAACGCGAAACCAACATTCACTTTTCTATGAGGATTTTTCACATCACTAAAAGTTACACTGCAAGAACATTTTAACTGAAATTCGCTGTTATTTTATATGAAATTTCTATGTTTATGTCAATTTTGTGGAAGAAATGTTAAAACTTTCCATCTCAGATGTTCAGAATGTCTTATTTCTTTTGCCAACAGATTGTATTATGGTCTGGAGCTATCTGTTTTATGTATTGCCGAGGGGCTGATTTTAGGTGTTACATTTTATTGGGCTTCGTTATTGTGGAAGATTTGTTAACAATTATCGCCTGCGTCTATGTCAAAAGATTGAAACCAGTGGTGATAATAGTTCTGATATCTTTATCGATCGCTTCTCTGATAACTGGAGCAGTTTTGCTTTTATTAGATATGCGTCAGGTAATTCCATTGAAATATAAAAGTATCCTTTTAATTCTGAGGTTTTAACATAACTAGAACTGTCAACTAACTATTACTATTACTAACACCAAATTCCAGCCTTATACCTATCTCTGTATTCTTGAGGAGAATCTAGGAATATTTATGCAGCAAATCAAGTACTGCAGTACATTCGCCCATCTGAGAAACAGTATCGAACTCATTTGATATTTAAAATACAAATTACCATGTAAATCCATGATAATGACGGAACATCCTATTACACAGTAGTAAGAAATGGTAAACATAAATTCTTGTGAAAAGATGCACTTCAGTGATCCCTAATTTATCTCACTGATTCATTGAAATTTTCAGAAAGCTGCGTTGTTGTACATACATATTTTGTAGTTTAGTTCAATTTGACAACACTCAGTTTTATTGCCAGGTTACCACTACTTGAATTGTACATTTGATTTGACGTAATCCTTGATCAGCATTTTGATCGTAATTAATCTGAACTTGATATGATTATGAGTAATATTTTGTGCTCTAAACCTCATCAGTTAATATTACTGCATAAGGCTGTGAAATTTTTCAAAGTAAAATCTTATCTATAATGGAGTTATACTTCACCACAGTGTCAAAAATTTACACATATATAAATTTATTTGAACTTGTTTCAGCTGAAATATTCTATATTGATTGGCGGCTTTTGGAACACTACCGTAGCTTTAGTAAGTTCACAGTTTTACTTTGGAATTTAGAAATCTCTTTATGTATCAGCTGTGGCGTTTGGTTTGAGATGACAAATCATGAACAATTTGCAACAGAGGCGAAGTCTACCTTGACGAGCCTTTGTGGTGTGGTCGAGGTTATTAAAAAATTCCAAATCACATTCTCTGTAGATCTCTGTGTTGATTTTATTCATTAATGTAAATCAGGAGTTTATATTCAGTCAACAGACTGGCATATATTCAATTGAAACTCAGAAAAATGATGTTTTTCTATTGATTACTCCTTTTCTTTCAGTTGGCTCTAGTTTTTGCCAGCTCATTGAAATAACATGAATAACGCATCGGTCTATCAATCATATTGTGTCAAGGGATATTCACTTGTGCTTGCATACACATTTTATTGTGCATGTAACTTTCTGACTAATTGACAGTTTACATTTTAAATTCCTGGAATAAATTATTATTTTTGCACTAGAACTTTCATTTTGTATTTGCACAACAATTTCTTCTTAATGGTGTTTTTCATGAGTTTGTCTATCACTCATAAAGAGAATTTGAGTGTTGGTTGACTATTCCTTCGAGGTTATGTATTTTGACGATGAAATCGTCTTTTGAATATGTGACTCAGTCAGGAAAAAAGGATGTCCGATTCAGGTAGAGCGAGGGACTCTTGAACTAAATCATCACACATGGAAATACTAAACGAAACTCGGTAATATGAATAGATGCTACTAAAATCTTGTGAAGAAAGCTATAAGTTGATTGTCTGCTAGTCGCTGTATCAAGTTGTACAGTGGTGTGGTTTTGACGAATAATCATCACTTTATGTCGCTTGGTCTTACGTTGTCGGCATAATTGTCTATGTGACCTTCATCATCACCATCCTTGTAGTCTAGAATGATATTTAATCACTTAAATTGGTAATCAAAGAAAATAAGGAAATTGTTTTACTTTGCTCATTGCGTAAATATGATCTGTTTGTATGCTGTTGCGTCAACAACTTTCACCTAAAAGGGAGATTTTGTTTGTAGTAATAACCTGCATATCCTATTTTACGTAAAGGAAATTCAACTACTACAGTAATTATACCAATCAGTAATGTTAATAGCTTTGTCATGAGCAATATGATTACACCCAATGATGAATTCTCAACGTTCTTCATAGTAAATTCTTCCTTCATTTACTCTGATAAATCCATAAGAGCAAGTTGGGAATCAAAAAGAGATGGAGGTGAGTAATGGCAACTAATCAAAAAACTAATTAAGATCGAAATAAACTTTGTGAATTTCAAGCACTTTCATCAATGCAAAACAAGGGAAGTCAGAGGTACTACTGAGCCACTTAGAAGTAGATTCACGAGAGATTTTGTTTTTCATGTATTAGTTATCATGTTGTTAAGTTGCAAATGTGTCTCTGTTAGCAAAGTTTTTTATTTAAGTAAGGCAGATAGTGACAACTCATAATTTGATGCAAATCCTTGTTCTTTTTCATACTGTGATAAAATGAGTGACGGAACATTAGAGAGGTGTAGCTTTTTCCAACAAAGAGACATTTGAACTAGGTGTTTACAAGAACAAGTTGGAATACTAGTTTCTATGGGAAACTACCATAAAAGAAGGCAATGAGGTACGATTAGTGATTAACCAGTATTCTGGCAGCATGAACAAAGGGTGAACGATTAACCAAATTATCGACAAATTTCTATACAAAACTCATCAAATGTAGGCAGAGGCCTGAACAAGGCGAGTGTCAAGAAACTTAGCCCTAAGTTCCTATTGTAACGAAGACTTAAGCGATTGAACCGATAAACACTATGTATTTCCTTCAACTTTAAATCCAAAACACCAGTATTCCTTGAACGAAATTATATTGTTTGGCAATTAAATTGAAGAAAACTACAAAGTCTGCAAACAAATGTTATGTACAAATGAAGTTATAAAGTACTTTTATTCGTATTTAATTCCAGTCTTCTTTCAACTTGCAAGAGATCGTTCCATTCGCACCTTCAATTGCCTGCCAATGGCTGCCAGACCCAGTAAAACAAACGTTCAATGTTCACGTCCATTGACACTCCCCGGCAAAAAAGGGTCCACCCCTTTTTTCCACAGCGGTGGTAACCTTGAATTGAACTGCCAATGCGGGAACCTGGGCCAATCGGGACTAGGCTAAAATTGGAAAAGCAAGACAAAAAAGCCCAACACACAGCAAACAGACCACATCACACCGACACGCTCTCCCCAGCGCATAGGGTCTACGCTCTCTGACGACAATACCACCACTGATCTCGTTCTCAAAGTATCGATTGCTTCATTCCACTCTAGCCCAATCCTCTCCCCGGCGTATCCAATCGCGTACGCTGACTCCAACATTACACGATTCACTCACAAGTTTAGAAGCGAATTCAAAAGTGCTTACGAAACATTACAAGATGATTCACACAATGCGACAACTATAAAATTAACCGACAATCAGATGAATCGGCACCCACTTAATTACTCAACACAAACATATGTACAATCAATACATCAAATATTGCGGATTCTGCCTTGACGAGCTACTCTTGAAGAACTGTAGGACTTACAGCAGTACGCCTACATTTCTTCTCAGGTTGACGATCCAGGTGGAAGACGTCCGGACACAAACAAAGTTAATCAACACATAGAAGAGGGATGATACCAATTGATTATATACAACATGAACATATGTACAAAATAATACACGAAGTACGATTGACTGCTCTTCGACGTACTACCCTTGAAGAAGTGTAGGACTTACAGCAGTACGCCTACAACGCTTCTCGGGTTTACGCCCTTAAGTTGGAAAATCGTCGTTGAGCTCATTTGCTGACCTCCTTCCACCATCTATATCCTCGACTCTGAATGGTAACACGCCCATGACATTGTATCGTGGAAGGTAGATGACTAACAAACATACGACGTATCTGACCAACCAAGCGAATGTACACAGTAATTTGCACCAAAGATAATAACATTCAAATAGTAGTTTGAAACCTGAAATGCCTTTATTCGTGCAAGTCAGTTTAACAGTTAACACCTTGTGCACAGTTGGCTTATTGTCACTAAACTGGCCATTGACTTTCGTCCCTTCGAACGGACCGACACTAGCATAATCAATGCATAAGACACGTTGATTCATGGACGGCTCTTTTACTGCATATGACAACACCAACGACGACTGGCTGACACCAGTTGAAGAACCTAGCGGTGTATTAGAAGCTGTTGTTGTTAGACCTTTAGGAGTTGTCTAACCACAGGATTACCACCACTGCTATCCTTTATTATTGGCTCCAGTTCAGCTTTAACATCTGTCGATAGTTGGGCTACACTCGGATCATTTACCCTGACGGTCTCACGATTATTCATATCTGCAGCAACCGCATCTGCCTTTAATTCTTCTTCACTTTCAAGTTGTACAGAACCTTCGTTCAACTCAGTAGTAGTAGGCATTCCGCTAATCTCGTCATGATCAGCCACAGACAAATGTGAACTATCGTGACCATTGTCACAAATACCCACTTTACCGCCGTTTGTATGGTTGACTTCATCATTTTCAACCTCTTCAATAACAGCCGCAGATGACTTAGGTACTTCCTCATGAATCCATAGAGGTTTTATCCCTTTACTCTGACTAGTAATACCTAGTAAACTTGTGGAGTCAGAACTGGACACTGAAGCTGTAATCTTCTTCTTATGCACAAACTGCGGTGTCGTCTGAGCCACTCTTTTCAACAATGGACTACCAGTTACGACTACAGGCTTCTTCACCGCACCATTATCGATACACGATTCGGAGTCAGAACACGATGACGCTGACTTCACATTTAGTTCGCCACTAAACTTGTTCGTTGCTTCACAGTTCGCCTTTGTATGCACTTCTTGCAAACGAACGAAGCACAACCGTGTTTGCCTTGCAGCTTGTAACTTATCCGTTGGGGACGTCCCACTGAAGCTGTCACAATCATTAGGTTTACTAGAAACCATACAGGTTTCTCGATATCCACTACGCTGAGACCCCTTCGTCATAAATGATTGCATTTTACTCTCTGATTTCTCTATTCCAGGGGAGGGATGCAGTATACTAGCAAACTTGCTCAAAGCTTGGTTGACACTGTCTTTCACCAGGCTCACAAGGTCATCCAACCTGGGCTCTAAACCTTCCTGCTCTAGACGTGAACAAACCTTTATAAACTTCCTTTGTAGACGAACAGGTAATCTCCTGGCAACAGTCTCAAGCACGGAACTTGAGTTCAATTCATCTACGCAGTTAAAAGACATGAGTGTATTTCGATATAGCATCAGATTATCCAAGAACTCTGCAAGTTCCTCTGGATTATCGTTCAGCTGTGATCCGTTACCTTTCACTGTCTCGAAAATACTACGGGATATCATATATGGTCTTCCAAACCTTTGACGTAGTATCTTCATGGCCTCAGTATATCCTTCGTTCGGGGGCATAAACTTGCAGCACTGTATGGCTCTTGCAGCCACGCCAGTGCTATATCTCAACAAATACATTAACTTCATTTCATCATTCAATACAAAACCACTCAGCATGACCTCAAACTCTTTAATGAACTTTAAGTAGTCGGCTGGGTTTCCATCGAAGTATCTCGGTTCAAACTTAGGCAGTCTTAAACCCTTACTGTCACTTAATGGTGAGGCATGAACACCAAACTTAACATGCTGAGCATCATACATATCATTACAATTAACAGGCAACTCATCGTGACTTACTTTTTTGTCTGCTTCCATTGTGCCATGTCCCTTTCTTGACCCAGGCATTATCCGTCACCAGAGAATCCAAATTGCATTGATAATCCTTGTCCAAAGAGAAGCTGGCTGCAGATCTAGTAAGTACACCCAGACGATTTCCAGAAGGCGCCCACGAAGACTTGGAGAAGAATAAAAACTGTCAAGGAACTTAGCCCTAAGTTCCTATTGTAACGAAGACTTAAGCGATTGAACCGATAAACACTATGTATTTCCTTCAACTTTAAATCCAAAACACCAGTATTCCTTGAACGAAATTATATTGTTTGGCAATTAAATTGAAGAAAACTACAAAGTCTGCAAACAAATGTTATGTACAAATGAAGTTATAAAGTACTTTTATTCGTATTTAATTCCAGTCTTCTTTCAACTTGCAAGAGATCGTTCCATTCGCACCTTCAATTGCCTGCCAATGGCTGCCAGACCCAGTAAAACAAACGTTCAATGTTCACGTCCATTGACAGCGAGACTGATCTGTACTGGGCTCATCTAGTACATACAGGATATCAAATTGAAATTACCTCAGATTTCACATACAGTTATCATATTGATAACCTATTCAACATTATCACCAACGCATATAGCGAGATCAATAAAGAGTGGTATGCTGACTTTGTGCTACACAGAAATCATTGTACTTACGCAAGATTAGTTAAAATAAGGTTTCCGCGAAGAGAACTTTCTTTCCAACGAAGTCATCAACTAGGCTGTACATTCGTGCACTTGTATTGTTTGTGTGAGAAATTCTCGGAATTATTTCCAGGGAAGGCTTGAATTAATAAAATTACTAAGTTTAATAAATAGAAGATATGTGGTGGTACTATTCTGGATATATTTTAGGTTGATAAAACTACAGATTGTAATAATCTGGAAGATCAGTTAGAAAAGACACAATAAAATAAAAATTATGTCCAGGGTAAGGACAACGGTTGGACCTATTTAGTTTGAACATTTATAGAGCAGGCTTCAGTTTTGAGTCTCCAGTACATCAGCTATTCCTTAATGCTTTGATTTCACTTCCTATAATATATGTGACGGGATGGTGTATGTGACTTTGGTGCTAAATATGGCGCTGAAGATGTTGTCCAGAAGGACGACGAAAGCTTCGCGACTAAACCAACCAGCTCAGAGAACACATTTAATTGCAAAACTTTGAAGGACTTTTCAAATGAAGCTGTTCTGTTACGAAACTGTATATACCTTTGACAAGTCAGTTCAAGGTTATAAAAGGTGTCAGGCAAGTGGCTGGTACAAAGTGGTCTGTGTTAAACAGGTGATAGTGAGACTGCAATGGGAGGTTCATAATGAAATAAAGAATGTGTGAAATGAAACAGGTGGAGGCATATATTGAGAAAAGAGATAATATCACTAATAATAACTCCGGATAGTATAAACGAAAATTCGATACTATTGAGAGAACGTTTGCATGAAGGGCATAAATTATGACGAATAATAATATTCATAATAATAATTGTAATGATAATATTTGTAATAATAAGCGAAGAAAAAAAATAGACAAGAGGGTTAAGGGGAAGGAGCACTCTTGGTGAAAAGAAGAATCACCAATCCAAGTTTGGTCACGGTAGGAACAGCGTCTGAACGTGTTCATTTTGGATACCAAGTTCCCGTTTAGTAGATCTTATTACAGTCTTATTGCAAATCTTGGTTGAACAGCTATTAATTATGAAATCATCGAAGGAACATTTTTTTCTGGACAACGTTCTTGTTTGTTTACTTTTGAGGGAGAGAAATGAATTTTAAATTCTGTTTTTTATCAAGCAATGAGTCAAAGATATATTCAAGTAGTTGTGGAGTTCTAGCCAAGGAGGTGTGCCTGAATCACTGGGCAACCGAAATAGATTTCCAACAGAATACTTAGTTCCGTCTGCAATCATCATTGTTTCATTTCGTCCAATAATAACAAGTGAACAATATATGAACTTACATGCTGATTTAACTTGTTTACTAAATAACGCTAGACAATCCTTCAACGGTATACTTGAGATTATTACTTTACATGGAAATCCTGTAAGAAGAAGAGAATATTTTGGAACTAAATCTGCTGAAAATGTTTGTACCGTATGTTCGCATATTGTCACAAAGAAAGATTTATTATAAATATATGGATAACTCAAATTTGGATTTATCACTCGAGATTTAATATTTCTCGTAATGTTAGCCAACTGTGTGAATGCATGCACGGATTGGCTATATGGAAAACTTAAAATATATCTCCAATTATTTCTCAATAAATTCTTTGAGCAAGTAAGAGAGGAACGGCTTTCATTATTCGTTAATAGGATTCCTGTCTCAGTAAAAATAATAATGGAATACATTACACATAGGAAAATGTAATTACGTTCGTGTTATTAAAAGTAAAGTCTATTTGCGAGTGCTGTTTCATGCTTCGTATGGTAATTTAAGATGAGTTTATTATTGTTCACAACAGTGGCGAGAGGTAAGTAGTAAAACTTTACTCGTATATATTTCTACATAAGAAATGTGACTTCTGGATTTTGACATCTCAATGTGATTGTGCTTGACATCTTACATCGTATTGAGGCTAATTAAGTGGTATATTATGACAATCACATGATTCCTAAAAATAAGCTGAGTAAATTGGAAAAATATTTTCTTTATTTGTTTACAAGATGTGCTACATGTCAAAACATTTTTATCTACTGAGTGACTTTATGAATGCAAAATATTATTCACACTGATAATAAGTGTAAATAAACAAATTTAAAACTACAGAATTAAAGTTTCAAACTTCATGCTCTCACAGAAATTGCAAGAGACGATAACAGATAGTTGTAGCAGTATAAAGTAAACATTTCTAATGAAAAGTAAACGAAATCGATAATTTTTGTTCACTAGACAATGCTGTAAAGTATTTCGGTAAGTCAGGTTTTTCAGTATGTCTAAAGAAGTTACGATAATTATTTTCAATGAAATACAGTAATTTGATGTACTTGAAATGATCAGTTACACCTAAGTGGTAAACAAATTGGTTCTTCGGGTTTATATTTTTTACCCTGCAATCTGACCGGAGTTTCGATATGCTAAGTGGTGGTATTTGTGATAAATATCACAGACAAAAGAGTGGAAAAATGGAGAAACACACAAGGAGAGTGATTTTATACAATATATGGACATTTCAAACCTGCTTCGACAAACTTAACGTGGATGTACTATGTACAAACTGTGAAAGATGTAATGATGCAAGTAGATAATATAAGTAACTGCGAATATTCCCACTTAACTTTTCTCTGTGAACAGATGACCATATTATACTTTACTCGTTTGCACCTTAAACTATCGATCTTTTGAAGGAGACTAGTGAATTTTATACCACAAAATCACTAAAACAGAGAGAATGAGGAGTTTCGCAAACTTGAAAAACGAAAAATGTGGAAAGATCAATATTGCAGATATAATGTAGTTAACTAAGGAACAACTCAGATATGTGAATGTGTGCAAAAAAACGTTTCTCTATGGCTTGACTCCTGCGAATTCACTTTTTCCCAAAGGTATCCGTTTCATCAAAGCTGTCGTTTCACAACTCGTTTCTTCTTTCAGAATCACTCGATGGTGAGAAAGCATTATATTCATTTAAGCGCCATTTAAATTACACGTCGATTCATTCAAACTTTTTTAATTTCGAGAGATTTTAGTAACTGTAATCCTTCAGAAAAAGATAACAGGAACACGTAGTTGTGATGATTACCTATGCGTTTATTCCGTATGCATCATTCATTCAGCTTTCATTCTTTTATTTCTTTGAATCGTCTGTTAAATACTCCTTCAAAGTTCTAATTTTGAAGAACTACAGAAATTACTGAGTGCCTGTACTTACAGCAATTAGAATGATTCACAAAGCATAGGTAAATATCCTTCAAATTTGTCGTCATCCTTCAGATTTTGACCTAAATACTCGAAGTAGGAAAATCAAACTGTATGTCCTCACACTGTCTTAAAAAACTTATTTAACTGAAATTCCCTGATAAGATATTAAAGGTAAGTTGCTTATTCCCTTCTTTATTGTTATTCAATAAGTGAAGACTTTTTTATGTGTAGAGAACTATGATGTTGCCATATAATATGGTCACAATTAAACTAATATAGGTCAAATATGCATTTTCACGGAGTTAACATTGCTTGAAGTAGGATAGTATTGTGCTTCCAGAAAGCATCATATCTTTTTTGAAGGAATAAGTAGGAGAAGTCATCAAACAATGCTGAGGTTTATGTCTCTATCCATATTATGTAAGTAATTAAAAATTTAGGATTAACGTGTACAGCGCTACTTTTGCCGAATGACGTATTTATTTTGCCAGCTGCATGACGATTCACAGGAGATTAATGCAATAACAATGCCACCTCTGGTTTGAAAAATACTAAAATATTACTTTTTGCATGGTATTTTGAATGAACATTTCAGTCACATTTTTGATTTAGTATTTGTCTGGTAATTATATCAAACAGTGAAATACAGACTAGTTTATTCTTAGACTGATAAATTTCACAATTCGCATCAGAGTTTTCGGTTCAGTATTAATACATTCTGAGGTAAAGGATGTACTTGGATAAAGCTGGAGTCTTCATTCAATTTTGATTTTGAATGCAATTGTGTTTTTATCGTTTATCGGTAAAGAACTGAAAATAACCGTATTTCAGAAGTCGGATACATTTTCGGCGGGATGTCAAATGGAATAATGCAATGTACTTGAAGACTGCCTCACTTATTATATATCATTGCTTTCCAGATGAGGTATTCTATAAGCAATCTGTGGAAAGTCAGTTTTATACCCTGCAATTTAATAAGACAAATTAATAGAAATCAACGACAAAATCCAGTCAATTAACAGTGAATATTTGTTGATCTGCGAATTTTGATATTCCTTAGTCGTCTTTGACAATGCACGAAACAAAAGTATTTGTGGCATAATATTCTTCACTGGATTGTCAAAAGACCGTTTGTACTATCATTTCATTCTGCTGTCCATTTCACTTGTCTAGAAATTGGTGTTTGCTTTTGATTTCTTAAGAGAACCAGTTAGCAAACAATCGTTTGACTTGAATTTTCAAAAGACAACTACTACAGAAATTATTGTAAATACTAAGATTAAGGTATTAATTTATGGAATATGAACTATTTGAAAATTTTACGAAGTATACATTTTTTTCGAATTACTCAAGAGAAGGCCTGTAAGTGATGTTACCTATGAATGAAAGAAAATAAGAGTATGAATCGTATGTTTTACATTCACCTCCAAACAGCAGTGCCAAGGATTTCACGAAATTTCATCAGCGAAATAAATATGCTTACTTTTTAATGACCTACACAAATACATTAAAATCCCCAAAAGCGAGGTTCAGAAACACTGTTTTCTCGAGTTATTTAACGCTGAGTTAGAAAAGTTTATGAAGCAAATGGTGTGATCCAGCATCGTGGCTGGATCCGATCATCTCGTTTATTCCGAGATTTCGGTAATAGATCAGTTTGTTTGCTGTTGTTTATAGTCGTCATTATTCATTAACCGAAATGCATAGATACATTGTGTAGATTCAGCAAAAGAGGTGTACACAGTCGGTGGCACAGTGGTTAGGACTCTCGCTGACCATGCACATGGTCCGCGGTTCGATCCCCTGCCGACGCACACCCGATATCTATGGTCGGCCTGCAAAATTTGGGCTACCGATATCCATGCTGAAAATGTCATACTTGTACTGAAAATACGGTGTGGCATCAAGCTGCTATCGCAAAAAAATAAAAGAAACTTAATTATCTTCTGTATTTTCTATTAAACAAATATGTAGCCTCTCTTTGTAAGTTAATTATGTGATAGACAAATTCAATGTATGTCTCGAATAATATTTGATCAATCTTCTGATTCATAAAATCATGCGTAACGCATGAAAATTATTTTATAAAGGCTTTATGATTTCATAATAAAATTAGTCTCCCAGCACTACCTGAATCAGTATTCCCTAGAGCATGAAGCAAATGTGAACGCGTGTTATCAGAGGAATCATTTCAGTTACATAAGTGATGACATCTGAGTATGAGTGAATACTAATTCTCACACAATATTGGCTTGTAGTTAAGTCCAGCTCAGCACAGAATAGGATGAAACACCAAGTGAATAGCGTTCAAGTCATTAATTGGGTTGTGTGGAATGTAGGAGTTGAAAACGATCCAAATTGCCATACCTGGTGCGAATGCTATTACATACGAGCTGCATATGGAAATTCCACCAGTTTGTCACTGTCTGGGAAGAATTTCAAGCAAGATCACAGTTATGGATAAGATTGCTACTAATCATATCAAGTAAGTCACACAAAACATTGTGTGAGTGAATTGATATGAATAGGAGCAATAATTTATGCTCGAAAAGTCACCAGGAAATATTATTGTACAATAATGTGTGATTTATCAAAATAAAATCTTATCATTAATGGAGTTTTACTCTAACAGAGTGCCCAGGTTTTACACTTGCATACATAACAGTTGTTAGGTGGTTTGGCGAACAAAACATAAAACTGAACATGTCCTTTATTTAATCAAGATGAATATTTTGATATAAAAATTCTACTTGGCCCAAGTTTAGGTACACAGCCATTCCAATGGGTCTTTCTTAGATAACTATGTCATGTCTTCTCTATCTATCCCTTCACACACAATGAATGGCCAGTAGACTAAATTTTATAGCAGAGTACCTCTCTCCAGGAAAAGGAAATTATTTCACTCGCTGAGATTTAGAATGAAAATACCTTATGGTTCTGATGGCCTTGGTTCCCAACTTTCCCTGCATAAGACCCCACTTGAAAAATTGTATTACCCAAACCGACTTATCAACAAGAAACACAAAAATAGGCGGTCCGAACTGGTCAATGACTCAGCTTCAAAGAAGACCATATGCATGAATGATTAGACTTCAGATTTGCTGAAAACTGGTATCTCTAAATTAATTATTGAGGTATTCATTCCTGCAAAATTATGAATGATGTTTACTAACAGTAAGTTGTTCTCCGTCTCTGTAAAAGATAAGCATTTTCATCTGGCCGCTTCCAAGTTCACTCATCACTTCACCTACTCTCGTGGAATAACGTAGATTGGCCGTAGTTGGAGAACACTTTCCACACACGATGAGAATATATTCCTTCGCGGTTTTATAAGGGAGGAAGGAAAGGTGTGCAAGGCTCTCTTCTAGAACACTTGATCGGCTTCTGTATATACACTTACCCTGACTGTGATTCAAAGGTCATCTATCGAATTCATGCTAATGTACTGCGTTTTCTTCACTCTTAATCTCCATAGAAAGCGCAGGCTTTGACGATTCATGAATTTAAGCGTGACATTTTGTATTAAAGAAGTATGTTCAATCTTTTTTTCCGCCTTGACCACGGAGGAAATAGCAGTCAACTAAGACTTGTGTTTAGGTTATCCATATAATTTCCCTCTTTACTACCATTACCATCATTATCGATATTACCGTTCTCATTCTGAACTGTTTTCGATATTATTTCACGCTTCCTATTTGTCATTCTGAATCCCAAGTTGTTTCCGCACTGTTGAATTATGTATTATCAAATTACGTACCATGTTATGCATTGTTTTATATTTGCCTACTAATCCTATAACTACACACCTTATTCCAACATATATACTTCCTATGAACTATTCTACATATTGCATCATTTGGTTTGCCAGCTGACACTTGATATTTAACTATGATTATAGTCATAAACGTATTAATTGCATCTCACACTTTTCTTAATTTTGTATTCACAACTGTGTATAAATCTCATCATGGAATATAATTTCTTAGCGAAACAATCACATATCCTAATAGTACAGCTAGATAATAAAGTTGGCGAAAGGAATGTCTTCTCTGAATATTGTATTCTAAATTGTACAATGGAAATAATTAAATTACCGTTAGATTAGATGGTTCCGCAACTGGCTCGCTTTGAGATTTCCTAACTTGCTGGCATTCATTCATGCCAACATCGAAATATTTATATCGACGCAAGTTTAATTGTGAACGTCTGTGTTTGAATCACCCATTGATTTGTGAGGACTATGACGTTAAATAGGAGAATTTATTCATAAGATATTGAGCACCAGAAACCTGAATAAGTTTTGTGAGGTATCCTTGCACTTTAAGTATTTTCAAAACTTTCAGTAAACTTTATTACGTTAAAATAATCCCTCATTGTTTAACAAAAAATCAAAAAAAGAATTCACTGTGTAAGGCAAGGCTCCTTTAACAGAATTCTGGTGATTCAGTTGTCAAAGGATTTCAAGAGCTCCGTAACATCTACGGTCTGAATATTTGATATCATGATATTTTTCAATCTGTTTTGATGCATAACACGAATATAAACTTTTTGAACGTGCAGTATCGTGCAAAAATGAAGATAGACATAATGGAGGAGATTTGTAGCTGAGGTGGATGTTTTTGAAGTAGTCGTTATCTGTTATTCAGCTGATATGATCAGGATCTACAACTTTCGGTAGATAATAATGTTTCACTATGTCTAAACAAATTAATATGGATTAACGTACAACCACAGTGTATAAATTTGTCATGTATATTAAATTTCATTTGTCTTCAGACGCTTCCATCGTCTAGCAAGATATCATTGGACTGCGATTTATGATCTGTGCACTGAAAAGATTAACATATATTTTTAAAATTCAGATAACCGTTGTAAGTTACATTATAACAAATGATGCATTCAATTCATCATGATTTTTTAAGAATGGTTAATTTTTAAATATGTATAACTGGTATGAAAATGTTTCAGGGAAAATGTCAAAAAATATTTTCCGAATAAAATAAAATCCCTATGATTCTTTCATAAGATTTAATTGATCCTAAGTTTAAATTACAAGAAAATTAAGGAATAAAGAAGTGTGAGGTATTCATAGGCATAGAACGTTAATATCCTTCAATATCGCTCCATCATCTGAAACCATCTCCAGTAGTTCACCGAAGAATATTTTGTCGAGAAGAGTGAAAGGAGACATCTTTTATATTTGAGAAGATGAATGTTAATTGCGAAGATTACCTATATTTAATCTAGACGATAGTAAGTTTCTTTCAACTTATTGCATGAATATACTCATATCAGATTATAAAGCTGCTTATGTGATAATCCAGAGGTCATTAGTTTATGAGACATAATAGCTAACCATGAATTTAATCGAGAATATACTAAGAGGCATGCAAAATACTCGCAATCCATAATGATTCAAAATATTTCCTTACCACATAGAATAAGGGGTAGATGCATTGTGTCTTCATTTTGTACGACTGAGAACGCAAACTGCGTAGAATTATTTATTTGTCTTCAAAACAGGTTTCAATGGAAGCGCCTGCGAATGTGTCACAGCTTGTTTTCACGTGCATGGTGTATTTACAATGTATCCTCACTTGTTACTTATTACATTATGAATGTGTACATAGGCACTAATTATTTCTTTTAGTGCAAATATGGTATTATTAGAAATAATCTAATTAAGACAGATTCGTGTACGAGCACTTAATTACTTTGAATGATGCTAAATATTATTAAAATTACCTGAATAAACGATGATTATCTGCGATCCTCACAAAGATTGCGGTGAGTGAATATTTGCTTTTGTTTTACCGACGACTTCTTAAAGATTTCTACATCTCAGAGCTATCGAGACAGCTAGATAAGATACTGCTCAAAAATTCCTTTGGAACTGCAAATGTATCAGCGGGAATAAATGCACTATTTAGCAAAATGTACAGACACTGTATGTTAAGTTCTGAAGATAAGGAAACAACTCAGAGGTAGTTATTGTCTTACATTTACGGAGACAGTATGAGGATACCAGTTTAGTTTACTAGAAATTGAAGTCATTTAACTCTTATTTATTTCCGCGAAAAATGCAAGATTTCAGCTGAATAAACTGCAATAATTGAGATTCGATAAACTGGTCAAAAAAGTCTCTCTAAATTTGGGCTACCGATATCACATGTTGAGAATTCCATACTTGTACCAAAATACTGTGTGACCTCAAGCTATCATAAAATATCAAATAAAATAAGTAGCTCTAACACCTAATTATTGATATTCATGTGACTAGTATAATCCTGTGCTAAGAAGGTGTTAAATATCAGAATGAAAACTCCTTTGAAGTTGTCGCACTTGGTATTCAATAAGTCACGATTTGAATTCAAATAATATAACTTTCTTGATCCCTGTGGATCTACAGAATACGTCCATATTGAATACGAAAGTTATCTGTAACTATGGCCCTTGTAGACGGTGACATCACGGGTTTTCAAGTACTTCGGAAGATTTGAATGAATATTCTTCTAAGATTTAAACCTGTTCAATATTTTAAATAGTGCTTGACTGCCTAAGTGAGTAAAATACTCGATTTTTAATAAGTTACTTGTTAGCGACATTCATTCATTGTGTTCCTTATATTGACGATTCACATATCATTTCTTTCTTATTGCATGATAATCGTTAAATAGTCATAATGAGTACTCAACCTTTTACAGTGACGTGCAACGTCAGCAATTGTTTTAATTGACACATTGAATTCACTAACGACTACTCATGAATCACTTATTCTCTGTTGCTTTAGAGAGAACATTCAATCAACAGTTGTGATGTTTATGTAAAGTGGTTCAGGTTTTGCTGACTGTGGGGAATTCTAGTTGTACATGTCTTCATAACAGGGTCAAACCGGGAAGAACAAGATTTTCAGAACATAAGTCTATATTAGATAATTTGTTTTAATAGTCACACGGTGACGCATTATTAACAACTGGATGACCTTTCGAGCGTAAATCACTGGTCATGACCCTGTCAAATCAGATCTGAACATGATCTGAACAGTCTATCAAAGGAATAATCCCTAATGGATACTACCTCTGAAATGCTATGGAAGCAAATTTAAGTGAACCGATGGAAAGAAGAAATGCATCTTCCATAATGACATCTGTTCGAGAACATGTAAAACAAACAAGAACTATTCACGTAGCCCTATGACAGATTTCAAGACTTTGCTGAGAATATAAACCGATTGAACAGTTCGCTTTTACGCCCTTATGAGGTTGAATTTAGGAAAGGAAAAACAACAAATTACCAGGGAACTAATAATTGCTTCGGTTAGACATTATCATGCTGCTTCAAAATACCATTTATGTTGCCTTATGAATCAACAGTAAGCATGCATTCATCTGAAGCCACCTTAAACAAGAGAAACATGTTAAGTTATATTTTGACCTAAAGTGAAAGCAGGTATTTTGATTTCTCAAGTCTGAGTCATTTACTGATTCTGGTTTGACATATTTCTATAGTATGCATTGCTTCAATGCACAACTGATTTACCAATGGAGGTTGAGTAGACATTGTTTCAGACTCCGCTTTGGTTGTTTTCTTCCAGTTATTTAAACGATTAGTCATTTTTGTGTGCGAGATCGCCTGTGTCTGAGCGCAATCCGACTGTTTTACCCATATGCAGTATAAAAATAGCAGCAGTTGATGCTGACACCACAAATCTTGTAATATAGTTTATACTGATTGCATCATACTAACGACTTTTCATTACGATATTTGAAAGAATCAAGGACAGTGAATGGAGAAAATTATGGGATATTAGCTTTTTCCTGTCACTTCACTTCCAGCTACTTTAGGCTTCAACAACGTCTTCACAATTTAAATTTAGGTTCATAGGGTATTAGAAATGTTCATTGTTTGCTGATGAGTAGAATGTGAAAGTGAGGTGAAAAGATAACAAAGTCATGCTAATGCCACCTTTAGGATAGATCAACTGTTGGTCACCCTAAGGTAGATTAAAACTTCTGCTGAGCTATATTTGTTTTGGTAAAATCATTTTTATAAAGCTGTAATATTTCAGTCTAAAATAAATAATAAGTGTATTTAAATGTTTGTTACTAATTCAAGCAATGGGAAAGTTCAAGTAAATAACGTTTCATTTTTTTATCCTGTGTATATAAGTTACTAATTTACCTTGGCAGAAGTAAGGGACATTTTTACATTCAGGCTTCATGAATAGACGTTTCGATTTCGCCATTTGTAGGACTTTATTTGTGTATGCAAGGCTTTTTGTAGAAAACAATTATAATCAAGTTAATTACTTTGTCGCTAGCTAGAGTGAAATTCAACCAGTTGGCGTTTATTACCAAATTTTCAAGTTACAAAACAGTCATTTCTGAATTCACTGACTCTGCATTCATGCAGACAATTATTATACCATCCTGAAACAAATTACCTATGAAGCATCCCGAAAGAAAACTCACTTGAAATACTCAAAGCTGAGATCTATTCAAAGTTCCATTTTTCTAACTAGTATAGTAAAAAATCAGCAATTCTTGAAGCTTGCTTTCAACGCGTAGACAGCATAGTGTATTCTGTTATATTCAACAGAGATTTAAAAAGCTGTCGTCTTCGAAACGTCACAGTTGCTCTACTAAAATATTGATATTTAAGTATAAAGTTTCTTTTCCCCTGTATAACTCTACATCATTTTGCAATGAAATGAGGTTTCATTCTTGCATTTTTTATATTTGCTTTCAGCAGGAAATCGCTACAACTATGGCCTACAATGGAATTTCAGTTATCAACGAGCGACTCTCATTGCAGTTTGGCTTGAACAACAATGTTCACTTTTAACTACATTCAAATTTATTTATTTTTTTAAAGTTTCCAAATGTACTGTTTGATTTAATTTAAATAAAGTATTTTATTTTAATTCATATCCATGGTCTCCAAGCTTCTTGCTTACATATCGGTAAACACCATCGATTGATCGTTGCAGTCTTAATGCAGTCGTAACACCACACACAATTTCAACAGCTGTGATTAAGACACTGAATGATAATGAATCAAGTAAAAAATAACTATTTGTTTGTATTATGCGCAATCAAACGTAAAAAGAGCTAATCTGTAATATAAATAGAGGGAGCTGCTGGATTCACACGACATGCAAACAGTTGGGTTCATTGTAAATAAATGAATTTTGACATATGTTATGATAGAAGCCTATAGAATGATCAAGCAATACACCCATGTCGATGCATTCATGCTCTGGCATTGATTATTACTCCAATTTGTTTGTAAGAAAATGTTGTTAGATATACTATAGTTCATCAGAGTAGAGAAGACTCATTCTTCCAATGACAAACACTAGAGTGGGTGAATTTATAAAACGTCATTAGTATAAACAGATATAAGGACTACTTTCAATTTCTGGCTTAGAGTTAATGGTTAGTACGAATTTCAGAAAACATCATATTGAGAAATGTACTTCAGAATTTCTCGTCATCCTTTCATGAGACGCGGGAGAGTATCGTTCTTCTGTTTTCCTAATATTGCTTTCCTCAAGTTATTTTCTCCGTATGGGGAATTTCGAAGATGTCAAAAATGGATTAAAGGAAAATTTATATTTCCTTCAATTTGTCATTACTTTATTAAAATTTTATCTGACTGACGTTAAATAAAGGTACTTTTCTCACAAAGAGTCTCTATGAACTTTTACATTATCCCTGATGATATAGCCCACCATATGTATGTCATACCTCTGAGAAACTTCTTCAATAATGAAGTGGGTATACCAGAATATAAGTAACTGAATAGTCATCTGAGGCAAGTCGATGTTCTATCTGACAGAACTTAGTGATATCGCTGTCAATTTTGCATTGCGTTCGAGGCAAATATTAGCGCTCATAAAGAAAAAGGATGTTCACATTTCTTGGAAATTTATTCTGACTTAGTGCTGCGCTAAATAAGAATTTAGCTTCTGTATAACTCACCTCATGTCTTCGTCTTCAGAACCTATTTAAGACTGTACCGATTCGAACCAGTGAACCACCGAAATTGTTTCACACCAAATTGCTTAGTTTCATCTGGAATCACAATTGTTTTATTCCTCTGGTTATATCAAATGAACAATAAATGAACTTGAGCACTGATATAACTTGATTCCAAGTAAACACTAGGCAATCTTTGAACGAAATAAAGATATAATTCAGCTTATTACTTTACATGGAAATCCTGTAAGAAGAAGAAAGTATGTTGGAACTAAATATGCCGAAAATGTTTGTACCATTTGTTCGCAAACTGTCTCAAATAAAGCTTTATTTTTATTGCGACTTCGCTCTGTTTAAAATATCTTCAAAGTGTAATGAAATTGTGGGTACTTTTGATACATCTACACGTAATAATACATGCCTAGAAATTCCTCAGTAAAGGAATGCTACTGTGATTTATTTGTATCAGGCAAAGTTATTTTATTGCGATACTGTCCTCCTCCTGAACATTTGAATCGTATAACAATGCATGTGACAAAACAAATACTAAACAGTCACTATTTCATATTTTGATCAACTTATTTGAAATACTTGAAATAATGAATTTATACAGTTTATACATATGATATGCATCCTAAAGTTTCCCAACCAGTGAATATGGAATTCATGTCTCCAAAGTCAACAAAACTCAAAACAGAAGTTTGAAATTCACTAGTTGTTTAGACAAAAGAGGAACAGCTTCAAAACCACCATGAGAATGCTAGCTCCAGAAACTATACATATATATAACACAATAGATATACATCTACAAAACACGTTCTGAACAACTGGCATCTGCAATTTAAATCTCAGTCAAAATTGATACTTCCCAATGCGATGTTCAAATTTCTATTCAGTGGTTGTGGAACTTCAAAAATATCTAGCTTAAGAAACATAATTGTCAGTAACCTAAAATATATGTGACTGAGAGTGCCTTAGGTGTAACTTACGCTACAAACAAACGATTCATTCATATCAGGGAATAATAAATGAAAAGCTCTGAATCTATCGCAATTTATATGTGAATGATGTTCATAAATGTCAGACGTTTCCAGTAAAATTGAACATGGGAGAAGGACAGCTGAAGGTTTTGATGGAACAAATTTTATTTGTCATCAGCATTTGCAAAATAATCTGACAATGAAGCTCCTTTGGTATATTTTCACACCCTCTTCACACTTGTTAAATTGACACACAAATATCTTTATTCTCACTCAATAGCAATTTTAACCTTTTCAAATTTCTATCTTTGTGCTGCTGAATACCACGTGATTTTCAACTTTTAATTTTCACTTCTAAAGCCACTTCAGATTAATTCTATCAATTATGTTACCTTCTGTTACTCAATAATAGACCACTGTATATTTTTGAAGTATAAATACGACTGTACAGCCTCTGAAGATGATTTCGTCGATAAAGTAAATTTTCTTCGCTGAATCTGTCTTTTATTTTCTTCATAACTCAATGGGTATTTTCGGTGTTTTGAAGCAGAGTAAGAACCTTGTGACAATGATCGAACTTGATAAGTTTTTGAAGTTTCTCTGTCGAACCTGCCATAGTGAATAGAAGAATCAGTTTTCTGAAGAGCTGTATTGATAAGAAAGGATATCCCAAGCACTTCTGGAAATGCCTTCATCGCAATCATATCCAGCCAAAGGTACTGTTTTCGACTACGAATGAGCAAGTCAATGGCCATGTTATCAACTGAGTGAAGAAATTACATTAAACTAATTTCGAATTACATACAGTAGATTAACTACCATTGTATTAACTAGACGAAGTTTTTAAATTGGAAGAAACACTGCATGCAGATTTATCTATTCATTAAAGTGGAGTTACTGGAGATGGTAGACCTCCAACTTCTTCGAATATAAATATAGACATCTGATGGTAACCCATTGGAAAATAAGGAGATTTTTCCGCATATTTTTCATATCTAGGTATTGCCTTATGCTCGGTAAACTGTGGAATGAGGAGAAACATAACAGATAAAAGTGATCAAGGATCAAGCTAAATCGGGAATAAGGAGATGGTGAAATATATATATATATACATTTAATGATAACTTTGACGTCAATATATAAGACTCTTTCACTCAGCTGAATAACTTAGTAGCGAACAGCACATTTGGAACACAGATTAATGGTTAAAATGTTTTCTTTTCCACAATTTTACTTCCATAGGTGTACACTCACATCTTTTTATGAATTATAATGGAAAATAACACACAGTTTTGTTGTGTGTAATTATATTTCACAGAGTGTGGATATGCTGAAGTGTGATAATATAAGTGTAGTTGACTATGAATAATAAACTTATAAGATTTATAAAGGAATCAACAAAGTTAATCACAAAGTCCAAAAGACTCGCGCAAAATTCATGTTGCGAAATTTAAAATTATTCAGTTATTCAATAAACTTTCTCACTGGGAAGTACAGATTATATGATAGAAACGAAGGATAGAATAAGGAACCTAAGAAAGTGTTGCATCTAAGCTTATAATTTTTGGGTGATACGAAACACGAATTCTTTACATTAGGGAAAACGTTTTTGCTGACCACCTATAGATAGCCTACTCTAGCCATCCACATATGCCCCCCACTAGTGAAACAATTGAACCTTTTTTGTTCAGTTCTATGTGTAGTTATGCTTCCACCTACCCTTGTAGAGGTATGTGCATACGAGGATCGTCGAAAAATTTATCCCGCAGCGTTCGAGAATGTCTACTAGTTCGGCTGAGCAAGGGAGAGTTAAGAGCTATCCATCCATCTATATTACAACACTTACCAGATAATGACCAAGTGTCACCTTATAAATCCTTTAAAATAGTCCAAAAAGTCGGACGAGGTTTGGAGAAACGGACACTGTTGTATTTGCTTTCTATATCGGGAACTTTCCCATACAAGTTCGTTGACGATTCAGCCATCTGAACCAGGACCTAATGGTCTGTGATTTCCAAATTTGCATGATTGTGATATAACGCTAGCCGCACTAATGCCCTTGGTTACCATCCGCTCCACGTAGATATATTGGACACTCTTGGCCATGAGTTCTAATATGATGTCAGGACATCTATCCAGCAGCAATGATGAGCTTAAGATGGATATAGAGGTTTTGCAATCTGTGAGGATTTGGATTTATTTAATGTCAGTCGCTAGATTTTACCACCAAACCAACATCAGTTAGGGAGATCATTGTAAACCAGGTATCACTAGGGAGCTGTTTTTACCTAATCAGGACTCTTTGGCAGTACGAACCAGCGACCCTGCAGCAGACTTCACTTGAGATATTCAGTTTGTGAAACCCAACAGCTGCTTGACACAGCCTATTTTTCACGCTGTAGTTCTGTTGATCTACGAATGTGAGAAGAAAATAGACAACAAAGGCAAATCAAATTATATAGAAAAGTAAATTCTTTTCCAAGTAAAACATGGGATAACAGTCTGTTCGTTTCGATTCTAATTGAAATGGATTTCATATGTACGGCCATTAATAACGTATGTATAATTGGAATCAATATCCTTATACTTTCAAGATTTAGTTTGTGAGGATTAGATTTGTTTTTACGAGTTTGACGACGGATTGATATCATTTAGAGAACCATTGGAAACTAGGGAGTACAAGACGGCTGTTTCATCCTTAATGAACAACTCTTTGAAATTAATCTGATGCTCGGTAGTTACATGCTACAGGATGGAGTTTCCCGGGGTTCCAGTGCGAGGTCATGACCAGTGTCGTCAATTCAGTCAAGTGTGATGATGGAGTTTACACCAAAGACATTGGTTGATATTCACGCTATATCACGAATCAGTAGAAGTTAGAAATCATGGGCTGGCCAATGAATCGGTTCTCAGTGTCTGAGCGGCACATCAGCCTGCCTTGTGACCGGAAAGTCATAGGTTCGAGCGCTGGAAGTGGGTGCGTACTGCCGATGATTCACAAACTAGGATGAAACAGCTGACTATTCAGTACTCCCTGGTTTTCACAGGTTCTCTAACTGACATCGAGCTGTGGACAAACTCGTAAAATTATCTTTACAACCCACTTAATTATTTATAATCTACCAAAATATACTTTTTAGGAGGTATTTTATATTCAGTTGTGTCGGAGGTTTTTTTATTCCTTCACGTTCCCAGTGGAACATAGGGCTTCAAGCTAGAGTATTGAAGTGCTTATTTTTACAGGATGAAGTTGCTAGACTCATACCCAACCTTTCGTTTCCACCAGCTTTGTTTCTGGCTTAGTGAGGCAAAAGAGTGCGGCGGCCGGTGATCCAACCCCGGTCCATGTTCCTTGCCGGTGAGCTTAGTAACCGCCATGCCACCGACGCATGCCGGAGTAAATGTGGATACTTCAAAACAAGAGGCAGGAAACAATTAGGATTAATAAAACAATTATTCACTTTGAAAAATTTGAAAAAGGCTTTTTGAATACAAATTTATCGAGATGAAATCATTTCTAGTTTCTCTACAATTGCTTTACAACTGGCATCTTCCACAATAATAAAGTAAAGTTCGTGACAATAACTCAGTTATATAAAACCAAAGTAAATACTTGTGACCAGCTGTACTTAAATAACTCAAGCAGTTCAAGCAAGGCGAATGTTGAAGTCTATTGTTTTTCGTACACATAGTTTAGGATGTACGTGATTAGTGCAAAGTGCTTCCGTCACCTTCAATATACTTGAATTATAGTTGTATTAAACAGTCATTAATATTGATATTGTGACCTGACATAATTAAGTGCTTTGCAACTGATGAAGATGGATTTCCCTTCAGGCCAATTGTATTGGGATTTTCTATATGTTCCTTTCGACGACATTGGAACATTCTCATGGTTCTACTTATATAGGTGTCACCGTATCTGCAGTTATGAACTTGTAGGCACAGACTGAAGTGGAATCCATAGAATTTCGTTCTTTAATCGTAGGTACAGGGATCGAAAATATTCTAGATGTGACGAGAAGAGACGCAGCGTAGAATGTGCGTTTGATGACTGGCCGAAGTCTTTGAGCTGTCCTCTGAATTATATGATCACACTTGAACAGTGGGTTAATTAAAGTAGCCTTTTTTGGTACAGAAGCTGTATTTACAAGATGTAGTCTATCTTCACCGTGACACTTGATACAGTTTTCTGGATAACCAATAGTTAATAAAACTGAGTTTATGTGTCGAAACTCATCCATCAATGATTCGCCGGTGCATATTTTGCGAGCCCTGGAAAACAAGGATTTCATTAGGTAAAATTTATACTGGATGGGTCACAAAATCAATGTAAATAACTGCTTCATAATTATTTCACATAAATCTAATTCAAGGTTATTAGAGGTTGTTGAAGCATTAGTGTCAGTAAGAGGTTCGAGTATTGTAGAGTAGATCAAATAAATAATAATTATGTTCCAGTAGTTTACACACAATGATAAGCTTTTTGTTTTTAGCTAATATTTCAAGCGAAATTGCTGCCCGTGGTCACGTCAGCTGCTGGAATAATTTTGTCACCAAAATAGAAAATCTTATCACTGTGTGTGAACTGATGAAAAAAAAGCATAATTTATTTGTTATGGTAGCACTTTGGATTAATCACATACATCCTTAACTATGTGTACAGAAAACAATAAACGTCAACTTTCGCCCACTTCGAACTACTTGACCTATTTAAATATGATCGGCCATTAGTATGTACTTTTGTCTATTATACAATTTAGTAGTTGTCATGGCTTTATTTTATTATTGCTTACTATTTTAGTTATAAAGCGGTTTTAAAGAAACTACGAAATGACGATGTTATCTCGTGAAATTTGTCTTCTAAATGCTTCATTCAAATTGGGTGATAACGAGCAGTAATTTAAGCCGACCTCTCAGATATATGTGTAACTACATCAACAAATATCAAAAGCCTCATCTAAAATTAACATATCACTTAGGCAAACGCTCAATATGAATGCCTATATATATATATTTATATATAGATGCATTGATAAAATTATATTTGTAAAATCTCAGCGAAGTTGAAATGATTAATTCCAACGTTTCGTTCGGCAATCTGGTCCGAACTTCTTCAGGGAAATTAATCGAATTAACATAACAGAGGTTTATATATAAAAGGAACAACTCATGTTTTTAAATTTTGTCCAATAATGAGTCATGCAACAGTCATCAACATGTATAATAAATAAATAAATAAAATAGTATGTTTATATATAAAAGTAATTCTCTTGTTTTAAATTTTTTGTCCTGTCATGTGCATCAAGCAACAGCTAACAATGGGTATAATAAAGAAAACAAAACAAAATTTTTTATATGAACTGTGATCAAAATTTGACCTCAGACTTTCAAAATTAGTCTACTTTTCATTATAAATTATTTAAATTAATCCCAGCGAGTTAAGAAAATCAAAACAAGATTTTTCTGAACGTTTCGCTGTGTAAGCCACAGCTTCTTCAGCAGATTTATTCGGATTTTTATTAATCATCAAAATATATAGTCAAAAATTTTTACATATATTAAAGTCAGTTTATCTGAAGGTCATTTGTCTATGGACATATTTACCAATAGAAAATATGTGTGCAGTCATCACATATATTTGTAATGACTAATGTCAAGTTGTAGTTGTGTTCATTCTTGTATAAATCACGAAAAATACCCATTTATTCATAAGTAAAAACACAGTTTTTGTTCAGCGAAGAAATTTCTTTTCAACGACTTCATTTTCAAGCTGTACAGTCGTATTTATATTACAGAAAAGGTCATTAAGTGGCACTAAATAATTGCTCAGTCAATATACATATATGTGATAAGAATAACGATTATTAAAATGTTATAAGGGGTAGAGTTGAAGTGGATAAATTACAAAATTATTAAAGATTGTTTTATAAGTGAATTGAAATCAAAAATGTTTTTAAAAATGTCAAGTGTTGTCTGAAAATTTTAAAAAATTAGGAGTACGATTACGATAAGAATGAAGATGTGAAGTGAAGTGGAAAGAATTCAAGTGGTAAAATAAAATAAAGTAAAAACTAGAAAGAACATTACTATGACCAAGGTAAAGAAAGGGGTTTGACAAAACGTTTTTGAACACATAATTTAGGTTTCTGTTCATGTATAGCTAAAGCTTCGGCTATGCATAAGTGAAGAAAACGTAAACTTTTGGATCGATTCGGTTTTGCCATGTAGATAACTTTGAAAGAAGAATCACGTGGGGCTAAATGACCTGACTCTAACAGGTGATCACGGATAGACGACTTCGAAGTTCTACGTTCGCCTTTCATTAACCAGACTGGATAGTGTTCAGCTACACGTTTTCGGAGATTACGCTTACAACGTCCAATATAAACCGCTCCACAAGAGCAGGTAAAAGAGTAAATACACATGGATGTGGACAAAAGCGGTAATCTATCCTTGACGCATTGTCTAATCATATTTCGGCTGGTAAAAACAAGTTGTAAATCAGCTGCAGGAAAAGTACGTTTAATACATTTAGATAAACGATTTTTAATCAATTCCGAAGTGGTGTCACCTTTGAATGCCAGACTCATAAACAGTTTTTTCTTCGGCACTGTAATTTGTCTGGGGGCGTGTTCTTTCTTGATGTTACGTTCGATAAACCTTGTAGGATAACCATTATTAAGGAGATTTGATCGAAGCTTATCTAATTCACTATCGATTGTCTCTGCAGAGCAGATTTTACGAATTCTAGAGCATAAGGAATGAATAAGATTTCTCTTCCTCCCTAACGGTACCCAACTGTTGAAGTTAGTGTACTGCCCAGTGAATGTTGGCTTTCGGTAAATCGACCTTAGCAACGTGCCATTCTCTCTTCTATCTAGCTTTACATCAAGGAAGTGAAATGAGGAATTCGACTCTTCTTCGACCGTGAAAAGCAAAGATGGGTGAGAACCATTAAATATTCCAAGAAGTTCAGCAGTTGAAGAGTTTTCCTCGCATACAATGAAAGTGTCGTCTATATATCTTTTATACATAGACAAACTACCGATGGTTTCCTTTAGTGGGCCATTCTCTAAGCTAGCCATGAAGACGTCCGCTAAGAGCGGTCCTAAAGGAGAACCCATTGCGACTCCATCCCTTTGATTATAGATGACATCATTAAATCTAAATTGCACATTCAGTGTGCATCTCAGTAATAATTGTTTAAGATCTTCAGTTGGTAACCCAATGTTCATGCTATTTGAATCAATATACTCACATAGATAGCAGATAGTGTCTACTAGTGGTACATTTGTGAACAAAGAACAAACATCTAACGAAATCATATGCTTACCAGACACATTAATTTCATCAACACAACTGACAAAGTCAAAAGTATCCGAAAGACTATGTTTACATAGATTTAATCTCACTGGTTCCAGAATTTCCGCAAGCCATTTAGCGGTAGGGTGATACGGTGAATTCAGCATATCCAATACAGGTCGCAGAGGGACATCATCTTTGTGCACCTTTGGAAGACCATATAAACGGGGGATAGTTGAACCAGAAGGTTTAAGCTGACCTTTTTAAAACATTTTTCAATTCACTTATAAAACAATCTTTAATAATTTTGTAATTTATCCACTTCAACTCTACCCCTTATAACATTTTAATAATCGTCATTCTTGTATAGTTAATATGTATAGATTAGTTTTGTATGAGTGTGTGTGTATGTATGTTATTTGTCATATGGAAAATACGTGAATTCATATATGATAAACATGTTTTAAAAGGTCATGGAGGCTCATAGAGTGCTGGTTGATTTTTTTCATTTGTCTTGCTTCATAAGAGTTTGCCATATAGGTGATAAGTCTATCCCATCCTTCCTATTCACTGCATTCGATGTGGTTAAGATGTGCAAGGCTTCAGAAGTCAATCTTTCTTTATGTGAATGAAATCCTCTTCCAAGAATTTCGACATTGTCGAAATCAATTTTATGTCCGCTTTCTATAGCATGCATTGCTATAGCCGATCTTTTTTCTAGACTTTTTAGTTCTACTTCATTTCTAGGTGGACGTTTCGTGCGTAGTCTATGTTCATTCACTCTGACCTTCATCTGCCTACTGCTCTCCCCTATATAGCATGCATCACATTCGGAACATTTTATCTTGTAGACACAAATCTTGTTTTGATTTTCTTAATTCGCTGGGATTAATTTAAATAATTTATAATGAATCAATCTGACTCGGCGCTCAAATTATTTCAGGAAGTTCGTAACATCTACGGCCTGGAAACATATAATCTTATTAAAAATCGGATTAAATCAAAATTTCATTCAAACTGGTATAAACACCGTATATTCAATTTACGATGTTTAAAAAACGATATCATTCCGAAATCCCTTAGGATAAGAGTTCCGGAAAAATCTCAGCGATCTATGAAAGCATCTATTGTAGCATCTCGCGTGTTCCTTCGAGAAAGGATACATAAATGTACATTAGTAATGCAACATTATCAATATCGAATTAATAATATTGATGATTGTCTGAATATTCTTATATCCAAAGATCTTCTAACTACAATTACACAATTATTCGAAGATAGAAAGTCTGCTCATTTCAATGCCATGAAACAAAGACAAATTCGAAAGTTTGAAAAACTTATAAATCCGAAAGCAGCATACGCCGGGGCAAATAAATCAAATGTACAGACAAACACAAGAACAGTATGCAACTTATCAGATAGAGAACTCAATGTACATGAAACAGCTCTACTTGAAAAAGGTCTAAACTTCAACATAACTCGAAAACCACTGACAGCGATAGAATTAGCTCCCATCATGGAACCTACATTAAATCTTTTAACTGATGATGAAGCTAATGAATTACGTCAGAAGGTTGGATGTATCCTGTCGAACCAAAAGCAGGGCATTTCAAATTTGTCGAAGGCCGAACGTAATGCATTAAAAACATTTAGATCAGATAAATCTATTGTTATAACTAAAGCTGACAAAGGCAATATCACTGTAATTCTTAATACAGAAGACTATGACAAAAAAGCCATGGAGCATATCGAAGCAGGGCCTTACACATTAGTACCAGCAAACAAAATGTCTAGTACAATGAACAAAGTAAAAGCCCAAGTATGCAATATACTTAGAGAATTGAAACCAAAACTAGGGAACTCAGTTTGGTTTTCAATAGCTCCCAAGACAAACACGGTCGCTAGATTTTATGGAAGGCCGAAAATACATAAAGTAGATGTTCCTTTAAGACCAATAATTGATTTTACCAATTGAGTAACATATACTTTATCAAAATACAGATCAAGAATACTGAAACCACTTCTATGCAATATTCCTTCGAACATCAAAAATATTGAGGAATTTAAAAGGAAGGTAATGGACATAATTATTGAAGAAGACGAAATTATGGCAAGTTTTGATGTGGTTTCTTTATTTACTAGTATTCCTATTTCTGATTGACTTGATATTATGAAATATGAACTTGAAAACAATCAAGAAGTATTAAGTAAATCTTTATTATCAATAGATGAAGTTATAAAATGTTTAAAACTTTGTTTGGAATCTACATATTTTACCTTTAAAGGTAAACTATACTGTCAAACAAATGGAGTTGCAATGGGCTCACCAGCATCTCCAATTGTAGCTAACCTTTATATGAAAGCTCTAGAAAAGAAAGCACTGACAAGTTTTAGTTGTCATCCTAGAATATGGTACAGATATGTAGACGACACTTTTATCATCATAAAGAAAGCTGAAAAAGAAAACTTTCTAACAGAAATCAACTTAATCTCAGAATATATTGAATTTACTAATGAAATAGAATCGGCTGAAGGAACTATAAACTTTCTGGATTGTCTTGTAAAAAGAAAAACTGACGAGAAGCTAAGGTTTACCATATACAGAAAGCCGACACATTCCAACAAGTATTTGAATTTTCAATCAGATCATCCAATAGGAATGAAAGTTTCAGTAGCTTTAAATCTCGTTAACAGAGCTAGAAACATTATAACACATAAGGACGACATGGAGAACGAGATTTCCAACGTAAAACAGGTTTTGATTGGAAATGGTTATCCTGAAAAGCTACTTGATAATATTATCAATAGAAATGAGCATAAGGGAAAACCAAAAATTGAAAAATCCTGGCTATCCACGATAGCCATCCCATACCGAAAGGACACAGCTGAACAACTTCAAAGATTATTTGCTTCATATAATATTAAAGTCTATGTCAAACCTTCTAATTCTCTAGAGAAGGCGTTAGTACATGTCAAGGATATAGTTCCCAGAATGTCACAAAGTAATTGTGTCTACAAGATAAAATGTTCCGAATGTGATGCATGCTATATAGGGGAGAGCAGTAGGCAGATGAAGGTCAGAGTGAATGAACATAGACTATGCACGAAACGTCCACCTAGAAATGAAGTAGAACTAAAAAGTCTAGAAAAAAGATCGGCTATAGCAATGCATCATTATAGCCACGCCCTCGGTGTGTGTGTGGTTGTCTTCTGGGTGACCGGAGTAAATCACTGACTCACCTGTTGACAATTTGGTGAGTCCGTTTCCGTTCCATCTGCTTTCGCAGATCCCCAATACTTGTAGTCCGTATCTCCTCATTTCGCTTGCGATCTGGGCAGCTTTGCTAGTCTCGTACATGGTGCGGACATTCCATGTCCCCACACAGACTTTTTCTTTTGACGCAAGGAGATTGTTCACGCTGAAGTTTCTGTAGCAGGTTTGTTTACAGGGTGGGGTTGCTGGCCTCACGCCTGAGGTTAGTCTTTGGGTACCTGAAATAGAAGAAAGGTTAGTGTTGCGTGACCGCAGAGCCCAGGGGACATCTGCTTGAGGCCGGTCACACACGGCCTGGTGTGTCTCAGTAGTGTAGATGGATGGATTGGCCACACTCTGAGGAAACCAGCAAGTGACATCACTAGACAAGCCCTCGAGTGGAATCCGAAAGGGAAGCGACGAGTTGGTCGTCCAAGGGTGACCTGGAGGAGACCATGTGAAGAGGAGATGAAAGCATGTGGGCAGACCTGGAGCCAGGTGAAAACTCTAGCAGAGAACCGAACGCAATGGAGACGCATGGCTGAAGCCTTATGTTCCTCTAGGAACTAAAGGAAATAATAATAGCAATGCATGCTACAGAAAGCGGACATAAAATTGATTTCGACAATGTCGAAATTCTTGGAAGAGGATTTCATTCACATAAAGAAAGATTGACTTCTGAAGCCTTGCACATCTTAACCACATCGAATGCAGTGAATAGGAAGGATGGGATAGACTTATCACCTATATGGCAAACTCTTATGAAGCAAGACAAATGAAAAAAATCAACCAGCACTCTATGAGCCTCCATGACCTTTTAAAACATGTTTATCATATATGAATTCACGTATTTTCCATATGACAAATAACATACATACACACACACTCATACAAAACTAATCTATACATATTAACTATACAAGAATGAACACAACTACAACTTGACATTAGTCATTACAAATATATGTGATGACTGCACACATATTTTCTATTGGTAAAAATGTCCATAGACAAATGACCTTCAGATAAACTGACTTTAATATATGTAAAAATTTTTGACTATATATTTTGATGATTAATAAAAATCCGAATAAATCTGCTGAAGAAGCTGTGGCTTACACAGCGAAACGTTCAGAAAAATCTTGTTTTGATTTTCTTAACTCGCTGGGATTAATTTAAATAATTTATAATGAATCAATCTGACTCGGTGCTCAAATTATTTCCGGAAGTTCGTAACATCTACGGCCTGGAAACATATAATCTTGGTCTAGTTTGGTAAAATATATGTGTATATGCAGTATCAATGGTGTGTGTGTATGTGTGTGGGTGAACAGTCATAAAACATTTGTTATTCTCTTTGGAGCTGTGATCAAGATTTGACCGGATAGTTACAAAATAATTGAGATGTGTTTTACAAATATAATATATTTTATAAATTTGTTATTCTCTCCATAAGAATGTCTCCATAAATGTCTACTTCTCACTCAGCGCTCAATTATTTTGCAACTATCCGGTTGAATCCTGATCACAGTTCATACGAAATATATATGCATATATGTATAATTCTTTTCAATAATTTGTCTTCGGGTTCTAACAATTATAATATACAAGTATTCGTGTGGTAGGGATTTTGTTTAATAGTATGGAGGATTTCATCATGAGCTGACATCAGTTAGAGAACCACTGGAAAACCTGGGAGTACTGGACAGCTGTTTCGTCCTAGTTTGGGACTCTTCAGCAGTACGCGCCCACCGGGATTCGAATATTTGTTGCTGTCACGATAATGGCCAGTTATGTGGACAAGATTAAAAAACTTGAACGCAACTGGCAAATACACGGCATCGCTTCGTGTTTTATCTCTATTCACTAATGTGCCTCTAGTGGAAACCATCGATTATATCTGCGTACAGATTACAGAAAGGAAATTGTGCACTGATATTCCTATTAGTAATCTGAAATAACTACTTGTGAAATGTACAACGAATGTTCAGTTCTTGTTTAATAATGAAATGTACAGACAGGTTATTGGAGTAGCCATTGGATGTACACTGGGGACTATTTTCGTGAATATATTTCTAGCAAAACTGGAAAATAGTCCGTTGGAGGATGAAATAGCAAAAATGAAAATGTATTGTCGTTACATGGATGACACATTTTAAATGTACGATGAAGATTTAAGTAGTGATTTGATTCTGAGCAACTTCAATAATGCTGACCCAGTGGTTCATTTCACCTACGGAGGAGAATACAACGACTCTCTCTGCTCCTCTTCGACGTCCTGCTAATGGGAAGACAGGGAGCTTCCGTCAAAAGAATCATTTTAGAAAGGTAGAAACTGAAGTTCAGTATATGCACTTGCCTAGCTTCGTACTGATGAAATACAAACGTAATCTGATTAGGTGCTTAGCATTCCGAGCGAAGTCCATTCATTCTAAAGATTGTGTAGAGAAAGAACTCCAGATCATCAGAGACATCCTAAGCGAGAACGAATATCTAGAGAAGTTCATTAAAGCCAGCATATGTAGCAATATTCGTAAACATGAACTGCGAACGGTGTAGAGAAAAGCCGATATTTTTACGTCTACAATACAAGGGTGATACTCCTGCGGAGATTCTATAGCACCTCTTCGGCAGGGTGCTGAATTAAACCTTCTTTCCTGCACGTCTTTTCCAATCCTTCAGAAGCCGTCCAATGTTCACCCAGCAACTCAAAGTTGTTTTACCTTACCTCAGCTCCTCTTCATGCATATACCATTTCAACTGTTCCTCTGGTTGAGGTTATGTAGGGCTCATGATTAGGCAAGTCGTTTTACGGGTTCGAGAACATTTTCCATCTTGATTCAGCAGGAAGGAAATTAAGTGCATAAAAAGGTCGATCCTCTCACACTTGGTTGATACCGAACATCGCATCAATGTCAAAACAGCTTCTAGGGTTACATACCGAATTCCGTAGTCGTTATCACTTACAGTTCGCTTACGTCTACTACACATGGCTGAAGCTGCTGCAATAAGTTCGACTAAACCCGAACGTTTTACCTAGAAAGGAAACGTCCAGACGCTGTTCCGACCATAGCCAAATTTGGATTGATGACTCTTCTCACCAAGACAGCCTCTTACTCTTAACCCTCTTAGTTTCTTCTCTCTGCTTATTATTAGGATTAATGTTATCATTCTCTATAATTTATACCCTTCATCCAAGCATTCTCTCAATACTATCGAATTTTCCATTTATACTTGTTGCTGCTGAATTTTGATTAAACTGGCATACACCTACATCTTAGTACTTCCTCGCGTTTATGATTGTGCCCTAATGTTGCGATTACTCGACATCCACAACGTAATTCAAAAGGCACTTGCGAAGGAATACGATAGTGTATTGTTGCAGAAATCAACAATTCAAAAATCGAGCGAGTGCAAAAGTATCAATTGTTAACATGCAAGATTTAGAGTAATAAACAAATCAAAGTACAATTACATAGTGAAAGTATACTGCGATGATGAGTAATAAAACGGGTCACTACAATAGCCCCTCCGTAGAATGCAGGTAAATGAAGTTTACCTGTATTCGGAATGATATTGTAAATTACAATTACAGAAAAAATATATACGAGTTTCTGGTATGAAAACCGAATTGAGGATTTTAAGTTTTTGAGGTTCGATAATATAACTGTATATATGCAAAAATGTTAACAACTTCGAAACGAACCAAAATGTTTAGAAAGTTGTGCAAAATGTAACAATAAAAGCAGAAAAATTATTATTAGAATAATAATGAGGTTGTAGTTGTAAAGAGTTACAGAATAGATTTATATCTTAACATACGGTTAATAGTATAGTAATAAGGTAGTATGGAAATGAATTGGGTAAACATTCAGTTACCTCTATTTCCATGAAAGCTGGTTGTACAAGTGGAATTGTACAAGAAGAGATGGCTGTGCCAGAGAAGAGTGCAGCAGTAGCTGCTGCTGATACGGTTGAAAGTGAACGTCCATCAGCATGTTGTTGTTGTTGCTGGGGTGTTGTTACTCGACGTTGAGGAGTAACTTGAATTGATGTTCGCTGAGGTTGGAGAGTAGAAGTTGGTTGATTGATAGCCATTCCAACAGAAGCAGTTGGCATAAACTGTGGTAAACCAGTGGTTTGAATCAATTGACCATTAGGACCAACAGTCATGACTTTTAATGGAGCTCCTGGTGCCAGAATGATAAACTGGGGAGTAGCATAGGAGCGTGCAGCTACAGTACAAGGTTGACCACTGACAGGGACGTCAGTTGCCATTATTGTTGCTTGTTGCTGATGTTGTTAGATATAAGCTTGCTGTTGAGCTGGTTGTAACTGATGAGCTTGTGCTTGAATCTGTTGTTGAGGTGATTTGGTAAACTGTTGTAATTGAACAGTTGTAGGACCGGCTTGAGTAAATGGAGTTGCAGACCATTGTAAGAGTGTTTGCACACCTGTAGACAATGCTGAAGCTTGAGGACAGAGAACTGGAATTGAGGTGTTGCATAACAGCCAGCTGCTACAGTTGCTTGAGTATCAGGGTGAACTGGGATAGCAGTCGCTGTTCCGCCAGGTCCGGAGGTACTTTTAGCAGAAACATCAGTAATTATACATCCAAATGTTATGAAGTTATAAAAGCTAATGCGATGGCGAAGATGATTTATTCCACTGTGTATACTTCGAAATGATGTAGTCCATCAATCAGCTATGTCGGGCTCGCCAATTTGTTGCTGCTATATTTTGACTGAACTAGAGTACACGTATCTTCTAGTATTTCTTCGCGTTTAATATTGTGTCCTAGTGTTGCGATTACTCGACATCCACAACGTAATTCAAAAGGCATTTGCGAAGGAATACGATAGTGTATTGTTGCAGCAATCAACAATTCAAAAATCGAGCGAGTGCAAAAGTATCAATTGTTAACATGCAAGATTTAGAGTAATAAACAAATCAAAGTACAATTACATAGTGAAAGTATACTGCGATGATGAGTAATAAAACGGGTCAGTACATACTCTCCGAACTTAATATTAGTGATATTATCTCTTTTGTCAATATATGCTGCTACCTGTTGCATTTCGCACATTCGTTATTTCATTATGAACTTCTCATTGCAGTCTTACTATCTCCTTTTTAATACATACTAATTTGTACCAGCCACTCACTTGACACCTTTAACAACCCCACACTCTACAAATCTGTTATGACTAATCACCACCACTGTCTCCCATTTTACAATATTTCGTAATCGATTTCAAGCTAGCACGTTTGTCACACAAATACGACTACTTATTTTGACACTCCATAACTAATCTGTTATTCTACGTAAAAAATGTATCTGCCACATAACTGGCCACTATTTTAACGGCAACAAATATTATATTTTATAATTGTAAGAACCTGAAGAGAAATTATTGAAAAGAATATTTTTCGTTCAGATTGACTTTTAATTCATGATATGTAAATATTTCACACTATTAAGTCTTATACATGATTCGCTTAAATTAAAATGAGGAGTTTGTCGAGTATCCTGAATTATTGTTTGATTTGCTAAACACGTAACTGAGTCTATCAATAAACTAAAAGTCTTTACTCTGCCTTTCAAATTTGGATTAATTTAGACCCATAAACACCAGAATTGCTGGAGGTACCACGTTTTCTCCTATTTGTCGGAGGTTGAGAATCCAGAATAGGTGGACTTAATAGGGTTTGGGAGGAATCCTTAACAGAGTCTGTGGATCAATAATTCACACTTTTCATAAACTGAGATTTAATTATCTCAACAAACTATTGTGCAATGTTTAAACTTGATGAAAGTGACACCATCGATTTGCTTTTTGGTGGAATGCGCTCAACCACATAAAATAAAAGTAAAAAAATATATAAGAATCGACTAAGAGTCGGAGTGAGTATAAACTTTTGTTTTTCGGTAAAAACTCAGGTGATTGCTAGAAAGTTGTTGCAAAAATACGTGGCTTTCCAGATGATGCCTGTACAAGTTTCAATAGGTTGGAAGCAGCAGTCAACAAATTTGTCCTAATTAGAAAAAAGTAGTAATTTCTCTTTTTATGTGGTACTTTCATCAAACAGGCCTACAAGAAGTATTCTTTTGCTGTTACGTATACACGTCATCTCTAAATAAATCGCTGATTAATTTCAATACATTCATTGTGTAAGTGTCAATATTTATAGTGCACCGTAAAGTGGTCACCATATTTTCTGCATGCTGATCAGGCTAACCACAGACTGATATGATGAGGAACTAATTGAAAAGTAATGCACGGTTCTTTAACAAGTGTGCTGTGTTTCATTCATCTATAGTTCTCTCCATATCATAATTATCCTAATCCCACTGTCATTTAAGTTTGTAAGAATTAGTAGTTTTAGGTATGCGGAATTAATTGTAATCAAAACAAATAACTAATAGACGTTAGCAACAAGCTCTCTCAGTTTTGAGAGAGAGGTAAACATGAATACAGGATTCAAGGTCAGTTAATTCGTACGGGTTAGCAATATGTGATTACGTAACCAATACATTTGTGAAATAATCCTGACTTCAATGAACAGAATGGCTAATTAGAACTGTGTAGGAATAGCAAGGTACATCCAAGTTAATTCAATTGAATAGGATTGCAATCACAATATATTAATGAAGTCAAAAAAGTTGTAAGGGGAGGTAATAATCGTTTGTAAAACTTAATGCAATTTAAGTGGTGGGACAAGGGGAAGAAAGGAGGTGCAAGATTCGTTTTTAAAAATGCAGGATTGTTTTGTTCAGATACATTCTGATAGCCTCTGTTGTAAGCTGATATAAGCTTCCGATGCAATCGTCTACTGATCGTTCCGTCTGCTAGTTTAGTGATAAGGGTATGCAAGCACGAGAAAGAATCATTTTTCTTCTTCTTGGGTGAAAAGTGGCCGGGTGCAATTTATTGAATTCCTCCAGTATATCCTTTGATACACTCTCTTTCCTCAAAACTACAAATGTATCATCAACATATTGGCAGTGGAAATAAAGATTATGTATTGCATCTATATGAGTGCTATTCTCTAGCGTTGCAAGAAATATTTCTCTAGAATTGCACCTATTGATGGTCCCATGGCAACACCACTAATTAATTTATTTATTTGATTCGAAAGGAATTTCTTGTTCACCTGTACGAAAATTCGCAACAATACAGGCTCCCTGTTCATTTTATTTAACACTGTCTTACAAAAGGTGGTTTAAATGGGTTCACATAGAAAACTGTGGAGCTGTTTTCTGATTCAGCAAACACATTGACAAGATGAAATCAACCTCATTGATATACTTGAAGTTAGAATCCATAACTGTCAACAGGTTGTATGTAGTTGATGAGATGCCGACCAAATAAAGGGTACCTTCATTTAATCGCTGCTCCATGCATATATATTCCTTTATTCACACATACTGAATTAACAGAGAGAATAATGGAAATAGTGTGAAATTCACTTACTTAGATTGGACTTCTTATAGACCTGGTAGTAGTGTTTACAAATTCATACATGATTTGGTGCTTGTCAGAAATCAATTTGAATTATATCTTTGTTTATGAAACCATTGGAAACTTTATTTTGTTATCGGAAGTCTCAAACAAAATGTATTTGAAAGCCGACGGTAAATATAATGAATTCTCTGAAAGCAGAGCTGACATTTAATTACAGATTATTATTATTATTATTACAGGCGGAAAAGCTTGTGACTTGAAAACATATCCTTCAAGTTTGCAGATAATGTTGTAAACAATAATGTGTTTCTGTATATGAATACGCCTAAGTTTTGTTATTACTTTAGTCACAATGAGTTTCTTGAATGCAGTACTACTACTTCTCTGCATTTCGTGCGTCACTCATGGAGGTGATTTTTGTAGGTTGGCAGGTCGGAAGTCAATTTTTCTATTGATGTGTAATAAGGCTTACCAATGAATTTTATACTAACAATAATCTACAATAATGTACATTAAAATCTATAAATATGTGTTGATTTTCTTTAATAAACGATCTGTTACCTGGCCCTTGTCTTCTGTTGTTACACTTTTATTTCACTAGAGCTTAGTTCCTTTGATGAGAGGTAGATCACCCTTTTTGTTCTGTCAACAGAGGATGAATCGCTGACGTCAATTTATTTATTGTGTTCTTTTCTTCCATTAGTTTGTTGAATTTTTTGATTTGTGTGGATTTTGATTTTCTTAATGCTGATTCTCTAACTTTTCTGGATGATTCAACAACAATTACATAATCTTTGTCATTGACCATATATTTGAGTTTGTGTTTGAGTTTTTCGATTTCATTTCGTATATTATTCAGTTTCACAGTATTTCGATGTAGTTCTTCTCTTAGACATAACCTACTGACATGCTCAGCTGCTGATGGTATTTTTTTCGAAATAATTGGAGTATGTATGCGTAGGTATTTTGGAATTATTTGATTTTTTTAGACACTGACTGTTGAAAATCCGATGGTTTGTGAATCTTGCTTCTGTTTGAGAAAGTCGTGTGAGTTTATTGATAAGCAGCCTAGTAGGAAGACCATATGAATTATTAATATGAGTATAAAACTTGGACACTGTGGTAGAGCATAACTCCATTATGGATAAGATTTTATTTTGATAAATCACACAGTGTTGTACATTAATATTAACTGATAACGTTTCGAGCAATATCTATTGATCATAACCATGTCAATTTGACATCATTTTGATAATTGATCGAAGTTCAAATAAATTTGACACTATTATATTGCATTGCTGTCAAGAAATAGTTTTCACAAACATTTATCTGAAATGGTCATCACATTATTATTATAATGCAATATACATCGGACAAACATCCCGAGAAATCGAAATCGGAAAAACGAATACTGTAGAGCATCTGTTCAACCACCCAACGAGAAATCCAGTTGAACTAGAAAACCTTCAACAATCATCACACATAGGTCTACACGCTATAGAATCAGGCCACAAAATCGATTTTGACACATTTGAAATGAGAAAGTCTAATATCATGAGAAGCACTTCATATCATCAAATGGAAATCAAATTGCCTGAATAGTAATGATGGACTAAAACAGAATATGACTTGGTTACACATCCCCTTCCCCCATGAAGTGAAAAAATCAACCCGAATGTGATAAGGAAGTTCACTATGTAAACACACACTGCTTTTATAATTTTACACACTGATCAAATCCAACAATCGACACCTGGGTTTCTCATTTTTACCAAGTGACCGACTTTGCAACGAAAAGTTACCTCATACTGAGGAATAATGATAAAGTTGTTATATATAAGCTGAGATTTTGTAAATTCCCGTTTAATATTACTTTAATAAAGCTATTAGCATTAAATAGCGAAACGTCAGTGAAAAACTACAATATCGTTTTTCATTCATTGGGATATATGAAAAAACCTTTATTCTAGTGATTATTCATTTAGTGTTTAAGAGAATATAAGAAAGCAAACAGTGTTCTCCTCGAAAAAACCCAGAGATAAAATTGCAGCATATTATGCCTGTGCCATCCCTTTTTGTCGTTAAATGGTTATTTCCATCCGTGTTTATCGCAGAAAACATCAACTGTGGGTAATATCAGACATATTTGGTGAAACGAGGAACAAGTTGTAAAAGTCTTTTGACAGCTGAAGCAACTACCTGTCGTCAGGAATTTGAGAAGCAGTTTAACTGGTAAACGGTCATGCTGAAATTTCCAAGCATCTTGCACCTACCTAAATAAAAAAAGTTAACCGAAATGCGATTTGATTTTTCTCATACAATTAAACTTCCGCTGTATACAAACTGATTTACTAAGTATAATAAATAATTCAAATTCATTGGTAAGCCTTATTACACATCAATAGAAAAATTGACTTCCGACCTGCCAACCTACAAAAATCACCTCCATGAGTGACGCACGAAATGCAGAGAAGTAGTAGTACTGCATTCAAGAAACTCATTGTGACTAAAGTAATAACAAAACTTAGGCGTATTCATATACAGAAACACATTATTGTTTACAACATTATCTGCAAACTTGAAGGATATGTTTTCAAGTCACAAGCTTTTCCGCCTGTAATAATAATAATAATAATCTGTAATTAAATGTCAGCTCTGCTTTCAGAGAATTCATTATATTTACCGTCGGCTTTCAAATACATTTTGTTTGAGACTTCCGATAACAAAATAAAGTTTCCAATGGTTTCATAAACAAAGATATACTTCAAATTGATTTCTGACAAGCACCAAATCATGTATGAATTTGTAAACACTACTACCAGGTCTATAAGAAGTCCAATCTAAGTAAGTGAATTTCACACTATTTCCATTATTCTCTCTGTTAATTCAGTATGTGTGAATAAAGGAATATATATGCATGGAGCAGCGATTAAATGAAGGTACCCTTTATTTGGTCGGCATCTCATCAACTACATACAACCTGTTGACAGTTATGGATTCTAACTTCAAGAATATCAATGAGGTTGATTTCATCTTGTCAATGTGTTTGCTGAATCAGAAAACAGCTCCACAGTTTTCTATATGAACCCATTTAAACCACCTTTTGTAAGACAGATGACTGTCGATGTCGCTCATAAACCAACAAAGCCACTACACTCAGTTCTATGTAAACCAAAGGACTCTACGGCAAAAGAAGACAAAACTAACATCATCTACAAGATAAGTTGCAACGACTGCGACAAACATTACATTGGTCAAAGTGGACGCCCTCTTCGTCTTCGCATTCACGAACACAAACTAGCTGTCAAAAGACACGACATACACTCCCTCATATCACTACATGCAGGCAACCACGGGCACCAATTCGACTGGGACAATGTTCAAATCTTAGACACAGGGAACTGCAAAAATGCCAGAGAATTCCTAGAGGCCTGGTATTCAAATGAATCAGCAATCAATAGACACATAGAGTTTGACAAAATATACCAATCCATGCGAAGAAATTCACACAAAAACAAAGTCAAACTTCAGGTCAAGGAAACAGTCAACACCAAAACAACTGAACTAGAAAGTGAGAAGTCACACAAAAACAATCAATCACGTTCAAGGTTAGCAGGAGGATTGACTAACGACATTCAGACCAAAGAAGCAGCCAACACCGAGACAAGCAAACTAGGGGATTAAATGTCACACTAAAACAACCAATCACGTTCAGGGTTACTAGAAGAGATGACTAATAAACTCATAGAGAATTCTAAAAGCTCACTTCACATCGAAGTATGCGCTGAAGATGTTGCTCAGTAGAGCAATGAAAGCTTCGCAACCAAACCATCCAGCTCAGAGAACACAACCACACCAAAATCATCCACCTGAGCTACAAATCTTCTCTATTATATCTATATGGTCAGTCAATATCTCATTGAGAGATTGTGATCAGGGATTGAATATTCCGCGTAAGCTTACTCTGAGAATTTGTTTGTGGCATTCAAAGACGACTTCCAGAATAAAGTTTATTTATTTTTACAATACATGATGAAGGACATAGAAGACCTGGATTTCGTGGAAGATTTATGTTTGGTGTCACGCAAAATCAAAGACTTACAAGCGAAAACCGACAAACTGGTTGAAGAAGCAGCAAAGACAGGACTACAGGTGAACATAGACAGAACAGAGGTTATGAAAACAACCAACCGACAACAACAACAACATCCACCGCCAATCACCATCAACGGGAGGGATTTGAAAGAGGTTACTTCTTTCACTTATCTAGGGAGCATTGTCTCAACTACAGGAGGAACGGACGAGGATGTCAAATCGAGAATCGGAAAGGCGAGAAACACATTCATCAACCTGAAACCAATCTGGAAATCTTCGTCACTCAGCATCAACAACAAAATGAGGATTTCCAGTACAAACATCAAGTCACTTCTTCTTTGCGGATCTGAAACTTGGCGGGTTACAAAGAATATTTCCAACAGGTTGCAGACCTTTATCAACAGCTGTCTGCGTTATAAACTGAAGATCAGATGGCCGGAAAGAACAAGAAGCAACAAGAAACTATGGCAACAAACAAAACAAGAACCAATCGCCTAACAAATATGCAGGAGAAAGTGGAGATGGATTGGACACTCGCTAAAGAGGCCGCTGGGTGACATTGCGCGTCAGGCCCTCGAGTGGAACCTGAAAGGGAAGCGGCGAGTGGGACGTCCAAGGGTGACATGGGGGAGATCGTGTGAAGAAGAGTTGAAACAATATGGAATAACATGGATGCAAGTGAAAAGTACAGCAGGAGAGAGAATCATGTAAAGACGTGCAGTTGAATCCCTATATTACACTAAAAACCCAAGGGCACAATAATAATACTTGATTTATAACGCTCTACCCCTTTGCAGTCTATGCGTATGACAACTTTATGTTAATGATGATAACTCATTTCAGCTGTTATCCACAAAAATGTTAACCTTTGTAAAAACTCTCACACCTTTATCCCTTATCTCTCTGTCAATGTATATATATAACACTTTAAGTGAAGTATTCAGCTGAGAAGATCCGCGAATTAAATGAATTCAACAAATTCTGTTGTAATAAGGTTTGAGTAAAGCCTCATGAAGACAAAGTTTGCGATATGATATCATTTGATAATTTTTTCACGATTTCTGTCCAAATACAGCATCGTTCACAATAGTAAAAGAAAATATCTGACAATTTCTCAGTCGTTTAGAATCAAAATGCACATTAATAATAGTTTGTGTTTTAGTAGGCTGACTACACAACGGTAGTTTGAAGGATGACGTCAATTGTCTTTTTTGTGCACACATACAGTTAGCAATTCATGCAATTGATCTCTAAAGTTCTTGCATCATCTTCAAGAACATGAAAACAATCGTTTACGTAATAGCTGATGTTTTGACAAGACATTGATGAATACTTTGCATTAGTGATGACGTAATTTTAATCGAAATAACTTCAATCAGACTTACAGTGTGAATGAATAACCACTTAGAAGTATATACTCTTTGACGACATCTGACCTTCTGTTGTTTCTGCATTATTGCAAGTGGGCATTTGCTATGGTGTGAATCAGAATCCGTATAAAATTTTGGCCTTTGTTTTTAGGTACATGAAATGAAAATGTTTTTGGGGGAGGGAGGAATAGAGAGGCAGAGTAGAATAACTTCGATTTAGGTTTGTTAAAGGCAACAGAAGAACTCAGGATTATTCTCACGCTTCATAATTCAAAAGTGAAAAACAGAAATCAGTGTACTTCAACCAATGCGCACCATGGTTCACTTGATCTATCAAAAATTATGACTAGTTCTTTATTGACAACTTTATTTATGATACAACTGAATCATTGTCAAACAACTGATTTCACTACTGTGAGTTATGCAAGTTGTGAAAAGATCGTAAGGAAAATACGAAATGATATTTTCTTCTGAACGCCTAAATTAAGCCTATAATAAGGGTTAACCATTTCATTCACTTATCAACTGTTATTCTGATTGGAATATTCATACAGGCTCAAAAAGCAATCATTATATTGGTGTTGGAGTATTTCTGACTCACTCAAACAAAATTGCAGTAGTAAAACAACACATTTTCAATGTATCACACATTCATAATGACAAATAATGTGGATCAAGTCAACATATTTTATGAAATTGAAAGCGCAGTTGTATACAGGTTAGGAGAAAAACGGATAGGATCAGAAAGTTAGTTGAAACATTCGAAAAGTACAACCATTGTGTTTACGTCGGAGATAAGGGACTTTACAATCAATTCTTCAGTTAAAATATTACGTCGCCTCTGCATGAAGCCTGTTCTGTTGTAATAGCCGGTGTGTTATTCATCTGTCTTTGTTCATGCCTGGCACTAATCTCTACTTTTGTGTTCACTGCTTTGTAAATTGAACAAAACGTTTCCATCGTTATTAACCGTACCCTTAACTCTTCTACTATTTCACCATCACGCTAAACCCTAATGTCCTCTTTGCACAGTGGACCGTTGTTCTGCTTTTCCTATCTTCTTAATATGGTTCTACAAGTTTGCTCTAATATCGCTTCTAGAAACTTCTAAATCCTGGTGGCCTAATAAGCACTTTGAAAATAATAGTTTACTGCCATGGCACATGCATTTCTGCACAATTATAATTTTCTTTTTCTCTCTCATGTGATAGATCATTTTTGTTTGTGTAAAGGTTCGAAGATGGTTGATGTGGTGGTTTGTACCTTAATCCACAGAATTTATTCTAGCCTTCATGATTCGGTTTTCAATGTTATGCTTCTTCACGGAAACATGTACGGGTTGTCATCATGCTTACCTGGATCTGAAAAGAATTTTACACAAAAAACCTTCATGTTTGCAAATTATTGTCAGCTTATCAACTCACCTATTAGTTAAACGTAAGACAGTTTGCTCAATACACATCACTGGGTGATTGTTCAAGATATCTATGATAACAGGAAAACAATGTATTCTTTCCATTCGGTGAAGTGTGTCGCTGGGTCTACTTCAATTAACAAATTTTATTTTTTTGTAAAACGAAAGTTTTCAATACACAGAGAGAACACAATGCTTTCTCATTTATATTTTTAAATGATTTCATGCTAAATAATATGTGCGCTTGACTGTTTTCCGGAAAAATATATCAAAATCTTGAAAATAGTGTAATTAAATGTGAATACGCAGAATACCTTATCGATGTTTCCAGACTTCCTATTCGAGAATGTTCTCCTGTCTCACTTTCTCAGTTTTTAGTTTACCATATAACAATGATGATTTGTAAACTTAATAAATGCACGCAACCATGCTAAACACACGCGTGAAAATGGAGAATCTTACGGTCAAGGTTGTGGATAAAGTTCTGAGGAATCAGTTCATAATGAGTTAGTACGCTCTAGTCTGGCACTCTTCAGTTGTATGAATTGGAACTTCTATCAACTCTTCAAAGAATGTCTTGACTACTGACCAGTGCTGTTGGTGAGTATCTATTCGTGGACGCTGCTAATCATGACTTTTCTTTACAACATCATCCACCATCATCCTACAATCCATCACTAGTAAGCATATAAGTAGAATTTAGAACTGATGGGTTATCGGATTTTGACTTATTGGCTGAATAGCATACAAGCTTGCCTTGTAATCGAAGGACCCAAAACAACGATGATTCAGCTATCCAGCAGTTCTTGATTTGCAAAGGTTATCCGGTTTAGATCAGTTAGCGTCTGAAACTGAAGTCAATCAGATATCTGCAAATAGGAATTTGAATGTCGTACGAACAAATTAACAGTCCTAATTCCTACTCATTTAAGATCACCAAAGCGAATGAAATACAATACTGAATATTTTTCTATTTATGAAAGCGATTTCAAATACTGGAAAAGAAGTAGAGTGTGCCAAGCTAAAACCATTATCATACGCATTCTGTTTGAATGGTATTATATCCTTACATTTAAATCGGATGTAGGATATCTATCTTTTAACCATACACAAATGGGCGCCCTCAGTAGATAAATGAAAGTCCTTCTGAAATTTTTCCTGTTATCTCAGTGTTATCATATGAAAATCCATTCACATGACAAATCTTCGACAAACCTTTTCAAAGGCAGACAGAGGACATATTTAGCAAGTAATACAAATATTATTACTCAAAAACTCAATAATTAATTCATATCACATAAGTACAATCAAAGAACGCAACAAATAGAGCAGAATGACGCAGGCTCATTGTGAATTCTTTTCAACTGCTCACAACTTAGAAAATACAAAAGCTTTCGATCTGACGGAGAAAAATTTCTTAGAACTACAAGCGACATCAGTATAGAATGATATATTTTGTCAAATTATTAGGAATTAAATGAAATGCGGTTTGAAACGATAAGTGCATTCTTCAAGCCTAAGCAAACCACTAGAATCATTCAGTGAAAATACAGACGTGCGTAGCTGATGAGTCAAATAAGACGGCGATGAAGTCTTGGATTTCCCTATTAGTCACCATCAATGAAATTTGCATTCAGGCTACTTCTTAACCATTATCGTTGCATCAATAGTAGTAGCCGAAATGTCAACGGAGACCTTGAATTTCTGTTAGATATAATTGTGTTTATTTTATTTTAAAATTAAGATACAGAGGAGGTCAGGCAGATTTGCACATGGCATATTATTTATTTAACTGAGTAATATCTGAAAGCTCATTGACAATATTTAGCTTCTTGTCAGCTGTTTCTAATGTTTCATTACTCGAAATACTATGGAACAAATTTCTCTCTGCCAAGTTGACATAAAAATGAGCATCACTTAAAATAGCTTAAAAATAATCTTACGATAAATAGCTTGATTTACCAATTTTTCAAGATTAACCTGTGTAAAACCAGTCGAATAGCAATGGTAAAAACGTAGAGTGACGCATAAAGCTCAATGGCCTTTATTCAGTTTTATCGAGAAATCTAAACAGTCAATTCTTGCTTTGATTTCTTAAACAGATTGAATCAGTGACCTTCGATTTCAAGACTTCAAAGCCTCAGTATAATTATCCGTCTGGAAGCACTTATGTATGAACACTGAACTCACAATCATACCTCGTTGAGTACACATTTATACATATAATTTAATGTGAGTCTATGTGTGAAGAAAATATAACCACCTTGTATAGATCGGTAATTGTGACAAAGCTTGTTTCGTTTGAAATGTATTAAACTCAGAAACTAAATGGACTATGACCATTTAGTATCAAAGATAGTGCCGATAAATTTGATGAATTAAATGATGTATATATATAAATATGAGAAATTAAGTGAATTTTTCCTAACTTAATTTTGGACTGAGAAGGATTCTTCGTGCAAGTCAGTTACTCCTGTTACCATTTCGTTACTTTCTGATTGTTTGTTTTTTTGTTCAATTGACTTTTATGCTTTTTATCTCATGTCGATCTTAGTATTGTTCTGAGACCAAAATTGTAGCGACCAAAAGCCTCCATGTTTTGATCTGAATTCTAGGGACCAGTCTTTCCATTGTATTGAAAAGCTAATCAAAACTTCCCTGAGTAAATCATAGTCAAATTGTCCTGACACTGTTTAAAAGACAGCCATGTGCAATAAAATCACAGGTACTATTTGACATGAATTAGCATATCAGAAACACAAAATAAGCACAGCATCCCTATTAGGCAGCTTTGCAGACTGAAGAATATTTCAGTTGAACTCCAGTACTGTAGAGAGAAATTAGTTATCCATTACTCAACCGTTAGATTAACATGATAATCAAGTAGAGTATTCCTAAGAAGGCGACATCAAAACTGTCAGCAGGAATCATGCACCAAACAATTTTCAAAGACAGTCAAAGGTTGCAATGATGTTGAGTAAGTCGAACAAAGTTTCCATCATAAAATTACACTACAATTTCATCTTACAACCACGTAGAGAAGCAATACAATTGAAGATTCAACAGGAAGCTAGACACGTAGTGACCATAAATCCAACGAATGACATGCAAACATCAGAAAAATCATGCACTGTCTAGGAGAAAAAAGAATAATAATTATAAATTTAGTTTTACAATTTAGTTCGGAAGGAAAATACGAATTTGAAAAGAGTATCAACAATGAGAGGAATGACATCATTTAATAACAACGTGCATTTTGATTCCACTACTAAGTTACGTTAAATCAACGAAACCCGAGCTCAGATTTAAGATGTTGAATCCCTTAGGAATTCATAAACTCCTAACCTTTTGCTTACTGAAACTGGGTGTTCCTATGGATACCACTAAATCTGTTCTTGTGGAAAACGAATCAAGTTATACGAATTTCTCAGAATTACTTTCATCTAACAGAAAACTGAATTGTTTTTTGAGTGCTTTACTTACATGTGTATATCATCCTGTCAAAAGCAACCAATATGTTTAAAGCAATCAGTTGCATTTATGAACTTCTAACAACAATGAGAAGACGTAGGTTGTATCAACAATGTAATGTTTTCGGATATAATGATGATACACCTTCCTTTCTTATACATTTATATTAAAGATTTCAGAATTTGAAGTGCGAAACTCATCGAATACATGTGAAACATTTGATGACAGATAAAATGTAGGAAATACGAGGGGTTTAAAATATCACTGGGTAAACATGTGTGGGATTTTCAAATCAGATTCAAAGTGATAACAAGTAATAATTGAACACATAAAACTAGTTTAAAGATATGATAAAAACCTGTTGTACTATTGGGTCTAGGTCAATATTGGAATCATAGTTTGGTAGCTGACTAGACTGTTGAAGACATCTTTCTGACAAATATATTATGCTGAGTTCGTTGTAGAGAAAATCTATTATCTGATAATATTTTGGTGTGGCTTCGAGTTTTTATTCAGTGGTATCGTCTGATTATATACACACATTGACTCGCACCTTTTCAAATTGTCAAAACTTTCAATCAAACATTATTATCTTGAACACTTTCTCGCGACAGAAACCGTGTCGACAGTTACCGTGAGAATCCCGCGATTATAATTTTATTTCAATCTTGTTGTTTACATCGTTTTTCCTTTGAAATTTCAGCACATCACAGGATGATCCTTTTCAGGGCATCTTCTACACATACAGTTCATAAACGTCAGACAGAACAAAGAGGTTCCACCAGCTTTTTTGTTTGGGTAGGTAGATGATTATTTTTGTCATTAAATTTGCGTATTTGTAGTTCATCGTAGATTTGATTATCATGATACTCATGACAGTAGGTGCTGTCGTCTTGACTAATAGAGTGTAAGATTGTATTATTAGATTAAATGATATTATCTTTTGTAGACCTAAAATAACCGAATTCCTCAGAGAACGTAACTACATGATATATATTCTTTTGTAAGTTATACACTCAGTAATGCATTGTCATGATTACTTTTGTTGTAACTTTGGTTTCTAAGTGCAATGTAATACCTCCAATCCACCTTTTATCTCTGCAGTCCTTTCTCACAGACTCCACGAATTTTCTATACAATTTCATTGCCTGCTCACACAATGTCATCCATCTGAGGAACAAAACCAACTAGTTTTGGTCAGAAAGCAGGAAATGGATCATGTCGTCCTTCTGCATAACTGATACTAATTCCTTGAGACATGTACAATCACAGAACGCCTCAAATTAAGCTAAACTGTGGTTATTCGTTGATTGATATGTGTGAACCTATTCAACAATACTGACATCAGAAACTCAAAATTACTTCAACAGTGCCTATTGGCAGACAGATAGGCTAGATGGGTTTCTAGTACAAAACCAAGTACTGTAGAACAAAATTAGTTGACCGAAACTAAACTGCAAGAAGTATCTGAGAATTAAGCACAATGTTCCCAACAAAGTGGGATCGAAAACCTTGTCCACACAACAACCAATTCTCGCAGACAGTTCTCTGTTAGATTCTCCTTGACCCACCCAAACAGGATAGCAGTAGTAAAACAATACATTTCTAATGAATTATTACACAGCCGCAATGAAAAATAATGAGGAACAAGTCAACAAATAATATGAAATCGCTTGAACAGTTGTATACGGTCCAGTAGAAAAACGGATAGCGATTACAAAGTTAGTTGAAACAGACAGATTATTATAAATATTGCGATTATATCTTTCATGATGGTTTCCCAAACAATAATTTATTTACAATATTAAGTCTTTTCTGCATGCAGCGTATTCTGTTTCGAATGCTAGTGTTTTTGATCTGTTTTCTGTCATTCCTTACAATCACGTCTACCAATGTGTTTATTGTGCTTTAAACTGGTCAAAGCTGTTCCGTCGTTAATAATCGTTTCTTCAACTATTTTCCTGTTTCATCATCCCGTTTTAGGCTAAGACGTCCATGCACAATCCCTGGTTGTATTGCTTCTTCTATCTTCCCGAAATAATGCGAAATGTTCTGCTTTACTCTTGTGCCTGAAGTAAATGTGACCTGTTTAATTCTGCGTTTCTGAGGGTTGAACTTTAGTTGCTGTTCATTTCGGTCTTCTTCAAGATTATTCAACCTGACCTTAACAGTTTGAGTCAGGAACTGCTACCCCTGCGAGTTTTGAATCCAGGGAGTTGCAATGACACTTTCTTGAGATCGAGATCAGGTCTATCCAATTTTCAGTTTGTCCACTCAGAATGTTTTCAGTGACACACACACACAAGTCGCTGGAGAGGTAGTTGTTCTTTCTTATCTCCAAGACCCTTTTAAACCATGATGAGTCTTCACTGTGTATTCACTGCTCGTAATTTTACATTCATCTCATTCATATCAGGCATTTGATTGATGATGTGACGATTTGGAACGATCGTCCGCTATTGTTCGCAGTTTTCCGTAGAATTAATCTTCATTGTCCTGCTCTCCTTTGTGTTTAGGCGCATAGTTTTGGATGATTTAAACATTGTTCACTTTCAAATTGTATCTTGCTGACACTATCTCGGACGACATTGTTTCTCAATACACAAGAATCTTGAGTGTTACAAGTGACATCATGATAACTACTCCATCTTTATGCTCGTTGTTGTCATCTGTGTTACTGAAGCAGATTTAGACCTTACAGTTTTCGACTTGAAGAATGCCCTTCCGATCTATTCCCTCACACGGATATCTTGCAATTCTATGCAACATGCTGTAAGCTCTTTGACAATCTGGGAAAGCATGACAGCCCAAATTAACTGAGAACATTGTGCAAACATTTCATGTGACTATTTTTTTGTATTAATTGAAATAAGATGCAGGTGGTGAACAACTTCCCGAAAGCCACAAACACCACCGCGTGCCATTTTACTTGTCAGCAACAAATGAGTTTTTTTCTTTTTTTTATTTAAATTAACAATAAATATGTGGGGATTCAAACACTTATAACATAATGAGCAATATTGAATACTTGTGTACAGATTAAGATGAATTATTGATATTTGCGAATTCATTTTAGATCACTCAGTGGCCTTCTACTAATCCTATTTATATTCGTGAGAAAAATTCAGTTGCACTATCTTGCTACCCGTACAGTGCTTGGAAGTGTGGTAAGTAACAATCTGACTTAATCCTGCATGGCAACCGCGTGATGTGCATGCATTTTCCATAAAAAACAGTCATCTGTGATATTTTACAAATGCCGGTTATCCCAGTAATGCATTTTTATATAGACCTAATCATTTTCTAAACAGATATATTTATGTCAGCAGAACAGTTTTGTTTGTATCTCCCACAAATTATGGCCTTGAGACCCAATTGTTTGTTATCTGTTTCAACCAATCACCAATATCAGTGTTTCTCAAGGCCATTTAGGGCATAAGCAAATATGCAGTTGCTGTGAAATCTTTTCTGCTGTTCATTCGAGTCAGTGAAAGCTCTCCACGTCAACGCTGCTTCTTCTTGTATTCTTGCATCGCTGGATAGGAGGTATCGTATCGTGTAGTTGTTGTCGGCAGTAAGGATTAGAATAGCAGGCTTGCAAATCTACTAGGTAGGAAGTTCTTAGACGTAAACTAAATACCCTATTATTTGTCATACCACATATATTCACAGCCTTTCTCGATTTGTTTAGAAAATCCCTATTCCATAACACACCATTATGAAGACATGATGAAATAATATCAAACCAAGGAATAAACTCACAGACACTTACTGAAAGCCTGCAGTGTCTCCACTATTTTACATGTAGTTTGCTTAAACACCAGCTTCTGTATATTCAGCCTGTAATTATATTTCCTGGATATGGACTACATGTGAACTCATCGCGATTGACTAAGGTAAAAAGATTTAGCTTGTTACATGCTAGGTCATTCCAAACTCAGTTGTTTTTGGCGTGCCAGTGCAAAAATCGACCGTCAATCTTTTAATTTACCTCTTTGATATGTCTGAACCATTCTAGGGCTAACTGAATTTTGTCACCTTGGAAGTAAATTGAGTACGTCTGTGAACAGATAAGCCTACCTTCACCTTAATAAGAATGTTTATGCACCATAAAAGAATGATCGCATTGATTATAAGTGACTCGAGTTGACCTTCAAAGTTTCTGGCAGTCGAGGATATTATCGGTCATGCATCCTCAATCTACTAGGAAGTTATCACTTTGCTGACAATATCCAGTTGATTTTTTTCAATTTGAAAGTCATTCCTTATTTAACTACTAATTATTTGATCACAGTTGCAGCAAATTAAATTTTCTTTTCGACGAAGTCATCAACCAGGCTGTACATTCGTGTATTTATAATAAATGGGTGGGAAAGTTCCAGAATAATTTCGATTCAAAGGTCAAACTGATAAAATTGTAATTAGCAACTAAGATACCATAACAGACGAGGTGGGCGGATAAAACTCAAACAAAGTAGCGTCATAATTACTGAGATCATTTACATATTGTGCAATTAGGTTTCAGAAATATAAAAATAGCACAAAAGACATGATGTCTAAATAAAAATCTAGTGGGATCATAACTAATGTGACGATTAATTGCTTTATCTCTGATTGCATTAACAATTATTCGTTTTATTCGTTCCCCTGTTTATTATGGCAATTAAGTTCTTAATAGTAATTTTATTAGTTTGACCCCTGACAGGAAATTATTCTGAAACTTTCCACTCATGTATTATAAATGCACGAATGTACAGCTTATTTGATGTCTTCGTCGAGAATAAAATTTTATTCGCTGTTTTTTTTATTATTACGAATGATATACTGACGTTATTTTCACTGTGATAGGTTTTACTGTGGTCCGTGAGCTTTGCTATCGTTTTCGAATCAAATCAATGGTTATGTGAATTGATATCACTGGGTATTACGATTGCGATAACAATTTTGGTGGTCATTCTGGGTTGGAAACTGTCACCGTTGAATGTCAAGGGGTTTATTGTTTTCATTTCAATATCAATCGGCATTGCCATTTCGGCCATCGTTGCGGTGATTTCCTATTACATTCTTGGCAATGGAGAAGATTTAAAGGAAAAGGTAAATTCATATAGTTAGAACATGAAACATTTTTCACAGATTACTCAAAAGTAGAATATATAAATGTCTACGATTTCTTTGATTATGTGACGAAATATTTCTCTAAATTGAGTGTGAATTTGTGAGCCATTAATAAACATACTCAATTTATCACTCATGTGGTTTATGCAGTATGAAAAATGTATATCAGTTTATTTCGTAACAATTTGTACAACCAAGGATGACACTCAAATGATATCGTAACAACAACCAAAGATATGACTGTAATGTGAACAACTTGCCAAAATAGTCAGAATTCATTTCAGAATGAGTTTTGAAATGACCAGCTAGTAGTTGTTCGAGTATATGACTTACCTACATGTAACTCAGTGTGTATCAATAATGGCTGCGATTCGAGATTTCAGTTTCAGTGAGATGATGAATATTTATTACTGTAGGAACACTGTTAATTGCCTTGGAAGCTACAGCAATTATTTTAGTCAAATAGCAGCAAACTTGAGTGCATTCAATTGTGAGTAACCCAATTCTCTGTACTTTCTTTCAATTTAGATAAGCTGCATTGCAATGGTTGCTTTAATCGGGCTATGTATAATCATTGTAAGTTTGCGATTTTGTAAGTAAATTGATGACGATCGAATTTTGAGATAAATAATACGTTGGACAAAAGGTGTTTGGTAATCACTTAAGTCTTCTAATTAGTCAGATAATAATTCGTTACACTGAAGATACTGGGAAACATATTTACAGCTTACATGATACAGAAAGTGAACTCAAAACAATATTGAACAAAATAGAACATTGGAAATCCATAGTTGTAAGGACAGTTGACCAAAAACAATATGTGAATTATTATCAATGTAAATATCAGCTGTAACTGAGTTTTATGCATGCAATTGTGTTGTAGGTGTAAGGAACATTCACTGTAATTTCAGTCTGTGCAGGATTTTCTATACTCTCACTGTTTACTCCGTCTGCACTATACAGCTTGACAAATATGCACACAAATGTACCCTAACCCAGACAATTAATCCAGTCTGTATAGCAAGCTCAAAGCACGAATAGAAATGAACAATAACTTGGAGATTAAATTATGTAGAATATAGAAAACACTCGAGAAGCCAGTCAAGACATGCGTCTCAATCGATGACAGCAAAGGTAATCGTTGAGACACGAAATTTACATTCAATTTTCAAAACTGGCTGGTGAGAGTTTGAGAATTGTTTGAGAAAAGGGGACATTATGACATATAAGGGCTTGCAGTATGCGAGATTAGATGGTTTCAAAGCAAACTCTACGCATTTTCAACTTGGAATTCAATAATACACTCTTGTCATCCAGATGATAACTACAAATGTCCGAAGAAAGTGAATTTCATTGTGTCACTAATAGCGTCAAAAAGTTTTGACTGGACACTAGTAACTAGTGTGATGTGTCTAGTCCTTAATTCGGCGTGAACTGAATTCTATCAGTCAGGTTTGTAATGAGGCCACCATCCTAGGTAGCTCGCCATCACGGTGCACATTGATTCGATGATATTAGATGGTTGAAGGCAATCGGCAGGAAGCTTTGGATCTAGGTTTCGTGCTAGTTGGCACTCGTCAGCAAAGCTTATCTGCAACCTTGAAGGAACTCATGTCCCTTTTGAGATTCGAACCCGCGTCCACACCAAAGAAAGTACTAGACATATCCCACTAGTTACTAGTGTCCAGTCAAAATATCCGCTGCAGTCATACAGGAGGTCATTCGCGAGCCCGAATAGCTCAGTGGCAACTTCTCTGAATGCAGCACTGGGTGATGCGTGTTCGAATCTCAGAAGGAACAACTGGACGTTGTGAGCGTAATCTCTGAAATCGTGTAGCCGAACACTATCCAGTCTGGTTAATGAAAGGCGAATGTAGAACTTCGAAGTCGTCTTTGTGTGGTCACCTGTTAGAGTCAGGTCATTTAGCCCCACGTGATTCATCTTCCAAAGTTATCTACTTGTCAAAATCGAATCGATCCAAAAGTTTACGTTTTCTTCACTTATGCATAGCAGAAGCTTTAGCTATACATGAACAGAAACCTAAATTATGTGTTCAAAAACGTTTCGTCAAACCCTTTTCTTTACCTTGGTCATAGTAATGTTCTTTCTAGTTTTTACTTTATTTCATTTTGCCACTTGAATTCTTTCCACTTCACTTCACATCTTCATTCTTATCGTAATCGTACTCCTAATTTTTTAAAATTTTCAGACAACACTTGACATTTTTAAAAACATTTTTGATTTCAATTCACTTATAAAACAATCTTTATTAATTTTGTAATTTATCCACTTCAACTCTACCCCTTATAACATTTTAATAATCGTTATTCTTATCACATATATATGTATACTGACTGAGCAATTATTTAGTGCCACTTAATGACCTTTTCTGTAATATAAATACGACTGTACAGCTTGAAAATGAAGTCGTTGAAAAGAAATTTCTTTGTTGACCAAAAACTGTGCTTCTACTTATGAATAAATGAGTATTTTTCGTGATATAATGATATTGAATTGATAATTCTAGTCACTACAGGAATAAATGTTAAAATGTTAGAATACAGAAGATCATTTGATATTTCAATTCACTTACGTTACTCATATCGAAATAAAACAAAACTGTTCCAGTTATCAGAAAAGCCATCGATATAAATATCAGAACTACCATCACCGCTAGTTTGAATCTTTTGACAAAGATGCAGAGGATAATTATTAACAAGTCTTCAACACAAATGAAGCCCAACAAAAAGTAGCATTGAAGATCAGGCTTTTTGCAACACATGAAACAGATAGCTGCAGAGCATAATGCGATCTGTTGGCAACATGAATTAGACATTTTCATCACATGAGTAAGAATGTTTTGATATTTATTCACAAAATTAAAGCCTGCATCAAATTTAGTGTAAAGTAACAGCAAAGTTCATTTAAAATGTCCTTACAGTGTTATATATGGTAATGTGAAAAATCCACTTGGAAATTTAAATGTGGGTTGCGCGTTTTTTGACTGTGGTTGAAATTGTTGGACTGCAACTCCCTAAGGAATAATGAATCCTCACAGTCTCGCATGAACCTGTAAGACAGATGCACAATGTATCAGTTTCTGGTCACACTTTGCGCTGTTGTGCTGTATATCCTCATAGTGTCGAATCTATGATGATGAATTCTGCTAGGTTTATCAGTTACCATCCACGCGTACCCAGGAAGGACCCATCGATCTGTGCTAGTAAGTGTTACGGAACGGATTTATTATTAATTTGTTCTAACAGTACAGTAGGATATAAAATAAATAGTCTGTGTAATATTTTATCCTAGAGATGATATCGTGAGTGCTTCATCAATAAGTATTCTGAAGAAATATGCCTCAGTAAAATCGTCCAAATGGTTTCGAAGAAAGCCGTAAATATCAGTCTTCCATTTGAAGGGAATGGCCTACAAAATCAAGTGGAACAAAGACTTAATAAATCTACAAGTAAAATTAATTGTGCTGCAAAACTCGTGTTCTTCGACTGCACCAAGTGACTGCTACAACGATCTGAGAAAGAGCTGTCACCAATTATCTGAATCCATTATGTCAATTTACCTTACTTAGCAAGTTATGTTATAACTGTTCATACTTTATTATACCTCTTATTATTATTGGTTCATATGAAATCATCCTTTGTCTGTAGCAGTACCTGAGATCGTTTTAACACTCATATGATTGCAGGAATATTATTATCAATATAATTGAGTTTTCGGTGCCACCAAAATTTGATGAATTCATTAAATTCTGTTATATTATCGTTTGTTGATTGCTTTAATTAAATCCAGTTTCGAGTGAATATCAACAAAAGACACAAAGTTATCCTGAGGAAACGAAGCTCATTAATAAATTTGAATGTCAGAGGAACTTACTGTGATTCCTACCAGGAACAGGGCAATCTTCAAATTTCTTCTGAATTCAAAGAATAGCAATAAACTCGGCAGCACAGTCAATACTCTAAAATACAAATAGAAAATATCTGTAATAAATTCCAGAAGATGGAGAGAGTTTATTTTTGTGAAAACATTGAATAGCCTTAAATCCATCATTCTGTAATATTTCCTATTCTTACTCATCAACCTAATTTGCTATTAAGAGAAGGAGAAGTTTCCACACATTTGGAAAGTCTGAGGAATGATTCCTAGTATGTATTCACTCATGAGATTTCAAAAGTAACGCACTGGTTATACGTTTATTGGTCCGATACGTTATTTAAGATCAGATGAATTCAGTTAAGATCTACTGTTCGAAATTTCCAAGAACGTCATCTTTGTTACGTGTCGTTAGTTATCAGTTACTCAAGAGTCCAATCATTCCTTTCCAATCCAACTAATTCACTGCTTGCCTGCTAATAGCAATTAAGAAACAAAAGCCTAATATTTGTCTTGAGGAAAACAACTTTCTGTAGTATCTGTACTCTTTCCCTTTGTGTTCTTTTTAGTAACAATATTATAAAGTATCTTTGCACAGAAGAACGGCAGTCAGAATGGTCTTCACTTAAATGACATCTCAACGCATACACAATTGATCAATAACTCAAGAATAATTCACATGGAGTTAAATTCAAATGCATAACTTCAATCAAACCACCATTGACAACAAACAGACGCGCATAATGCTGTATCATCACCGGTTAACCTGGACAACGCCACTCATTCGACTAAGACAGTGACTACATCAGCAAGAAAATACTTCACATCTGTCGAATTCATTAGTTAGTTTGATTCCTTGCTCTTCTGTTCCACCATTTCAAGATTTTAATTTTGAGGTTATAATCACGAGTTGATTTGAAGGTAATTCAAGTCATATACTGCTAATAGTGTAAACCTCAACTATAACAGAAAAGCAGACTTACAGACAAGCGATCGCTGCAAAATCCTTCCATTCAGTAATAATAATTGCATATGCCTGAAGAAGAAATATTTAACACATGTTAGTAAAATTTCTGATATCGTTCACATGTAACAGATTCTAAATAAAATCAAGAAAGTTATCATGAAGTGTTGTTCCCGGTGGTTACAAACTTTTCAAATGTTGGTTTAAGATTATAAAATATATCGTTATTTCTCAGAATGGATGATTTAATGCATAAACATTACTGCATAAATGAGTGATTTCATCGACGAATATGTCAGTTGTGTGACAATTTCATATCTTGGGAAATTCAAAAGTTGGAGTTAATGTTAAACAAGAAATAAGATCGAAATATCTCAGAGTACAAAAATTCGGTCTGGAATAACTATCAGCATACACGTGGAAACATAACAGCCCTCAGTGTGTGAACTGATAGTTTCAATTTAGCACAAGAATTCCTCCAAACCCTATCAGAAGCACTTCATATCAAGTGGAATCCAAATTGCCTGAATAGGAATGATGGACTAAAACAGAATCTGACCTGGTCACAACATCCTCCCAACCTCCATCATGAAGTGACAAAGTCAACACGAATGTGATAAACAAGTTCACTATGTAAACACACAATGCTTTTGTGATTTTACACACTGATCAAATCCAACAATCTACACTTGGTTTTCTTATCTTTACCAACCGACCAACTTGACAACGAAAAATCACCTCAGACAGAGGAACGATGATCAAGTTAGTAAACTCTATTCTTTTGACTACATTTGTATATATACACACATATTAATAAATTATTTCAACTCATTTTCTCTCGTGTTCTCAATGATCATGCATATTCAGTAGCTAACTGACTATTGTTACATCCCAACTTACTTATACTTGTTCCACAATACTCATTTCTGATATGATCCTAATTTGCGCTTACTGGCTATCGTATGCCTAAGTTAAATTATGGGATGTACAATTGTAGACTCTCAAGAACAACCTACTGAAAACAACCATTACGCTCTATCGTTTTTGTTCTGAATAAATTATGGGAATATTAAAATTATTCCATTTATGATGACTCTGATGAATGTGCTTTCAGCTGACATACCATAATTTTGAAACTAAATTTAGTGTTGCTTTACTGCTAATCTCTAGTTACATGATCAGTTGTTAACGTTCTTCTCATATATTTTGAAGTTAATCTCAACGAATAATTTTTGGATTCACTACAGTTTTTTCGATCAGTTGCAGAATTGCCTGTTCTATTGAAATAAATGGAAAATATGCCAAATTTTAGGAATTAACAATCCTCACTGCTGATTTTCATGAAAAATTATGTAAGACTGACATCTTCAGGCCATGATTAGGAACTAGGGTCACAAGGTTGTCTTTGAAATGCAGCTGATTCGTCAGTGTTGTCAACTGCTTATCTACAAGTCTAGAAAATGTTTGATGCAAAGGCGCGATTGTCTAAGCCTTGTCTACTGTGTTTGTATTTAGCTGCATAAGGGATCACACATTTATTTTCCACAAGCTGTGAATCAGGAGAAAGTTATAACTGTCAAAGTAATTTGAACCTCTGCTTCAAACTGATCATTTGAATGCTCTCTATGTGTGCGTGTGATTGGTAAATCACTACAACTGTTTTACGTGTCTTTATCTCACTTGGTACTTGAAGTGGATTTCAGAGTTTTTGATTAGTAGTTATGGTGGTGAGCTGAATTTCCATGATCGATTTGTAAAGTGTTACCGTATACTTGCAAGGATTTGATTGTGACAATGATTTTTGAATCACTTAACGAATGTCTAATATTCACTTTCTTAATAGAAAACGTATTCGTGAATGTTATGTCAGAAGCTGAAGATATAAAAACTAATCACAAAAATGCAGACAGAGTGTTTGATAATGAGAATTTCCAAGTTGAAATGATGCATCCTACTTTTTTTAAATTGCACATGCAATCATAATGTACTCAACGATTTAGCCGCTACGTGAAATTTATTACAAAATTATAATTCAACTTGTCATTGTCTTTCGTGTGTATATGATATTTTCAACAACTCGGTGTAACAATTTGAGAAGTCACCTTGACGAAGAAATACACTTCTGCTAACAACTCTGAAATTCTTTCACATGTGTACAAACTACACCTAATTACTTGCAATGAAAAAAAGTACAAATCTTAGTTGAGTCACACAAAAAAGAAGCCGTTCAGCAAAGTGTTACACTTTAAGGCGAATTACCTAAACAAAAAAAGGAATATTTCTAAAAAGGCTTAATTCGAATTGTTAATTTCAGACACCAATATGCGTAATAAGGAAAGCGTTAAATTGATAGAAGCTTAAATAAAATAAAATGGCTAAGTTGAGTGACGTAATATAATTGACTGAGTTGAGTGGAATTCAACTAAAACTGCATAAGAATCAGGTTAATAACAGTGATAATAAGAGAACAGAGATTTAATACGGGTGAGGGACCAAAATAATACACGAGAAACGAAAATTACATATTTGATTTGAAGAAGGTCAGACCCACTACAGACTTAATGACAGGATATATGGGAATCTCGCCATAAACCCTAACTCTTCACTGAATTCCTTTTCATTTATTCGGCTGACTGATTTATGCGAAAAGATGTTCAGGCATTTGTCTTTCTGAAGGGAGAGTTCATCTCATAAGAACAAGTTTTGGGTGTGTGGTAACGAGTTCGTCAAGAAATACATCCATTTCGAATGTTTATTCTCAACAAATATACATGTTTGTTACATGGTCGCTTTTATTATTTAAGTCCATGTAATAACTGCGCTTATGATAATTTTATATGAAAGTTTGAGGTGTGAATATAAATCACAAATTAATCCAAAGAAGCTTATATACAACCATGATATAATTGGGAGAAATTTCAAATAGTCCTATTTATTGAATTTAGGTGGAAATACGATCAACACAGAAGCAGAATGATGACACAGAGACAACAGTTTCTGTAACCGAAGATGAACAATCTAAAAGGAATAAGGAAAACATAGATGAATGAAGCTAAGGCGTGGAACAGAACTATGTGCTGAAATTTCCATTCTTTGTTTCCTCATATCCTTCAGTTGCTTCATCATCTGTTATGAAACCTGATATTTCAATTTGTTGATATTCACAGGTCGTCCAGATTTCTCTTGTTTAGAGGAACTATACCCCACTAATGTCCTGATCCGTATTTCCTGTTAATTCAGCGGTATGACAATATGCAACTCTTAACATGTAATCTGTTCTTTTGATATTAGAGAAACAAGAAAGCTATACTTGTTTGAAAGGAAATCAGTGTCATCTGAAATTACAGCTATCTGTTTAATCACATTATATGATCATTACATTACTCATTTAAGTTTTACTACCTATGATATGTGTGATTTCATCTAGAGCCTATTATCCCAGGCTTCAAGGGAGAAAAGTCTTGTTAAACATTTAAAGCGTAGAAAATTTGCCGCTTCAGATGTGAGGTGGCATATTTCTGTATCCAGCAATCTTTTGATGAGTTTTAACATTTCCAAGATACGTCGTTGGAAATTCTAAAGACGCATTCTCACTCAGGTTAAATTCAATCTCTTTGAAATATTCAACACAATCAACTAAATGCCTCAATGTATCTCACTTAACCACATAACCTTCAAAGAGTGAAGACATGACAGGATTTGTATTGATTCTAGCAGACAGTAAATGGATTGACAAATCCGAAGACAATCATCCAAAAAACACACATTATAAAAAATACATTACATTGTTCTTTGAACTCACCACGTTTCATCAAAAGGCAGTGAACGGTTCAAAGTTAACCATTTTCAGTCTTGAAATAAAAGACGACGAATTCATGCATTACTAAAAAGTCTTTGAAGTCGAATGTAGCCTTTCGTAACGATTAATAAAAACTTCATCATGTATTTTAAAAAAATAAGAATCAAAGTTTAAAGAATGAGATGGATATATTTGCACAATAGTTGAGCATTTCTTTTGGTGATTACTGTAACGACAATAGTTTGATGGCTATCGTTTCTCAGGTGAGTCGTTCAATTTTTTATCATTTGTCATTGCCACTATTTACTGATCATCATTCAGAATCTCAAAAACTTCATTATTCGAGAAATCTTATGCCTTCGAATGTCATAACTTCACGGTTTATGAGATCTAAAACCAGTCACTCATATTGTTACTGCAAATGAGAACATGTTTCTTCTCTGATTTCTTAATTCTCTTCATTTTGTTGTTTGTATCACATTATCATGCATCCTACATAACGACTTGTATTGTCCACAAAAGAAGAAGTCAATCATCTTGCGATGCTAATTAAGATTCTGCGTGTGCAACAAACATGAGCTGCGTGAAACAGAAGCCCAGATGTTGTGAATTGGAATGTTTAGTTCAAACACTGAGGGTGGAAATTCTCATACAATCATCACATTCTTCGATGACATCCCTTACATTTCTAAAAAATCTCTCTGCATCAAATATTTAAGCAGACCAGTTAAACATGACGAGTAATTGGCTGGTCGGAGTTTAACAAGCCACAGGCTTTTCACCACCTAGTAAAACATTGCATAACAGCCTCCTTAATTTTGTTTATGGTAGGTTATATGTAAATGTTGTCAGAATTTTACATCAATGTATGTTGTGCTTGTTTTATTTTTTAGGTAGGCAAAACATTTTTTCCGGGATGGCAGGGATATATAGCGATTTCTGGCATGTAAGTATTGCTTTCCACAACCTTTGTAATAAACATCATGAGTGATATATGGCTTTAAATAAGCTTATGTCAACTGGTGATTATAATCTGAAGAATCAAACCGTTCAAGTTTGAGAACATTATACTCAAGCTTAATACTTTCCTTATTGATGGATGACACTCAAAGTATCATAGTAGTTAAGTATTCGTGATCCTAGCAGGATATTTAGCGTCTTCAAGTTTCAAAGGGTATGATATATCATTAGGTCCGTCTGAATGCGGCAACTGGTGGGTTGACAGTTGTAATGTGGAAAATTAGCACTCATAGAAATGAAGTCGAAGTGGTTATGTTGTTCAGGCTTTATGGTCTTATTGTGAATGCTTATATTTCTTCTAGACAACCTCTCCAGCTTGAAATTAACAGTGAAGTGTAAATTTCGATTAACGCATCATTGATTTATGCCTCTTAATATTGCTTTCACAGTCTTTGCCTAATTCGAGCGTGTTCTCATTATTTTAAACGTACAGTTATTCTTATCTCTTAGTGAACATTAACAGACGCACAATGAACGACTCAGCTGTAATTGATTTATTTCACTATTGACTTAAAGAATCTCAGTACTTTGTAATGACTTCATCTCAACTTCAACAAGTTATCGGACCAACAAATAGAATACCAGTTCATTCTTAATTTAATCCAACTAGTGAAAGTGTGTCAAGAATGGTTTCACATCCTTCCAGGGTATGTGGAAGTTGCTGCTTCCTATACAATAAACGAATCCCATGAATGAGATTTAAAGCTGATTAGGACTAACGACCACTTACCTGAGACGGTATGAGTAATCATTTCGTATTAAACTGCATCCAATAATCAACGCTCTGTTTCCATGTAATTACAAAATGTGGTATGCCACCACATATCATTACAGTATTGAATGACGTTACATGTATAATTTCATTTCGGATTTCGGAATTCATTAAAGCTTTTCTTCTATTTGTATTTTAGTGTGCTGATTGTGGTCCTCTGTATATTACTATTCTTCAAAATCAAGTATAATGTGATAATCAGGGTGATCATGTCTGGAACAATGGTAAGATTTTCAGAGTACCACGTATATCACTTGATTTCTCTTCCACAAAATCATTTCGTATTTGTTGTACAATTCACTCGGAAACAGATCCAAGTAAGATGAGCAACAAACGATAATAAAATAAGGTTTAATCAAGTCATGAAATTTTAGTTGAATTACAAACTCATTAATGTTGACAGTTTTAATAATGGTAATAACAAGAATATTGAAACGAGATAACTTATTGATAGTGATTATGGAAATTTATAAATGAATCAAGCATAATAACAATGATGTAATATCGAATAAAGAACAAATTGTTAGCATCAGTAACCGTCAATAAGACATTTTTCCATGGTACATTCATTTTGATCACCATCCTCTTCTGCAGACAGAGGTCGGGTCTATAAACTCTACGTTCACAAGCCGCATACCTGTTGCAAGCATCTTTATGTTTGTTTGTCTGCTGAAAACGGTGCATCACTCGACAGCAGTAAAGTCATATCACTTGCTTAAATGAAGCTTTGTTTCTAAAACTTTCGGTTCTCTGAATTCAGCTGCTTTCAGCTAGTATCTCAAGTGATGCATTATTTCACTCGGTAATCACTTTTTCGTATAACGTATGTAATTGATACCTTAAACACACTTCAAGTTGATAGACGCAGTTTGGAGTGTCCACGACTGGCCCTAGGTTTTTCCATTATTCTTGGAATACTCTCTTAGTAATGTTAATGAACACAGGTTTTTGAGTATATTGCGTCCTCCAAGTGGCTCTATCAAGTCTTTAGCTTGCTATATCTTGTACGTCATCTTGTTAAGATGGTAGACTGATCAATACAGCATTCTTAAAACCTTATTTGGATAGTCTTATTAAAATAGATTCCTCTGGAATATTGATTGTTAAGCCTCCCTGGATATCCGTTTCCGAATAAAACGTTATTCAGGGTCTTTATCCCATGATCATTTTGTACTATCATGTTAAATTTTGGATTCACTGTTGCACATTATTCCGATCGAGGTCTTCTTAAACTGAATTAGTGATATTCACCTTTCATATTGTTAAGAGGTTCTCCCAGCGTGGATTGAATTCCACCCATAAGCTTCCCTTTTTTCTATTGACTTCAACAAAAAGTAAAAACCAATCCACCTATGTTCGTTTTAATTCCCCTGATTGCCAAAAAACTCCACATTTTGTAAATTAAATAATCTAAGTAAATTGAGGTATGAAATCCCTGAGAACTTAACTAAGTAACACGTTTTGAATTTACTCATTTTAACCGCATTTATATGGTAGAAGTTAGAATTAATGAACCATTGAATCAGGCTCCAATGGCTGAATGGTATACGAGCTTGCTTTGTAACCGGAAGGTCCTAGGTTCGAATCCCAGTGGGTGCGTACTGCCGATGATTCCCGAACTGGGATGAAACAGCAGCTGTCCAGTACTCCCTGGTTTTCAGTGGTTCTCTAACTGATATCAATCTGTGATCATCTCGTAAAGCTCTTATATCGTCAAATATTTTATAAAGTTCTGTTCAAAGGCCATTGAGTCCATAACAGGATTGAATCTGAAGAAATGTTCACAGCTGTCTAATGGATGGGTTATAAAGCATTATTGAGAACAATGTGATGACTTGTCTCTAAGGTGTGCTAAGTGGTAGATGATTTAAGTCGCATGCTTGCCTGGTGTACTGCATTATTGGCATTTATCCGTTGTTTCAGAAATTAAGGAATGTCTTCTGACATATAGCACAAATGTCGTGCTGGTTAGTACTAGACTTTAACCATACATCGGTCTTTTTATTGTTGCAGTTTCACGATCATAGAAAGAGCTGTTAAGTGCGAAGTCGAGATCCAGGTTTCCTTGTGGACTGGAAACATTATCACAAGTAACAGGTAGCATATGAGAACCACACTTTGGTGTTTTTTCACTGGAAACTTATTGAAGACATAGATCTTATGAAATATAGTAATATATAGATATTCACTTATTGAAATTGTTCACTTTATTTTGCTGACAGATTGTAATGTGCTCTGCTATTACGTATTCTCTGTGTTGCGAAACGTCTTTATCAAACTGTCATTTTTTATTGGGCTTCATTATTATGGAAGACTTGCTAACGTTCATCTCCTGCATAATAACTAGAAGATTCAAACATGTAGTGTTCATGGTTATGATGACCTTGTCGGTGGCTTTTGTGATAATTGGAGGACTTTTGTTAAATTTCGGGAAGCATAATGTGAGTGAAATGACATTTCAAATTTACCCTTTATGTTCCATGATAAATTAGTGTAATAACTCGAATTATTTTGATTTGACTTCTACTCATATTCAATTAGATATCTCATATTTATTTACCTCTGTACTTATGACATCAGTCATGTATGCACTGGCAAGCGAGGTGTAAAAAAGTCAGAGTTTTTTCCATCAGTCCATTAGTCGCAGTACACTCATCCATCTGCGAAACAGCATCTCATGCAAATCTTAAGGAATGTGAAAACATTCTATTGAGCTGGAATTTTAATGAACAGCAGCATATCAGTACTCCCTACTTCATCTCATTTAATCGTTGGAATCGTGTGAAAATTCGATTCCTATACATGGCATACAGGTTCATGGGTACCCATATGGCAGAATTCGATTAATCACCCAATTACAATGATTTGAATTAGGCATTTAATCTTCCTAAACTTGTGATCTACATTGTGAATGTGATTTCCCTCATCGTATTTCAGAGACTTTTGATTTCATTGGCCGGTGGCTTTTTGAACACTGCTTTAGATGTGGTAAGTACACAATTTGATTTGAATTTTTTTTTGAAACGGATTTCTGAGTGAGATATAATTCGTCATTTGAAAGGTGAATTTTTTTTGAAAAGATGAAGAATGTAAAAGAAGTAAGGTGTATGCATAAATGACCTCATAATTTCGACAATTATATTTTTCATAGCTGTAATTCATGTAGACTTCACCACTGACTTCATTCACAAATGTTAATCACATTGCAAATTAGGAAACCTACATAAATGTTGCCTATTCTCTCTACATTTATCATGTTCTATTTTGTTTTATTTTGTTTTTTGCAGGCAGCTTTGTGTTTTGCCAATTCTCTGGAATTTATTTCATATTAAATGACTTCTCTGTATTATGTTAAGCAATTGCCACTGAAATTCGTGTTTGATAGAAACAAGAACTTTCCACTTTGTTTAAATGGATGATGGTTTGTATTTTAATTTTTTGAAAAAAGATTATTTTGTTTTCGTTCGAGCTTTTACTTTACCTTCTGTGTACCGATTCCTTCACAAGGAAAAAAATAGTACTATATAGGGTTTCGTTGACCTTCTCTTTGAGATAATTGTCGTCCTTGTTGATGTTTGTCATTATTATACGTCAGTGCGTCATGATGAAGAAACCATTGCTTCAATATTTGATTGAGTAAGGGAAGAAATGAGGTGGACTTAAGGTAGCTATTTAATCAGATAATTCAACGTCATTGTGGAGTTCCATAACAAAGTCTATACAATTGGAAATACCAGGTAACAATAATTGGATCATTTAAAAATCAATCACAGAAAATATTTGGTGATCACTTACTCCTGAAGATTTAAGGTAGTACAGTAGGTTTGGGTTGATTATCAATTTATGTTGCATTCCGTCTTATGAAAAGTGCCGTCGTCTGTGCACCATCCATCGTATCTGCCACCTTTCTTTATCTTACTTCCTTCTACTCCATAATGAACTATTTTCAGTAGTACCAAGAGCAGAGGAAAAATCGATAAGTTGTTGACTTCAGCTCCATCGTTATAACTGATTTGTTTTCACGCGGTTACTTCAATCGCACTCAAGTACAGGCGACAAGTGTTAATCATTTTTACATGACGTTGAACATAGAAGAAATTCAACTACTACAATACTCTTGTTGCCAACATTTTGAACTATATGCTTATGCAGACTGATGAATTCTCATCGTTCCCCACGGAATATTCGTCCTTCATTTTTTGATTAGAGCGTAACAGCAAGTGGGAAATCAAAAAAATGATGCGTGTTAGTAAAAGTTACTGACTAAGTACCTAATCGAAGTACAAATATAACACAGTGAAAGTGAGTGAATTTCAAGTAATTTCCTTGATACCAAAGGAGGTAGCTCAGTGGTGTTCAGTAGTCACTCTGAATTAGATTTGTGATAGATTTGGTCCTGCATGCGGCAGTTACTGTACTAATAAATATCAGTTATTTTTTTCCTTCACGAAACTAATAAATTAAGGTAATTCCATTATGGGTAAGTTTTGTTTTGCTTAAGTCTCACAGTGTAATACAGTAATGTTTACCGATGACTTTTCGAGCACAATCCATTGCTCATAATCATATCATCATCATATCATATCACCTTGATATGATTATGAGCAACAAACTGTGCTCGAAACTTCATCAGTAAACATTACTGTATAACACTGTGAGACTTTATCAAAACAAAATTTACCCATAATGGAAAGTTCATATTTATCGCCGTCAGTCCTCACAGCTGAGATATGCACTTCCGTAATAAAATGCGTGATGTCATGGACTAATGACCATCGTGATACAAAGAAGAAATATGGAAGCGACTGATAATATAGGGGACAATACACAAGATAATGCAACACAAATGTTTAATTCCTCAGGCTAATCTGCTGATATTATGAAAGCGTTTTCCCCATAAAATGTTTAATTTGAATAAAACCTCCTCGAAATTATTACTTGAGTCAGAAAGATTCGTGAGTTTCGAAATATTTATCGGGACGAAACATTTCATCTGCCTAAAATCAGCTTTAGAAATCCTCATTTCTGAGACCCCAATGATCTCAACCAACGAATAAAGTGAGAGTAGGATTTGGGCGCTGAACTAAACACACCATTATTGGTTATCGGTTCAGTATTGTACATATGCTAATACCTAATAGATGATATCACTTTAGTTGTCTCTTGCAATCTCATATGGCTTATTTATCCAGTTGATTTTCTAACCACATTTTATCTAACTCTGAATTTACATGTGTTGAACACGTAAGGATAAATTCACATTTTAACACATTGAGTGTGCCATCCACAAATCTCTATTATCATAATCTTTGAAGTAGAATAAAATTTCTGAAAGTCTTCATTTCCCGGCTTTCTATAAATATATCCACTACTAATGTGGATTTTTCGGATTCGACTGCCGCATCATTTCTTCTATTGTACTGTTTATTTTGAAACTCCTGTGCACTGGTGGCCGCACATAACTGAATATCTAAACTTTTAAGTAATCGTGAAAAGTGTAGGGTCTTTGCAGCTCTCTTACATGCTTGAAACCCAGCAAGAGAGTGGAACAAATTCAGAAAACTGAAACGTAATACAGTTACTTTATCGGAGTGACTAATCACCAAATCTTTGTGCATTGACTAAAGGAACGCTAAACGCCTGCACTCGAAATGATTGCATTAGAAATCGCTAGGGAGTAAGATTGTATAAAGTATGTCTGGGGAATATGTGAATGCACTGACTGACTGGTATCTCCTCAGAACTTTGCACAGAATCATATCAATACGTGTCGTCACACTCCATGCAGCACATAAAGGATGACAAAAGAGATTCGAAAAAACGTTAGGCAGCGGAAAACTGAGGGCAAAAAAATAGTAACAAATAAAGACAAAATTGTTTTTATGGATCTGGGAAATCACAGAGAGTGAATGCGTTTGCGATAGTAATGACGTTTACGTACCATGTCACCGATCGTCTACAGTCAGTGCATCGTAGAATATCCAGAAGCTCAACTAGCAATCCTACAACTCTATAAGTAGCTTAAATTGACGGTAATTGAATCCATGCAGTGACTCCCTATTTTCGTTCAACCATCACCAATCCTATGTGAGCTGACACTACCCATCAATTAAGACGGTGTCTATGCATGCACAACACATGTGCTGGACCAAACAGTTCACGTAGCTCCACAATTTCTCCAGTACACTATCCCTTCTTGCCTGGCGCTTGATTCTCAACCTCAACAACAACTATCGCCTATGAATATATATATATATAAATAAAGTATTCAGAATCGCTTGAGCGCTTATCAAATTACAAAATAACAAAGAAACCATTAGGAAGTCATGTTTATTTATATTTTCAGCACAAAACTACTTATATAATTAAAAGTAATAAACAATGTTCATAAACAAATTTCAATGAAATCCAATTAGGTCAGTTGTCCACTTCACCTAATCAGTGTCAACTGCATGATCATCTACCTATAGAGAAATGTAATAAAATAATCAATGTGGAACTTAACAAGACTCATTGCATTATGAGTAGTATGAAATTTAAAAGTGAATATCGAACAGGTTGCAGAACGAACGGCAACGGGCATCAGAGTGATGCAGCTAGTGTCATGTTCTCATTCTCTTTAACATGCACATTTCACACACTGTAATACTATTTGCGAATGTTGTTTCTCTAGGAAATCCAATCAAGTTAAATATATTAGAAGATGCTTCCAAATGATTAGTTGAATATGAACATCGTAGTAGAGGAACTATTTCTCCCTCTCTCTCTCTCATCATCTGTATTATATCACTCTTCACATTTCATCTTCAACATTCCTATTTCAAAATAGTAGATAACAAGTGAAACACAACCGCTGCTCAAATGATGATAGGCCAATACACGAAATTTAGGTTTTCCTCACCATTCATCACTTTTCACACGTTGTCTGTAGCTGCAATACAACGAATGAATCAATGAAAAGATGGATTTTATTAGAAGAAAGTCGCCTACTAAGGAGGAGATTACTTGAAAACATCCAATTAGGAGTGGCGTTTGCCACAGTTTTGTGCGAAATATTTGTGAAATGAATCATTATGTTCAAGTTGGATTGTATGTGCGAAAAACATTTAAAACTACTGAATTCGACCAGTTACAGAAAAGAATTCACGAACTGTTTCCTTCTATGCAGTTGATATTGTCGATCTCAGCAGATATATCGTCAGGCTGATTACGATGAAAGCAGAGATTTCATCAATGTACACTGCTGCCTTACACTTGGGGAATTTATTAGGACTTGTTATTGATGGTGCACTAGTTGAACGCTCTTCGAGCACGTAAGTGGTCAGGGTGCGATTTTCAGTCTGCCCAATTCTCCGCCACGCCTGGCCTGTAGTTGGCTGAAAAGAGGGCTAAGGTGGGGTGTGGGGTTGAAATCTTCATTCCTTGAAAATGACACAGCCACTAATGAAACTTCAAAGTTCAAGCATGAAAACCTGTGTTCACTCGACATAGAGAAGAATGAATAAATATATATATATTATTGGTTGCAATGTGGTTGTAATGACTCTTGTTTATGAGGTTACTCAGAGATGTTACAGCTTTTTCGGTGGACATTTGCGATTATTACAAATGCGCTTGGTTGTCCTTCAATGGTAGACATCACTGTGAAGTTCCACAAAGTATTATCAAACACCAGAATACGACGCTATATACACTAAGCTGAAGTGGAAACCAGCAAGTGCAATTCAGGTGAAAATTCCTTTTTTCGGCTACTCATCCGCATCTACTCACTGCTGACATCATCACCCTAGTTTACCCGCACAGGTGAATAAACATGAACACGAAAATAATCTCAGGGATAAGCACAGTCGTAAATATGCGAATTGGTTAAAAACTGTGCAGATAATCACTCACTGCATTCAAGCAAAAGAACACGAAGAGAAGAAAATTAATAAATCTCATGCAAATCATCTACCTGCATTCACTCTCGGGATTTCCGCCTCGTTATAATCTGATTTAAATTCAACAACATGTAAGTCGAAAGTGTTAGAGATTCTTGACCACTGTGAAGATATTTGTCGGGACAGGAATGTGCTAATGTATATTATGTGTGACTTATCCCGTTCACACTCTAATCAAATACTCTTCAGTAGTCATCTGGTGTCACTGAGATATATGATATGATATTTGACACAGCTTATATTCGCTGCTACTCTCCACACATATATTTACAAGGATAATAATAATAATAGTAATTGTTATTATTCGACCTGGATTTCCCAGCTGAAAATAGGGGGTTTAGTGACACATCATCATTGTATTCTGTTCCATGACATCATGTTTAGTCAGCTCCACGATTACCGACTATTTCACATTTTCTCTTCACATAGTGTCTCCCATATGACTCTCGTAGGCTCAGTACAAAAAGAAGTCACACTTCTGTCATTTGTATATTTTAGGAGCCATTTGCATATCTTTCCCTAATCTGTTTGCTTACAACAGAATTAGGAATTGAGATATTTAGTTAACTTCAAGTAGAGGCATTTCACTCACATCCCTCAGTACAGTAGTGCTTTATTTATCATCTCAATTGGTTCGAAAATACAAACGAAAAAGTTACTGCTTTCAGTATTGGAGATTTATGTGAAAGATTCTTGCAAAATTGTGTCTACTTAAAATTAGCCGTTTAGTAATCCGTGGTAAGAAAGCTTACTTGTTAGGACGACACCATGCCAAATTGATAACACTGAAAATGAGAGAGTTCGTTGACAGAAACAGTTATACAGCATGATTTAAAGTGTTGGTTCTTGAACGATATGCGAATGATGCTCACTTACTTCAAAATTATTTCAAAATTGAACAGCAGACATGATACACCAGTTGACTCAAACAATCACTATGTGAAACCACTTACCCGGATCAAACCAAACTTTCCAGTAATGTGTATCTTTAATCGAAACAAAAGATGTTGGTTAGATTAGCGATGGCTGACAGTTTGCAAAGTGAAGCACTTGTCGAGTGGCACATGTCAACTCATTGACGAAATACAGTTCTGTAGTCCGGATTATTTTCATCTTCACAGGATGTTAATATTGTTTTGCATGCTGAGCCTTGGATTCGTAAAGTCAAATCTTAACCAAAATGTCATCATCATCACCTGCGTGAAAATTCTACTACTGCATGTTCAATTCATATTGAACAGATACTACACAGTTTGATGAGCAATCACAATGTAGCTACATCTTTCACTGTTTCTCATAAATTCGAGTCAACATTCATGTCTGACTGAAGTGAACAGTCATTCCCATTTGCACAACCCAATCGTAGACTTATCCCAGATGTTCACAAGTGCAGTGGAATAATATGAATACGAATATCGTTTCACATGCCTAGTGTCGTTTATTCTGCCGATCAATCGTTTCCAAAACTCTCTAGCATACCGTTATGTTGTAAGACAAAAATCCTTCAACTTACACGAATCGTCGTGCTTCGTGGCGATAACCAAATTGCCTTGAGTGTTTCGAAAAAAATACGAGGAATGATTACAGATGTTTCTATATTGAAAATATATGTAGCAGATGCTTATGCTATTTGCAGATTGGTGACATTTACAAATGAAGTGACCAGTAATTAGTGCATGCACATGCTGCACTACAAATTAAATGGAATGAGAAAAGTCAGGCTGTAGGCCGGTGTCCTAATATCTGAAAGTATGTGTCTTTGACTCATACTTTATCAGCGGTGAGATTAATCGGAAAGGGTGTTCTAACCATGCTCTACTCACAGCTTCGAACCTGCTCATTCTGCTTCAATCACAACTTCATTTCAGATGATTATTAAAGTGAGTACGACGGCAGTTCAAATGAATCGTTCAAATTTGTTGTTGTTGTTGCTGGATGAATGTGAAACAGAATGAGACAGTATTTCATACGATTTCCAGTGGTGTATTTGATTCAGGCTGCTAGCATATAACAGCTTTATGAATGTCACTTACCACGGAAGTCCTCCTGTGCTTTCGTCGTTTCATAAACTGTAAGACATAAAATTGTGTGAAACGGAACGTGTGAACACATATAAACACCCATAATATAGATTCACGTTCACAAAAGATTAAAATAAATGTCTGTTTCACGCTAAAAATCTTTTCTACGAACGACATAGTCCAGAATATACCTTTTCATCAAAATGTCTTTACAACGAGTAGTCAAATAAACGCAGAAAATCTACCACCACATTCCAGTGTAAACTAAAGCCTGTTACTGCTAAAAGTAGAAGATGGGGTATACCTAGCAAGATGTTGTGACAGGTCACTAGGAACGAAAACTAAAGAACAGATAGATTAAAATCATGCTGTAAAATGGACAGCGGATTAGAAATGAAGCTAATTTTCTACTACACCATTTAAGATCAAACATACTTGTTGTAAAGCGTAAAGGAGATATTCCACAAAACCGTCTCCAGTAGCTATTAATAGTCTGTCAGTAAAAAGCCTATTGCATGAAAGAGAAGGTCACTGTGATAAAATGTAGCAAACTTTTACAATAAGTATCTAAATTGTTTTCACCAACTGAAAATAAAATGGAAGACAATGGCTCAAATGACATTCAAGTAAATGCTGTTAAGAAAAAGCACACCAATCAGAAACGTCTTAAAATTGCACTGAATGATAAAGCAAGTTAGTATTGAAAGGAAAACCTCGCCTAGTTAACTAGCCCTCTAGTTTTCTAGCCGGTTCCAGGCCCGGCTAAATAGGGAGGGTTGGTCGTGAGGCTAGCAACTGACACCACTGAATATTCCAAACCGCTAGAGAAACTTCAACACAGGGATAACATATCACGCAATACAAAAACTTCAAGTAAAAATCGTATTATTCGCTTGAGTCACAGAGGCTAAATGACGCGAGAAGTCAGTCAGCCAGCTGATCTGTCTTCTGTCGCTGAAAGCAAGAGAAAGAATGGTTCTGTGGAATGGTTGTACAATATACGAGACTGGAAAGGCTGCCCAGGTAGCATAAGAGATGTGAAGATATGTCTTAAAAATACTGGGCATGTGTGAAGGCAGATGTAATAGATGTGGATTGACAACATTGTCAATGGGAGAGTCAGTAATCTACTCCGCTCCGGTCACCCACATGACAACTACGAAAACGCTGGGGCGATGAGTGGGTATAATGATGTCACCAATAGCAGACGAAACCTTAATGCAGTGCGAACCAATATCATCTAGGATCATGCCAGCAATATTCAACTCCGAAGGAAGGAAGGTAACAATTATCCAATGCTGAGCACAGTGCTAGAGAGGACGCGGATTAAGAGAAGAAAGAAGTTTTTTACTGACAACTACAAACATGAATGGACAGCATCCCAAACAGTGACACCAGAATCCTCAAGAACAAAATCAATACCAGTGGAACTTGGAGCAAATAATACGGGCAGAGAACTCATCCTAAGTCCAGTGGCTCTCCGAGAAATGAATAGAATAGAGAACTATTCGCTGACGTTTGTGCTTTCAATCCATTGGTGATCAGAGAGGTCATGTACGAGCACAAGGATATACGCAAAGTAACATGGATTACGCCTGTCGGACACATAACAAACCCTATAGACTTCATATCAATTCTGCTCATGAAATTGGAAATGCAGTCACCCTGCTGGACACAAATTCGAGAAGCGGAGAAGACATGGACTCAGACCATCATCTAGTTCCAGGAACCTTAAAGATAAAGCTGTGATACTTCAGAAAAATAGGAGACAGGCCGCTGTAACTCAAGTTCAATATTCAGAAAATGAATGACAAAACTTCATGGGATGACTTCACTACAGATCAGATCACAGCAAAGTTGGAGACACTACATGGCATCACTGAGGAAACATGTGTGGAAGGACATTGGAAATCTCTGAAGCGATATTTAAGGAAACGTGTACAAATATCCTGGGAAGAAGGAAGATACAAGAGAAAGAATGGTTGTAACGGACACCTGAAAGCTTATCGAGGAGTGGAGGATGATGAAAGAGATGACTCAATGCAAAGATGGACACGAGAGAAGAAGCCATGTGCAGTGTACATTGCACTGAATAAAGTAGTAAAGAAGAGTGTCAGAAAAGAAAAACGACTATTCCACGACGCACTGGCTTGCAACTGAAGCAGAACAGGCGGGTTGCAGACAAATGAGTCATCAGGACACTATATCAGACAACCAAGTCTTAATCCGGTAAGAGATCAACGGAGATGATGAAGCCAATAAAGGATGCTCAAGGGAACCTCGTCACCAAGGGGGGTAAACAAATCAAACAATGGGCTGATCACTTAAAACAGGCTAACTCTTGAATCGACTCCCACCGGCAACTCGCCCAGAAATACCACCAACAGCACAAATGGAAATGCCAGTGGACACTACTCCTCAAACGAATGAAGATATCCTGAATACGATCAAGCCACTGAAGTCCCAGAAGGCAGCAGGACAACACGACATACTGAAGAAGGCCCTAGAGATTACGGCAGATGCTCTCACTCTATTACTGCAAAAAGTTTAGAAAAAAGGAATGGTGTCTACTGATTGGAAGAAGGGCTACCTCGTCAAACTGCCACAGAAGGATGACTCACGTCCCACTCTTCAAGACTTGGCAATGAATAATGCTCTTGTCCACATCAAGTAAAATACTAAGTCACATCATCCTGGAGAGAATAAAGGATGCAATGGATACAGAACTCCACCCCACCGCCCTGAACAGGCTGGATTCAGGAAACGTAAATAATGCGCTGATCAAATCGCAACTCTACACATCGTTATCGAACAAAGCATAGGATGGTAGCCAAACCCTACTCTACACCAACTTCACTGACTTTGAAAATGCCTTCCACAGCGTTGACCAAGAAGTAATTTGGAAACTACTTCATGATGAAACATAATGGAAAACTCAGCGAGGCGTTCGAAGTGCATACAGGAGTAGGACAAGCCGGTTTATCCCATGATATTCTTAGTCGCGGTGGGCTGGATTATGCGTCAGACTGCGCATTGCAGTAAGAAAGTAGACAGAAATATATTGGACCATCAACAAGAAGAGTCTAGAAGATCAGGATTTCACAGATGAATTCGCAGACTAATACGTGAAACAAAAATTGGCAGTGGTGTCAGGCAGCAAAAACAGAAATGCAGATAAACACAGAGAAGATGGAGGTGACCAAGAAAACCAGAGAACTGCAAAACCAAACAACACATATCACCATTAACGGAACAGTTATAACAAAGGTTCTTTGTGTGGTGGGCGGAGTGAAGTCGATGGTGGTTGATGCATACTGCTGGATGGATTATGAAGACTGGGCTGGTGGATTGACAGGAGTGGAGAGGGCGAGTGTTGGGTGCATAATGAACTCACTCACCTGGTGTTGTTGACTCGAATTGAGGCATGGTGATCCGCAAGCGATGACTGCCATTCGACTGAGTTCTTTTTGACTTAACTCTGACACGTCGTGTTTCTGTGGAGGGAGAGGGAGAGGGAGTGGGGCAGTGAGACAGAAATAGAGAGACACAGATTGGTAGAGGGGAATATTTCGTTGTGACTGACAGCGAATTGCTGGAAGGGGTTAGCGACATTATCTAGCCTGAATGATGAGTGATGTTGACCAGGGACTTTCAGTGAATGTGTTGTGTTATGCTGTTTTGTGTATTTTTGTGTTGTTGCGTGTTGTGTGGCCCTTTGTTGTGTTGTGATGTGGTGTATCGTGTCGGTTGACTGTCATCTATAGTTAGTTGGTCAGTTGGTTAGTAAGATACTTTTGTGTGTTGTTTGTCTGTAGGCTTTTGTGTTTGTTTGTGTGGTGGGCGGAGTGAAGTCGATGGTGGTTGATGCATACTGCTGGATGCATGATGAAGACTGAGCTGGTGGATTGACAGGAGTGGAGAGGGCGAGTGTTGGGTGCATTCTGAACTCACTCACCTGCAGTCATAATCATTCAGTTGTGCACGTTATATATACAGGAATGTCGCTTAACGCATTAGTGTAGTACTAACACACTCAAACAAAATCTGTTGATGAGTGTAGTTATGAGCTAATTCTTTAAAATCGAAAGTACCATTCGAAGTGCAAAGCTTTCACATTGAAATTCAAGGACGAAGTCAACTTACAAACTGATATCGAGAGAAATTAGAATAGATGAAGCATAGAAAGGAATACATGAATTATGAAAACTGAAACAAAATAGTACGATGTACAATATACTACTCGGTGACAGATACGAGTAGTTGACCACTTTTCATATTGAAATTTGGTCACTGCTATTCAGATAGAACCTGAAACAAAAATTTAAGCTACATATGCTACTGTCATGATGAACATTCCTACAGAAAGATCTAGTTATCACCAGCTGCTTTCATTTGCGAAAGTATAAGAAGAAGATCAAGTTTGACATGTAAATGGCAATGATTTTGATTTGTGAGTGCTGAATACATTTATCAGAATCAAGTACCTCATCTACTTCATAAACATGATTCACGTCATAATATCTCCAGGTGAAGGTATTATAACAAGGTAAGGTGAGGGATATCGTCGAATATACCGGTTGTATAAGACTAGTATTTCCAACACTAATATAAGATGAGTGCTTCCATTCGGTTCAGAGAATTAACACGCAGGTCACGCAAAGTGATTCCAACAAGCTGCAGGCTTCTATCAACGACTGTTTTCCTTGTCTCGACAGTGAAGATCAGATGACCAGCCCGGATTATTAACAGCTGACAATGGAAGGTGAAATGATATGAACCAGTTTGTTAAATTCAAGACCACTGAGAAACGTTTTGCAGTTTAAACAATAACTACTAAGCAGTCATAAATAATTCATGATGGACATGTTCTTGGTTGGAGTCCTCGGGATGGTGGGAAACAATGAAGTCTGAAGACAATCAGTGACGTAGCTCAAATCATTCACAATGAGTTACGCAGATGCATTGACTCCTTGTGACTGGTCATATCCAATAAAAACACTATTCTTCTTCTTCTCCTATGTGGCTATTCTTTTTCCTCACTCACACTTCTGTTTATTACCTCTCCCTCTGTTGAATCACTCCTTGTAGCCTCTACTTTTACTGTGAGTGCTGAAGAAAGGAATGGTGAGGACACGAACTTGTGCACATGCGTACAGAGTAGTTAAATGTTGAAACCATTCATTCAGTCATAGACATGTAATGCGTATTCCTCGGCACTGAAATAAACCTTGAGTGAAGATAAGACAATGGATGAAACTGGATTGACTAGATATCAGCTAAATCAGATACCAACCCGTCTGCGATTGACTTGTGTGTTCCAATTTCTATACAGACGATCTCAGATCCTACCAGCATCAGCCGAAATTTTCTCACATCAGTTCTGTAGATAGCATGATATAATAGCATGACAGCAGCTTTGTCTGAACAAGAGTTAAAATGAAAATAAAACAAGTAGGATGAAATAAGTTTATTTGAATTCATGGCTCTCCTAAGGCTTTCAGACGGCTGGAGAACAGTTAGGTTCAGGGTGTAGTCAGTTGAGAATGAATTGCAAAAAACGTCCCATATAATCTTCAAGGATTTGTTTTTAGCCGGTTGCCAGAATTTGCGTAGAATATAACTGCAATGCTATACATATAAGAGACTCCAGTTTGACTCTATGCGATGCTTCATAGATGACTCCTTACTTTGCTAACTAAAAAATTATTTTATCAGGTTACAGCTGGCGTTCTCCATTCTTTCTATGAATCCGACAACTCCCTCATCAATACTACGCCATAAGGGATTAAATCATTTGTAGGTTTTCTGTCTTTTGAAGAGAATTATCTGCCAATGCCCTGTTCTTCAACATGCGAAACAATTATCGTTTCGTACCAATGTTGTTTGGACTGCCTACGTCTGATTCATCAGTTCTCATATCTCTGATTTTCTCTTAACTTCTCCTACCTGTTCTTTTGACTGTCAAATCCTGAATCCAGATTCGCCACAAACTCCTACAGTCACGTGTTTACCATAGGAAAATGAAACATTTACTAGGAAAATAATACAATTTATACTGTATAACTGGCATGCAATAATAATAATAATGTTTTCGCGTCTCATTTTCACCAACATTTCTTCTTCGCAGATGATACTTGATAGATTCCTTATATGTGCCAATAAGTAGCGCAAATCACAGAGCTGAAAACTGTAGTAATAATGATGAAATTCTTAAAATCACAGTGTAATTTGCACTCAAGTTCTGCAATTTTATGATTATTCACTCTAGAAATCTAAGAAACATATTTTCATCAAGGCAGAGCACACAGAAATTGCCTGCTTATTCATAATCACCGGTAACTTGAGGTCTGCCTAATTTCTTCATCTTCCAGGTCACTAAATCATATAAATGCTGTGCCTTCAAGGTTCAAATGTAACTGATAATTAATTGAAGGCACATTACTTGAAATTTACTCTGATGTGAAATTGAAAAACCCTCCTAAACTGGTTCTCAAATCCGTTTACATCTTACATTTGCTACATCAAATACATTGATACAAGGAAAAGAATGAATACATGTGTCTGTCATAACGAGAAAGAATATAAGTTTACATTCCAGCCTATCATTCATAAAACAATCCAATAAGTAAATGGAATTGTGGCTATTTCTCACTCATCTCTTTGAGGTCGGAGGTATCACACCGAAAAATGGAAATGGAATTAACCATGATGATAAAATTTTCAGACGTCAAAAGCACACTTAAAGTGAATTTAAATGATGGGCAAATATTACGAATGAACGATGAATACGTGATAGTCCGTAATATTCAGACCCTGCCAATCTGCCAGAATAATTCATTTTGAATTGATCAAGTGTTAAGGCTAGTTGTGAATACGGCCGAACAATTCGGTCGACTTTGAACAGAATTAAGTGAAAAAATATAATTTTCTACTCACTCACTCCTGTATTTTCATTCAGTCTGCGTAAACCTCACTTATTCACTCTCGATCGTCATATCAAATAATACATCGATGATACCCTACTTGATTCGCTTGATTACAAATAACGCAATTTCCTTAATCCCGTTCCGTTAATAAGTCGAGAATCCCTCATGGCCTTTCAAGGTGAAATAGCTTCAATTTATGTCATAAATTTAGAATTAATTGATACAACCTAACTGTTCTTCAGCTCTCTGAATGCTTTAGGAGAGCCATGAAATAAAATAAGCTTGTTTCATCTTACATGTTTTATCTTCATTCTACTCTTGTTCAGACAAAGCTGGTGTCATTTTATCACACCTGAAGAACTAGGTAGCACTACGAGATAAAATATAGAAAATGCTGAACAGCAGTTGTGAAACAAATAATCTGAGCATTGGAATAAATTGCAACGAGAAAATAAGTGGAATGAATTGTGCATTTTTGATAAATTTATAAACGAAGTCCTTCTTAACAAAAAGAAGAGTATAGTTCCAGTTCATTAAAGATGAGCATTCTGTAACACTGATAAGTGAACAAAGAATATTCTTTTCGATGACTCTTGTCTCTGATTCTACGATTATTTATCCATCATACTTTGACCACAAATTTTGCTGACAGCAATTCTGTGTACTACAAACACTGCAATATTGCTTAAAACTTTTATCACGCTGTTGAGGAGCTGATTGAATCGAACGTTGTAAGTGTGATCTCTAGAAAAGTGTAGCTGAGAAATACTCCATTTGGTTGAGCACAGGTTTATGAAAGCCTCAATTTGTAAACATCAAGAGTTTGTAAGGGATCAAAAAAGTCATATCAATCCGAACCTCTAACAACATATTTGCTTATCTGTGTAGATTAAAACACATGGTGGGCTATTGGATTTTGAAGTGACAAGAGCTCGGCGTCTTATATATTCCCTTATGTAGTTGAAGCGGTCCAACGAACAGCCTGGTCACTAGGTTTGTTGTGTTAGGCGGAAGAAACTTCAGATAAGGTAACCAGCACTCAGGTGTAGCAGGAAAGATGTCCACACATCAACTGTGAGCGTTATTTCTAGTCGAAATCAGCCGGAAGCGAGCTCGAAGTGATTTGAGCAGCCAGAATGACTGGTGTTCATGTAATCGGTGAACCCCAAGCGATATATTCTTTTAATTTGTCAACACGAATAAAGTGAGTTACACATGAGGTTGACTTTTTCCCCATCTCTGTAAAGCGCAATACCCAAACTAAAAACCGACAAAAGAGGAGTATTTCGTGGTGAACTTAGTACTAAATCGAAAGGAAGACATCAACGTAAATTAGTATGAGTAACAATTTAATAGACAGTTGTGAATGCTCGTGAACAGTGTTAAACTGGATACCATCGGCCTCATTATGAACTTTATATTTGTGAATGATAACTTCAAGAAAGATAGCGGATATCGGGAATATGTTCACGTTTATTAGCAAGTGAATAAGCAAGAAAAAGAAAGGAAATTTAAGGTTTAATCATACAACTCTACTAATAAACACAGGATAGATTGAAAAGATACACACAAGAAGAACGATAACACTCAAAACGTTTGACGTGATTCAGTAATTACCGATTTGTAGATTTTACGACATTCCAGCCTACGAATCGTGGAGGAACCAGGAATTTTCAAAATAACGTTCTGCCTGTTTGAAGAAAACTGCTGCTTTGACAATTGTTGATAGGAATTTTTGTTATGTAGTAGATTTAGGCAGTTTATTCGGAATACGATAGACAGCAAAAAAGGATTCTTTCATGTTGGAGCATTTGTGCTAAATGAATACCTACTGCTATACGCCACACAAGGAAGTAGGGACTCTAAATACATAGATTATACACAAATTCTGCATCAAATAAGTCAAACAGCAAAGACTCAGCTCTCTGTAGAAACTTATGATGAAGAAAAGGCACCAGGTGAGCATGCATCAGACACATATTACTGAAACAGGAAACCCCCGGGTAGAGGGAAAAAAGTAAGACAAGTCAACTAGAAAAGAGTAAGACCAGCAATACAGTTAAAATCAAATTATCAAGAAACAATAGGCACTCACATAAACGAGCAGGAGGAGGAGGAAACTTTTCAAAGGCCAGTTAAAACTGCATAAATATGAATGAAAAATTCCGAATCCGCTAATTAGTAGCACTGAGGTCGAAGTTTGAAACTAACTTTGGTGTTTTCAGCATTGTGCTTATGCATATGAAGGATGTCGCTTCGATCTACTTCATCGTCAGTCATCAAAGAAGTGAACGTGTGCAAATTGTATTCATTGCAAATCCTCTCAACAATGGTTGCACGTCGCCTCCCTTCAAAACAATAACAAAACATCCACGTCTCCAATACACAAATAGTATGAGATGTGAAAATGTAAACAAAACACCGTCAACAAACATTGGAAGCGCATTTACGAAGACGTCTATTGTAGATGATGATCAATTATTTTTATTTTCAAAAATGCAACAGCTTTGAAGCTGAAGTCGTAAACTCATTATTGTTTTCTTGGTTCTTTCTCACGTGCATGTTGTTTATGCCTTTGGTGATATTCACTGTGAACAATGCATGGACGTGAATGCATTTGACTTATTATACAAACTTGAAGTGTAGCATTTCTAGTAGCTTTGCATACAGATTACCGAATCCACTATAATGATATACTGAAAAGCTTTTTCCAATCTTTCTTTTGACTATGCAACTCTGCATCTGTTTTTAATGACAGATATCTCCATATTTTCGTGTGTTCTTTCAGTATTTCCAGTGATAAGGGCGAACACTATTCAGGAGGTATCTCTGAACCTAGATAATGTCATGTCTTCCTATAACTGTGTCGAAACCTTCTCGTGTTACCAAATTTTGATAACATTTTACTAACTGTACCTGGCAATATACATAAAATAAATGTTTGTCTACAAATGGATATCTTTTTCACTACTGTTTGCTTTCTCAGAACAAGCACAGTGATCCATTCACATCTGGTGATTCCGTGAATTATTGCGCAGACTTAAATGATACGGAGAATGTCATCAAATGTAAATTATACAGCTAGGATTGATAGAAACCTATTTGAAGTTATCAACAGTTCATATTAATGCACAAGAATTTAGAAATGACAACGTGATTAGCTTTAACCGTACAGGGAAATGAGGACCGAATAACTCACATAATGAACAACAATAAGTAGCATATAATTTGATGGGAAAACGGGTAAATGGAAAAATGCATGAGACATTCACAAAAGACATAATGGAATTCAATACAATTGTTTTGCAATCACATTCACAAATTATGGATTGTGGTGAGAGTTCACAAGAGTTAGCTGAGGACAGAAAAATAGATGTACACGCAAATCGCGGTTGAAAAGCATTGCTATTTGTTGATAAAACCCATGTCGATTATCCAGTCTGACCACATGACTTCAGATAACTGAAACGCGATCATGTAGTTATAAGTAGTAGTGCGGAAAATGTGTTATAGATTCGATCAGTTCACAGTGATACACTTCTGATAATGTCCATGTAGAAGTGAGTGCGTTGGTGGCACAGCGGTGATGACTCTCGCTGACCATGTACATGGTCCACAGTTCGGTCCCCTGCCGACGCACACCTCATATCTATGATCGGCCGAACTTGATTGAGTATTTCGCGGTTCAGAAGCATATTCCAACAATACGAAATATACAGTTTGATGTAAAGGAATACTACTGAATAGTAATTTATATTAAAAACGTGAAACTATCTTGACGATGACGTCCTCGGGGTATAAAATGCAAACGTTTCAAGAGTAAGCGGTGAGTGAAATATCCATTTCCAGAGCATAATCACCACCTACTACAGTAGTATGTCCATATCAATTAAAGTATCATAGTTATAGTGAACATTAATGCGTTTGAAATAAAATCCAAACATTGCCGAATGTTCAGGCTCTACAATTATAAATCCATTAATTTATGCATACAATAGCCAGTAAAGGCAAATTGGAATCATATCAGAAAGTGTATTGTGGAACAAGTATAACATGGGATGTAACAATAGTCAGATAGCTTTTAATATGCATGGTCAATGAGAACATGGGACAAAATGAGATGAAGTAATTTAATTTAGTGATGTGTGTATGTATATAAATATAGTCAACAGAAAATACAGGTTTCGAGAGTGTGTGTAATCAGGGTGTGTGAGACAATATGAAAATAAACCAACGAATGGGGCGGACTAGACATAAGTTCAAGGTTGAAAATAACGACAGTAAAATAATAACGATGATATGGTGTAAAGTTACAAGCACTATTGGTGAATGATTGTCAAATAATAATAATGAATATAATGAAGTGGAATGAACAGGATTTTGTAAATACGATAGCAAGTTGCTTTTACTGGCTATTGTATGCTTGAATTAATGGATTTATAATTGTAGAGCCTGAAGAAGAATTTATTGAAAACAATTGTTCGCTCTAAATAATTTGTTCTGAATAAATTATGGGAATATTCGATTTATTGCCGAATGTATTGGAAAAGTGTCACGCAGGTTGATTGTTAGTAGATTGTAGTCAAAAACACGTGTATTTGATGTTATCCATTAATGCAACATTAAATTGAACACCAGTAATCCAAAATCAAATTGCCCTGAATAAGAGTGAATTTATAGTATTGAATGTCTGCGACTAGTGTTCATGTAGAATTTTCTCTCAGTTGATTATGAACTTTTTAAAAATTTAACGCCTTGCATTTCCAGTGGAACAAAGGGCTTCACACGTGAACTTTAGAGTTTCACTGGCGATGGTGTTAACCCAGCTGTCTGTCCTTACTAGGTTTAATACTGGCTACAACCGTTCAAGGAATGCGTCTAACAGGGATAGAACTACAGGCTAGGTGCGTGAGTGGCGAGTAATACACCAGTGTACCACCTACTAGCATAAACTTCATCTGCATAATTTAAAATATCTAAAACAGGGTAGAAATTTCATTATAACAAAGGTTTTTGTATCTTCCAATGAATGAAAAACAAAACGATATTGTTTTTACTGATGTTTCGCTATTTAGTGCTAATAGCTTTATCAAAGTATTATTAAACTGGAATTTACAAAATCTAAGCATATATATAACAAAGAGTTAGTGGGTGAGAAAATAGACTTAGGTAAAGTTAAAGGGGACATATTGGAAGTCAAAAAAACAATGAAGATCACTGAACCAAATAACAGAGTTAATAGTACGTCTGTTATGGTATCAAAGTAAAGTTTACTAGCTTGATCATCGTTCATCAGTCTGGGGTCATTTTTCGTTGTCAAGTTGGTCAGTTGGTAAAGATAAGAAAACCAAGTGTATATTGTTGGATTTGATCAGTGTGTAAAATTAAAAAGCAGTGTGTGTTTACCTAGTGAACTTGCTTATCACATTCGTGTTGATTTTGTCACTTCATGGGGGAGGGAGTTGTTGTAACCAGGTCAGATTCTGTTCTAGTCCATCATTCCTATTCAAACAACTTGGATTCCATTTGATCATATGAAGTGCTTCTGATAATATTAGACTTTCTTTGTGATTTCTGAAATGCTTTAACTGGATTATTTGATTAATGTCAAAATCGATTTTGTGGCCTGATTCTATAGCGTGTAGACATATGGCTGATGATTTTTCAAGTTTTTCTAGTTCAACCGGATTTCTCGGTGGTGGAAGCGATGCTCTAATGTGTTTATTTCTTCTGATGTTGATTTCTCGAGATGTTTGTCCGATGTACATCGCATCACATTCCAAGCACGCATTTAATTTTATAGACACCATTAGATAGAGAATCTTTAGTGATTTGGTCTTTTATATGGACAAGGTTGCTTTGAAGTGTGTCTGATGTTTTGAAGAAAACGCTAATTTCGAGCTGATTGAGTACTCTTTTGATATCGCCTGACGTCTCTGCTCTATATGGAATGACGACTGTAGAGGTCCATGTTTTCGGAATGCGTTTTCGGCCACACTTAATGTCTGTGTTGATTTTGTTGATGAAGTTCGTTGGGTAGTTGTTTTGCTTGAGAGTTTCAGTAATGTTTGATATTTCTTCTTCCTTTTCTTTCTCGTCGGTTATCAGAGAGTGTGCTCGTCTAAGAAGACTTGAAACAACTGAAATCTTTGCACTGATGGGGTGTTGTTTTGTGTATGTGTGTGCTACAGTGTTAATGGATTATTGAGTTTTATTTAAAGAACAGAAGTTTGGTTCACAAAATTTCAATAATAAAGGGTGTATAAATTCATACACATAAGGTGCAATGTCGCAAGTAAATGTTCCAACATCATACAGTACTAAAGAATTTAACAATATAATATTTTACTCTGAGAACCTTCCCAACGAATTTATCATCACTCTAAACTACCATGCATATGTATATATATATATATATATAATAGTAGTAGTAGTATGAAGTGCACTGAAAATGTTTGTGGTTATAATCACAGTTAAATATTGAGTGGTAAAACAAATACTGTCACATACACAAAATAGTTCATAGAATGCATAGATATTTGAACCGGGTGTAAAATTGCATGTTAAGTAAGCAAATGAAAATGTTGCATAACATGAGGTGAAGTCTGATAATATAGGTTATAATAAAATTGCCAATGAAATCATTGACCTAAGAAAGCGGAAGCGGCACGTGGTTATGAAAAGCAAACTGGGCTCGAAAGTCATCAGTAAATAACATTGTATAACACTGTGGTTTTATCAGATGAATCTAGTTTGCGAAGGAATTATGCTGAGATATGGGCAAGTTTCTCTTGAAAAATGCATAATCTAGAAGAGAATAAACAATACGAGATTAAGAAAAGTGGACAGAAATTGTGTTTGAAACATGACTAATGAATTCACTGTATTAAAATGGACACAAACGAGTGGAAAGATGTTGATGTCTTCATATGAAGTTTATTGGGTACACGATAGACAGCAAAAAAGGATTCTTTCATGCTGGAGCATTTGTGCTAAATGCATACCTACTGCTATACGCCACACAAGGAAGTAGGGACTCTAAATACATAGATTATACACAAATTCTGCATCAAATAAGTCAAACAGCAAAGACTCAGCTCTCTGCAGAAACTTATGATGAAGAAAAGGCACCAGGTGAGCATGCATCAGACACATATTACTGAAACAGGAAACCCCCGGGTAGAGGGAAAAAAGTAAGACAAGTCAACTAGAAAAGAGTAAGACCAGCAATACAGTTAAAATCAAATTATCAAGAAACAATAGGCACTCACATAAACGAGCAGGAGGAGGAGGAAACTTTTCAAAGGCCAGTTAAAACTGCATAAATATGAATGAAAAATTCCGAATCCGCTAATTAGTAGCACTGAGGTCGAAGTTTGAAACTAACTTTGGTGTTTTCAGCATTGTGCTTATGCATATGAAGGATGTCGCTTCGATCTACTTCATCGTCAGTCATCAAAGAAGTGAACGTGTGCAAATTGTATTCATTGCAAATCCTCTCAACAATGGTTGCACGTCGCCTCCCTTCAAAACAATAACAAAACATCCACGTCTCCAATACACAAATAGTATGAGATGTGAAAATGTAAACAAAACACCGTCAACAAACATTGGAAGCGCATTTACGAAGACGTCTATTGTAGATGATGATCAATTATTTTTATTTTCAAAAATCCAACAGCTTTGAAGCTGAAGTCGTAAACTCATTATTGTTTTCTTGGTTCTTTCTCACGTGCATGTTGTTTATGCCTCTACCTTTCAATATTTGTCATTTATCTTTGGCGTGCATCCTGATATTATTTGAACGCTTATCAATTAAGTAATTTTTACCTTAACACCCTTCGAAGAAAAATTATCATCACATTGAGATTTTTTGGTTTTATTATCTGCATTGTTATTCTGAGCTTTGTTATATCCTTTGGACTTGACCAAAGTTTAATTTTCTACCCCTAACTCCGTCACTTTTACACATTTATGTATTTTCGAAGGACACGTCCATGTGTGATCAGACTGTTGGATATTTGTTGTGCGAAACCTTTAAACGATTCAGACAAATTATGTTTTCTTATTGCTCTGTCTGAATTGGAGTTTTGTTCTGAAACTTCCCACATCCACGCTTTGGTTTTACCTGTCAAAATCCAGAAGAATGCATAGAAATACTGACTAGCTTATATAGATCTGTAATTCACTGGAATGTAGTCTCTGCTTCGGCTGTCTAAAAGCTGCGAACCGTAAGCCATCAAATGAAGAGAAACACACATCAAAGTTTAACTTTAAATTCGGTTTAGTAAGACGTGATTACGACTGGAATTTTCACTGGGTGAAAGCATTCAAATAAATTACGATGGTTAAAATTTGGAATTTTTCAAACATCTTCTTAAGTACTAGTACAAGTTTAAAATTGTTCACTAACACATTTTTTGTGATGCAGGTGAACTATACGATGAAATGTTTCTTTTATACTTGTTTCACCAAATGTATACTACAGATAATGCTTCGAAAAACGGGCGGTATTCACCAATATCGCTTACAAAATCAATTGATTAATTTCATGAAATAATTTGGAATAACTCAGTTTATACTACCCATCATACCATGCACTACATTTGATTTAATAATTTTAATAGATATGAAAAATGGTGGATGTCTGTGGAGTACGTAACAATATGATTGTACACTTTTTCGTTACATGCTGAATTAGAGATATTGTACATGATTTTTGTTTAAAACGATTCATATTGAAATATAGATTACTTCTGTGTACAATGTCAAATACAGTGTGCTGTTGGTCATTTCGTCTTCTCACTGGTCTATACTGTCTACTTCCTACACACTTAACCGTGTTGTATACTTTGGATTTTTACAGGAACCACTTATCCTCATCCGAAGACTATTCTACAACCAGGACACAGCTTCTACCAGTAGACACGACTCCAGCAGTGAACACTTCTGTGGATTATACTAATAGTTTGAAGCTATGGTCTCCTAGTAACCATTTAATTAATATAACTCATTGCTGTATTTTTTATAATATACTGTTACACTATCCTCTCATCAAATTGCATATCCATTCACATACTTGTTATGTTATTGAGCTCGCTGGGCAGTCTCCTACATATCCTAAACTTGTATCCGCTGAATGCACAACTCACCTCGCCTTATAACCTGGAGTACCTGGATTAAGCCCTTCGTGAGGTCTTAGGTGTACACCAGGAATTAGTATTAGTTAAGCTCTCAATAGTGCTTCCCCGTGATGAAATCTACTATATTCACGCTAAAATGACTACAAATTCAAAGCATTCTAATAAACTTAAGGTTGCTTCTTTGTTATTTGAAAGTTGTTTTCAAGTTGCTTCATGTGATTGAATTGATATTTTTATCTATCCATCAACAATAATTATTTTGAGCATTTCATTTTGTCAAAAACATTAACCTATTTGTTTACAAACATTCTTTGAAGCCAGTCAATTCAAAGAGAAAAGCATCCTGAAAACCAATCACTTTGCTTGTAAACAATAATAAAAAAGTATATAAGGAGATATTTTCCTGGTAAACACTTAATTCACAATGAATTTCTGCAAAGAAGCACTATTACTTATTTGCATTTCATGCTTGATTCATGAGTATAATTGTGGTAAGTCGAAAATGCTGAATTAGATTATACTTCACATGTTTAATATGATCGATCTGTGAAATAACTACTGTTAAGAGGACTTGAATATTTTGAAAATGAGGGTGTAAAACCATGTTAAAAAGCTCTAGTGAGGGAAGCAATAATTCTTGTCAGTATGAAAACAGTAGAAATAAAATAATGAGATGGGACGGACTCCTGCATGTGTAATTTCTGAAATAAGATTCCAACCACCTGATCAAATATGTATTAGTGGACAGACACGAGAAATCTTGATAATCCATTGTGAAAATTTAAGAAGAGTATGTGAGAAACATATTCCAGCGTTAAGTTAAAACATTCGCGGTTTCATATTGCAATGAAAAACTTAGTGTCAAATGCAAGTTAGTAAGTGCACTATTCGAATGATCTCAGAAAACAATGAATCGTTCACTGACATCTTACACAAACACTACAACATTCGAAGAATATCGTCAATGCACAAATCACGTTAATGAACTAAAACATCAATTTCGTTTCTGCACACAAATATTTCATATTTATGTTAAACACATTATATTATTATTATTAATATTGTTCCCTTGGGTTCCTAGTGGAACATAGGGCATCAACTGCACGTCTTCACTTGCTTCTGTCTTGTGCTGTACTTTTCACTTGCGTCCATGTTATTCCATGCTGTTTCATTTCCTCCTCACACGATCTCCTCCATGTCACCCTTGGACGTCCCACTCGCCGCTTCCCTTTCAGGTTCCACTCGAGGGCCTGACGCGCGATGTCACTCAACGGCCTCCTCAGCGAGTGTCCAATCCATCTCCACTTCCTCCTGCATATTTGTTGGGCGATTGGTTCTTGTTTCGTTTGTTCCCATAGCTTCTTGTTTGTGATTCTTTCTGGCCATCTAATCTTCAGTATGGAGCGAAGACAGTTGTTGATAAAGGTCTGCAACCTGTTGAAAATATTCTTTGTGGCCCGCCAAGTTTCTGATCCGTAAAGCAAAACTGACTTCACGTTTGTATTGAAAATCCGAATTTTGTTGTTGATGTTGAGTGACGAAGATTTCCAGATTGGTTTCAGGTTGATGAATGTGTTTCTCGCCTTCCCGATTCTCGATTTGACATCCTCGTCGGTCCCTCCTGTGGTTGAGACAATGCTCCCTAGATAAGTGAAAGAAGTAACCTCTTTCAAATCCCTCCCGTTGATGTGACTGGCACTGGATGTTGCTGCTGTTGTTGGTTGGTTATTTTCATGACCTCCGTCTTGTCTATGTTCACCTGGAAACCTGTCTTTGCTGCTTCTTCGACCAGTTTGTCGGTTTTCGCCTGTAAGTCTTCGATTTTATGTGACATCAAACATAAACCATCTGCAAAATCCAGGTCTTCTAGGTTCTTCACGTCGGTCTAGGATATCCCTGTCTTCTCGTTTCCCACTGTCTGACGCATAATCCAGTCCACCACAATTAGGAATATCATTGGTGATAATAAGCACCCTTGTCTGACTCCTGTGTTTACTTCAAACGCTTCGCTGAGTTTTCCGTTGTGGATCGCTTGACATGTGCCGTTGTCGTACAGCTGTTGAATAAGGTTGATGAGTATTTTGGGTACGCCGTAGTACTTGAGTAGTTTCCAAATTACTTCGCGGACAACGCTGTCGAAGGCCTTCTCAAAGTCTATGAAGTTGAGGTAAAGATTTCATTGCCATTCCATGCTTTATTAGATGATGATGCGTAGAGTTGCAATTTGGTCAGAACATGATTTGCCTTTCCTGAATCCAGCTTGTTGTGGTTGCAGTTCTGTATCCAGTGCGTCGTTTATCCTCTGCAGGATGATGCTACTTAGGATTTTACTTGGCGTCGACAGGAGCATGATTCCTCGCCAGTTATTGCAGAATCCTAAGTCGCCCTTCTTTAGAAATTTCACAAGGTAACCTTTTATCCAGTCAGTAGGCACCTTTCCCTCTTTCCAGATCTTCTGCAATAATGGCGTCAGCATATCTGCCGTCGTTTCTGGGTCCACCTTCAGTGCTTCAGGCGGTATTCCATCTGGTCCAGCTGCTTTTCCAGCTTTCAGAAGATTGATTGCATTCAAGACTTCAGTTTTCGTTGGAGGATTGGTGTCAACTTGCAGTTGTGTACGTGCTGTTGTTGGTATTACTGGACGGGTTGTAGGTGGTGGTCGATTCAAGAGTCCTTTGAAGTGGTCCGCCCATTGTTTAATCTGTCTTTCTTCTTTGGTAATTGGGTTCCCTTGGCTGTCTTTTATAGGTTTCACTTGTGTTGATCTCTTCCCGGATAGAGACTTGGTTATCTGATATAGTGTCCTCAGGTCCCTTTTGCCTGCTGCCTTCTCAGCTTCAGTAGCCAGGTTGTCGTAGAATTGTCTTTTGTCCTTCCTGGCACTCTTCTTCACTTCTTTGTCCAGTGCTGTGTAAGTTGAGTTCAGCGTCTCTTTCTCTTGTCCATCTTTGCATTGAATCATTTTCTCTTTCACTTTTCTCCTCTCCTCTATTAGTTTCCAAGTGTCTGTTTAGAGCCATTCCTTGTCTTGTCTCTTCTTTCTTCCTAAAATTATTGAGCACGTTTCGTTGAAAATTACCTTCAGAGAGTTCCAATGGTCTTCCACGCATGATTCCTCAGTAGTGCCACGTAGTGTTTCCTGCTTTGCTCTGACAGTTGCAGTGAAAATGTCCTGTGTGATTGTGTCCTTCAGTTTTTGCGTGTTGAACTTGCATTACGCCTATCCCCAGCTATCCTCGAGGCTTTCAGCTTCACCTTGAAAGTCTCTTGTACTAGATAGTGGTGTGAACCCACATCTGCTCCTCTCCTCGATCTTGTGTCCAGTAGGCTCCGTCTCCACTTCCTTGAGATTGAAATGAAGTCTATCTGGTTTTGGTGTGTCCATCTGGTGAAATCCATGTTGCCTTGTGTATATCCCTGTGTTTCAACACACTGTCACCGATCACCAAATCATTGAAGGCGCAGAAGTCTGAGAATAGTTCACCATTTTCGTTCATTTCACCGAGGGCCTCACGACCCATGGTGAGTTCTCTTCCTGTATTGTCTCCTTCCAGTTTCGCATTCATATCGCCCATCAGGATTTTGATATCGCTCTTTGGGACTTTGTCCAAGACTGTTTGTAGTTGACTGTAGAAATCCTCCTTCTTCTCATGTTCTGAGGCGTTTGTAGGCGCGTAGCACTGAATGATTGTAACCTTCCTTCCTTTTGAGTTGAACCTGGCTGTCATTATCTTGGAAGAGATTGGTTCCCACTGCAAGAGAGCTTTAGCCGCTGTTGGTGACAACATGATGGCTACTCCCTCGGTGTGCTCGTGATCGTCCTTTGGGTGACCGGAGTAGATTATTGTCTCTCCAGTTGGTAGTTGGCTCCTTCCACATCCGTTCCATCTGCTCTCGCAGATTCCCAACACTTCTATTTTATATCTCCTCATTTCTGCGGCTACCTGAGCAGCCTTTCCAGTTTCGTACATTGTACGAATATTTCACGTCCCCATCCTTATTTTTGCTTTCATCGAAAGAAGGCACATCGGCTGAATGGCTTCCCGAAGGCTTTCACCAGCCCGCGTCATTTCACTTCCCCGATTCCAGCGAAAAATAAGGTCACTATTTGTAATTTTAGAATTTTGAATAAATTTGTGCGTTGAAGTTTTAGTAGCAATTTGGTTAAGTTTTGTGGGTGGAACTGCTAGCACCACGCCCCAACCCTCCCTCTTTATCCGGGCTTGGGACCGGCTAGAATACTAGTGACCTAGTAATCTAGGCGAGGTTAAACACATTATATTATTAACCGATATTTTTTCCAATATCAAATGCATATCAACAGGCGGTAAGTTTGAATTGGATTTCGAGTATTCATATAACAGCGTTACATTCTTCACAGATTTGCTTTGGCTGTGTTTACCATTAATTACGGTGCCTATTACTGTGTTCTTTTTCAATTATTTCACGTTTCACATTCACGTCAATACACTTCGCTAATCATTTCATCATTTGAATTCAAATGGAATTGAACAGGAGGTGAGTATGTCGGTAATCCCTTTACAAATAACTTATAATTCTGTAATGAAATGTGGAAGTTTAGCGTAACACTTTCAAAAATAATAGTTGAATCACAGTCAGAATGCAGTTGGATAAAGTCATTTTATTAAACTTGCCAGCGTATAGGAAGAGAATTCTGGTGTAATATATTGTTTCTGATTCAGTCTTTCACTGCTAGCTTTATAGGCAATAAAATAGCATTTGTGAAAGTGTCTGGATTGCATGACATAATTCATTATCATATTGATGAATATTTCACCAGAGTTCATGTGATTTGCAAATAAATCGATGGCGAATCGAGATCCGTTGTCTTAACTTATGATAGCATCATTTTATCCGAGATATATTTATATGATATCGTACTGTTTCATTGTAGTCGTGTCAGTACAATAACACCAAAAGCATGAGACGGCCTCGTGTATATGTAATTTCTGAAATAGGATTCCCACCAGCTGATCAAATATGTATTAGTGGACAGACACGAGAAATCTTGATAATCCATTGTGAAAATCGAAGTCTTTTAAGTGAAAAACATATTTAATGTTTCAGTGTGGTAGTGTCAGTAGAAATATAATAATGAGACGAGATGGACTCGTGCATATGTTATAACCTTCGTGGTTTTCATATTGCAATGAAAACATAGTGTTAACTGCACGTTAGTAAGTGCACTATTCGAATGATCTCAGAAAACAATGAATCGTTCACTGACATCTCACACAAACACTACAACATTCGAAGAATATCGTCAATGCACAAATCACGTTAATGAACTAAAACATCAATTTCGTTTTTGCACACAAATATTTCATATTTATGTTAAACACATTATATTATTCACCGATATTTTTTTCAACATCAAATGTATAGCAAGAAGCAGTAAGTTTGCCATTCGATATCATGTATTCATGTTATTATTATTATTGTTTCCTTTAATTCCTACAAGAGAAATTTGAGCTTCCGACGTACGTCTCCATTTCGTTCGGTTCTCTGCCAGAGTCTTCACCTGGTTCCAAGTCTGCCACACGTATTCTTTCCTCTTTAGATGACCTCGTTCAAGTCACCCTTGGATGACAAACTCGTCACTTTCCTTTCAGGTTCCATTCGTGCAATTGCTTGCCTAGTGATGTCACTTGATGGTTTTCTCAGAGTATGGCCAATCCTTCTATATTTCGTCCTGCCTATTTGTTGCACAATCAGTTCCTGCTGAGTTTGTTCGCTCCCAGAGATCTCTGTTGCTGATCTTTTCTGGCCATCCCATCTTGAGTATTGAGCGAAGACAACTGTTAAAGAAGGTCTGTAGTTTGTTTGACATGCTCTTTGTGACACGCCAAGTCTCTGGTCCGTATAGTAGCACTGACTTCACATTGGAGTTGAAACTCCGGATCTTATTTTTGATGCTGAGTGTTGTTGACCTCCACACAGACTTGAGAGTAGTGAAAGCTTGTCTTGCTTTTCCGATTCTTGCTTTGATATCCTCGTCAGTTCCGTCCAGGTGTAGTTGTAACGATGCTTCCCAGGTAGGTAAAAGAGGTTGTTTCTTTCAGGTTCCTCCCATTTATGCTGATCGCTGTCTGTTGTCGTTGCCCAGGAATCTTCATCACCTCTGTTTTCTCTATGTTCATGTCAAGTCCTATCTTTGATGCTTTTTCTGCCTTGTTGCTTTTCGCTTGCATACCTTCCAGTTTATGGGAAATCAGACATATATTATTGGCGAAGTCAAGATCCTCCAAGTTTTTGTGTGAGTCCATTTTATGTCTGTTTCCTCATTGCCTGCTGTTTGTTGCATTATCCAGTCTACTGCAATCAGGAAAATCATTGGCGATAGTAGGCAACCTTGTCTTACTCCAGTCTTCACTTTTTCGAAGGATTCCGTAAGTTTCCCGTTGTGGATGACTTGGCATGCAGCATTCTCGTACAGCTGTTGGATGAGATGTATAAATGTCGGTGGCACCCCATAGTAGCGCACTAGTTTCCAAATCACCTTTCGATTGACGCTGTCGGAGGCCTTTTCAAAGTCGATGAAGTTGAGATAGAGAGGTGACTGCAATTCTAAGCTTTGTTTAATGATGATCCGTAATGTGGCGATCTAATCAATACATGACATGATTCTGTTGAATCCAGACTATTCCGTTCGAAGTTTTTCATCCAAGGCTTGCTTGAATATCTCCACGATGATGATGACATTTACATTTACATAGAAAGCATACTTGATACGCAGAATCATATATAATACACGCATATACAATTATATAACGATTCCATTATCTTTCCAATAGCAGTGTGATAAAACTGTTATTATTCTTCCATGATGGGTAAAATTTATTTTGATAAAGTCTAACAGTGTTATACAGTAATATTTACTGATGACATTTTGAGCACAATTTATTACTCATAAGGAGCAATGGAGTGGAATTATACTCTACCACAGCGCATAAGTTTTACTCACATATAAATGTTATCACACTTCTATTCTAAATCCCATTTAATGAATAATAGCCATTAGAGAATTATGTATTTCATTTGTGTGTGTGAATTTTATTAAACAGAACCTCCAGTGCAAAATGGTGAGCATCTTAAGTAAAGTTGAATATATTTATAACATATAATATTGAGCAGGGAAGCCTGGGAACTTTTACAGGGAGCACATGCTTAGTGTTCTTCAGTAGGCTGATAATCATTTCCAGTCATATCGTTTTTGCTTCAATGAGCATAATCATACTCGATGAACAACCGATATTACGTGATTGTGTTCTGTGAATAATTCAGTCGAGTTCTTGGGTGAAAACAGTGTCATTTGTGAATATTTTGCATTTTCTTGCCACATTTCAACTTAACGTCAAAAATTCGTTTAATAAACTGCATAAATAAATAAGTATATATAAATATCATATGAGAACTTCACCAATGTTGAAGTGATCAGTAGTGAATTTCATGTAGTACACTGATTTTCTGAAATATAAATCTTGCACTTTCTTAACACGTTCTTTTTAAATCATTTACCGGAAATTTCAATGGAGGGCTTGAAATACGTCTTGTCACATTTGATCATTACTAATCTTGATAATTATCAACCTGTTTGAACGGTTGTCAATAAAATAAATCACTTTGGATGGATTGACATGACTGTCACCTGCAAACGAATTAAGATAATCTAGCAGTATAGTAAATGACTCTCACGGAAATCTCTGGAATGCACTCCTTAATATTAGCATAGAAATATTGAATGGATTACTAATTCTTTCATCACTACTGACGTGTACTTTGGTAAACACAATAGGATTTCATATTATCCTTCAAACAATGTGACGGAATGCAGGGCGACACAAATACCGCACTTTATTCAAAAGATGTTAGTTGGGTTTTTGTTGAGATGCATTTAAAGCAAGTTTATTGAGAACATATTTTGAATTAGATCTGAAAAGCCCACTAAAGCATGGTCGGATATGAACTAAACTCCGAATTCGGTCAAACTGTATAAGAGTGTCAGATGAAATGTTCCACCAAACAGTTTACCAACCGAAAATCGTGCTTTTATAAATTTGCTGTTCAAGTGTGATTGCTTGATAACAGTTCAGAGAGATACTTTAGATACTTCTGAATCCTTGTGATTAAAGAAAACGAAACTGTTGTTTTCATGTGAGCACTCATTGTTTGAAATGTAGTATGTAACACGAATATGTCTGCCGACTTTACAAATAAATATGCAGTTAATGATACATAGTTTCCGGAGTTTTTCAAGCCAACCTTTTTAGAAATGGTTGCCCAAAAGCATCTATGGCAGCAATTAAATTTCCATCAAGTAGCTTAATTACTGCTTCATTATGTGTTATCCTATCGTCAGCCAACTTCAGGTTTCTAAGAGGTTAGATTTTAAGCGCTTTTATGTATACCTTAGCTCCTATGATGCGGTTCCCTGATAATTTGTGTACTGAATTGTAATCAAATGTTTCCTTTTCATTAAATCACCTAATACATCATGAATGTGGTATTATATCTGCAAGCGCACGTTTTTGATGGCAATATGTCACCACTGAGTTGCTGGGATGATACAAATTCTTTGGTGTGATTCACAGAGATTTTTAGTAGAACGACTTTAGTATTAGGAGTTTTCGAAGTTGTAATTTAGCATTGAATATTTTTCTTCCGTTTTTCTGTGACACTGTATTTCACTGATTACCTCTCCATGATGTTTTCACTGTACATGTTAAGACTATGTGGGTACGTTTCAAAGATTTCATGTGGTTTACTTGAACTGAGTATTATAGTTTTCGAAGTTAGATGAAATAAAACCCTTGTGTATTTAAACTAGCATGTCAGTTTGTTTGCAAGAATGTTAATATAAAATACGCGAGCATAATTACATTGACAGTAAGCCAAATTATTTGTATCCTCTATTTTGACATTGAACACGAAGACGGAAATAACTGAGGATATTTTATAGCATGAACAGAAATAAATCATCGTGTCTTCGTACTTTGATTATTGTTACTGTAGTATGTAACTGCATTCACATTATCTGTAATGTCTCGTCATCAAGATGTTCAAGGAATGTTTTCTAGTGACCACAAAAATTCCACAGAGAGTGAATGGGTGGATTACTTCAATACCCTTAAGAAGTTTATTGGTATCATGTGATGGTCCAGCACTACGTCATTTAAATTTGCTCTGAGTAAAGCCTACAAGGAGTTCAAGTAAATTCTGCGAAAACTGGCTGAAGGTTTTACCTGAAGAGGAAAATTTGTCTCAGACCAAATGAAGTTTATGTCTGTGAACAAACTTCCTCTTCTAATCACTCATTTAATTTGAGGCCATTTGAAAAAATTGTGATTCAAATAAATTTTACAATCAATCCTGTGGGAGAAAAAGTTGTTATGTTTGAAGAAACAGGCATCTGTCAGGAATAACTCTCATTTCATTGAAGGATTAAATAAAATAAATACTCTACTTAATTCAATCATTGTGATTATTAACACCATCAATTTGTCAATTTTGTTTCATTTATGATTTAATAAAGTGATTCAGTGGAGTGAGTATGGTGGAGATACTGTAAAACTTTGACACCATAAGTGCTTGCATTTACATCTAAAGTGCTTAGTAGCTGCAAATCAGTCAATATGAAGTAATTTACAATTATTCTGACTTTTAAATGTCACAGAATATGACTGCCTTGTTTTCATTAAAATTACATTGTGCCAGTGATAATGGTGACCACTTATAGAGGGAGACGAGATCACGCATAGTTCTATCGTGGTAATGAGTTTGGTCCTACTTTGATTTGAAACACAGTGTGTGATGTAAAGCCATTGTGAGTTACGGCCACCAGTATTTCTCTACTTGCATCTTTTGAAGTTAAAGAGAAATTAACTTCTGATATTTCACTGGAAGACTCAATTAATAAATATACTTCGATCTTGCTTTATCAATTCTGTTTAATACCTCAGGTAAAATCTTACTCATTTTTACTTCGACAATTCTCTTACGAATTTGGTTTTCAGGGGACGGGAGAAAAGGTAAGTGCTATTGGAATAATTTGAAACATTTTGCACGGTAAGCACACGAACTTCAACAAAAGTGCTAGCTAGTTTACGATTTGTCAGTGAGAAATCAAAGCATTCGTTACAATCTCTACTCTGTTACTTATATTATCAGTGTAGTGGATAGATGACGCACAATAGGTAGTCGTGTCTATAATGATATTATTATAATTTTTTACCCTCGAGTACCGAGTTGAAGATAGGTCTTGAGAATTCCATCTCCAATTTGTCCTATTCGATGACTACTCATCGTGATCTCACATCTCTTCCTAGTGTGACCTGCTCCATGACATCCTTCAAGCAAATCTCAACTCGTCGTTTCTCAGTCCAGTCTCACCCGAGCAGCAGCTTTACACTCCATGTCATTCGTCAGTGTATCTCCGACTCATCCTCACTTTCCTCTGCACATTTGCTGAGCAAGAGGGTCTTGCTCGGTTTGTTCCAGTAGTTTATTGCCACTACGTCCTGCTGTTTATTTGATCTTCAATATGGAGCAAAGACAGCTGTTCATAAGAGTCTCCAACCAGTCAGAAATGCTTTTCGTGGAATATTCAGTTCCGCATTTATGCTAAAAATCCGAATAATGTTGTGTGTGTGCTCAATGCAGAAGATTTCCAAACTGATTTCAGCCTGATGGTGTGCCATACCTTGCCGATTCCGGTTTCGATATTTTCATCTGTTCCGCTTATGATTGGAACGATGTTTCCAAGATGAGTGCAGGCGTCAGTTTCCACAGTGATATCAGGTATCAAATTAAGTCGATAAATAATGGATATAGTAATTGAGACATGATGGACACCTGAATGACCGTTTATTGATTTTTCCTGAACTATGCAGATGGCAGTTTTCATAAACTGTACAATTTGTGCAAGTTTTCGCATGAAGGGGTAATTGTAGACTTATGTTTTCAGTCCGAAACTTGAGATAAGAATTATAAAGTTTTGTAGGCAGTGCCTTCTGAATAAGTCCGCTTTATTGTATATAATGAAAAAATTAAAACACCTCATAGTCTAAGATTAAGTAGCTTTGAAATATGTGTCTAATCGAATAATCAGCAGAACGACTTGTTTATTTCATTACATTATCCAAATCTCAATAAATTTCCTAAAGTAGGTTGAAATCTACATCAATGAACAGTAATTGTTAGTTAGATGTTCAACATACACTTAAATTTGTGTTGGCCTGCGTTTATCTAAATAGGGGAAATTTTATTCAGAATGATATGGCTGTTTTAGTAAAGTATTTCCGCTTTTATTGCAGACGGTTAATTCCTATCACTTTTTTTATTCCTGTTTCACTCAGTAAAAATACGTGAGTGATTCTAATTTCGTTTTCTATTTGTGGTTTCTCTTGTCAAATATTATAGCAATACATTATGTGAATATTAATGTTTTCAGTTTGGTCTCATTTGCCGAAAATCTGAAAAACATAGCTTTACAAACAAATCTTATAACACAAACTAATCACGGTGTTTTGTCAGTAGGATAATAAAATGGAGCATATAATTTTTTCAACTGGTCATAATAATAAAAATGATAATAACAATAATGGTTCCATCAATTGCAATGATAAAAAGGCGAGGCGATCTTTGATAACAAGAATAATGAAAACCAGCATGATTTAAAAACAATTACCCAGGTAGAAGCCGCCGATAAATTGAAGTAAATAAATGCAATTTCCCTTGCAGTCTAGTATTACTCAATCAGCCCACTTACTTTTCTTAGCCTTCAGCAACTACTTCTGCACACAGTTGTTCCTTATTCTTGTTATCATATATAGCTTCCCTTCTCATCTTTGTTACTGACAGAATCACTATTATCATTATTATTATGATTAACTGTACAATTTATATGCACCATTTTATTGTCCTCCTGACTAAACACCATCATTGGTTTGTGTTGTAATATTTATTAGCAAAGTTATGTATATTAGAGTTAAGCCTGATGCGGTGTAATTGAAAACACCATTGCTCGCTTAAATGTGTGTTTCTAAATTTCATAATGGGAATACTTAATACTTTTAATTACTAGTACAAATTAGTTTTTCTGTCTCATATATCTGCTACGTGAATATTTATTTATTTCGGCTTTACAAATATACATTTGATTAACATGGATTTTTCTATATGGAAACATGGATTTTCAAAATATCATTCTTTGTGGTTGTTTGAATGCTATTTTAGACACTGATCCATAGATGTCAGCGAAATGTCAACTGTAGCAGAATGCACAAATCCTATCCTGAAATCCAGAAATTAAAGATTGCATAAGTTATCAAAAATTAGACTACCTACAACGTCTACTCAACTTACACGAAAATGCTATTAAGTTACTACCTCAATGTATTCTGAGCATCATGTTTGAAATTCAATAGAATTGAATATTTGCAAATTTCATCTTCCCCTTCATAATAGTCTCTGCTTACACAAATTCAATCAGCATATTCTTTTCTTGTTTTCAAACTACACAGGTGCCAAGGATATTAGTGAGTTACACATGGTTTGAGCATAAAAGGATTATTGGTTTAGCCAGTTTTGGCAACTTTTTCTGATTTGGACTACAGTGTAATCTATATTCTCTGAAACTAACATAGGTGAAAGATCTCAGTGCAAATTTATCAGCCTTCATTGATTTCACATTTGGATTCATTTCGTAGCTTAGTGTTTTTTATCAAAATATTTTGCTTGTGTTATCAAATTTTCGGTTTTTCGACTGTTTTCATTGATATCTTGAACTAGACACTATTGTTAACCATATAATCGCATAGAGTGCAAATCTGTATTAGACAGAATGATTTCTTGATTATTCAGTTAGCTAACTGACCATGCTCACGTTTATTTACACAGAGACAAAGATTTCATAAGATTCTAAATGTTACCATATTTCAATCCTGTTTCTATTTAAATTAAGCCGGTAAGTTCAGTTCGGTACTTAACCCTCGCGTAGATTCCTATAATTACACCGTTCATTGAAGTGCTCTATAATATCCATGTACTTTTCATTAGTAAATTTATACACCACTCCGACTTTGAATTTTAAATGATTTATGTAAGGAAAGCAAATGAGATTTGCTTCATCTTGTAAAAAAATGTGGCTTCACTTATCCATAAAAAAATATGAAAGTTTTATTTGGTGGTTTATGTGGAACTGCATGTAGATGCTGTCCGTTAGGTTTCTTAGAATCCTCATGAGGAATCAATAGTATCGAAAAATCGTGTTTTAGCAGGAAAATCATAATCACTTTTCTAACGTATTCTTCTCTTTCCAGTGATTTCAGCAACAATATGGCGTGTGAAACTATAAAATATATGTGAATACAAGATATAATGAATTAACATGGAATTCCCCGCTGTGCACTACTTTGGGACGTTGAAGTCTGACAATACTGAATAATATAGACAAGAAACTGACAAGTCAAGACTGTAATCTAACGATTCCCAATATAGCAAACAAAGGAAGCTTGATCTCATCATGGAAATTTCTGACCAATCAGATACGTTGACCAATAAGCGAAAGTTAACATTATTAATACCTCAACATTCATATACATAAAAATCTGTCAGAAAAACTATTCGCTATTATGACAGTAATGGCAATAGGACTATGAAACCCTTAAGAATAAACGCATGTGGATTGAAACACATTTCACAAAAAATATTCAGCATAAAAATTCCTTGGGGAAAGTTAGGTCCATTTTGTTTTCTACAATATTTTATTTATTACTTAATTTCACCTAAAATATTTCCGCTTTGTGGAGTTTGCAACTTACAGCTTATAACCACTGACTATTTAAAATTTATTCTTTACGAAACAATCTCAATCAAAGCGGAAAATTATGTAAAGCGTGAGTATTTATGAAAGTGGCATCAAATTGAAATATGTTTGATGCATTTTATTCCCTATAATAATTGTGTTCTAGTTTGATGAAGATGTAAACATGTAATAAACACACAGTTCAGCCTTTTTTCGAATTAACTGATATCATCCCGATATATCAAATAAGAAATAGAGGATTTATCGTAATACAAAATGAAAGAAAAAAGCTAGAAACAAACATGAGTATTCCCTACTTTTAATTTTTACAAATACAGAATTCATGAAGTTTAATGGTCATAATTAAACCTCTTGATAGTTATTGAAGCCCGTCGGAAATGTAAGTTCAAGAATTAAATGAACTCCTCCATTCTTTCACTTTTCTTTTGAGAATAAATTTTAGATAATCATTGAATCATGTGGATGTTCCATAACTGTATATACATACAGTGATTATGAAATGATTCTATTTGTGCGAATTTAATTTCGTTTATTTCCCATCAAGGTGAAAAACGTACGTACAGTTACAAAAAACACCTCTTTCAATATTTGACTTGTGGTAAACTAACTGACTTTTTGGTCATTTTGTTTAACAAACAGCATGAAACAAAGCTCAGTTCATTCGTGAAGTCTGTCACATTAGGCAAGATAAAGTGTAAAGTTATTTTAGGCCTCAACATTTCAAGTTCTAAAGTAATACTGATTTTTATGCCCACTTGCATCTCAAGGATTGCGTGTGGTCATCGTCTGTTACGAGAACCTGTTAATGACTTTCTCAAATAAAAAGAATACTACTGAATAGGAAATATTTAATTCACAAATACTTGCAAATATTTTTCTAACAAAACGTAGAAAATGTACATTCACATTGACTGACCTAACAATGTTGTGACATCAGAACGACCTTTACATAATACACATTGATATGAGGAGAACGTTTTTCAGATAGCTAGGAATTGGAAGTCTAACTAGAAAAGACACAACATATACTTTACATGAAAACATATTTTAAGGTCTTAATTCGAGGCAAGAAAAGAAAATAACAACTAGGTTGACTGATACCGACTAAAGATTTCAAATACATGAAGACAATCTGCGTAGTTTCTGTGACCTTAAATTATATCAGTGATTGAGATTCTCATTTAGCTGTAGACCTCTATTTGCAAACTTGATATTTCACGATCTTTATGCATTGAAAATAACCAATTTAGGGAGTGAATGATAAAGGTGAATTTAAAGATAAACTCTGAAACAGTAAGCATTACTAGTTTTTCATCACTGCATCTTTTCAAGACATTCATGAAGTTAAACGGATTTTCTAAAGATAATAGGAAATTTGTTTGAGAAGTCCGCGTGTTTAAGGACCGCCCACTGAAATCGATGAGGAATTGCCCTTTGAATTTAAACACGAGAACAACAAACTAGGTTTGTTTTTCACAGTGTCACAAACTATTTATCAGAAGACAGTAATACTTATGAAACACCAGTGAATTAAGTTGTACTCAAATGCCTTCTAATAATTTCCTTTCCAGTGGGAGACGGATCTCGTAAGAACTTTGGAGTACATTGTTTCACTGACTTCACTATTTAACCAGCTGTATACTATCAAACCTGCTTTGGTTAAGGGAAATTCAGGGTTAAAAACACATTTCAGCAACTATTGATGGTTTATACGATGTAAACACCTTATTGATGACTCCAAAAAAATTATCGTCAATTGAAAGATAAACTGTATGTACTGCACAAAACATTACATAGGTCATGTCGGACGTCCCTTTTCGAATCCGAATCCAAGAACACAAATAGGCTCTAGGCTAGCGTGATATACACATTCTTTCGTGTCAACGCATGTAGATATTTATGAACTCTAGTTTGATTGGAATAATGTATAAATTTTGAATAGAGGAAAGAACAAATATGCCAGGGAATTTGTTGGAGCCTAGTAATCAGGTGAACAATCAATCCACATTCACATTACAATAGAATAAATTTACTGGCCAATCAAAATTAAGTCGCATGAAGATAAAGACTGAATTCCAAGTTAATAAAAACGGACAATAGAGACATAAATTAACAACCAGTCACGACAGTGGTTGCCAGGATATATAATTGCATCATCCATGGAGAATTCAAATAACTGCATTTAACGCTGAAAACTTTACTGAAGATGCTGTCTGGAAGGATGAAAAAAGGTCCACAATCAAATTAACCAGCTCAGAGAACACAAATAATTCAATGTCATCAATCTGAGCTTAAATTCCCTTTTATTATTTCAAGCTAAATATTTCAAAGCGGCAAAATTCAGTTCTTATGAACGATTCGCGGTTTGCTTATTATGCGGTCGAATCGCAGAGGTTTATTGAAACTTACAGTAATGAATCCCATTATAAACAATCATTCGTCTTTTTGACATCGGCCTTGTTGCTCGTATTAGGTGAAATTACTTAAAACGAAAAAGTGAAAAGCATTATTTGAAACTTTCTGTCTAAATGGACTTTAGAGCTGTCTAAGTCTGGAAAAAATTTCAAGCATTATTCTATGTTCTGTGGTAAACAAAGAGAAGAATGCAGTCAAAATGGTATACACTTCCCAAACTGCAACTCGTCTAGAGAATTTCCGGTTGTTATCATAAAGTTGATTCGAGGAAAACCAAATAAATTAACGAAGTGTTATTCAATTAATTTGCGTACAGAAAGCAGAGGTAAGAAAAATTTTGATTATTTTCCTATAGTGTAAACTGAAGAACATTTTTTACTACAATGCAAAATGATTCACACGAATAGTGATCAGATTCTGCCCACACATTATTTAGAGTCAGCACTTTTATTTCACTCATTCAGTATTTCCCAGAATCTGAAAAAGTAACCGGTCTGTTAATATTTACGAAAAAAAGAAATAAACCGTTATTATGAGAAATTAAAACGCTGTCCTCTATTCATTCTGCCGAAAATGTATTCACTTGAAAATCTTTTTTGAATACAACTTGTGATATGTTGATTTTCGTAATGTTCATCCTGTTACGATCACGTGTTGACGTCAAGACATCTTAATTTCACAAAATGCCTGCCTGTCAGTACATCCAGTCATAGTTTTCCACGCTAATATGAATCAACCGAATGCTTTAGAATTCACAGTCAGCTTCAGGATGTCGTACGTCATACCCCACTTACTTCTCGAAAGTTGCTCTTATTGACTTCATATTTTGATTAAGTCTTCTCATACTTTGCCAATCTCAGTCGTAAAACAGTCGCCAAGTGCCTCTGGAAAACTCTGGAGACATTGAATACACTGTACATGTAGTCTGTCCACTGCAGTCTTTATCCTCTTCACCTAGTAAAATATTTGTGTGAAAATGAAAACAGGTAGTTTCAGTATATTTACAGCCTTAAATTTCAGACCTATATATAAAAATATATATGCATAGTTTCTTTGAAAATGCACAAGTGTATCGAAATAGGTAGCTTGAATGTAAAGGATTTGCCTCAGAATCACACATTTATTATATACGTCTATTTGAAAACGAAATTTGTAGACAAAGAAGAGACTTGTTGCCCATGGCGTGTCATTCTGAATTATTAGCAAATTATTCAATGTGTAGTCCTGAAAAACCTATCTTCAAGCTCATGGATATTAAATGTTTGCTTAAAGTATTATTCTCTATCTGTCCACTGCCTTAATGAACCATGAAGACAACACATCGTATATTACAGCTATATTGTGAATATATGATTTTGCCTACTTCAGTGGAATCATGTTCACAAATCGGTTGCAGAACATCAGACAACATGGTTGCGAAAAGCTGGAAGCAGTTACATGAAAGTGTTGTGTGTTACGATCAAGACCAAATCGTTGTGATTTGAGCTCGGCGAACTGTTCTCTACGTATTACTGTTCTGCTGACAAATTGTCTATGAGACATTTGTAGTCGCAAAACGTTCCAATGATTGGAATTCGAAGATGTTTCTTCAATAATTTTGTCGTTCTTTTAAACAATAAAAGCATCAAAGCTCAAAATACATAAACCATCCGCAGAGAGATAATAAAAGGGGTGGAATTCTGCAAAGGATAACAGATGGTGGCATAAAAACGACGCTATATGGAACAACCACACACTCTGGAATATTCCTTGATCATCACTCAGCTCATCCACTCACAGTAAAACGAGGATTTACACAAGGTCTTAGATAAAGAATACGTAGACTTACATTAACACCACAGAACCAGTGTAAAGAAATAAACGTCCTATTCAAAATGCTACTCCAAAACAACTACCCAACAGAATTTATAAAAGATAATATAAAAAAGAGAAAAAAGAGGGTAAAACCGGAGAATAACAAGATGGAAGAATACAAAACAATAGTCACAATACATCAGAGTACATCAGAGGCAATTCGAAGAAACCTCAAAAATATTGAGATCCGCACAAGGTTTTAACCGACGAATCTAATTAAAAATGCGATAAATCAACTGAAAGATCCCATAAAAGTGATGGATAAAAACAATTTGATTTACAATATATCATGTGCTGACTGTCCGACTAGATATGTGTGGCGAACGGCCAGATCACTCAAAATAAGAGTGAATGAACATAAACGCCTAACCAAAAATCAACCAACACGAACACAATCTTACAAAATCTTGGAAGAAATTCATCGATAGCTGCACATGCAGGGGAAAAATACCACAATATCGATTGGAACAATGTGTGTATTCTAAAAACTAACATGAACAAATGGAAAGAAGAACTTATAACAGAATCTATATTCATTGGGGTCACACCGGATAAATGTAACAATGGTAACTCAGTACAACTATCGACAATCTGGAATATAATTCTGAATACAAAAACATGAATAAGCAAAAAAATAATGATATATATATAAGATTTGATAGTGTGCAAAATTCCCATATTATGAATTAAAAGTCAATCTGAACGAAGAATATTCTTTGCAATAATTTCTCCTCTTCAGGTTCTTACAATTATAAAATATAATATTTGTTGTCGTTACAATAAGGCCAGTTATGCGACAGATACATTTTTAACGTAGAATAACAGATTAGTTATGGGGTGTCAAAATAAATAGTCATATTTCTGTGACAAACGTGCTAGGCTGAATTCGATTACAAAATAATGTAAAACGGGAGACAATGGTGGTGATTAATCATAATAGATTTGTAGAGTGTTGGGTAGGAAAATTGACAAGTCAGTTCAAGTTTATAAAAGGTGTCAGGTGAGTGGCTAGTACAAAGTGGTCTGTGTTAAACAGGAGATAGTAAGACTGCAATGGGAGGTTCATAATGAGATAACGAATATGTGAAATGAAACAGGTGGAGGCATATATTGACAAAAGAGATAATATCACTAATAATAAGTCCGGATAGTATAAACGAAAATTCGATAGTATTGAGAGAATGTTTGCATGAAGGGCATAAATTATGACGAATAATAATAAAATTAATAATACTAATTGTAATGATAATATTTGCAATAATAAGCAAAGGAAAAAAAAGCCAAGAGGGTTAAAGGGGGGGAGCACTCTTGGTGAGAAGAAGAATCATAAATCCAAGTTTGGCCGCGGTAGGAACAGCATCTGGACGTGTTCTTTTTGGATACAAAGTTCCGGTTTAGTCGATCTTATTGCAATCTTATTGCAAATCTCGGCTGAACAGCTACTATTTTTGAAATCATCTAAGGGACATTTTCTTCTGGACAACGTTCTTGATTGTTTACTTTTGAGGGAGAGAAATTAAGCTTTACTTCTACTTTTTATCAAGCAATGAGGCAAAGACATATTCAAGTTGTTGTGGGGTTTTAGTCAAGGAGGTGTGCTTGAATCACTGGGCTACCGAAATAGATTTCCATCAGAATACCTAGTTCCGTCTGGAGTCATGATTGTTTTTATCGTCCAGTTATAGCAAGTGAACAATACATGAACTTGAGGGCTGATTTAACTTGATTCCAAGTAAACGCTTGGAAATCCTTCAAAGAAATATAGACATACTCCAAATTATTACTTTACATGGAAATCCTGTAAGAAGAAGAAAGTAATTTGGAACTAAACAAGCTGAAAATGTTTGTACCATATGTTCGCATATTGTCACAAAGAAAGATTTATTATAAATATATGGATAACTCAAATTTGGATTTATCACTCGGAATTTAATATTTCTCGTAATGTTAGCCAACTGTGTGAATGCATGCACGGATTGGCTATATGGAAAACTTGAAATATATCTCCAATTAGTTCTCAATAAATTCTTTGAGCAAGTAAGAGAGAAACGCCTTCCATCATTCGTTAATTGGATTCCTGTCTCAGTGAAAATAATAATGGAGCAAATTACACATGGGAAAATGTAATTACGTTCGTGTTATTAAAAATAAAGACTATTTGTGAGTGCTGTTTCATGCTTCTTATGGTAATTTGAGATGAGTTTATTATTGTTCACACCAGCGGCGATAGGTAAGTAGTAAAACTTTACTCGTATGTATTTCTATACACGAAATGTGGCTACTTGATTCTGACATCTCAATGTGATTGTGCTTGACATCTTACATCGTATTGAGGCTACTACAATCACATGATTTGTGAAAATGAGCTGAGTAAATTGGAAATATATTTTCATTATTTGTTTACAAGATGTGCTACATGTCAAAACATTTTTATCTACTGAGTGACTTTATGAACGCAAAATATTATTCATACTGATAATAAGTGTAAATAAACAAATTTAAAACTACAGAATTAAAGTTGCAAACTTCATACTCTCACAGAAGTCGCAAGAGACGATAACACAGAGCTGTAGTATTATAAACTAAATGATTTTATCAAACGTAAACAAAATCGACAATTTCTGTTCACTAGAAAATGCTCTAAAGAGGTTCAGTAAGTCAGGTTTTTCAGTATGTCTAAAGAAGTTACGATAATTATTTTCCGTAATCACTCTGGTTGTTGTCTACACTGATTCAATGAAATACAGTATTTTGATGTACTTGAAATGATCAGTTACAGCTAATTGGTAAACGAATTGGTTCTTCGGGTTTCTTTTTTCACTCATGACAAATATCACCTACCAAAGACTGGAAAAATGGAGAAACACAAGGAGAGTGATTTATACAACATTAAAACATTTCAAATCTGCCACGACAAACTTAACGTGGATGTACTGCGTATAAACTATAAAAGATATAATGATGCGAGTCGATAATATAAGTCATTGCAAATATTCCCATTCAACGTATCTATGTGAAAAGATGACCATGTTGTACTTTCCTCATTGAACCTTAAACTATCGATGTTTCGAAAGAGACAAATGAATTTTATACCACAAAAATTACTAAAACAGAGAGAATGAGGAGTTTCGCAAACTCGAAAAACCAAAAATGTGGAAAGATCAATATTGCAGATAACTTGTGGTTATTATTCAAAAGTCAAAACTTAGAAAGCACTCAGATGTGTGAATGTATGCAAAAGAACGCTTCTTCATGGCTTGACTCCTGCGAATTCATTTTTTCTCAAAGGTATCCCTTTCATCAAAGCTGTCATTCCACAACTATTTTCTTTCTTTCAGACAAACTTGATGGTGAGAAAGCATTATATTCATTTAAGTGCCATTTAAATTACACCTCGATTCATTCAAACACTTTTAATTTCGAGAGATTTTGGTAAATGTAATCCTTCAGAAAAAGATAAAGGATATCGCCGAAAAGAGTAACTCTTTTCTGAACGCATTTTTTTTCTATGACTGAATAGGAATTTTCAAATTACTGAAACGTTGCAAGGACCCAGTGACGGTGAAGGAGCTGGACCGTTTCCTGCGTTACTCCGTCAACCTTGCAGTAGCGAAGACAGAGATTCAGTTCTTGAGAGAATGTTTAGATCGGCACGAATGTGCAAAGATGTACTGGAAGTCCCTCAGACGAAACCACATCCATTCGAATACCAGAACGCTCAGGCGACACACACTTAACAACATTGACTCCATCCAATCACGTGTCCCTGAACTAGAACGAAATGTTGACTTACGAGCTCACGCAGTCCACGATTTAGAACAAGAACTACGCCAATCGTTCGAAGAATATGTCGAAGAAGTTGCACAGAAACAATGTGAGAATGTCAAAACAAACCTTATTAAAAGCCTGAAGCCGACGAGCGACCCTGAACGTCCATTCCCAAGCAATCCAGAAAAATACGTATTTAACCTCTCAAACATTGAGCTATCAAAACTTCAACTAGAAGCACTGTCCCTCGGTCCAAAGTTCTGCACAAAACCATCAAAAATCAAAAAACTTCAAACCCAAGTTCAGTTCGAAAACTTGATAAACCAAACATATGATCTATCACCAACTTCCGAAGAGAACCTGCAACAGTTCAGGTCGGTAGTCCTCGACAGCTGCCATAAATTTATGAATACCAAACCAAAGGGAAAGTCAATACTGACCAAAAAACACTATAAAGAGCTCAAGGAATTAATAAACAACAAAGAGATTATTTTGTTACCCCCGGATAAAGGTGGGGGAATCGTAGTCATGAATCGTGAAGACTACGTAAGTAAAATGCTGACCATCCTATCCGACGAATCTAAATTCATAAAACCAGCAAACGAAAAGAACACGACGGAACAAACTGAACAAAAACTAACGAACCTCCTCCGAAAACTAAAGACTGAATCATTCATCGATCTTGAAACCTTCGAATCGTTGAAACCGTCGGTCTCAAATACACCCCGTGTAAATGGACTACCAAAAGTGCACAAGAAAGACGGACCTCTTATACCAATTCTCGATATGACTAATTAACCTTATCACAGTACCGCACAATGGCTAGTAGACATACTAGAACCAGTCAGAAAGCAAATCTCCCGCCACTCACTTCGAGACTCCTTCGATTTTGTCAATTCCATTGAAAACGTCAGCGTTTCCAATCAAACCATGTTCTCACCAGATGTGGTATCACTGTTTACAAACGTCCCACTAACCGAAACAATATGCTTTATATGTGAATATATTGATTCAAAGGAGATGAACATTAGTATATCCACGGACTATTTGGAGGAACTCCTATTAAGATGTACTCTAAACGTCCAATTCATTTTCAATAATGAAATATATAGACAAAAAGATGGTATAGCTATGGGTTCACCACTCGGCCCGCTGCTTGCAGATATTTTCATGTCAAAACTAGAAAATACACACCTAAAGAAGACAATAGATAACTTCGGATTCTACAAGAGATACGTCGACGATACTTTTATTGTCGCCAATAATGAGGAAAATTTGGAGAACATATTGGACTTCTTCAACAGTTGCCATCCAGCAATCCAGTTCACACTAGACAAGGAGTCCAACGCTACAATATCTTTTCTGGACGTGCAACTAGCAAGACGCGAACAAGATGGGACACTCAAAAGATCCATTCACAGAAAACCGACATGGAATGGACAACTCATCAGCTTTCACAGTTGGGTGCCTCTATATACAAAACGAAATCTAATCCGCTCACTGACTCACAGAATCCACAACATTTGCAGTCCCGAAACCATAGAAGAAGAGCTGAAGACCCTGAAAAGAATCCTCCTTGAAAACGGTTACCCGGAATGTTCCATCACAAAAGCCATGAAGCCCAAAATACAAAAACCGTCCATGCTTTCTGTTCCCAAGAAACTTCTCCATTTGAATCTACAATTCAACGGAGATTCTTCAGCAGAAATACTGAGAAACCGCCTGTGCCGCTCACTGAAGAAAACCTTCTTCGCAGCTGAACTCAGACTAACTTTCTCTACGAAACCAATGATTCGCACGAACGTGAAGGATAAGCTTCCACTGAGGGCCTCATCAATGTGCATCTACCAATTCACCTGCTCATGTGGAGCGAGGTATGTTGGCCGTACCCAGCGTTTGTTATCCAAACGAATCAGCGAACACTTACCTTCATGGTTTTATAAAGGAGAAAGAAGATCCCCCCGCAACAGCTCTATCCTAGAACACTTGATCAAATCCGGACACCAAGCAATCCCACAAAACAACTTCTCAGTTATCTACACAATACGTGGGAATCTTGCCAAAAGAGTACGAATTAAACTTCTTCAAACTGCAGAAGCAATGGCAATTCACATATTGAATCCTGAACTCTGTATACAAAAGAAGTTTGTTCAGTCACTAAATCTACAATGGTCCTGATCTATCTCAACACCAAATACGTAATTTTGTCTTACCTCTTTCTTCTTTGTTTGTCTGTTTCTTAATTGCATTATTTTCTACCCCCACCCTCTATTAAATCTCTACCCTCACGACGACTGTTACTAACTTCATTTTCGTTTATTTTTAAGTCAATTCTACTCTGCTTATCAACTTAAATCTCACTCATTTTCAAGTGAATTCTACTCAGATTATTAACTTGACTCTCATTCATTTTTCATTGAACCCTAGCAATTAGATGAGGTCACTTAACCTACTTTTGTAACTATATTTTAGTTTCTAACCGATTAACGCCTTCTAAATTACGTAATTTGTTGTGAAAAATTAACAATTGCATTAACACATCTTTGGAAATATTCCTTTTGTTGCCAAGAAAAATTACTATAAATTTGCGGTTTGTACAGCTTGAGAATGATATCGCCTAAAAGAGTACCTCTTTGCTGAACGCCTTTTCTTTTCATAATTCTTTGAATTATCTGAGTTTAATACTCCTTCAAAGTTCTAATTTTGAAGGACTACAGATATAACTGAGTGTCTGTACTTACAGCAATTAGAATGATTCACAAAGCAGAGGTAAATGTCCTTCAAAATTGTCTTCATCCTTCAGATTTTTACCTAAATTCTAAAAGTAGGATAATCAAATTGTTTTTCTTCACTCTGTCTAATAAGACTTATTTAACTGAAATTCCCTGATAAGATAAAAGTAAGTTGCTTATTCCCTTCTTTATTGTTATTCAATAAGTGTAGACCCTTTTAGGTGTAGAGAACTATGATGTCGACATATACTATGTTCAAAATTAAACTGATAGAGGTCGAGTATGAATTTTCGCGGAGTTACGATTATTTGAAGTAGGATAGTATTGTGCCTCCATAAACCATCATATCTTGTTCGTAGGAATGAGTAAGAGACGGCATTAAAACTCTTATATCTCGAGCAAACAACGCTGAGGTTTTTTTCTCTATCAATATTATGTAGATAATTAACAAATAAAGATTAAGGTGGACAGCGCTATTTTCGCCAAATGACGTATTTATTTTGCAAGCTGTATGACGATTCACGGAAGATTGATGCAATAACGATGTCACCTCTGGTTTGAAAAATACTAAAATATTACTTTTTGCATGGTATTTTGAATGAACATTTCAGTCACATTTTTGGTTTTGTATTTGTCTGGTAATTATATCAAAGAGTGAAATGCAGACTAGTTCATTCTTAGATTTATAACATTTACAATTCGCATCAGAGTTTTCGGTTCAGTATTAATACATTCCGAGGTAAAGGATGTACTTGGATAAAGCTGGAGTCTTCATGCAATTTTGATTTTGAATGCAATTGTGTTTTTATTGTCTATCGATAAAGAACTGAAAATAACCGTATTTCAGAAGTCAGACACATTTTCGGTGGGATGTGAAATGGAATAATGCAATTTACTTATAGGCTGCTTCAATAATTATTTATCACTGCTTTCCAGATGAACTATTGTATAACCAATCTGTGTAAAGTCAGTTTTATACACTGCAATTTAATAAGACAAATGAATAGAAATCAACGAAGAAATTCAGTCAATTAACAGTGAATATTTGTTGATCTGCGAATTTTGATATTCCTTAGTCGTCTTTGACAAAGCAGGAAACAAAAGTATTTGTGGTATAATATTCTTCACTGGATTGTCAAAAAGACCGTTTGTACTCTCATTTCATTCTGCTGTCCATTTCACTTGTCTAGAAATTGGTGTTTGGTTTTGATTTCTTAAGAGAACTAGTTAGCAAACAATCGTTTGACATGAATTTTCAAAAGATAACTAACACAGAAATTATTGTAAATACTAAGATTAAGGTAATAATTTATGGAATATGAACTACTTGAAAATACTACGAAGTATTCATTTTTTTCGAATTACTCAAGGCAAGGCCCGTAAGTAATGTTACCCATGAATTAAAAAAATAAGAGTATGAATCGTATGTTTTACATTCACCTGCAAACAGCAGCGTCAAGCATTTTGTGAAATTTCATCAACGTAATAAATATGCTTGCTTGTTAATGACCTACACATATAAATTGTAATCTCCAAAAGTGGGCTGCAAAAACACTAAGTTTTTTCGAGTTATTTGTCACTGAGTTAGAAAGGTTTATGAAGCAAATGGTGTGATCCAGCATCGTGGCTGGATACGATCATCTCGTTTATTTCGAAATTTGAGTAGAAGATCAGTTTATTTGCTGTTGTTTAGAGCTGTCATTATTCAAAGTCCAAATGCATGGATACCCTGTGTAGATTCATGAAAAGTGGTGTACACAGAAACCTAAATTATCTTCTGTATTTTCTATTAAACAAACATGCAGCAACTCTTTGTAAGTAAATTATGTGATATACAAATTCAATGTATGTCTCCAATACTATTAAATCAGTTTTCTGTTTCATAAAATCATGCGTAACGCATGAAAATTATTGTATAAAGGGTTTATGATTTCATAATAAAATTAGTCTCCCAGCACTTCCTGAATCAGTATTCCCTAGAGCATGAAGCAAAAGTGAACGCGTGTTATCAGAGGAATCATTTCAGTTACATAAGTGATGACATCTGAGTATGAGTGAATACTAATTCTCACATAATATTGGCTTGTAGTTAAGTGCAGCTCAGCACAGAATAGGATGAAACACCAAGTGAATAGCGTTCCAGTCATTAATTGGGCTGTGTGGAATGTGGGGGTTGAAAACGATCCAAATTGCCATACCTGGTGCGAATGCTATTACATACGAGCTGCATATGGAAATTCCACCAGTTTGTCACTGTCTGGAAGAATTTCAAGCAAGATCACAGTTATGGATAAGATTGCTCCTAATCATATCAAGTAAGTCACACAAAACCTTGTGTGAGTGAATTGATATGAATAGGAGCAATAATTCATGCTCGAAAAGTCACCAGCAAATATTATTGTGTAATAAGGTGTGATTTATAAAAATAAAATCTTATCTTTATTGGAGTTATACTCTAACAGAGTGCCCAAGATTTATACTAGCATACATAACAGTTGTTGGGTGGTTTGGCGAACAAAACATAAAACTGAACATGTTCTTTATTTAATCAAGATGGATATTTTGATGTGAAAATTCTACTTGGCTCAAGTTTAGGCACAGAGCTATTCCAATGGGTCTTTCTTAGATAACTCTGTCATGTCTTCTCTATCTTGACTTTAAACCAACACAATTTATGCTTAATTACCCTAAAGATCCCTTCACACACAAGGAATGGTCAGTTAACCACATTTTATAGCAGAGTACCTCTCTCCAGGAAGAGGAAATTATTTCACTCGCTGAGCTTTAGAATAATAATTCGTTATAGTACTGATGGCCTTGGATCTCAACTTTCTATTGCTGATACGTCACTTGAAAAATTTTTAAAATTCAGATAACGAATGTAAGTTACATTATAAAAATGATGCACTCAATTTATTTTGATTATTTAGGAATGGTTAATTTTTTAATACGTACAAGTAATATAAAAATATTTCAGGGGAAATGTTAACAAATATTTTCCCAATGAAATAAAATCCCTATGATTCCTATAGACGATTTCTTGTTCCTAAGTTTAAATTACAAGAATATTAAGGAATAAGGAAGTGTTATGTATTCATAGGCATAGAACGCTTTTTTCCTTCAATATCACTTCGTCATCTGAAAGCATTTCCAGGAGTTCACCAAAGAATATTTTGTCGAAAAGGGTGAAAAGAGACATCTTTTATATTTGAGAAGATGAATGATAATTGCGAAGATTACCTATATTTAATCTAGACCGGGGTAAGTCCCTATTGATTCAGTGCATTAATATACTCATATCAGATTATAAAGCTGCATATGTGATCATCCAGACGGCGTTAGTTTATGAGACATAATTGCTAACCATGAATTTAATTGTGAATATACAAAGAGGCATGCAAAATACTCGCAATACAAAATGATTCAAAATATTTCCTTGCCGCACACATTAGGGTGTAGATGCATTAACTCTCCATTTTGTACCAGTTAAAACTCATACTGCGTTGATTAGTTTGTTTCTCTGCAAAAACCGGTTTCAATGGAAGAGCCTGCGAATGTGTCACAGCTTGTTTTCACGTGCATGGCGTATTTACAATATATCCTCACTTGTTACTTATTACATTATGAATGTGTACTGAGCCACTAATTATTTCCTTTAGTACAAATATGGTACCATAAGGGATAACCTGTTTCAACAGATTTAATTACTTTGACTGATGCTAAGTATTATTATGATAACCTGAATAAATGATGATTATCTGCGATCCTCAAAAAGCATGCGGTAAGTGAATATTTACTTTTGTTTTACCGACGACTTCTTAAATATTTCTATATCTCAGAGCTATCGGGACAGCTAGATTAGATACTGCTCAAAAATTCCACTGAAACTGCAAATGTGTCAGCGGGAATAAATGCACTATTTTCATAGCGTTATCAACACTATCTATCAAAATGTACAGACAATGTATGCTAAGTTATGAAGATAAGGAAACAGCTCATAGGTAGTGATTGTCTTACATTTACGGAGACAGTATGGCTATAGCAGTTTAGTTTACCATAAAGTGAAATCATTTGACCTTAACTTATATCCGCCAAAAATGCAAGATTTCAGCTGAATAAACTGCAATATTGGAAATCATATAAACTGGTCAAAATAGTCTCTCCATAATGATACTGCCTTCAGGTCTGCTGTCTGTTCAGAGGTGAAAGAAACTAGTAACACAGTCATTCAATTTGAGATGTGTTCACTACACATCCTTCAGATTTGTCACAACGTCCAGGTTTATTTAGGGTACATTATCAGAATAAAATGCCATAATAGACGATAAAAACCTTACAAGTAAGAAGGTCAGCAGAATACAACTGACGTTTATGAGATCGATCCGCTTTTTGAAGTTCTCCAGATTGAAACAAATAACACCATGCTATGTTCAGAAGATGTCACATAAAACGTCGATTATTACCGCTTTCAGCTCAAAGCACAGAATGAAGTGTGTATGTGCCTGAAGAATATAGTCGTTCAAATTCAACTGTTTACCCTCGTGAAATGTTTCACTAGACTTTAAACTGATTTTACAGGGAAATATTACCCCATATATGTGTATCAAGACCTCAGCAAAATAGGAATGCTACATAAACCTTACGTGGCGATAAATGACTCATTACCTCTGTGGTGGAGGATTATTTCTGATTGTGTATAGATGTCACTTGTCGCTTTATGCAATTAGTTTGGAAAATGTAACTTTCATACGTTTATAATGTTATTGATTCGATTACTCATCAGTTTTACAAGACTGTTACATCTGACACATCAGTGTCTGGTTAACGTCTACGTACGTGACATTGCCTATTTGTTCCTCTGTAGTGTGGTCTGAATAACATTATTGCGGTCTCTGTAGACGTTGACATAACGGGTTTTCAAGTACTATGGAAGATTTGAATGAATATTGTTCTAAGATTTTCACTTGTTCCATATTTTAAATAGTGGAAGCCTGCGAAAGTGAGTAAAATCCTCGATTTTTAATAAGTTACCTGTTAGTGACATTCATTCATTTTATTCCTTATACTGATGATTCACATATCATCACTTTCTTATTCCATGATAATCGTTAAATAGTCATAATGAATACTCAACCTTTTGCAGTGACGTGCAACGTCTGCAGTTGTTTTAATTGACACATTGAATTCACTAACTACTACTCATGAATCACTTATTCTCTGTTGCTTTATAGAGAATATTCAATCAACAGTTGTGATGTATTTGCATAGTTCTTTAAGTTTTCCTGACTGTGGGGAATTATAGTTGTACATGTCTTCATAACAGGGTCAAACCGGGACGAACAAGATTTTCAGAACATAAGTCTATATTAGATAATTTAATTTTAATAGTCACACTGTGACGCAATAATAAGAACTGGATGACCTTTCGAGCGTAAATCACTGGTCATGACCCTGTCAAATCAGATCTGAACATTATCTGAACAGTCTATCAAAGGAATAATCCCTAATGGATCCTACGTCTGAAATGCTATGGAAGCAAATTTAAGTGAACCGATGAAAAGAAGAAATGCATCTTCCATAATGACATCTGTTCGAGAACATGTTAAACAAACAAGAACCATTCACGTAGCCCTATGACAGATTTCAAGACTTTGCTGAGAATATAAACCGATTGAACAGTTCGCTTTTACGCCCTTATAAGGTTGAATTCAGGAACGTAAAAACAACAAATTACCAGGTTACTAATAGTTACTTTAGTTAGACATCATCATGCCGCTTCAAAATACCATTTATGTTGTATTATGAATCAACAGTGAGCATGCATTCATCTGAAGTCTTCTTAAACAAGAGAAACATGTTAAGTTATATTTTGACCTGAAGTCAAAGCAGGTATTTTGATTTCTCAAGTCTGAGTCACTTACTGATTCTGGTTTGACATATTTCTAAAGTATGCACTGCTTCAATGCACAACCAATTTACCAATGGAGATTGAGTAAACATTGCTTCACACTCCGCTTTAGTTGTTTGCTTCCAGTTATTTAAACGATTAGTCATTTTTGTGTGCGAGATCGCCTGTGTCTGAGCGCAATTTTCGTTGTATGCAGATGAGTAGAATGTGAAAGTGAGGTGAGAGGATAACAAAGTCATGATAATGCCACCTTTAGGATAGATTAACTGTTGGTCACCGTAAAGTAGATTGAAACATTGAGACTCCTGCTGAGTTATATTTGTTTTGGTAAAATCAGTTTTCTAAAGCTGCAATGTTTTCAGTCTTAAATAATTAATAAGTGTATTTAAATGTTTGTTACTAATTCAAGCAATGGGAAAGTCCAAGTAAATAAAGTTTCATTTGTTTATCCTGTATATATAAGTTACTGATTTACCTGGGCAGAATTAAGAGATATTTTTACATTCAGGCTTCATGATTATACATATCACACAGTGAAACAGTATTATTTACTAGTAATTCCATACAAGGAAGGAACCTCTGAAGCCTTACGCAGAATTCTTAACAAGGCAGGAATAAAAGTGGCTGGCATTCAAACCCACAAACTCAATTAGAAACAAGCTTTGTCGGTTAAAGGATACTGTAGAGCATTTAAAACAAAACAATTTCGTTTATCTCATACTCTGCAACGATTGTCAGGTCAAATACATAGGTCAAACTAGTAGAACAGGGGCAGTCAGACTAGCTGAACATAAAAACCTAGCAAAATATAAATTGGTTGACCTGAATAAGATAAGAAATCTGAAGAATAGTTCAGCTATAGCAATACATGCAGTTACACACAACCATACAATAGGATGGGATAGGATGACAGTTTTAAAATCTAATGTCACAGGGTATAGGGAGAGATTGATAACAGCAGCTTTGTTTATCGAATCAACTACAAATACATGTAATAGGAATGATTCATCACCTGTCCCCGATATCTGGAAAATTCTACAACCCATACGACAGATAAGAGAGAACAAAGAAAACTATAAAACTCAAGTGTCAAAGTCGTGTGACCACAATTGATATGATTATGAACAATAAATTTTGTTCGAAACGTCATCCAGTAAAAAATACTGTTTCACTGTGTGACATATCTAATGAACAAACTAATATGGAATTACTTACTACCACAGTGCCCAAGTTTTACACATATATTCATGATTAGACGTTTGAATTTTGCCATTTGTAGGACTTTATTTGTGTATGCAAGGTTTTATGTTGAAAACAATTATAATTAAGTTAATTAATTTGTCGCTAGCTAAAGTGAATTTCAACCAGTTGGTGTTTAATACCAAATTTTCAAGTTACAAAACAGTCATTTCTGAATTCACTCGAAGGTTGAAGTATTCATGCAGACATTTATTCTACCATCCTGAAACAAATTACCTATGAAGCATCCCGAAAGAAAACTCATTTGAAATACTCAAAGCTGAGATCTATTGAAAGTTCCATTATTCTAACTAGTTTAGTGAAAAATCAGCAAATCTTGAAGGGCGCTTTCAACGCGTGGAAAGCATAATGTATTCTGTTATATACAACAGAGATTTGAAAAGCTTTCGTCTTCGAAACACCACAGTTGGTCTACTAAAATATTGATATTTATTTATAATTTTTTAAAATAATCACAGGGTGTTAAGAAAATCAAATGAACGTTTCGCTGTGTAAGCCACAGCTTCTCTGAATCAATATGACTCGGCGCTCAAATTATTCCAGGAAGTTCGTAACATCTACGGCCCGGAAACCTATATTGATATTAAAGTTTGAAATTTCTTTTCCCCTGTATACCTCTACATCATTTTGCATTGAAAAGAGGTTTCATACTTCCATTTTTTATATTTGCTTTCAGCGAGAAATCGCTACAACTGTGGCCTCCAGAGGGATTCAAGTTATCATCGGTCGAATCTCATTGCACTTTGGATTGAACAGCAATGTTCACTTTTAACTACATTCAAATTTCTTTGTAACTTTTTAAAGTTTCCAAATGTACCTTTTGATTTAATTTAAATAAAGTATTTTATTTTAATTCATATTCGTCGTCTCCAAGCTTCTTGCTTACATATCGGTAAACAACATCGATTGAACGTTGCAGTCTTAATACAGTTATAACACCACACACAATTTCAATAGCTGTAATTAAGACACTGAATGATAAGGAATCAAATTAAAAATAAATAACTAGTTGTTTGTATTATGCGCAATCAAACGTAAAAATAGAAGACTCATTCTTCCAATGACAAACACTAGAGTGGGTGAATTTATTAAAAAGAATACATGATTCGCTTAAATTTAAATGAGGAGTTTGTTGAGTATCCAGAATTATTGTTTGATTTGCTAAACACGCAACTGAGTCTATTGATCGTTCCGTCTGCTAGTTTAGTGACATAGGCATGCAAGAATGGGAAAAATCATTTTTTCTTCTTCTTGAGTGAAAAGTGGCCAGGTGCAATTTATTGAATTCCTCCAGTATATCCCTTGACACACTCTCTTTCGTCAAAACTACAAATGTATCATCAACATAATGGCAGTGGGAATAAAGATTATGTATTGCATCTATATGAAAGCAATTCTCTAGCGTTGCAGGAAATATTCCTCTAGAATTGCACCTGTCCCATGGCAACACCACTAATTAATTTATTCATTTCATTCCAAATGAATTTCTTGTCCACCTGTACGAAAATTCGCAACAATACGCGCTCCCTGTTCATTTTATCTTACACTCTCTTACGAAAGGTGGTTTACATGGCTTCACATAGAAAACTGTGGAGGTGTTTTCTGATTCAGCAAACACATTGACCAGATGAAATCAACCACATTAGATGCTCTTGAAGTTAGGATCGATATTTGTCAACAGGTTGTATGTAGTTGATGAGATACCGACCAAATAAAGAGTACCTTCATTTAATCACTGCTCCATGCACTGGCATTCCTTTATTCACACATACTGAATTAACAGAGGGAGTAATTGAAAAAGTGTGAAATTCACTTACTTGGATTGGATTTCTTATGTATCTGGTAGTAGTGTTTACTAATTCATACATGTTTTGGTGCTGGTCAGAAATCAATTTGAAGTATATTTTTGTTTATGAAACCATTAGAGATTTTATTTTATTATCGGAAGTCTCAAACAAAATGTATTTTAAAGCCGACGGTAAATATAATGAATTCTCTGAAAGCAGAGCTGACATTTAATTACAGATTATTATTATTATTATTACAGGCGGAAAAGCTTGTGCGTTAGGAAGAAAACACATCCTTCAAGTTTGCAGATAATGTTGTAAACAACAATGTGTTTCTGTATATGAATACGCCTAAGTTTTGATAGTACTTTAGTCACAATGAGTTTCTTGAAGGAAGTACTACTACTTCTCTGCATTTCGTGCGTAACCCATGGAGGTGATTTTTGTAGGTTGACAGATCGGAAGTAAATTTTTCTATTGATGTGTATTACGGCTTACCAATGAATTTGAATTATTTATTATACTAAGTAAATCAATTTGAATACAGTGGAAGTTTAACTGCATCAGAAAAATCAAATCGCATTTCGATTAACTGTTTTTATTTAGGTAGGTGCAAGATGCTTGGAAATTTCAGCATAACTGTGTACCAGTTGAACTGCTTCTCAAATTCTTGACTACAGGTAGTTGCTTCAGCTGTCAAGACTTTTACAACTTGTTCCTCGTTTCACCAAATATGTCTGATATTATCCACAGTTGATGTTTTCTGCGATAAACACGGATGGAAATAACCATTTAACGACAAAAAAGGATGGCACAGGAATAATATGCTGCAATTTTATCTCTGGGTTTTTTCAAGGAGAACACTGTTTGCTTTCTTATATTCTCTTAAACACTAAATGAATAATCATTAGGATAAAGGTTTTTTCATATATCCCAATGAATGAAAAACGATATTGTAGTTTTTCACTGACATTTCGCTATTCAATGCTAATACCTTTATTAAAGTAATATTAAACGGGAATTTACAAAATCTAAGCTTATAAAGAACAACATATTCATTATTCCTCAGTATGGTGTCAGTTTTCGATGCCAAGTTGGTTAGTTGGTAAAGATTAGAAACCCAGGTGTCGATTGTTGGATTTGATCATTGTGTAAAATTATCAGAGCAGTGTGTGTTTACATAGTGAACTTGCTTATCACATTCGGGTTGATTTTGTCACTTCATGGGGGAGGAGGAAGTGTTGTAACCAGGTCATATTCTGTTTTAGTCCACCATTCCTATTCAGGCAATTCGAATTCCATTTGATGATATGAAGTGCTTCTTATGATATTAGACTTTCTCATTTCAGATCCGTCAAAATCTATTTTGTGGCCTGATCCTATAGCGTGTAAACCTATGTGTGATGATTGTTGTAGGTTTTCTAGTTCAACTGGATTTCTCTTTGGGTGGTTGAACGGTATTTGTTTTTCCGATTTCGATTTCTCGAGATGTTTGTCCGATGTGTATGGCATCATAATTATAATGTGATGACCATTTCAGATATATGTTTGCAAAAACTATTTCTTGACAGCAATGCAATATAATAGTGTCAAATTTATTTGAACTTCGATCAATTATCAAGTTGATAGGATTATGAGCAATATATTTTGCTCGAAACGACATGAGTTTTTATTACTGTACAACACTGTGTGATTTATCAAAATAAAATCTTATCCATAATGGAGTTATGCTCTACCACAATGTCCAAGTTTTATACTTATAACACATATGGTCTTCCTACTCGAAATATTATCAATAAACTCACACGACTTTCTCAAAAAGAGGCGAGATTCACAAACCATCGGATTTTAAACAGTCGATGTCTAAAAATATCATATAATTCCAAAATACCTACGCATACATACTCCACTTATTTCGAGGAAAATAACATCAGCACCTGAGCATGTCAGTAGGTTATGTCTAAGAGAAGAACTACATCGAAATACTGTGAAACTGAATAATATACGAAATGAAATCGAAAAACTCAAACACTAACTCAAGTGTATGGTCAATGACAAAGATTATGTAATTGTTGTTGAATCATCCCAAAAAGTTAGAGAATCATCATTACGAAAATCAAAATCCACACAAATAAAAAAATTCAACAAATTAAGGGAAGAAGAGAACACAATAAATAAACTGACGTCAGCGTTTCATCCTCTGTTGACAGAACAAAAAGGACGATCAACCTGTCATCAAGGGAGGTAAGGTCTAGTGAAATAAAAGTGTAACAACAGAAGACAAGGGCCAGGCAACAGATCGTTTATTAAAGAAAATCAACGCATATTTATAGATTTTAATGTATATTATTGTAGATTATTGTTAGTAGAAAATACAGTCTTTTGACTGGTTATTTCTCACAGAAAGTTATCCTTGCATCTCTTTGTGGCTGTGTCAGATCATTCATAAGCTAACAGTATCCGCATACGCAAAGCCTTTGTTCTCATTTTCTCACCACCAATATTGTGGACATAAACATTGACGTCAATCACTGTCTTCCAACTTTGGCTAGCAGCCAGCTCTCATCACAAAAGTACTAGAGAAAAGACTAAATTTCAATGTAACAGTTAGTAAATTAAAACAAGAGGATGTCATTCCTAACATAGAAGTAGCACTAGGTTCAACAGATAAGACAATAGCAGAAGAGGTTGTAGCACAATGTGAAAAATGTGAAAAACAGCCCTCTATGACAAAAATTGAGCCCTGCGTCACTAACTGGCTGCATTCCTACTTCTGTAACAGAAAGCAGTACACCGTACACAAAGGTAAATCCTTCTCTGCTGTGCTCACTGAAGCTGGTGTTCCCCAAGGTGCTGTACTCTCCCCAATTCTCTTTTATTTCTTTATTTCTACACGACTTACCATCTTCAAATAACGTTGATTTTGTCAAATATGCTGACGAGCTGACAGTATCTTTGCCTGTCAAATGTCAAAGTGACTGCTCTAAACTTAATGGCTTTCTGTCAGAAATCAGCCAGTGGTCCAAGGAACACGGTTTTACCCTAAACCCCTCCAAATGACAAACAGTCAATTTCATCTTTAGGCATGAATCCGACCTAAACAAACTGGTTGGCTCTCACGAGGTATGCAACATAGAAGGCACTGAAATAGAAACCAAGTCGGAAATTAAATACCTAGGCGGATCGCTCCTGGTCGTCTCATATCTCGGCGATTTCTAAGAAAAAATTCCGTCTTACCTTCTACATCAAGAAGTAAAAATATTCTGGCATAACCCAACCCTCACTCCTACAATTCCTTAACTCTCGCATTCTGCCTATTATTCTCTATTGTTCACCCTTAGTTTTTCCCGGGCTGCTGAAGAAAGACTATAACATATTACGCAGGATGTTAAAGGTTGTAAGCAGGGTAAGCAACGTGCCACTTAACCAGGTTGTTAATATTCTGGTTGACAGGCACATGGACTCATGTGAAAAATGGGCCAAATCCATTTTATCTCACTCACACCACCCTCTTCACTCACAACTCTCCCCTTGCATCTCATCAGGCAAAACCAGAAGCCTATATAGAAAACTATATGCTCGCACCAGCAAGTACAAAAACTCAACCATACCCTATTTGGCTCGTGTTCTGTGGGATAAAGGAAGCATTAGCCGTGACACCTATAATTCATTAGATAGTCAGTAGTACAACTGAAGCTTGTCTTTACAACTCATATCATTTATACGTGCAACATTTTCTTTCTTTCTTTTCCTTTTCTCTCTCTCTCTCTCTTTGATTTTCCGAAGATGAAATTGCCCGTTCGTAAGTCCCATATAATTAGCTCAGTCAGAGCAATTAAACTGATCAATAAACAAAGAAGCGGAGAAACAACTGAGTATTGGTCAGCCAATGAATAAGCAGTAGAGCTTAGCTGGTTCGAAAGTCATTCTGAAGGCCCTTTTTTATTGTTAAAATCTCATTAATAACAACTCTTGTAAATCGCCATGTTAAGAGCACTCCTTTTTGGAAACTGTGAGAACCATTGGTTTTTTACTTACCAAGTCCGAGAGTTTATTCGAAAATATTGTCGGATATCTGTTTCTGCCTAGCAGACCACCAAAATCACCAAGTTCTTCGTTAGGTGATTCATTTGAACATGTATCTATAGCCCGGGAAATCAAACATTAAACCAAATTACATTTGCATTGTAGGACAATGAAGCAAAAAAAGTGGGTGAATTTCTCAGATGATGTCGATTTCCGATGCAATCGTCTACTGAACGTTCCGTCGGCTAGTTTAGTGACATAGGCATGCAAGAACAGGAAAGAATCATTCGATTCTTCTTCTTGAGTGAAAAGTGGCCAGGTGCAATTTATTGAATTCCTCCAGTATATCCCTTGACACACTCTCTTTCGTCAAAACTACAAATGTATCATCAACATAATGGCAGTGGGAATAAAGATTATGTATTGCATCTATATGAAAGCAATTCTCTAGCGTTGCAGGAAATATTCCTCTAGAATTGCACCTGTCCCATGGCAACACCACTAATTAATTTATTCATTTCATTCCAAATGAATTTCTTGTCCACCTGTACGAAAATTCGCAACAATACGCGCTCCCTGTTCATTTTATCTTACACTCTCTTACGAAAGGTGGTTTACATGGCTTCACATAGAAAACTGTGGAGGTGTTTTCTGATTCAGCAAACACATTGACCAGATGAAATCAACCACATTAGATGCTCTTGAAGTTAGGATCGATATTTGTCAACAGGTTGTATGTAGTTGATGAGATACCGACCAAATAAAGAATACTTTCATTTAATCACTGCTCCATGCATTGGCATTCCTTTATTCACACATACTGAATTAACAGAGTGAGTAATTGAAAAAGTGTGAAATTCACTTACTTGGATTGGATTTCTTATGTATCTGGTAGTAGTGTTTACTAATTCATACATGATTTGGTGCTGGTCAGAAATCAATTTGAAGTATATTTTTGTTTATGAAACCATTAGAGATTTTATTTTATTATCGGAAGTCTCAAACAAAATGTATTTTAAAGCCGACGGTAAATATAATGAATTCTCTGAAAGCAGAGCTGACATTTAATTACAGATTATTATTATTATTATTACAGGCGGAAAAGCTTGTGCGTTAGGAAGAAAACACATCCTTCAAGTTTGCAGATAATGTTGTAAACAACAATGTGTTTCTGTATATGAATACGCCTAAGTTTTGATAGTACTTTAGTCACAATGAGTTTCTTGAAGGAAGTACTACTACTTCTCTGCATTTCGTGCGTAACCCATGGAGGTGATTTTTGTAGGTTGACAGATCGGAAGTAAATTTTTCTATTGATGTGTATTACGGCTTACCAATGAATTTGAATTATTTATTATACTAAGTAAATCAATTTGAATACAGTGGAAGTTTAACTGCATCAGAAAAATCAAATCGCATTTCGATTAACTGTTTTTATTTAGGTAGGTGCAAGATGCTTGGAAATTTCAGTATAACTGTGTACCAGTTGAACTGCTTCTCAAATTCCTGACTACAGGTAGTTGCTTCAGCTGTCAAGACTTTTACAACTTGTTCCTCGTTTCACCAAATATGTCTGATATTATCCACAGTTGATGTTTTCTGCGATAAACACGGATGGAAATAACCATTTAACGACAAAAAAGGATGGCACAGGAATAATATGCTGCAATTTTATCTCTGGGTTTTTTCGAGGAGAACACTGTTTGCTTTCTTATATTCTCTTAAACACTAAATGAATAATCATTAGAATAAAGGTTTTTTCATATATCCCAATGAATGAAAAACGATATTGTAGTTTTTCACTGACATTTCGCTATTCAATGCTAATAGCTTTATTAAAGTAATATTAAACGGGAATTTACAAAATCTAAGCTTATAAAGAACAACATATTCATTATTCCTCAGTATGGTGTCAGTTTTCGATGCCAAGTTGGTTAGTTGGTAAAGATTAGAAACCCAGGTGTCGATTGTTGGATTTGATCATTGTGTAAAATTATCAGAGCAGTGTGTGTTTACATAGTGAACTTGCTTATCACATTCGGGTTGATTTTGTCACTTCATGGGGGAGGAGGAAGTGTTGTAACCAGGTCATATTCTGTTTTAGTCCATCATTCCTATTCAGGCAATTCGAATTCCATTTGATGATATGAAGTGCTTCTTATGATATTAGACTTTCTCATTTCAGATCCGTCAAAATCTATTTTGTGGCCTGATCCTATAGCGTGTAAACCTATGTGTGATGATTGTTGTAGGTTTTCTAGTTCAACTGGATTTCTCTTTGGGTGGTTGAACGGTATTTGTTTTTCCGATTTCGATTTCTCGAGATGTTTGTCCGATGTGTATGGCATCATAATTATAATGTGATGACCATTTCAGATATATGTTTGCAAAAACTATTTCTTGACAGCAATGCAATATAATAGTGTCAAATTTATTTGAACTTCGATCAATTATCAAGTTGATAGGATTATGAGCAATATATTTTGCTCGAAACGTCATGAGTTTTTATTACTGTACAACACTGTGTGATTTATCAAAATAAAATCTTATCCATAATGGAGTTATGCTCTACCACAGTGTCCAAGTTTTATACTTATAACACATATGGTCTTCCTACTCGAAATATTATCAATAAACTCACACGACTTTCTCAAAAAGAGGCGAGATTCACAAACCATCGGATTTTAAACAGTCGATGTCTAAAAATATCATATAATTCCAAAATACCTACGCATACATACTCCACTTATTTCGAGGAAAATAACATCAGCACCTGAGCATGTCAGTAGGTTATGTCTAAGAGAAGAACTACATCGAAATACTGTGAAACTGAATAATATACGAAATGAAATCGAAAAACTCAAACACTAACTCAAGTGTATGGTCAATGACAAAGATTATGTAATTGTTGTTGAATCATCCCAAAAAGTTAGAGAATCATCATTACGAAAATCAAAATCCACACAAATAAAAAAATTCAACAAATTAAGGGAAGAAGAGAACACAATAAATAAACTGACGTCAGCGTTTCATCCTCTGTTGACAGAACAAAAAGGACGATCAACCTGTCATCAAGGGAACTAAGGTCTAGTGAAATAAAAGTGTAACAACAGAAGACAAGGGCCAGGCAACAGATCGTTTATTAAGGAAAATCAACGCATATTTATAGATTTTAATGTACATTATTGTAGATTATTGTTAGTAGAAAATACAGTCTTTTGACTGGTTGTTTCTCACAGAAAGTTAACCTTGCATCTCTTTGTGGCTGTGTCAGATCATTCATAAGCTAACAGTATCCGCATACGCAAAGCCTTTGTTCTCATTTTCTCACCACCAATATTGGGGACATAGACATTCACGTCAATTACTGTCTTCCAACTTTGGCTAGCAGCCAGCTCTCATCACAAAAGTACTAGAGAAAAGACTAAATTTCAATGTAACAGTTAGTAAATTAAAACAAGAGGATGTCATTCCTAACATAGAAGTAGCACTAGGTTCAACAGATAAGACAATAGCAGAAGAGGTTGTAGCACAATGTGAAAAATGTGAAAAACAGCCCTCTATGACAAAAATTGAGCCCTGCGTCACTAACTGGCTGCATTCCTACTTCTGTAACAGAAAGCAGTACACCGTACACAAAGGTAAATCCTTCTCTGCTGTGCTCACTGAAGCTGGTGTTCCCCAAGGTGCTGTACTCTCCCCAATTCTCTTTTATTTCTTTATTTCTACACGACTTACCATCTTCAAATAACGTTGATTTTGTCAAATATGCTGACGAGCTGACAGTATCTTTGCCTGTCAAATGTCAAAGTGACTGCTCTAAACTTAATGGCTTTCTGTCAGAAATCAGCCAGTGGTCCAAGGAACACGGTTTTACCCTAAACCCCTCCAAATGACAAACAGTCAATTTCATCTTTAGGCATGAATCCGACCTAAACAAACTGGTTGGCTCTCACGAGGTATGCAACATAGAAGGCACTGAAATAGAAACCAAGTCGGAAATTAAATACCTAGGCGGATCGCTCCTGGTCGTCTCATATCTCGGCGATTTCTAAGAAAAAATTCCGTCTTACCTTCTACATCAAGAAGTAAAAATATTCTGGCATAACCCAACCCTCACTCCTACAATTCCTTAACTCTCGCATTCTGCCTATTATTCTCTATTGTTCACCCTTAGTTTTTCCCGGGCTGCTGAAGAAAGACTATAACATATTACGCAGGATGTTAAAGGTTGTAAGCAGGGTAAGCAACGTGCCACTTAACCAGGTTGTTAATATTCTGGTTGACAGGCACATGGACTCATGTGAAAAATGGGCCAAATCCATTTTATCTCACTCACACCACCCTCTTCACTCACAACTCTCCCCTTGCATCTCATCAGGCAAAACCAGAAGCCTATATAGAAAACTATATGCTCGCACCAGCAAGTACAAAAACTCAACCATACCCTATTTGGCTCGTGTTCTGTGGGATAAAGGAAGCATTAGCCGTGACACCTATAATTCATTAGATAGTCAGTAGTACAACTGAAGCTTGTCTTTACAACTCATATCATTTATACGTGCAACATTTTCTTTCTTTCTTTTCCTTTTCTCTCTCTCTCTCTCTTTGATTTTCCGAAGATGAAATTGCCCGTTCGTAAGTCCCATATAATTAGCTCAGTCAGAGCAATTAAACTGATCAATAAACAAAGAAGCGGAGAAACAACTGAGTATTGGTCAGCCAATGAATAAGCAGTAGAGCTTAGCTGGTTCGAAAGTCATTCTGAAGGCCCTTTTTTATTGTTAAAATCTCATTAATAACAACTCTTGTAAATCGCCATGTTAAGAGCACTCCTTTTTGAAAACTGTGGGAACCATTGGTTTTTTACTTACCAAGTCCGAGAGTTTATTCGAAAATATTGTCGGATATTTGTTTCTGCCTAGCAGACCATCAAAATCACCAAGTTCTTCGTTAGGTGATTCATTTGAACATGAATCTACAGCCCGGGAAATCAAACATTAAACCAAATTACATTTGCATTGTAGGACAATGAAGCAAAAAAAGTGGGTGAATTTCTCAGATGATGTCGATTTCCGATGCAATCGTCTACTGAACGTTCCGTCGGCTAGTTTAGTGACATAGGCATGCAAGAACAGGAAAGAATCATTCGATTCTTCTTCTTGAGTGAAAAGTGGCCAGGTGCAATTTATTGAATTCCTCCAGTATATCCCTTGACACACTCTCTTTCGTCAAAACTACAAATGTATCATCAACATAATGGCAGTGGGAATAAAGATTATGTATTGCATCTATATGAAAGCAATTCTCTAGCGTTGCAGGAAATATTCCTCTAGAATTGCACCTGTCCCATGGCAACACCACTAATTAATTTATTCATTTGATTCGAAATGAATTTCTTGTCCACCTGTACGAAAATTCGCAGCAATACAGGCTCCCTGTTCATTTTATTTTACACTCTCTTACGAAAGGTGGTTTACATGGCTTCACATAGAAAACTGTGGAGCTGTTTTCTGATTCAGCAAACACATTGACCAGATGAAATCAACCACATTAGATGCTCTTGAAGTTAGGATCGATATTTGTCAACAGGTTGTATGTAGTTGATGAGATACCAACCAAATAAACAGTAACTCCAATTAATCCCTGCTCCATGCACTGGCATTCCTTTATTCACACATACTGAATTAACAGAGGGAGTAATTGAAAAAGTGTGAAATTCACTTACTTAGATTGGATTTCTTATGTATCTGGTAGTAGTGTTTGCAAATTCATACATGATTTGGTGCTTGTCAGAAATCAATTTGAAGTATATTTTTGTTTATGAAACCATTGGAGACTTTATTTTGTTATCGGAAGTCTCAAACAAAATGTATTTGAAAGCCGACGGTAAATATAATGAATTCTCTGAAAGCAGAGCTGACATTTAATTACAGATTATTATTATTATTATTACAGGCGGAAAAGCTTGTGAGTTAAGAAGAAAACACATCCTTCAAGTTTGCAGATAATGTTGTAAACAATAATGTGTTTCTGTATATGAATACGCCTAAGTTTTGATAGTACTTTAGTCACAATGAGTTTCTTGAAGGAAGTACTACTACTTCTCTGCATTTCGTGCGTAACCCATGGAGGTGATTTTTGTAGGTTGACAGATCGGAAGTAAATTTTTCTATTGATGTGTAATAGGGCTTACCAATGAATTTGAATTATTTATTATACTTAGTAAATCAGTTTGAATACAGTGGAAGTTTAATTGCATTAGAAAAATCAAATCGCATTTCGATTAAGTTTTTGTATTTACGTAAGTGTGAGATGCTTGGAAATTTCAGCAAGACTGTGTACCAGTTGAACTGCTTCTCAAATTATTGACTACAACATTACATGAAGTCTGTTAACAGAACCAGGTATGTTGCTTCAGCTGTTAAAAGACTTTTGCAACTGGCTCCTCGTTTCACGAAATATGCCTGATATTACCCACAGTTGACGTTTTCTGCGATGAACATGCATGGATATAACCATTTAACGACAAAAAGGATGGCACATGCATAATATTATTATTGTTCCCTTCGGTTCCTAGTCCAATTTTATCTCTGGGTTTTTTCGAGGAGAACACGGTTTGCTTTCTTATTTTCTCCTAAACACTAAATGAATAATCACTAGAATAAAGGTTTTTTATATTTCCCAATGAATGAAAAACGATATTGTAGTTTTCCACTGACATTTGGCTATTTAATGCTAATAGCTTTATTAAAGTATTATTAAACAGGAATTTACAAAATCTCAGCTTATACATAACAACTTATTCATTATTCCCCAGTATGGGGTCATTTTTCGTTGTCAATTCGGTCAGTTGATAAAGATAAGAAAACCAAGTGTCGATTGTTGGATTTGTTCAGTGTGTTAAATTATCAGAGCAGTGTGTGTTTGCATAGTGAAATTGCTTATCACATTCGTGGCCTGATTCTATAGCGTGTAGACCTATTGCCTATGATTTTTCTAGTTCAACCGGATTTCTCGGTAGTCGAAGTGATGCTCTACGGTATTCGTATTTACGATTTCGATTTCTCGGGAAGTTTATCCGATGTATATCGCATCCTCATAATAATAATGTGATGACCATTTCAGACAAATGTTAAGGAATAATTTCTTGACATTAATGCAATACGATAGTGACAAATTTATTTGATTTTCGATCAATTATTATTACTTCCTTTTATGTCACTAACCCACTGACAGTAAACGTGAAAGTAAATTCGCATTTGATGTGCAAGTAAGGTTACCTAATATACATATTTTCAACAGCATGTTTGCAGGGATTTGATACGTTGAAACATTGGCCAGCTACTTGACAAGTGTTTCGTCTCAGTACGCTCCTCCACGGTTTCGAACCCGAAAACTACTGGTTACAAGTCAATGCTTAAATATGAATATCAGACATAGACTAACTGCAACTTCATTCACTGTTATACACATTATTTCATTTCAGTGAATAAAACCAATTTCGAAGTGATAATTTTAAAAATGAATTTAATTTTTTATAATAAGCATGTGGGTTCATTTGTCATATATTAATTTCTCCACAAGTAATTCTCACAATCATGTGATGTGCACAGTTCTTATTCTCCTGCAATATACTCCAAATGCTTAAATCCATTGTCTCAAGTACTCGTCTCACTTGATTGACACCAAAATGTTAATCCCTTGGAATATTTGTTCGGTAGTGAATATAACATGAAACTCACTGTATGGACATTTGTGGACAGAAAACACGTCTGATAATTGCCTTAAAATGCCTTACTGAACTCACAGAAACAGTATCACATATTTTATACTAGTACTGAAAAGTTAGACAAACATCTTAATTTTTTGACGTCTAAAGAAGGCTATCAAATCCCAAATGGGAAACTTCGGAGAAATGCGGCAGTCATCTCGTCATTAGATAACACATCAGATAATGCAGAGGAACCGTTTAACTCCAAATGAATTTCTCACAACTAAAAAAGCTTTTCTGCCTCTCGAACTAATTTATTTAAGATAAAATGAAAAAATTGTAATTATAAAAATGAATACTACATTATGAAAAATTCGAAACAATTAGGAGCAAATGTCGCCTGGTGTCTACAACCTCCTAAAACATAGCATGAATACTTTTATGCTCAATACACCTTGTGCCTACCTTTAAAAATATGTTTCCTATTACAAGCGTAATCCCTCATTTCACAACGCTGTTGCAAATTGAAGTTTTAATAGTTAACGATGGAAGTTGAGTTTAATAAAAGTAACGTTAAAAGCTATGAATTCATGTTTTGTTGGCTAAAGTATTTATTTTTGAGGATGAATATAGCAAGCTGATAGGTCAGTTTTGCATAATCTAAGGTACACGTCTGCTCTTATATCTCTGAAATTCCATTTTCCACCGAGGATGTGAAATGAAAGACGTGTTCACAAAGAGACAAGGATAAATACGGAATCTGCCATTCTCATGAATTTGATCAGACACTGGATTCAAAACATTGAGGTTAAACTTAAGTAGTTCCATATTGGACAAGCTCATTTGAAATAATACACACTATCACAGTATTAATAACTGGATTATTATGTGCAGTAGTTTATCCCTGAAATTTCTTCGAATTACTGAAACTACATCACTGTATGGGTTTCAAAAACCTTATCTAATATGGAATCACATACTGCTTTTACATTTATGTTGCTTATGGTCTTCTTGTTCGAAGACACGTATAACTAGTGCAAACAGAAGCAGGATTTAGGAACAATCTTATTTTTAAGATGCGATGCTCTAAAAAATGGAGAAATTTATACATATCTTTCCATATGCACTCCAGGAGCAAGAAGAAGAGTGGAGGAAGCAGAAAATCCCGGCGATGACATTGGTTGGTGGTCGCGCAAATAACGCGAAATTGTAGAATTTGGAATTCATGGGCCATTGAATCGGCTCATGGTGGCTGAATGTTATGCGAGCTTGTCTTGTGACTGGAAGATCCTGGTTTCAAAATCCAGTCGGTGAATATTACCATTGAGTCCCAAATTAGGACGAAACAATTCTCCTTGGTATTCCCTGGTTCTCAATGATTTTGTAATTGATATCAGTCTGCTGTCTAACCTGAGGCAAATAATATTAATATTAAATCTCTGTGGGCATACTGAATTGTCGTACGTATATATACAGTAGTCAACCTGCCAAATATCTTATACACACAGGTTAATCGTGATACGTGTTAATCTTAAGTGGTCATATTTACCACAGAATTATTTAACTTTATTCAAGTGTAAGATACCTTTATCATTTTTCTTGCAATTTCATTCTTGATAAAATAGGTCCCTTTCTTTAATTCCTCCTTCTAGCAATAATTTGAAAGAGTACCTGTTCGCCTTTTTCACTGTTCATTCTTCAATTTCACATTTTAGTACAAACACTTGCTTTCGTAAATCTCACTGAGTCATTTTAACGTATTTCATCTGTTCACTATGCTTTTGTTGCGAAAAATAATACGATGAGAAATTTTATCTGAAACGTTTAATACATTTATTCAAAACATTTCGGACATTCTGATCAAACACATACCTGTCAAGTACATTCACATAGAAGGCAAGAGAGCATCAGTTGAGATGATACGGAACAAATTGTGTATGGGTCAAGGTCACAAAATGGATTATCCAGACACATCCTAAATGACATATAATTTTTGAACAAGTCTCATTGTAGTGCTTCACAACAGATGAAGCTGGACATGTTTCTCCAGGATCATTCGTATCCAGTGTCTATATTTGTTGTTGCAGCTAATTGTGATTATGTTTTTAATTCCTAACCTGCAAACATCAGTGGGTCCTTGTCATGTGCGTGATATTGTGGCGTGTGCTACTGACAAGGTTTATAAGCAGCATATATATCTAGATATTAACATGTGTATCACCTGCAAGAGAAAAAACGACCTTGACGCACTTTTCGATTAGCACGCTACATTTTCCCCAGGTGCATGAAACTCTTATTTCTCCGGCGTTTCGTGCCAGGAAATTGTGGAACGTATTGTTATTATTTGGCTTTCAAACACTGAATCTGTGGATATAATCTTGTGGACTGATAACAACTATGATCCTCTGTTTGGCATTTCGTGACTATTTGACACTAACTTATATCCATGATTGTTTATATTGTTGGATTAACATACCCATTTCGACCAAAGTCAGTGAGTCTGTGGTTTTGATATAATTTTTGTTAACTGCTTTTGTCTGTGATACTACTGCTATGGATTCTTTTGTTTCGACAACACAATAAGAAGACGTAGTTTATCTGAAACGTGTAATGTATTGGCGCAACACATTTCGGACATTCTGATCACACACGTACTTGTCATACACAGTTTTTATATAATGCAAGAAGGCATGAATAACTACAATACAGGTCTGATTGTATACAGGTCAAGGTCACAAATAATGGGTAGGGAGACACAAAAGGTGTGGGTAAGAAAGATAGATAAAAGGAGAAAAACAAGGCAAAGAAGGGGTTGAAAATATTAGGAAGTAAATTAGTCCTTGGTTCTAAATTGAATTACCAAGGCAGGTTTAAGGTGATAACAAATAATTTTTGGACACATAAGACAGGTTTAAGTCTTTTTATGGCTAAGGCTTCAATGAATTTAAGTATGTGGCCCAACCTCGTTTTATATATTGGCTTAAAGGCACTGTTGAAATCAACCTTATGACCCGTCTCTATAATATGCTTGGCTATAGATGATGTTGGACATCTATTTCCGGGTTCAGTTGTGTCTGGTGATTTCATTTGTTGCTGCAGCCACTTTGGAATGTGTTCTGTAGCCCTAACCTGCAGAGACTGATGGGTCATCCTTATGTACGTGTCTCCACGTGTCAACCATAGAGCCTTACCAATCCAATCAGCTCCCAAAAAGGATGTTTACATATCCTTACCGTTCAGAGGTGATCAACAAAGTTTAGTCACCAGACAAAGACTAAAGGCCTCAATCAATAGAACCTATTATGCAGCTAAACTTATTTTCATAGAGAAAACGAGGACTATGCTGTTCTGTAAACCCTCACATCATCCGAACGATAGTGTCACATCCCACTGTGTTTATCAATTTACATGTATGTGTGGAGACACGTACATAGGGAGGACCCATCGGTCTCTGCAGGTTAGGGCTACAGAACACATTCCAAAGTGGCTGCAGCAACAAATGAAATCACCAGACACAATTGAACCCGGAAATAGATGTCCAACATCATCTATAGCCAAGCATATTATAGAGACGGGTCATAAGGTTGATTTCAACAGTGCCTTTAAGCCAATATATAAAACGAGGTTGGGCCACATACTTAAATTCATTGAAGCCTTAGCCATAAAAAGACTTAAACCTGTCTTATGTGTCCAAAAATTATTTGTTATCACCTTAAACCTGCCTTGGTAATTCAATTTAGAACCAAGGACTAATTTACTTCCTAATATTTTCAACCCCTTCTTTGCCTTGTTTTTCTCCTTTTATCTATCTTTCTTACCCACACCTTTTGTGTCTCCCTACCCATTATTTGTGACCTTGACCTGTATACAATCAGACCTGTATTGTAATTATTCATGCCTTCTTGCATTATATAAAAACTGTGTATGACAAGTACGTGTGTGATCAGAATGTCCGAAATGTGTTGTGCCAATACATTACACGTTTCAGATAAACTACGTCTTCTTATTGTGTTGTCGAAATTCATGAAGGGAACTAATTGCTTTAGATTCTTTTGTTATTGTTGTCGCTGCCCTTCTTGTTGTGAAATTTTTATTTTCCTTCTGCTTGTAATGTTCTGGTTTGCCTTATTCTAAGCGGAGCAACCCACAAGGTCGTCCCTCTGTAAACTATACATTCATGTAACAATCCCCTTCTCAGGTGTGAGGCTAGCAACCCCTAGCAATCTCACCTTACAGAAAAACTTCAACAAGATGATTCCCCTTGCATCAAAATAAAAATGTTTTGTGGAGACATGGAACGCCGCACCATGTATGAGACTGGTAAAGCTGCCCAGATTGCAAACGAGATGAAAAGATATGGAATTCAAATACTGGGAATATGCGAAAGCAGATTGAATGGGAGTGAACTGACAAATTGTCAATGGGATAGTCTTTGATCTATCCCGGTCACTCAGAGGACAACCACATGCACACCAAGGGTGCGGCTATCACGATGTTACCAACGGAAACGAATGCCCTGATGCAATAGGAAGCGATCTCGCCCAGGAAACTGACTACCTAATTCAACTCCAAAGGAAGGAGGCGTCAATTATACAATGCTTTGCATCCACCCACAAACAACGCAGATCTCGAAAAGACAGAGGAGTCCTACAGACAACTACAGCCAACAATCGACAATACTCCATTTGGTGACATTAAAATACTAATGGGAGATAATAACATCAAACTGGTACCAAACAAAACACAGGAAGAGAAGTCATCATAGGTAAAGACGTTCTCGGAGAGATGAATAAAAATGGAGAATTATTCGCTGACTTCTGCGCCTTCAATGAACTAGTGATTGGTGGCTGCGTAAACAAGCGCAAAGATATCCACAAGCCTACATGAGTGTAACCAGACGGGTGAACCAAAATCCAAATTAACTTCATCTCAATGCTGCTCAAGGAAGTGGAGACGCAGCTTACTGAACACAAAAGTGAGAAGAGGAGCAGACATTTGCTCAGATAACTATCTCGTACAAGGAACACTCCAAATCAAATTGAAAGCTTTCTACGAAACAGGATCTGCAGATAAACCACAAGTGAAGTGGCCAAGTGTGGTTTCAGTGGCTGAATGGCATACAAGCTTGCCTTGTAACCATAAGGCCTGGATTCGGACATCAGTGTGTGCGTGTTACCAATGATTCTCAAGTTCAATCCTCAAAAGCTGAAGGATCAGGATACACAGGATATCTTCACTGCAATCAAAAAGAAGAAGGCGGAGACAGAAATCAACACCAGCGAAGAGATCAGCGTTGAAAAACAGTTGAACAGACTGAAAGCGGTGTGGAGTTAAGCCTTCATTGAAGCTCTAGGCAGAAAGACGAGAGTAGGACAAGCATGCTGGCTGGCTGCTCACTGTCTTCAATGATTTTCCTGATCGAAGGCAGTAGACTGGGTAATGCGGCAGACAGCAGGCAGTGAGGAAACAGGCATAAAATGGACACACAAAAATCTTGGACGTCCTGGACTTCACCGATGACATATGTCTGATTTCGCACAAACTGATAGATATGCAAGTGAAAAGCAACAAGTTGGCAGAGGAAGAATCAAGGATAGGAAATCAGTACAGGTTGCTGCTACCTTGACGTGGTGGTCGGGCTTGCATATCACAATGACCCAACGAGCTACACTGGCTGGAACTTATGTTCTTGTAGGTCCTACCATGCCAGAAAGGTTGTTTGGATAGCGGTTAGACAAAAAGCAGCTACCCAATCCAATACTAAGATTCAAACAAATTCACAAAATATCATGCCTGATCGGTCGAGGCCCGGATTAACAACGACCGCGCTTCCTGCTGCCGTGGCACAGGGCAGAAGCGATAAATATGCTACTGGGACACATCAAACAAGAAAGAACAAACAAAAACAGGCCGCGTGTGACCAGCCTCAAGCAGTTGTTCCCTGGGCTCTGCGGTCACGCAACACTAACGTTTTCTTTATTTCAGGTACACGAAGACTCAACCAACTCCTACGTTGTGGGCAGCCGGGAAGTAACGACCACCCACACACTTCCAAAAGCCCACGAAGCCTACATGAGTATCACTCTCCCTTACTCACATCACCTTCATAATCTTGCTTCTCTACTACAGTAAGCACTATTCTTCAGGCTAGTGAGTCATCTTCACTTCAATCTGCGACCACAAACAACGATGAGAGCCATAGATATGCCCCAGATAGCCTTTAAGAGCCACGTCGCCAACTTCATATAGGAGCTTTTAACGCCAGGACCCTCCGCCAAATCGGACAACAGGCATCACCAGCAAGAACTCTGGAATCTAGAGCCATGGATGTACGTTGTGTTTCGGAGACACGCATACAAGACCCGAGTGTGGTCATTCACTTGACCTCACCCGGTCAACAAGGTGAATCTTCAAAATTCACTTTAGGGGTGTCAGGAGACCTCTCAGCTAGCTCACGAGGACTTGCAGGTGTAGGGATAGCACTGATTGTTAGGGCGGAAAAATCACTTCTTGACTGGATCCCAGTAGATAGTCATATGTGTGTGGTCCCTCTGAACGGGTCCGTTAAAAGAAGGAAAGACGGCACTACCCGTCGTTGCCTTTTCGTAACCTCCGATTCACCCCAACAGACTGCAGTTCGGATGAATTAAAAGATGACTTCTACCGGAAACTGTCTAATTTGCTGCAAAAGCCAAAACGTTCAGACATAGTTTTAGCAGGCGACTTCAATGCCCAAGTAGGGAAGTTGTGCCAGACTGAGAAGTATGTAGGTGGTACGTATGGAGTTCCCTGCCGACGAACCGACAACGGTGATCGTCTTCTTCAGTTTTGCTCTGATAATCATCTGTTCCTAGTCAGCACTAACTTTAGGCACAAAGAAAGACATTGTGTAACCTGGCGACCAAATCAACGCTGGGCTCAGATAGACCACATAGCCATATGGTATCATTTGCGAGGGTCAGTAGAAGACTGCCGCTCCTTCTGGAACACGTGCGTAGACTCTGATCACTCTCTGGTTCCCGCACGTCTATGCTTACGACTAAATGGACATAAGAAATTGACAGCAGCGAAGCAGTTAAGTCCCCAACTAGATCGAGACTTTGAGTCCTTATTTAAAGAAGAATTAGCGAAACGAGCTTCTGAGGTCGACAGCAGGACTTCCCTCGAGGTAGCCTGGCACAACATACAGTTAGCTGTAGACACAGCTGTGAAAGCTGTTAATAAGCTAAAACCTAAAGTTAATAAAAGCCATTGGATTTCTACCTCCTCATCCGAACTGATTGACGCAAGAAGGCTGATTCCAGCGAGCTCCGATTATGATGAGGAGCGAAAGGTACTTAAACGAAGACTAATAAAAAGTCTTCGCAACCGTAAACAGTGGTGGGCGACAAAAGCGAAAGAGATGGAAAAGGCATCGGCGATTGGTACCACCAGACAACTATTCAGGCTTATCAGGGAAACAGGTGGCGAAAGTCAAGGGATAAGCGAAACAATCTCGGAGAAAAGTGGCACCATAATTAGCTCCCAGGATAGACGACTGGAACGCTGTAAAAAACACTATGAGGAGTAGTATAATTGGCCTACAGCCACACTTAACCTGCGGAACACTGAACACCTCCCTGAATAGGATATAGACACAGGTCTTTCGTCCTTAACTGAGGTTACTAAAGCTGTCACTAATCTGAGGCAAGGCAAAGCAGCGGGACCTGATGGAATGACTCCAGAGGTATTAAAGTACGGTGGAGACAGTTAACTGTCTGCATTAACTGAGGTTCTAGGCAGCGTCTGGGAATCAGAGGAAGTCTCATCAGGTTGGTGTAAGTAACTGATCATCCCGATATACAAAAAGGGAGACAAGTCTTCTTGTGATAATCACAGAGGGATTAGCTTGACTAATATAGTATCTAAAATCCTAGGCTCAATAATACTGCGTAGACTAAGTGGTGCTCGGGATGCACAAACACGAGAAAACCAGGCAGGTTTTAGGCCAGGAAGAGGGCGTATTGATCATATCTTCACCCTTTGACAGATTCTAGAACATAGGCATTCCTACCGGCGTCTAACAGTCCTTATATTTCTTGACCTAAAGGCGGCATTCGATTCTGTCGACCGAGAGGTTCTCTGGCGATGCTTGGCTGTAAATGGAATGCCGAGAAAATACATTGCACTGATTAAGGCACTCTACTCGTACTCATGCAGCCAGGTGGGGGCTTACTGCGAGTTGTCACCTGACGTGGTGACGACTAGTGACGTCCATCAAGGATGCCCATTATCCCTATTTCTATTCAATTTCATCATAGACGTACTAATGGACTTAACCCTAACTCACTTCAGCGACTCAAGGATTGACTTGCTTCCATGGAATAATCTCGTTGACTTAGAATATGCAGACGATATAGTCCTTCTAGACGAGGAAGTTGACAAAATGCAGAGTCTTCTGAACACCTTGGGCTGCAATATTCGTATGTTTGGCATGCGATTCGCCCCTGTAAAATGTAAGATGATGTTGCAGGATTGGCCTACACCGACTCCTAGATTAGAAATAGGAAGTGAAGTGGTAGAGCACGTTGACCGCTTCACTTGTTTGAGAAGTAACATCAGCCCCAATGGGTTGATCTCTGACGAATACATGTTCGATATGTCAGTTTACACCGTCTCTGGCATAGACGTGATATCCAACTATCGACCAAAGGGCGTGTGTACTGCTCAGCAGTCCGCTCCGTCCTCATTTATGGCTGTGAGACCTGGCCATTGAGAGCGGAAGACATGAAAAGATTAGCTGTCTTCGATCATAGGTGCCTTTGTTCTATCTCCCGCGTGAAGTGGTATAATAAGGTGAGCAATATTGAGGTTGGGCGTCGAGTGCTAGGTAAGGAGGGGAAATCAGTTGACGAGACTGTGAAATTACATCGACTGAGATGGTTAGGACATGTGTTACGTAAGCCTAGTCATCGCCTTCCTCGACGGGTGATGTTAGCTGATATAGGGTCAGGCTGGAAAAGAGCTAGCGGCGGTCAAACCAAAACATGGCACCAGTCAATGAAATCTACAACAGTTAGTCTAAGCCACGTAGAAAGGTGTAGACTTCGTGGTTGGGGTCCTCGGGACGGTAAATCCAATGGTTGGAAACAATTGGTGACATGGCTCAAAATCGTTCTCAGTGGCGCAGATGCATCCACTCCTTGTGACTTATGATTTCCAATTAAACTGTTTTGTTCTTCGTTATTACTATACCTTTGTCTCACACCTTCTTTTTACTGTCTATATTAAGCATTTCTCCTACTTTCTTCTCTTCCTTTCTGTGTTACATGGAGTGTGGCGACTTGAACTGCCGCACATATGTGCAAAGTTCTATGTCGAAAACCGAACGATCGACTACAGGTGAACGTAGAGAAGACAGAGGCAGGTGGTGGAGATTCCTGGCCAACAACAGCACCCATAGCAACAACAACAGACAACAATCAGCGTAAATGGGAGAAATCCGAAAGAAGCAACATCTTTTACCTACCTAACTAACTACCTACTTACCTGGGAGCATCCTTTCAACTACAAGCGACGGAACTGACGAGGATATCAAAGCGAGGATCGAAAAAGCAAGCAAGCTTTCATTTTTCTAAATTCTGTATAAATGTCAACAGAACTCAGCATGAACATGAAAATAAGATCAGGATTTTCAACTCCAATGTGAAGTCAGTGCTACTTCATGGATCAAAGACTTTGCGGTTGATGAAGAGCACTTCGAAAAAACTTCAGACCTTCATCAACGGCTGTTTGCGCTCAATACTAATCAACATCATATAGCCGGCCAGAAGAGATCAGCAACAGGGATCTCTGGCAATGAACTAACCGACCCATCACGAACTGACTGCTTAACAAATCTGCGAGGAGAAATGGAGGTTGATTGGCCAAACTATGAGAAAAAACCATCAAGTGACATCACAAGACAGACCTTAAAGTGGAACCCGAAGGGGATGCGGCGAGTTGGTCGTCTAAGTATGACATGGAGGAGATCATGTGTAGATGAGATAAAAGTATGTATGCTGACGTGGAGCCAGGTGGAAACGTTGCAGAGAACCGTACGCAATGGATACGTGTGACTGTGAAGCCCTATGTTCCTCTAGGAACCAGAGGAAACAATAACAAAATAAAAATAATAATCACTTGCAAGAAAATTGGATAGCAGAGAGATGAATCTAATCGTGAGGAGAATTAATGAACGATTCTTGTGAGCCAACATGGAAAACATGAAATGCAGATGAAGGAGCGGAATACATAAGACACAAGCAAATTGTGACTTCAATACACGGTCGATGTATTTTGCCTATATCTCTACATCGATTTGCCAATAAACAATTGCGTTACCGAATTCTCTTGTGTTCTACAGTGACAAGCAGGTTGCAGAAAGCATCTGACAGCAGAAACAGTGTCACTTACGTTCAGACAGTGTTCAACGTGATTCCATACAGACTGCTTATCTAGTAGTCAACTGCACATGTTGCTTCATTGTATTGCCTGAGTGCGCAGGAATCGTTTAACATTCAATCCACCTTCAAGTGGCCTGGCATCTTCAAAAAGTTTAAGACAATCCTCCACTTTCTATGGTCTTAGTTCACCCTGCATCAGTTTCACTTCTGTTACCAAATACACAGGTGTATAATAGAAGAGAGTAAGAGTATAATTTGCTCACAGACAACAAGTATACTGATGATAATGACAGCGATAACAGAGGTAACGAGAGCATGTTCTGTTAATTGTAGAAATGACTACGCTGACCAGATACACACGTGCACACAAGATTGTAAAATATACGATCTAACATCCATCCCCAACAAGAAAATTAGTGGTAATCCTCTCACTCCCATGTTGTTACATTAAATCAACTTGAAACTCACCGCAATTTCAAGCACTATGCAAACAGAAACAGATTTGTCTGACGAATATACAGAGAAAGAACAGGAGGAAACCGACTGGTCTAAAATCAATTCGGAAAGATGGAAGATTCATCTGAATGAGCATAGAATTAATCGAAATTATTTATGACGTGATTACAGTCACCAAACAATATCGAAATATCAATTTTCTAGTAATAATGATTTTAAATCCGACTGTATCCGTGTATTGAACCCAGTTCGCTTATTTGAAACTTACTTCACAAATATAATATACTGCATTTGCATTCCTTTTCATAAGTCTAATTCCTCACGTAACGATAGGCAGAAAAATGTAGTTTGATCTCAATAACTGACTGCAGCTTTACTATAGCGAAATTGTATTCGAAGTAGAATACATCAAGTTCAATGACGTACTATGCAGAGAGAAGAGTGGAGTGGTGATACACTCACAACTAGGTCATCTACTTTCAGATTGTTCCATGCCCAGTACAGAAAACGACAGGTTCTGAAGTAAACTGGGAGATACACAGTTTATTTGTTCCAGGAATGAACTATGTAGACCTCGTTTAAGCACTACAAAAGTATCATCTACATATCTTAACCATATTTTAGGAGTGGGTATGCTTGAAGGGATGTTATTTTCGAATCTATTCATGAAGAGGTCAGCGACTATTGAGGACTTACTGGTGAACCAAGTGACGTTTCACTTGTCGGCTTTCGTTATAACGACGCTTTTGTCTTTCTTCAACCTTGTCCATATAAAAGATCAAATCCCTACAGATTCTCTATCTAGTTGTGTCGTTAAAATTGAATGGTTGAAATGTGATGCGATATGCATCGAACAAACATCTCGAGAAATCAAAATCAGAAGAAATGAACACCGTAGAGCATCTGTTCGACCACCGAGAAATCCAATTGAACTGGAAAAACTTGAACTGTCATCAGCCTTAGGCATACACGCTATACAATCGAGCCACAAAATCGACTTTGATAATATTGAAATAATCCAGAAAAACTTCAGAAATCACAAAGAACCTATAATACAAGAAGCACTTCATATCAAATGGAATCCAAGTTGTTTGAATAGGAATGATGGACTAAAACAGAATCTGACCTGATTACAACAACTCCCTCCCCCATGAAGTGACGAAATCAACACGAATGTGATAAGCAAGTTCACTATGTAAACACACACTGCTTTTATATCGAATTACTTACTACCACAGTGCCCAAGTTTTACACATATATTATTATGACTTATGGTCTTCCTGTACGAAGACTTATCAACAAACTCACTCGACTTTCACAAACTGAAGCAAGATATGAAAATCATCGTGTTTTCAACATTCGATGCCTAAAAATGAAATCATTCCTAAATATTTACGTCTACGAGCTCCAGTTCCAACGGACAGAGTTAGAAGCAGAATAGAAGGCCTACACAAATTATGCCTGAAAGAAGAAATCCACAGAATCTTTAAAAAGTTGCAACATATCAGATCTGAAAATGAGCAATTAAAACAAAAGATAAAAGGAATAGTTACCAGTACAGATTATGATCTTATAACACAGTCCTCCGGCATTGCAAAATCAGCAACTTTCAAAAAGTCAAAAAATAGTCAAATCAAAAAGTTCAACAAATTATTAGAAGAGAAATCTACATCTCAGAATGATGAAGTCAACAACAAAAAGTCAACGGTGATCGATAAATCAAAGTGGGTTATCAATCTCTCAACACATATATTAAGTCCTACGGAAATAAGTGTTTTAGAAAAGGGACTAAATTTCAATGTATCTGTAGACAAGCTGAAACCTGAGGATAGAAATAGCACTAAGTGGGATAGACAAAACTACGGCTGATGAAGTACGGGCACAATGTGCACTAACATTAAAACGACAAAAATGTGGAAAGCCTAACCTGACAAAACAAGAGATAGAAGCCCTGAAACACTTTAAGAATAACAATGATATAGTTATCACAAAGTCTGACAAAGGAAATGCAACAGCAGTATTAGACAAATCAGACTATTTGGACAAGGTAAATACTCACATACAAACAGGACCATATGAGGAAATTAATAAACCAATAGAAACAGTTATGAATAAAGTTAAAAAATCCACAGCGGATCTTATACGCCGAACGAAGCCATTTCTAGGTGAGTCTAAGTGGTTTAATTTAATGCCCAAAACTAATAACCCCAGTAGGATGTATGGTGTTGTTAAAGTTCATAAGTCAGGATACCCTATTAGGCCTATAGTTGATTTTAGAAATTCACCTACTTATGAATTATCTAAATATTTAGCCATGGTATTGAATCCCCTAAAAATCCACTCGAAATCTAGACTAACAAATTCTTATGAATTAAAACATAGATTAGATAATTTAAAATTAGATAATGAAGAAAAAAGGTTAGTTTTGACATTGTCAGTTTATACACACGTATACCAATAAATATGGCTATAGAGGCAGTCAGAAACGAACTCATTTCTGACCAAGACCTCGAACTTAGGACAAAAGTGCCACTTGAGGACATAATGCTGGGAGTCGAGCTATGCCTGACTTCCACAGTATTTAAATTCCAAGGGAAAATATGAAAACAAACTGAGTGAGTTGCCATGGGATCACCAATATCCCCAGTGGTAGCAGATATATTCATGAATAAGTGGGAAAGCATAGAGATTGAAACGTTCACTTCCACCCCAAAAGTATGGTGGAGGTACGTAGATGACACATTCATTGTACTTAGAACACAAGATTTAGATAGGTTTTTCGAACACATAAACTCGAAGGTTGAGGCAATTCAATTCACTTATGAATTGGAAAATCAGGAGGGTGAGCTCCCAATGTTAGATTGCAACGTAAAGAGGAAAGAAGATGGGAAAATAAACACTAGTGTTTACAGGAAACCCACACACTCAAACAGATATTTGGACTTCCAATCATCCCATCCTATGTCAGTAAAAATAGGATTGGTGAAATGTTTAAATGACAGAGCACAAAAATTAAGTAGTACCAAAGAAAATCTAAACCAAGAACTGATACATATAAAAGAAGCCTAGAAACTTAATAATTACCCGGATTAATTAGTCAGGAAATATGTAAGGAAATGTAAAAATAAAATAAATAATGATAATAGCGATAGTGATAATAACAATAATAATGATAATGATAATAGTAATCATAATAATTATATTGATGACGACACCAACAATAAAGAGTCTAAATCATCAGTAGTAATTCCATACAAGGAAGGAACCTCGGGAGCCTCACGCAGAATTCTCAACAAAGCAGGAATAAAAACGGCATTCAAACCCATAAACTCAATTAGAAACAAGCTTTGTTGGCTAAAGGATCCTGTACAGCCTTAAAAACAAAACAATTTAGTTTATCTAATACCCTGCAATGATTGTCAGGTGAAATACATAGGTCAAACTAGTAGAACAGGGGCAGTCAGACTAGCTGAACATAAAAACTTAGCAAAATCTAGACTGGTTGACCCGAATAAAGTAAGAAATCTTGAGAATAGTTCAACTATAGCACAACATGCAGTCACACACAACCATACAATAGGATGGGATAGGATGACAGTTTTAAAATCTAATGTCACAGGGTATAGGGAGAGATTGATAACAGAAGCTTCGTTTATCGAATCAACTGCAAATACATGTAATAGGAATGATTCATCACCTGTCCCCGATATCTGGAAAATTCTACTCCCCCTACGACAAATAGGAGAAAACAAAGAAAGCTATAAAACTCAAGTGTCAAAGTCGTGTGATCACAATTGATATGATTATGAACAATAAATTTTGTTCGAAACGTCATCCAGTAAATAATACTGTTTCACTGTTTGATGTGCCTAATAAACAAACTAATATGGAAGTAATAATACTTCGATAGAGCTATTAGCATAAAACAGCGAAACATCAGTAAAAACAATATCGTTTTGTTTTTAATTCATTGAGAAATACAAAAACCGTTATTATAATGAATATCATATAAGCAGTTCCCAATTTTTTCCAAACTGTTAAAAGTGAACTTGTTTTGGATGCATATAACCAGACAGAAATGTCTCATGAAGAATTGAGGTAGATCGTCCCTGTAAATCAAAGTAATGTTTCAACATTTTCTTCATTGAATTCTACTTTCTCATAAACACAACGATGATCACAGTTGTCATCCGCACTATCACCGCCAAATGGAATATCAACTGAGATAACAAGAAGCTTTTTAAAAACCACAAAATTCTTACCCATAGATAACTGATTGCCTCTCCTGATTCAGGTATATCGAAGACTCAGAAGATAAGTCAAAGCGTAACATCTCCTAGAAATGTTTCGACACAAGGGAAGAAAACTGCAGATGTAAATCCGATCGAAATCAATTGATCATTTTACAATGAAGATTATGAATGCAATACAAGCATAAGGCTGCGTGGATTAATTCCCTCTAATATTATTAGCAGTGAATTCTAGTTGCCATAGTTTACAGACTCTTATTCAATGGTCAATATGTAACACTGAATAAAGAACTCACAAAATAATATACTCCAAATACAAAAGTCTCGTGAAAACGTCGGCTGGTTCGTCCCTGTTAAACCAAAGTAATAATAATAATGTTTCAATACTTACTTCATTGATTTCTACATTCTCATAAACACAGTGATGATCACAAATGTCGTCACCACCATCACCACCAAATCGATTATGAACTAAGATTAAAAAGAAGCCTCTTCAACAAACCACGATATTCTTACCCATAGATAACTGAAGACGTTCACTCATTGCTTCTCCTCACCCAGTATGTTGAAGGCATACAAGATGAGTTGAAGCGTACCATCTTCTTATGTTCTAGAAATGTTTCGACACAAGAAAAGAAAATTGAAGGTGTATATTCGATCAAAATCAATTGATCATGTTAGAATAAAGATTACAATGCAATATAAGCATATGACTGCGTGGATTAATTCCCTATAATATTGTTATCAGTGGTGTGAAACGAATCAGCTTATCAGTTTTGGGAAGAATGAAATTATAGAAAACCATTTATCACAACCAGGCACTTCATTTGTTTGTGTGTTAGTAAGTTCCGTCAAGGAGGAATTGTTCATAATATGGAAGAATGCACTTCAATAAATAAGTCAACCTGAATAGAATCTTATTCGATATACGAAAAGGTATTTGAGAAGTACCGCAATTAAATTCGTTTTCTATAAAAACAGAATTAGACATAATTGGTCATATATGCACTAATAGTATATAAGGTCATTAAATGATGATGCATGTCTACCAGATTGAAGTTGTTAGATATTGACACTGGTTTCATCCCTGACAGATCAATGAATTGTGAATTTAGAGGATTTTGATTTGCTTCTTTTGGAACCCAAAGGGAATAATAATAGTAAGGATGATAACAATGAAATAAACTGTATAAATTCAACGTAAAAATTACTGCCATCAAAAATGTGCATATGAATTAAACCATGATAAGATTCAAAGATTAATAGGGAACAAGAATTAGCACCTCATTTTGCTAATCAATAAACAACTAAGAATAATTTGAAACACCCATAATTAACATAATTGATTAAACTGTTATTTGCAAAGGTTGAGAATCACCTAAAATACCAATATGCGACTCAAAATCAAAGTAAGCTAAGTAATTATCAACGATTTTTTACAGACTGAATTTACTATTGAGGGTGCAAAGGTCTTGTGTCGAATGATAATGGTTATTCAACTTGAACAAGTCTTTCGATTTTGTCATTGATTCTGCTATTTTGATGAGAATGAAGAGTGAAGTGGAATCAACCCTCCATTGTAAGATGAATTCATAGTTCTCATAACACGGTAATTGAAAGCGTGAATCCTGAAGAATCGAATACATGAATGAACATTTATCGTGAAATTATTTCCTACGCATTTTAAAAGAATATTCAATTCTAATTGTAAGCACAGATTAACAAAAGCGAAATGAGAAGCGTCATCTACAGTACAAAGAATGTTTTAGTTGCTCAGTTGTGACCACATTAGAAATATACTTATAGATAAGAATGAAGTATGCACTGGAATCTACAGCTGATGACGCGCTTAGAATAAGTTTACGCAGTTAGGGAACACGTCAAGATAATTGGTCCTACTGTCAAAAGAGTAAAACCAGTGATAACAAAATAAGATGTTGAATAAATTCAGAATCTGAGTAACTGGGAGACGAAGTGGAAATTTATCGGAACATACAAGCATATCGAGTTGCAGTTAATGAGCCAGAACTTACGACTATATCACTGATATACTTGTCGTCTTTCATGGAACAAATAATTTAGGCTGCCTTCTCATACTCTGTTTGGGACTCTTCAGCAGTACACACCCACCGGGATTCGAACCCAGGACCTTCTGGTTACAAGGCGGGCTCGTATACCATTAAGCCACTGGGACCCTCAAAAGGAGTGCGTCGGCCGGGGATCGAACCCGACATGTGAATGGTCGGCGAGCGTCCTAACCACTATGCCACCGACGCATACTCTAATGCTCTGATGGTACCAACAATTGAAGTAATCAAAGAACATTACATTCAAAAGGATTTTCGAGTGATGTAAATAAATCATTCATCTCGTGAGAATCAAAGAATAAATAATGGGCAGAATGAATATTGGTACTGGGCAACAAACACACCAAAAGTTACTGACTAGACTCCGGACAATTTGGCATATAATCCCGGATAGGAGAACGGCTAGCTGGCACTCCAGGTATCCTATAGTGTTTGCCTACATTCTTGTTAGGCCACTAGCTGTTTGAGCCATGCGTATAATCAATGATTACGGTTGATTTATTGTCACAAATTTGTTTTTATTAGGAATGATATGAACATTTCAAGCAGGGTATCTGCAGTGTAAACTGTTCGATGAAGAAGTGAGCATTTCTCAGAAAGTGCTTACACCGTATCACTTGTCGTTCTCAAAATATGTGGAACATGCGTTCTCTAGAATCATGTTTTTCTTCATGTAGGAGTTTCCATCTCACTGTTTCTACAGACAAACAGTGACCGACGAACAAGCCACTATCACAGTTCTAACATACACTCAAATAACAGTGGAAAGCATGACGAACAAGCAAACAAACGATTTTAATTCGATTCATATTTTGCTTCTAATTTTATATTTAATCAATTCAGACATTGCAGGAAATCAAAGAATCATACTGTGTTGAGAAGAAAGAATAAATCTGAAATTAGCAGTCAATAGAAGTTAGGTGAATACATTTGTTCATTTAACATTTTTGGATGTGAAGAATAGACAGAACGTTGAAAATGTTTGTTATTTTGTCAATTCATTGGACATTCTTTCTCATTCCATTTTTGAAAGCAGATTATTATTTGTGTGAACAAACATATCATCGAACACCAGACGACAAATGCTAGAAACGTTTCTGAGCTTGGAGATGACAGAGGCTCCAGAATTATTTGTCGTTTATTGACGCAGATAAACATCATCTGTAAAGTGAATAAACAGAATACATTTTTACATGGAAATGAATATCTTTGATTTATGTGAGTCTGCTTTAAATTTAAAAAAAATGTTAAACTGTATTGTGATACTGGTTATTTTTCAAAGTATGAACAATTCACATTTCATCCCATCAACAACATATGATGCGGCAGCAAAGAGATTCCCTCATTTCGCAATTTCACTGCAAATCTATATTTCATGTATAATCCCCATCCAGGCATTAATGAAAACAAAACACGTAGATCAGCGAAGAGTCTCTTTTCGGCGGCGAATTCATTTTCTTAGCTGTACATTCGCAAATATATATGTGTTATTTTGTATGTATGTGTACAATAAGTTTATCAAACAAGAATACAATTGGTTATAGTTATTTAAACTAAACACGTGAAGATTGGTAATTGGAGTTACGTGATAAAAAATCAGTCAAGAAAATTAGGTGTTAGTGAAATTAGGGTAGTAACAAAGGTGATGAGTTGTCACAAACAGTTGTAAAGAGAATTAATGTAATAATATGAATAGTTTGATGAGTGAGTTTTAATCAGGATACACATAGGAACAAAATAGACAATACGAAATTACGTAAGAGTTCTAAATGAATACAAGAATCATAAGCAATTAAAGAACAGGCAAAGAAACAAAATGAAGTCATCAAAATCAAAATATCCAATCAAAAAAGTTGTTAACAAGACAGTAGAATAGTGTTCTCCAGTCGCCCACTGATCTGCAGAAGCCTCAAGGACAAGATCCCGCATCTGACCACTTCTGTGTGCATATATCAGTTCACCTGGTGCTGTAGAGCCAGATACATCGGTCGTTCGACGCGCACCCTGTCCAAGAGGATTCAAGAACACTATCCAGCAAGGTTTTCAATTGCATATTCAGTCTTTTGTTACTATTTCTCATATGAACTATTTTCAAACGATTATTTATAACTCAATCAGTGAGTTGTCGACGCTTTTGATTATATCACACTATTCCTACTTTTTCAAAAATTGTTATTCCTTATCCATTTTGATTTTCTTTGTTTGCAAGTGATAAAATATTTTCCCCTCTGTTATCAGTCCATACTGATTTTTGTATATGAAAGTAAGGTCAATTTTTGAGCTGTGTGAAATATATTTGTGATGGAATCGGAGATGAATATACACCAAACGACAAACTTCCTAATACAAGTTACTACTTCACAGACATAGCGGGGTCATATATGATATTCCCATGTGCAGCGCCAAGATAACAATGGCATTCAATACGCTGATGAAATCAACAACTTACAATGAGTACAAACAGGCAGGACACTACTCCTTCGACAGTCAGCAACTCCTAAGTACAAAGCAAAAGAATTATTTTATTGATAAATTTTGAAAATCATGTTTCATTTATCTTTAAAAAAATACCATATTGACACATCTAGTGATACATGCATAGCAGTGTTAATCACAAAATATTCTCAAACATTTGTTCATGCAATGATTACGATGTATGCGGTCTGTGAAACTAATAACTCCTATTCGGAAGTAGAGCAGTCACTGAGTCATTTTTATCTAGTGGACGGAATATATTATCGTGATAGACGGTAAACGACATGAATGTAAATGATTGTATGTCATGTAAAATAACCATCCATCACTTCAATGTTTTACCACAAAGAAACTCTTGTCAAGTAAGAATATGAAAATTTTGTGATAGTCATTACAGAATTAATTGAATGTTATAATTACGTCGAAGATACTATGTTACCCTATCAAACAGATCATCGTTCACGGATGTTGAATCTAGACCAAGTTTCATCCTACGCTATAATTACTATAGAGTCACCTTTCATTTCTTCATAATTAACAATAATATTTTCAAATAAAATTACATGTTGTTTGTTAATGAACCCCGCAGCTGCCACAGCGAATACCAAACACAAAACAAAAACTATTGTCGTCAGCAAAACAAACAATCCTTTTTCACTCAGTGGTGGTAGCTTTAAAGCCAACATAACCATGATAACCGACAGCACAATTGTCAGACTAAGTGATAATAATCCGGGCATAAATTCAAGGGGTCCCAACAATGCAGGAAAGCACAAAGACCACATTGTAACCTGTAACAAAATGGAAGTAGAAATAACAATAATGGTTAAGTAATTGAAGTCTGATAAATGAGAATTTGAAATACACAAAATATTGAGCAATCTGAAATAACAATTCATTGCACATACAGTCAGCCAATACGCTGGAAGCCATAGTAGAATAAATTTTTCACTGCTGCTTACAAAACGATCCAAGAATGAAAGCCAGCTGAAATATTCTCGTAAATATTCATGATTCTGTATGAGTTATTTGGTGTTCTTGTATGCCTAAAGCACATCAGCAAGATTCCTTGAAGTGAGTGAGAAACAAATCTCACATCACCTTATCAGCGAATGGAAACGGGAATGTTTTGAGGTGATGATGAATTCATGATAAATTCAAATAACGTGAAATCTCTACGACTTTTTCAGATGAAATCATCACCAACTGAGTTTCACTCTAGTCTGCAAGATAAGATAGGTCAGCAGTGTTAAGGTGTACTTACGTATCCGAATTTATCATGTGAGTAGATTTTAAATAGTCAAAAAAATCATTGCAGTAAACACAGTCGTGTTTCTAAACTGGCAGTTACCTGAGTGTATATCCAAGTGATTAGAATTTAACAGTTGTTGGTCGAAGAATAAAGTAAGTGTGTTTCACTTTAATTTCCATGCTTACTTCGTTGTCCTGACTTGAGTACTCACATCTTCTAAGGTAGTTGATGTTTTATGTTTTGTGACGACTACCTGAGTTGTCCAAATGAATGTATCTAATCGAAAACTTCAAAATGATATACCGAGGAATTACAGTTTCAAAGGACATTAACCTCATTTTAGTTTATTTTGAGTATGTTCACAAATGGTTTGCAGTTTCACACCCAATAATGTCATTCTGCATAATTTGATCTTCTCGACACTTGACGCGTCAGCAAGACATATAATCAAACATTCACAATGTGTTACCGAAACACGACTGATAAGTATTTGGAAATGTGCAGTTAAATCCTAATCCGAATAAATGCAATTTTGTTTATTTTGTGACAGTTCGTGGCTCGGACATAATTTGACATTAGTTGTTATGAAGATAAGATGAGTACTTGTGCTCTCCACTTGACTAACGAAGTGTTATGACTGTCCGTTTCAATATCACTGAGATTTAAATGAAAATATTTTTCACGTATGTCTTCTTTTCATCTCGTTCACAATTTCTGTGGTAGTATTCCGTTAAATGTCGACTAGCGTTCATAAATTCTGTTCGAATAATGCTTGTGTTATAACATCTCCGAGCATATATCCATTTACATGAATAATAGCTTACTTCGCTTTACAGAAGACATTGTTATCAAAAACCTTTAGCCCAACCTATGTATACAATACAGAAAGGTAGTGCGATTAATCTGTCACTTCCCTGCCTGGTAAGTGTAACTGTTTTGATCTGTTGCGCAACATTCCACTCAATCTGAGGTGAACTCACTATTAAGGATACAAATCTACCCAGTTAAATTATGTTATCTGTCATATAGTTTTGATGTATTACTCACTGTCACCATCCTGAACTCTAAACCATAATATGTATCCATTAATTCTGATTTTCTATCCTGTATTTTATCTGTAGTCCATTTTTGTTTCCCACACAAATTTGACTTCCACAACCATTGTCTAATCACTACATAAATAGTTACACTTTTAACACTCAATAATTGTCTACTTACATCACCCGTGAAATTAAGCTGCCTATACTCTCTCGCTTCCTGTGTATAACGTGAAATCATTGTAGGAAATAAGTTCAGAAATTTCGTAACACTTAATGAAATGTTTTATTCAGGATGTACGCAGTAGAATAGATTCCGAGAAATGAGCTTGCATTATCCTCCGAATTGGTTGGTTATTTCTTAATTCGGAATAACAATGTCGTGTTGTGAATCAAATGGGTGATTAAGTGAATGCACTTATGGTGACTGTGGACGACTACAAAATTTTACAGTTACGATTCGTTGGTTTTGTTTCCAAAATGATGTGAATTCTTACCGTACCATGTAAGATAAAAATAAAAATGATACTCACTGTTAATCCAAGCAGTATGTGAACAATGAGACAGTGCATTTGAAGCTTCTTCACGAATAGAAAGAAAAGTAGTGGGATGAATCCACCTAGCCTAAAATGAATTCAAAAATATCTCAATCATCACACACTTGATCAAAATAAATTCATTATCAGACTACTTCATATCAAGCCGTAGTTGTCAAATAATCAAATGTTTGTTGAGCAGACACAAGACCACAAAGGTAGGCAAATAAAAATAGTGCGATAATCTTAGATACATAGATTTAGGTAGAATAATATAGAAAATAGAGTGAAAATGTCTATCTCCACGCCCACCTTTAGTGTCTCCAGTGGATGCAGAAATACAACTCTTTAAATTCAGTAGAACTTCACTCAAAATTTCTTTCTTTCCATGTCTTAATTCTTGATGTTGTTAACATCGTCCTAATGTTTTTTCATCCTTGCAACACACTGGATGTACCAATTTTCCCATTTCTTGCGTAATCCAATTACTCGAATTATATTGTTTGCATTAGATATCAGCGTGATGGGTGAAGATCCACATAGCTACTGTGTAAACTGTTTTGTAGCACACTTATCCTTGTCTCATCCAGCTTCGTGGAATTGTCTTTATGCATGCACTAAGCTGACAAGGTAAATTGTGGCGAAATTCTTCCTATGCATATGTATCATTGTACACCTAGCTGAATTCCCGTGTGCTTAATTAACTGGTATGATATGATATCTAGGTGAAATGAACGAAAATGGCGAACTCTTTTCAGACTTCTGCGCCTTCAATGATTTGCTGATTGGTGGCAGTGTGTCCAAACACAAGGATATACACAAGGCAACATGGATTTCACCAGATGGACACACCGAAAACTAGATAGACTTCATTTCAATCTCAAGGAAGTGGAGACAGAGCCTACTGGGCACAAGATTGAGGAGAGGAGCAGATGTGGGTTCAGACCACTATCTAGTACAAGGGACTTTCAAGATGAAGCTAAAAGTCTCGAGGATAGCTGGGGATAGGCGTAATGCAAGTTCAACACGCAAAAACTGAAGGACACAATCACACAGGACATTTTCACTGCAACTGTCAGAGCAAAGCAGGAAACACTACGTGGCACCACTGAGGAATCATCCGTGGAAGACCATTGGAACTCTCTGAAGGTAATTTTCAACGAAACGTGCTCAACGGTTTTAGGAAGAAAGAGGAAACAAGACAAGGAATGGCTCTCAACAGACACTTGGAAACTAATAGAGGAGAGGAGAAAGGTGAAAGAAAAAATGATTCAATGCAAAGATGGACAAGAGAAAGAGATGCTGAGCTCAACTTACACAGCACTGGACAAAGAAGTGAAGAAGAGTGCCAGGAAGGACAAAAGACAATTCTACGACAACCTGGCTACTGAAGCTGAGAAGGCAGCAGGCAAAAGGGACCTGAGGACACTATATCAGATAACCAAGTCTCTATCCGGGAAGAGATCAACACAAGTGAAACCTATAAAAGACAGCCAAGGGAACCCAATTACCAAAGAAGAAAGACAGATTAAACAATGGGCGGACCACTTCAAAGGACTCTTGAATCGACCAGCACCTACAACCCGTCCAGTAATACCAACAACAGCACGTACACAACTGCAAGTTGACACCAATCCTCCAACGAAAACTGAAGTCATGAATGCAATCAAGCTTCTGAAAGCTGGAAAAGCAGCTGGACCAGATGGAATACCCCCGGAAGCACTGAAAGCGGACCCAGAAACGACGGCAGATATGCTGACTCCATTACTGCAAAAGATCTGGAAAGAGGGAAAGGTACCTACTGACTGGAAGAAAGGTTACCTGGTGAAACTACCAAAGAAGGGCGACCTGGGACTCTGCAAGAACTGGCGAGGAATCATGCTCCTGTCGATGCCAAGTAAAATCCTGAGTCGCATCACCCTGGAGAGAATCAAGGACGCACTGAATACAGAACTCCGACCAGAACAAGCTGGATTCAGGAAAGGCAAATCATGTTCTGACCAAATTGCAACTCTACGCATTATCATCGAACAAAGCATGGAATGGCAATCAAATCTCTACCTCAACTTCATAGACTTTGAGAAGGCCTTCGACAGCGTTGACCGCGAAGTAATTTGGAAACTACTTGAGTACTACGGCGTACCCCAAATATTCATCAACCTTATTCAACAACTGTACGAGAACGGCACATGTCAAGTGATCCACAACGGAAAACTCAGCGAAGCGTTTGGAGTAAACACAGGAGTCAGACAAGGGTGCTTATTATCACCAATGATATTCCTAATTGTGGTGGACTGGATTATGCGTCAGACAGTGGGAAACGAGAAGACAGGGATATCCTGGACCGACGTGAAGAACGTAGAAAAACTGAAATTCGCGCGTGGATGATTTATGTTTGATGTCACACAAAATTGAAGACTTACAAGCAAAAACCGACAAACTGGTCGAAGAAGCAGCAAAGACAGGACTCCAGGTGAACATAGACAAGACGGAGGTTATGAAAATAACCAACCAACAACAGCAGCAACATCCAGTGCCAATCACCATCAACGGGAGGGATTTGAAAGAGGTTACTTCTTTCACTTATCTGGGGAGCATTGTCTCAACCACAGGAGGAACGGACGAGGATGTCAAATCGAGAACCGGGAAGGCGAGAAACACATTCATCAACCTGAAACCAATCTGGAAATCTTCGTCACTCAGCATCAACAACAAAATTCGGATTTTCAATACAAACGTGAAGTCAATTTTGCTTTACGGATCAGAAACTTGGCGAGTCACCAAGAATATTTCCAACAGGTTGCAGACCTTTATCAACAACTGTCTTCGCTCCATACTGAAGATAAGATGGCCAGAAAGAATCACAAACAAGAAGCTATGGGAACAAACGAAACAGGAACCAATCGCCCAACAAATATGCAGGAGGAAGTGGAGATGGATTGGACACTCGCTGAGGAAGCCGCTGGGTGACATCGCGCTTCAAGCCATAGCTCGAGTGGAACTTGAAAGGGAAGCGGCGAGTGGGACGTCCAAGGGTGACATGGAGGAGATCGTGTGAGGAGGAGATGAACCAGTATGGAATAACATGGATGCAAGTGAAAAGTACAGCACAAGACAGAAGCAAGTGGAGACGTGCAGTTGAAGCCCTATGTTCCACTAGGAACCCAAGGGAACAATAATAATAATATGATATCTTACTGCTAAGACACTAAGGTTCACTGTACAGAGTTAGTTGTTTAGTCTGAGTGTGTCATCGAATTTTCCTGGTCCACTGTTACTATCATCTTTAATCTCTTCCTAATCTTCGTAGAATCAAACACACGCACACGCGATTTTGAATACACACTTTCCATTTGATATCAGTTTTGACATCTTCATTTCTCTATCACTTTCATTGATTTTGCTATTTTCAAAATAACGTCTTCCTTTTCTATGAGTACGCATGAATCATCACATGGTTTCAGAGTGATAGTTATATAATATTGAATTATTTTTAGTTTTTGATACTCTCAATCGCACGCTGACTGCACAAATTACCAATCTCCGTAGTTTTCTCATCTATTTGACCTAATCTGTGTCTTGTTATATTCTGTGAGATGATCTTGATTGTGAGAATTTATTCGAATACAACAAACCTCACTAACACCATTCTGTACTCATCCTTCATGCTTTCGCTTCATTTGTGAATCTATCATGACAAATCACTCCTTATTATTCTTCCCACTCATGAGCTAATTTCATTCCATGTATTATAGAATTCAGCAGTGAGAAGCAACTGAGACATCATGCAATTCAGATGAAGTCTGATTGTCCTGCAGCTATCTCCATCATCAATTTGAGGGTAGTGAAATGCGAATAAATACAGGTTGTTATGACATAAAAAGAAAATATTCGGAGGGCTTCATCCTGTAACGCTAGAAGACGAAAGGACTTGGTTAAGGAATGTTTATTTGCAATTTGGTGTCTCCATATAGCCAAGTAATATACACCTTATCTTCAAATCAGCATTTGCACAGATTTTCCATGTTGTGCTACTTCTGCCCTCCATTCATTTTGTGGTTCTTTGAGTTCCTTTCACGTCTCCCATGTATCTCCGCAACACTGGATCGTTTGCTTACTCTGACATCAAATCTGTCTACCTGCTATCTGATGTTTAATGCCGTTGAACATTTCTTGTGTGTGTATTTATATGCATATATACTACTGGAAAATCATGTCAGTAGCACACGCACCAATCAGACTGTTTGCAGAATTTATTCTAGGGTAACGTGGAATGATTTTGAGCAATACGCAAGAGCTCACATTATAGTCAGTGAATAAATAAGACAATATCCCTGTGTTCTGTGTCAAATATATTCATCCCATTCTACAGTATGTCACATTACTGACTCCAAAGTTCTTCAGGTAGTGTACGAATGCGCGTAAATTCAATACAACATATAAGTAAAATGTCATTTCCAATGAAATACATTTGCATATGTAGACATAAAATGTTCAATCATGTTGAATAATCAACTTACAAAATAAGATATTTCACGTAAGCATGGTTCATGGAGAACTCGCGAAGTTCTTTTCTACAAGACAAATGCAAATTAACTTCAATTTAAGCTAACATTATGCTCAACAAAGTGATGATCACAACGGTCATCAACACCATCCATGTGGTGTCCACGACGAACTAACAATGAAAATCAGTTGAAGAAAGCGTAATGTCCTCACCCAAATAACTTGTTTCACAGAGAATGGTTGTCCTACCAGATTTACGCGTTTGAATTTCTTGTCAGATGTATAATTACATGCCATAATCCTATCAGCTGCATTTGTTTTCATATTTGTGCTGAAAAAATGAAGATATTAACAAAATTGGAAAAATTAAATGACACTAACACAAATATGACAAATTCATTACAATAAAAGTATTCTTGCTTGAACTGACTTTCACAATACGTGATGAATTATTCAAAATCAATCAGAAAATGGCTTTTTGGTAAGATTATGGAATGTTATACCTAATCAAATTTGGAGATTAACGGTTACCTCTGTTGTGTCAGTAGTTCAGTGGTAGAACGCTCGCCATCCATTTACATGGTCTAGGGCTCGATTCTCGGCCGACCACTCCTTAACCTCTCTAAGCCAATTGCAATGCCCGTGTAAAGGGAGGTTAGTGTGCGGGACCAACAGCCACAACTCATAAGAACAAAACCACTGACACTTAAACATCAATTCAGTATCCTCAGTAACTAACTCATTCACCTTCCATTATATATCAAATAATGGTGACAAAAAATCGGAATCTTTATGCTCCCATTCTTACAACTTGGCTTCATCTTAACTGTCGGAAATGGTGAATCGCTATCAAACCATAATTTTGCAAATTAAATAAGGTTTCAGTTCATGTCAGGCGAGTTTCTAGTGAGGTCTGAAAGATATACAGCCAACAAACCGCACTACTCATCTACGAATTGACCATCAAAAGGAATAAGCGCATCAGTTTTGTCTGACGCAACTTAAATCAGACTGTAATATCACTTCAAAACGGTAAACGCATGTCGGCTGTGTATGTTTATTAAACCACATCAATTGAGCAGTATCAATTTAACTACAGATTGCACATATGGGTTTAAAACAAGCAATAAAAGTTAATAAAGCAGGATTTAATGAATTCATCAAATTTCGGTAGAACTCGTCAGCTGAATACTCTACATACACGGATATATACTTTTGAAGTTACATTGGGAGATATAGGACTAAATACTTTACATACACGGATATATACAGTTTTGAAATAACATTGGGAGATATAGGACTGATAAGTAAATAAACTACATTGAATTAGTCATGCAGAAAGACAGGTGCGAATGTTTTTCCAGGTCATGTGCAATTAGATAAGGGGAGAGAGAGTATGGGAGATCAAAATTAAGATAAATTGCATTACGCTTCAATTACATCACTTAGATAAACAATTAGACATTAGAGAATTTAACAAGAATTGCAACCAGAGGGATGTCAATAGTAATAGTTATAATAACAATAATATAATATAACAATAATAATAATAGTGTTGAAGTGGGTTAAAATAATGCTACTGATAAAGGATAGTTTTAAATGGATCAAGAATAATAATAATGAGATTAATAATAGTAATAATAAAATAATAATAAGAGGTAGAATTATAAGTAAAACGTATTACCATGGTAGATTCAGAGTCACGACCATCTCCTTTTGTACACAGAGACCTGGTTTGTAACCTCGAATTACACAAGCCTCTGCAATTGCAAGCATCTTCTTGTTTCTTTGTCTGCTGACAATTGTGAATGACTTGACTGCGTCGATATCGTGCCCGTAATCCACAAGATGCTTTGTTATTGAGGATTTTGGCACTTTGAACTCAGCTGTTTTCAACCATTTTGGCAAATGCTCCATCATGCGAGTAGACAATCTCCTTTCCGTACGACCTATGTATTTGCTTCCACAAACACACTCAAATTGATATACGCAGTTTGAAGTTTCGAGGATTGGCGACTGGTCTTTCCCAGACTGTTGAAGCACTCGCTTAGTGGTGTTAAGGAAAACAAGTTTTGCAGCATAATAAGTTCTCTTGATGGCTTTGTCGAGTCTTCGTTTGACTACTTCCTGTACATCATCTCCTTTGAACGGCAAGTTGATATATACAGGTTTCTTCGGAACTGTTTGGATTGTTTTGCAGCGGGTGTTTTCTTTAGAGTATTTATTAATGAACTTCTCAGGGTATCCATTCTTAGATAAGATATCCTTCAGGGATTTTATTTCATACTCAACAGTACTGTCAGAACAAATTTTTCGTACTCTATTGAACAGTGTTCTGACTAGGTTCTTTTTGTACTGGATTGGAACGAAACTCTTGAAATGCATGTACTGTCCTGTCCATGAGGACTTTCTAAATATAGATCTTTCGATTGTGCCATCATTCATTTTCGCCAGAAAAACGTCTAGGAATTTGATAGTATCATTTTCCTCGTGTTCTACTGTGAAATTGAGATTTGGATGGCATGAGTTGAATTTTGTCAGCATGTCTTCGGCTTTTGATCTGCTTCCACAGGCAATAAAAATGTCATCAACATATCTTAGGTATAGATCCGTTTCTTGTATATGTTGTTGCAGGGTACCGGTTTCTAGGCGTGACAGGAATAAGTCAACGAAAAGTGGTCCCAAAGGGCTTCCCATTGCGACACCATCAACTTGACGGAACAAACGCCCGTCGAATTGGAATTGGACATTTTTAGTACATAAAATCCTGCTTTATTAACTTTTATTGCTTGTTTTAAATTCGTATCGGGAAATAAATGTTTCCAACATATGCGTTTGTTAGATCAACGATTACGAAACCAAGACTGGTGTTCAATATTCTGTAGTCGACGTGAAAATCCACAGAACTCATCATAAGTCATGCTATCCGAATGTTTCACATAAATGCGCTTTCATCGCTTCCACATATTTCAGACACTTCATGTCTATCAATGAAATCATTTCCAACAGACTGTCGACTTTCACTGATAGCTGCCTTCGTTGGATACTGAAGATCAATTGGGTTGGCACAAAGCATGAACAACAAGAGACGCTGGAAGAGAGCGCATCATTGTGAAACCTATCATCGGTGAAATATGCAGAAGAGGATGTAGATAAGTTGGACATAACCTGAGAAGACCACCAGGTGACATCAGAAAACTAGCAGGCCTTCTGGTGGGAAACAAAAAAAAGTGATTGTTTCTGGTGCCAGAACAAAATGGAGGAGACTGTGAAGATGAAATCTGCTAGGGAGTGGTGAAACTAACCTAATGTGATAACAGAGAAACAGATGCAATGTAGGTGAACCGCAGAATCCATTAGTTCCACTAAAAATGCGTGGAATAAATGATATTAATAATAGTAATGACAACAAATCACGTTTAGGAAAACCTCACAAAATCTACACTCCTCTTCTTATTATGAAAATCGATAAACACTCCACAATCAATCTAAAATTAGACATACCAAGGAAAATAAATAATCAGTTAATTAAACCTACAGAACGTAGCTCCTCTCTTGTAATCTCACAGCTAGAATATGATCACCTATTTGTGCATATATATTCATCAAAACTGTCGATAATTATCATTACCTTATTGATTGTTCATAATGCTTTACCTCTCTCAGTGTGTTATCGTATCACGCACCAAGTGGTTTCAGTCATAATCATCCAGTTATGTGCGTTGTATATAAATGAATGTCGCTTAACACATTAGTGAAGTGCTAACATACTCAAAAAAATCTGTTGACGAGTGTAGTTATGAGCTAGTTCTTTCAAATCGAAAGTACTATTCAAAGTGCAAAGGTTTCACATCGAAATTCAAGGACGAAGTCACCCAACAAACAGCCATCGAGAGTAATTAAAATAGATGAAACATAAAAAGAAATACATGAATTATGAAAACTGAAACAAAATAGTACGATGTGCTACATACTACTGAGTGATGGATTCAAGTAGGTGCCATTTATGTTGAATGGAAGTTGCAGCCGTCCAGATAGAACCTGAAACAACTATTTTAGTTACATATACAACTTTTGTGATGAACATTCCTACAGAAAGATAAAGATTTCTCCAGCTGCTTTCATTAGCAAAAGTGCAAGGAGAAGACTACGTTTGACATGTAAATGGCGTTGATTTTGATTTGTGAGTGCTGAATACAATTATCAAAATCAAGCACCTCATCTACTTGATAAACAAGATTCATGGCATAATATCCTCACGTGGAGGTATAATGACAAGGCAAGGTGGGGAATATCCTCAAATATACCGATGATATCAGACTCGTATTTCCAACATTAATGTAAGATTAGTGCTTCCATTTGGTTAAGAGAATTGACACATACGTTAAGCAAATTGATTCCAACAGGCTGAAGGCTTCTGACAACAGCTGCTTTCCCTGGATCGATACAGAAGAACAGAGGGCCAGCAAGGATTAGCAATATAGGACAATGGGAGGGGTAAAATGATATGAAACATTTTGTTAAATTCAAGACCACTGAGAATCCTTATGCAGTTTAAACACTAACTACTAGGCAGACATAAATAATTCATCAAAGACATGTTGTTTGTTGGAGTTCAAGGGATAGTAGGAAAAATGAGGGCTGAAGACAATTGTTGACATGGCTGAAAATCACTCACAATGAGTAACACAGAAGCATTCACTCTTTGGCTTATCATATCCAATAAATTGCTTTCTCCTTCCGTATTACTATACTTTTCCGTCACTCACACTTCTGTCTATTATCTCTCCCTCTGTTCAATCACACACTGATCTCTCTTTCCTTACTTTGTGTGTTGAATGCAGAGAGAGAAGGCAATACAAATGAAACACATTTGTGCAAGGGAGTTTGTGGTGATTGACAATTCCTATCACTATTGTTTAAATACTTACAGTTGTTTGTTCATATTTTTTATTTGAATTGCAAATAATTCCGCCAAGTAAAAATTCCTAAATTCATCCCTTTCTGTGTTGCTGACTGATTTCCTGTAATTCAGTCATTGCGAAATACTTCTATTACAAATAACTATAACATTTTTGCGTCGCTAGGGAATTAAATAATCTTCGAAAGTTTCCTATGAATGGTTCACCGCGAGAAATTGCTGATTATCTTCAATGCTTCGACGCATGGTGCTTGTGGTAGGATGTTCGCGATGACAAAATTTCAGCTCATTTTGTTACTGCAATTAGGTTAGATTCGTACGGCCTGGCAGAAACTCTGTCACTGTCAGATAAATCAATTTCTCTGTCACATAATGAACTCCGCGAACATCTAATGGACCACTTCTAAATAACAACTTTCGAAACACGACAGAAAGCTCAGTTCAACAAACCTAATCGTGCTCCCAGCTAGAAGATCAGAGACTTTATTCTTCAGCTACAGATGCAAGCTTCAAAGTGCAACTTGGAGATCAACTCCATACTCAACTACGCGATCGACTAATTGCTATGATCGATATTCTGAAGTTAGAGAAACAGTTGATTCAGATCCCTTTTTGCAACTTTCAAACTGCTAAGGATTTATGTATTAAATATGAAGATATCAAAGTGAATTCGCAGCTCCCACTACGTCGGTGTCTGATGTCATGTTGTCTAATGTTGATAATACGGGTTTTTCATAAAAGGAAATCTAGCGTCATGGACATATGATGGAATGCAGACAGAAAGCAAAAGATCAAACCATTTTTTTCATGTGGAAAGATTCATTTACGAAGCACATGCTGTTTTTGGGGTGCTAAGTGCCATAAACGTGACAAAATTGGCAACATAAAGTCTGTTTGCAGAAGTTCAAATACTTGTGCTACTTATGATTCTCCCAATGTGTCTGGTAAAATGAAGTCAAAGTGTCTTTCAACTTTTCACAGTGATGGATCTCATCTAATGAGAACATTCACTATAAGTTCAGGCAAAGCTCACTGTATTATAAGTGATACTAGGAGTACTGCGTCTGTAACTTCTAAGAAAGATTTACCATCTTTTTGTAAGCATGCCCGGGTAGACCCTACTACTTGTTCCACCACAGGCATTTCTGGTCATAAACTACCTCGTATTGGTACTGTAAAGAAGACAACACTGAGGAGACTGAAAGGAATGTTTATTTGGTGAAACGTATGGTACATAGCTAAATTTGGAATACCGTATTCTAAACCGGCCATTTGCACATCTTTACCACATCCTTGACGAATTGGTCGAATATCGTCTCATTCGATAGCTTATTGGATTCTGCATCATATGGCAACATTCTTCTCATGGTTCTCTTCTTTGATTGCTCTTTTCGGTGTGCCAAACATGTTGTTACTTCGTTCCTGATATACTACTTATATCGGATTATAAGTAGCACTCACCACACTCGCCCCCTCATTATAAAGTCTCTCCTGTAACCCCCTTGATCGCCGCACAGACGTTTCTTCCTGCTGCTCTTCTGGTACCTCATCTTGACATTCTTCTCTCCATCTTTGTAGCAGACTGGCGTTTACTCTTTTCTCTTTATCTCCTCTCTTTATTGTGTACACTGGACCGCGTCTCGATGTGACCACATATGGTCCCTCCCACTTCGGCAGAAGCTTTCCTGATCCTGGTCCACTTCCGGTAGTATACTTTCGTTCTCTACATTTTACCTGGTCACCGACTTCAAACAGCTTCCAAGCTTTGATTTGTTTCTTGCCATAAGTTTCCATGTCTTTCTTGCGCTTCTCTTGTATATTCTGAATAGCTTGTTTCCGCTCATTTGTCCATCTCTTACTGTTCCATTTTTGTTGTTGTGGCCAAGTCTTATGGTGCACCGGTAAGCGTGGTTTCCTCCCATACATCAGCTGGAAAGGCGACTTTTTTGTTGTCCCTTGTACTGTGGAACGATGTGCTAGTAATACCAACGGTAAGTCAGTTTCCCAGTTGCCTCTTTTCGCAGCTAGCCACTCCTTGAGTGAACGATTGTTCCTTTCGGTTAAGCCATTTGTCTGCGGATGATACGGAGTCGCTCTAATCCTCTTAATACCCAGTGCCTCCAGACGAGTCTTGAACTCCTCACTTTCAAAACATGGGCCTTGATCTGTCAATTTCATTTTCGGTACACCATGATCCGCCACAATATGTCGAATAACCACCTCGGTTACGGTCTTGGCGCGCTGATCTGGAATCGCTACAGCATTTACCCACCGCGTGGCGTGTTCCGTCATCATTAAAATGTATTGATTTCCACTTGCTGTCTGAGGGAAAGGACCCATTGTGTCCACGGACCATAAGTCACCAACCACCGTTACGGGTATCGTTTGTAGCTGTGGTCGAATGCACCGATCACCCTTCATCAATTGACACTGTGGGCAAGCGAGTACGTAGTTTGCAATATCGCCTCTCATGTTTGGCCAGTATGCACTTTGGCTCACTAGGTCGTATGTTCGTGCAACTCCTGTATTGGCTAGTTGGTGGCATTCTTGAATGACCCCACGACGAAGGCTTTTTGGTATCACTGTAACCCAGCTACCATCACTGTCTTTCCAAGTTAGGACGCCGGCAGCGTTTAGTTTGAGTCTATGTTTTGCTGCAGTAGCATCTTTAACTCTTTATTCTCTGCTGCCATTTCAATTTCTTTCCCTTCACGTATCATCTGAATTACTGTCTTAAGAATAGGATCTGACTTCTGGTGGCGAACAAGTTGTGAGGGATCTTGCTCCAAAGCGTTTACTGCATACGCTACCTCTGGTAGTTCAGTCTCATTATCTGATCTCGACAAATAGTCAGCTATTACATTTTCTTTTCCTGGAATATGTCCAATCGTGAAGTCATACTCTTGTAGGCGTAACATCCATCGTGATAACTTCCCTCGTGGATCCCGTGCTGTTTTCAACCACTGAAGAGGTTTGTGGTCGGTCTCAATGTGGAATTGGCGGCCGATCAGATATGGTCTCCATTTTTCTAGTGCCCATACAATAGCTAAACACTCCCTTTCCACCGTAGAATACTTCTGTTCTGCAAGTGTCAACACACGGCTAGCGTATTCAACAACCCCATCTGTTTGTCTTAAAACAGCACCTATACCATAATCACTGGCTTCTGTCGCAACTGTGAACTGCTTCCCCGGCGCTGGCAGTTTCAACGTCATCTGTTGACCATCTAACAGCTCTTTAATTCGCTCAAACGTTTGATGTGCCTCTTCCGTCCACATGAATTTCGCGTCACTCAGCAACGTATATAGTGGTTTTGCTATCTCATTGAAATTTTTGACAAATCGGCTGTAGAATGCCGCTCTTCCCAAAAACTGTCTCAGCTTTCGCTTTGAATTTGGCACTTCGCTGGTTTTGACCGTCAGGATTTTCTCCGGCAATGGCCGTATTTCGCCATTTCCCACTTTGTAACCGAGGAGGACAACCGTGTTTTTAGCTATTTGGGACTTGTTCTTATTCAAAGTCATCAATCCTCTTTAAGATAGCTTCGATGTGGTCTATATGGTCGCTTTCTGTCTCACTATACACCACCAAGTCATCTCCATATACTTCTACGTTCTTCAGACCCTTCAGTAATAAGGTCATTAATCTTCTGAATGTAAATGGGGCACCTACCAATCCATATGCATTCGTTTAAACTGGTATTGTTTCTGCCCAACTGTGAAAGCTGTTTTACTTCGATCACTTTCTGCTATTGGGATCTGCCAGTAACCCGATCGTAGGTCGAACACGGTGAATAACTTGGCTTTATGAAGGCGATCAAGAGTTTCTGTTACGGTAGGCATTACACACTGTTTTACTTCGGTGAGGCTATTCAGCTGTCTGAAGTCGACACAAAATCTATATTTCCCGTTAGCTTTCTTCACCAAAAGGATTGGCGAACTGTACGGACTGTCGGCTTCTTCGATTATTCCGTCGTTTACCATTTCTCTGACTTGTCGGTTAACTTCTTCTTCAATGTGAACCGGAACTCGTCGCGATGAAAAGACTGTCTTCCCCGTATCCTTCAGTGGGATGTTATGCTTTACCTTATCACAATAACCGTATGGGTCTCCATCACTAGTGAATAAACCGGCATATTTACTCATCAACGTGGTTAGACGTGGTGCCTCTTGCTGAACAATGGTTGTGGTTTCCACCTCAGCGACTTCACTATTCTCATGTATTGCGAATTGCCCGTGTTTTATGACCACTTTTCTATTCTTCATATCGATTACAGCTCCTACTTCTCTGGGAAAGTCTGCTCCCAAAATCGTTCGTCTTATATCAGAAGTTACAATAAACGGATATCGTATTTTTCCTGCTCCAATCTCTACAACGCAGCCTGAAACGCCAAGAATGTGCAGCGGATGTCCTCCTACCGTCTGAACTGCTAATGTGCACGGCCTTATTTCCTTACACTGTTCTCTACCTAACAACGAAACTGCCACCCCTGTGTCGATCAAACAAACTATTTCTTTTTCGTTCACTCGTAATCTCCCGTACACTGAACCTCTTTCGACTAACCCGACCACCTCTAAACGCGAGCGAGAAAAAGAAGGAAGACTGTATCGTTTAAGGTTTTTCTGCCTTCTTTTCGGGCAGTTTCTCTGCCAGTGACCGGTTCTTCCCCAAGCAAAGCATCTGTTGTTTGTTTATTTCTTTGTCTGCATAGCTGCCACCTGTTGTTTCAACTCTTCAATCTTCTTGGAATCTTGGCCCTCCGACATCACTGGAGCAACATGCGAGGTCATTATCTGCCTTGTCACCATGGCCATTTCATAGACATCCATTGGCTGAGCTGCGTTAACTAGCTGCAACTGATGAGCGATATCTGTCGGGACGCATTCGAGGAACTGAGATGCAAGCAACTGCTCCCGTGAATCTTCGTCTAGGGTGGGTAGCGCGCGTCGCAGGTGATTCGTCAGCGTTACTGCGAGAACCAACGGATCCCCATCCTGGCCAAGTCTCAGCGTCCGGAACTTCTGCAGCGCCTCTTGTCTGTCCGCAGGGCTGTCGAACTCGCACACGAGCCTCTCGACGACCTTGTCCCACGCCGCCTCACTTTCCAGCTCCCGAGCGTTGTCGTACGCAGCCTTTGCGCGGTCCCTCAGCAGCGTTCCCAAGACAACCAGCTTCGCCTTCTGCTCCTGCACTCCAACCAGCTCCGCGACAGCTTCGAAGTCCCTGAGGAACGTCCGCACATCTCCATCCTCGAACACCTGCGGCCACGGCACCTTCATCTCCAGCAGAGGCAGCGAGACCAAATGTAAAGAAGACAAGATTGAGGAGACTGAAAGGAATGTTTATTTGGTGAAACGTATGGTACATAGCTAAATTTGGAATACCGTATTCTAAACCGGCCATTTGCACATCTTTACCACATCCTTGACGAATTGGTCGAATATCGTCTCATTCGATAGCTTCTTGGATTCTGCATCATATGGCAACATTCTTCTCATGGTTCTCTTCTTTGATTGCTCTTTTCGGTGTGCCAAACATGTTGTTACTTCGTTCCTGATATACTACTTATATCGGATTATAAGTAGCACTCACCACAGTACTACTTACATTGATTTGAAATCAGATAGTGGTAGGTTTTTGAATATCCCTTTTCTTGTCAGTGAATATGGGATTAGATTTTTGAATGTCGAAATCGCACTTTGCACTGAGTTGTTTGATGAATCTTTGTTCAGAGTGTCACTTCTCTAATGTCCAGAGTATGTGGGTAGCACGAAGATTCACCTAATCCATCTTGAAATAGAAGGTGATCCTGTCTTCCCAAAGTGCCGATTAATTCCATATTGTTTGTGAGATGCAGTTAATAAAGTGTTAGACAATTTGGTTGAGCAGAGCATACTTTTGACAGTTGAATCTTCGAATTGGGCTACTCCCATTGTGATGCCCCTGAAGGCAGTCGGGAAAACACCGAGAATTTGTGGTGACTACCACCTTACACTCAGTGGTTGTTCTTGTTCTACACTAGAAATCGAAGACATTCTCTACAAGCTACATGGCTCAAAATGCTTATTTACAGGTTCCTCTTCACGAAGTTTCTACTGCACTAACAACCTTAATACTCCACTTGGACTGTTCAGATATAAGTTCCTGCCTTTTTGATTCAAGGTTTCACCTGTAATATTTCAAAATGTGATAAATCAGATGATAGATGGATTAAATGTTGTTGCGTCTTATCGAGACGACATTATGCTTCATGGTCCGAACATCGAACTTCATAATGAATGTCTTTTAAAAGTGTTCAGGCGTTTCTGTGAGAAAAACGTTCTTGTTAATCCGTCTAAATGTCATTTTACTTTGTCGTCTGTATCATGCTTGTGATACACAGTAGACTCAGAGGGTTTCAGACCTGATGCTATTCATTTGGCACCCCTAATTCAAGCATCACCTAATATTATGTCGTGGAGATCATGGATTGGTACTCCTCATATTTACTCCAGATTCATTCTCAATTTCACTCAGCCGTTATCTTCGCTTTTTGATATTGTCTCCAGTAAACAATTTGAGTGGAAACAACAACATCAGGATATCTTGAGGAAAACTTTGAAGTTTCTTGATAGATAAGCCAGTTCTCACTACAGATGCTTCTCCAATGCGTATAGCTGCAGTACTTGAGCGAAATGGATAATCTGTTATTTGTATTTCAAGACGTCTAATTAAGAGTGGACAAAGGTACTCACAAAGTCAGAAAGAGGCTCTAGCAGTTGTATGTGCAAAAAGACGCTTGCACAAGTATCTCTCCCACATAGTTACTGATCATCAGGCTTTGAAATTCATTTACAATCCAGAAAAATCTCTGAATAGATCATCTTCTGGTATGATTCAAAGATGGCCCTCCCTTCCAATGCATCTATGGAAAATATAATAATAATAATAATAGCCTCATTTCGTACAGCGTTTATATATTGCACAAAATTCTATGCATAGTTTGTCGCATGATATTTTATCTTCATCCAGGATCTTCAAATAAAATATCAGGTGACGGTAGACCCTTTGAAACATTTCTGCCTGACATGAAGCGCATACTAAGGAATTATGATGCCTCTCCATTTTCTTCTTTGGTAAATTCATGTGATTTGGTTGAATGTCTATTCGAAAAGTTTCAAGAATCCATTGTGTCAACAAACGATATCACCCAAGAACAGTAATCACTTGCATTGCAATTATGTTTTTTTTCGTGATGACCAGAAACTTCGGAATCAGCAAGTGTTAGCACATTAAATACTCGCCAGAGTGTAAAACGTTATTAAAGGCCATATTTCATCAGGTTTAAACAAATTTAACGGGTGAAAATGTATGTGAAATATCCATAGTCAGAATTTAACCAGGTCACCAAAATATGACGAATGTATCGGAATACTGTCACATAAGTGAACTGTCTGCGTCACATGTTGGTGTATTTTTCTTGTAGACATAGCTTTTAGATGTGCTTTAGTTGATGAATAGCAAAGTCAAATTTCGGTCTGTTTCAAGCTTATTTCGATTCTTTCCGCTCGACGGCCTTCAAGGGTTCCTTCATATATAATATGCTCCTGCTCCCGATTTTGTGACTATTTCAGTGATTGCGATAACCTATAACTTATCTTTGGTGATTTGATGAAAGCCACATCTCATTGCGGGTATGATTCTGCATGTAAATGTCGCCTCCGGTCATTTTATAATAATTCGATGGAAGTCCCTGAAGATTTTTAAATTCCCATACATTTTAGAAAATGCCTCTGGAGTCATTTACTTTTAAGTTTTTCTATCGTTCGCCTCAAGTTTTTATTATCTGCCAAATTATTATTAATGTGGTTTCAGAAATGCTTCGACGGTTGTGGATATAATAATTCATGAATAAGTTTCAAGTTTGCAATCCCAGCGTTATCAAACAAACGAAATCAAGTTTTAACTGAACACTCACCTTCACCTTTAGATGGACTTGATACACTGAATCAGAAAATGAAGTGTGTGCATTTGTTTCCACGGAAGGAATCACAGCGTTAAATTCAAGCTGTAAGTATTCTTTATCTTAAATAATTCTTCCATATGATTGTAAATTTAAGTAGGCATACTGTAATGATTTATTACATACCTGAGTATAAGCTACCTTGAAATTTCGTCAACTAATTATTATTTAGTGAAACAGGGAAACAATTTTCAAGTATTGGTTTTCTTGTAGGGAGTTAGTTTGATTGGTTGGAGGAATATCATCTTAACATGACATCAGTTAGGGGACCACTGGAAAACCTAGTAGTTCTGGAGAGCTGTTTCATCCTAGTTTGAGACTATTCAGCAGTGCGCTCCCACTGAGGTCCCAACTCAGGACCTTCTGGTTACAATGCGAGCTCGTAGAGCATTCAGCCACTGTTACCTGATCCAGTGGCCAGCCCATGAATTCTAAATTCTGCTAATTTATGACATTGAGCGACCACTACTGAATGTTTTCTTCGATGAGTTACTGCCTCACATCCAACCTACTGGTCAGGGCTTCCCATTGGGACCACAGGTCACTGACTGAATAGGGCCAGTCACTTCTGAGCACTAGATGAATTTTCAAGTATCCCTACAAAGCCAATACTTGGCAGAAGTTAGAATTCATGGGTGGACCTTTGTATCAGTTAACAGTGGCTCAATGGTTTACAAGCTTGCCTTGTAACCAGAAGGTTCTCAGTTGGAACCCGGTGGGTGCGCACCGATGAAGAGTAGCTAACTAGGATGAAACAGCTGTCGAGAACTCACAAGTTGTCGAATGGTTCTCTAACATGTCAACTCATGATTAATTGCTCAAAACATAATTTTATCAGTCAACAGTCATGCAATGGACAAAATCGCAGGAGAAGACAATTTTTCAGCTTAACATAGACTAAGTAACAGATCAAAATATCAATGAACATTATAGAGACAAGTAATAAAAAGGTCCCTGGCATTTAATCGAGCTGCTTTGTTCAACTACAGTCGGCAAGGAATAGCATTTTAACACAATGCGCTGCTTCCTTTCTATGAATTCCCCACGGACATTTCATTCGTGTTTGAATTTATACTACTTCCTATTAGAAAGTAACCAGTTAATTTTACGTTTATTACTTTGTTATTCGTGCGTCGGTAGCATAGCGGTTAGGATACTCGCCGACTATGCACATGGTCCGGGGTTCCATCCCCGGCCAACGCACTCCTTTACCTCGCTAAGCCAGAAATAATGCTGGTGAAGAGGCTAGCAACCCCATCTTGTAAAAATAGACACTGCTACAGAAACTTCAAGCCAATAGCTTGGAGCCCTTTGTTCCACTGGGGAAGGTGAAGGGAAATAAAAGTTTATTAATCCCTAATCATACTTATTGATTTCAACACATATTTCATAACCGTTTGATTTAAACTGGTATGATTTTCTTCTTATGGTTTCAGTGTATTTTCTTTAACTTTCTCTTTTATTCTCCAATCTCAATAGATGAATTTATTCCCTTGCATTATGTTGCAGCTCGAATTATTGAGTTTCATTAGCGGTGGTATTATTATGGTGAGGTTGCCAGAACGAATCCTTAATTCCCACTGGCTAAGTAGATGAGGAGTGCGCTGGCCGGCGACATGACTGACTCACTGCAAAATTAATTAACTATGCCATTCAATTACCGATAACCAAGAGAGTATTTCAATATCTGAATCACTAAACAGCTACACAGCCTGCCGGCTAGTCCACCACTTCAGCAGATTATTGCCTAATCAACTCTTTGCACTGACACACTAAATTACTGACTATTGATTCATTCGCTTATTCTTCATTGACAAAACGACTAACAAGCTAACAGATTGGAACGCAGAGACATTTCAACAAGATGGCTGCATGCAAGTATCCTTGAGAGAATTGACTGATTCTTCATCGATTAGGAAGAAGAAGACGTCTGGAAAGTGTGATGACTTAGAAAATACTAGTGTATTTATTTATTTATTTATTAAGTATAGAAAGAGGAGATTTCAAAGTACACACTGGTCGCCGACTTGAAATGATGATGACAAGAATTTGTTCACGTATGACAGAAGGCTTGTTTGTATGAATGAGGTGTTTTGTGGTTTATTGTCTTTGACAGCCTCTGCAGCAGCCTCTTGGACAGCTTCTACCTCGCCACCCAAGGCATCAACAACACCAAGGGCAATTAAGGCATCCACCAGGACAGCCTGGACAACCACTGTTTGCTGCTGCTGCCGCTGCTATTTCTGGAACTGGACCTGCAATAGCTGAAAATCAAGCGACAAGATACCACATTAACTTATTTATTCATTCATTGACTCATTAACTCCTTGCTCACTGCATTCCTCTCTTCCTTCACCATTCCATTAGCCGATCAACAATATCACTCGCCTCGAATGCATATCACTGTGTGAGCAGTTGACTGTCTCACTTACTGACTCCTCGACTGACTCCCTGCCTGACTGGATTTGTGAGTAACTGAATGAATGAATGAGTATGTGAGTGAGTGAGTGAATGCGTCAACGATTAATGGAGCGTGTTCTCACCAGCTTCACAGCAGTCTCCGTCAGTTCGAGCCCACCTCCTTATTCGGTAGCCTGTGTGATTGTGTGTTGAATGAATTGAAATACCCAGTCGTCTACATTGAATGCTGCAATCATCCATACTGTCTGTCTCATAGTCATCGTCTAGTCGTTGTTGAAAAATGGACATTAACAATAACGAAAACAGTAACAACTGCAATAGTAATATTAGTAGGAATTCCAGTAGTAGTAGCAGTAATACTGGAATTCCTCTTTGTTGTTGTTTGTTGAAATTAGGTCAAAAGTGTGAATACATGAAATAATAACAGTAAGAAATGCAATTATAACATTTGTGATTATAATGATATTTAAGTGCTAAGTGGCAAAACAATTCATGTCATATTTGGAATAATACGTAAGGTGTATATATGTTGAAAAGGGGTGCATAATCATAAGATTAGTAGGCGAATATAAAATGTAACATAATATGGTGTGAAATTTGATACAATTGAATTCAATAATGTAAAAATATTTAAAAAATAATTTTTGATTTAGAATGACTAGCGGGCCCCGTGGAAACAATTCAGAGTGAGAGTAGTGATAAAGATAATCGTAGTAATAAGGGCAAATTACATAGAACAACTAAATAAGCAAAATATATAAATAAATGTCTTTCCCTCTACGGCCAAGGCAGGATTAGGGATTGTATATTCTTCAATTGTACACAAAAGTCCGGCCTAAAGTCATGAATTGGCAATGCCTCTGCTGTCTTTATAAGTCTGTAATGAAGAAAACGTGGCAATTAGGATGTCTTCGGTAGATGATCTTAAAATCATGGTAAGGAATGCTAGATTGACAGTAGTCGATCAAGTGTTCTAAAATAGAGCATCGCATACACTTCCTTTCTTCCTTGTAAAACCATGCAAGTATATGTTCTCGTGTACGTGTGAAAAGCGTCCTCTGACAACGGCTATTATATCTTGCTCCACAAGGGCAGGTGAACTGATAGATTTACATGGAGGTGGCCAGTTGGAGGAGGTTAACTTTTACAGAGATTTTTTATGTGACATTATTTGTTTCACTATTTGACATAAAACTATGATTTAACCATAAATATTTCAACAGCATTGCATACTATTATTATTTCGTGTATTCACACGTTTGATCTAATTCCCTTCCATGTGTATTCCATATATATATATATATATATATAAAATATACGATTGTTCAGCTTGATAATAAATTCATTGACAATAGTCTCTTCGCTGAATATTGTATTCTTAAAAATAATTAGTCCAATCTCTATATCTGCAATAGATCCAGTTTTATTTAGCCCCTCAGTTGTTACTGTTCCCCATTATATTAATTTTTTCATATCCAGTGATAGAAAATATTATTCTGATCGCTTACATGTATGTTCATTAACTACTTTTTATCCTTAAATTATTCTACTTTCTATGTCCATGTGATGAATATTCACATCTTCGAAATTTCACATCTCGTTGAAGTTAAATATCTCATCAGCAATACTGTGTTGAATAAGATAATAACTGTTACTATGTTAAGTGCCATACTAGATAAGCTTATTTAAAATGTCATACAGTGAAACAGTATTAGCACCTGAATGACGTATACAGCATAAATTATTGCCCGAAATTGTGATAGTTTATTCACACGCTTTCACAAATTGTCATATATACATATATATTTCTCCCTTTCAGTGTCTCCAACTTCGCCTTGTTTGTTGGAAATTTCCATATCGGCATATAAAATCACCATAGTGTAGTCAGAACAAGATGATGTTGAGCGAACGATTTTTTCGGTAAAGTCTTCCTCAGGCTCCACAGTTATCAATTCATGAATATTATTATACAAACAGCCATTAAAGGCATGTGAAAATCATACTGGAAGCTCCATTGGGATAAATGCTAACACGGAGTGATAGTTCATCACCTAATATTGTCAAGTGAACGTAAATAAAAATGTGCAGTCATTTAGAACATAAGATAAAATGTGAAGTTTTGTCACTGAGTCCTGAACTTCACCATAAAAGAGTTAATAATAGTCATTAAGAGACAGAGTTGCAGTTTGAAAACCCTTTTATTCGAAAACAAGATTTAACACCATCCTCCAGTTGTGAGCTAGACAAATTTAAGAGTGCCTTTGTTGACTGTCGCTACCAGTACAATAATGCCAAGATCACAATGAAAAACACATTAATGAGGGAGCATAGGGAATGCATAAAAAGTTTAAGTCGGACAACAGTATAATTATCCCTAGACCTGACAAGAGTTTCAGCTTATTCATCATGAACACATGTGACTATACCAGAAAAGATGAATATTTTCCTGGAAGATCGCTCCAAGTTCCAAAGTTTGAGCAGTTGTAAGCTTTAAAATGGATTTACGGAATGCCAGTTTGTTAAAACTTTAAAGTTTTTAAAAAATGACAGGCTAATTGATAGTTCTATATTAAATGATATCCAACCCTCCGGAAATCATACACCTAGGCTATATGTCTTACCAAAGATCCATAATCAGTGAGTTCCTTTGCATCCGCTTCTTGATATGTCAGATTCGCCATCTCATTTGACAGCTAAATAGTTGGTTAATCTGCCTGAGCTGCTAAATTGGGAGTTGGTTGAATATAAGTGTAAAATATGTATTTGCTTATGCTGACAACATTATGTTATGAACATAATGGAGAAAATCATGTTATCGTTGGATGTAGCGTCACTGTTCACCAATGTTCCACCGACTGAAACAGTGGATTATATGTGCGAACAAGGTGTACATAGAAAAATAGATATTGAAATCACTCCTATAAAATTGAAAGTATTGTTTATAAAATGTACTATGATTGTTCATTTTGTATTTGACAAACAGTTTTACTGTCAACTATATGGGATTGCTATGGGTTCTCTTCTAGATCTTTTATTATCCAACATTATCCTAGCTTAATTGAAAGATGGTCCTCTATGAAGGGTTTTTTAATATCCAGATAGCGGTGATCCTGCCTTCAGAAGACTGAGCGTTATACGTAGAACACTACACACTGTCTCCGACTCAGAACAATACGAAATGGTTGGGTAACACAATTGTTTATTCTTCAAGCGGTAACATCACAGATTAACAGTGACTGATCAGTGCTAGATAAACGTTAATGCAATATAAAACAATACTTCTGATCGTATTTCTTCACTCTCCTGCCAACCAGTTCACGGTTGAGCAGTGAAAGCCTTCTTGTCACCCGCTAATTGAGACCAGTAAGAATAAACAAACCATTTTATGTTCACCAACAATGGCAGGGGCATTAGGAGCGGTTGAAGTTGTCACCACCATCCAGTCAGATTCGAGAAGGAAAGGTTCGTCTTCATCAACATGAAACCGGTTTTTCAATCTTCTGCACTCCACCTCAGCATAAAGATCACGAATCGAATTTTCAACACAATTGTGAAGTCAGTCTGTCACAGCTTCTCCACGGGTCAGAAACTTGCACTGAATGCAACGAAAAGGAAATCCAACAGGTTGCAGACTTTCATCAACAGCTGCCCCCTTCGCTAGCTCCACACTGAAAATCAAATGGCCAGGCAGAAAGAATAAGCATCAAAATACTCCGGCTGAGTAGAAACCAACGGTAAGCCGATTGCTCAACAAATGCATATGAGAAAATGGAGGTGGATCGGGCATGCGTTGAGGAGGCCTTCAAATGAAATCGTGCTCAGTACAGGCCATCGACCGAGTAGAATCCTAAAGCGAGACGACGAGTGGGTCGTCAGTGTGAAGGTGACATGGAGGAGATCGTGTGAGTTGGAGGAGATGAGAGATTATAGACAATCGTGAGCACGGCTGAAGAGGACGACACAAAAGAAACTAATTGGAGGGCTGTTGTCGAGTCACTAATTTCCTATCGGAACCCAAGGGAATGGTGATAAAAAATCAAGATGATTATGTCTCATATGAGATAGAAGACTCTGGTGAACACGATGTTCTTTAACGTCAGACTGAAGAAGAAATACTTACAAAGTAGAGCATTGGTTGTTCAAATCTGTTCAACAACCTCGTCATTGATTCTACAGTGAATTTCAAAAGAATTCAACTTGAAAGCTACTTTATCCAATTCGCTTTGTGTATAAAACACTCACTTGGTTAGCTCTGAAACACCTTCTTCGAGTAAATGTTCGTTCATCCTAATTATTTTCAACTCACGTTTACCAACCTAAAACCTTTCACGCAAATATATTCACTAAATTAAAGATGCGTTAGATAACCTGAATTATTTCTCACTATTGTCACTACAGATAAAATTAGAACTGTCTTACCGTATGCGGCATCCAGTTTCTCATTTATGTGATACATGAACTGGGGTACACACTTAGCAGTAGCTCTTAGTTGTAGCATGAAGTTTTCTTTTCACCCATTGGCTTCTTGTAAAGATTATTCCGCTTCTAACTAATGGAACCGAAAATGTGGCAATTGTTCAACAAACATGTCACGTCCACTGGCGAGAACTCGAACATTACCTCGTCCATCATGAAGTTCTTATTCAAAGTGACTCAGTAATAAAGATAAATCGCTAAATTCTTCGTGCCTCCGCATCATATTAAGTGAACCAGTCATCAGCATTCATTACTGGAGAGACAGACTCCTTTGGCTGTTGTATGTAGTCTCCTCTTACAGTAGTGCGGTAGTCCTGAAATTTCGTAATATCTTAATCCCAATCAATGGTGAATAGTCAATTCCTTCAGTCAACATGTCTAGCCACTATTCTTGATGTCTCTACACTGTTGTGTAGCTTGTGTCATTTGACTCAATGCCTTCAACGGACAGATACTAATGAGCATACACTCACGGACTATGCACACACGATCATAGGAATCATCAAAAAGACGGTTGTACCGAAGAAACGAACTGACGAACTTGCATCCTCACTGAGACCGAGATATGTCAGCAATAACCAAGCAAGTAGTGCATCAGTAACATATCACTTCTATGTCATCAGACTTTGTCCACTCGTCAATTGTGAAATCATGAATTCTACTATCAGCTTAGCTTTCCCGTCTAATCGATTGCAACCACCACCTTGATAACCTGAAATGACAGTGAAGTATTAAAACCCACTGAAGTCCCAAATCACAATAATTATTAAGAAGTCATGGTACATTTGAGGAGATTAGAGCATATGCATACACTGTAGTGCAGTACAGTTGGATTCCACCATATAAGGAAGAAATTCATTCGATGATACAAGTACACAGTAAATAATTCATTATTACTGTATCAGTGTTTGATTTTATCACACACAAGATTCTCCTATCATGGAATATTCAGTGGTGATACAGGCTTGACTGGAAGAAATCAATGCTTCCTTCAGTCAGCACCGACAATCATTACTCGAACACTCTTGTCATTCCTATTCCTGCTCACTGTATGGACTGACCTTCTGATTGCAGATTGTCTAAATTACTTTTGATTCAATGAATCTTGACTTATATTGACTGTGTCTCATAAATATACATCGATATGTGAAGGCCGAAAACAAGCACCTCATTTCATCAACACTAGGATAACTAAGGATCAAATAGTTTTCATGATCTTTTCAAAGCATTATCAGCTCTCTCAATCGCTCTTTCACTCTCTATATTGCTCACTCACTCTCTATATTGCTCGCTCGCTCTCTCTATCCCTCAATCTCTCACAGATTACTACATGAGCAGTTTGGTGATAAAAGCATCCACTTAACAATCACTTGACTATGAACACATGTGAATATTGATTTATCCACATGTTCCTGCAATCATTATTCGATTAACACTCTACGCATTCATTCATTAATTCGACAGATTGATCATCATACCATTGACACAGTTAAACACACACATGCACACACCAAGCTAGACAGACAGACAAACGGCCGGACAGACACACTCATGAACTCGCTGAAGCGTGACTTGAGACATGAAACGTTTTACAAGTATCATCGTGTCAAATTGATCTGAGATTTTGACTGACAAGGACGAGAGTCATGTTTCACGAATGAAAATCATATGAACGCTTTGATTCGCTCATCATCTATTTGTCGATTCCATATGCCACTTTATACAGCAGGTGACGTCTCTGCAAATGGTCTGTGATAAAACAGGCAAACCAATGTGATTTCTACATCATTCGGAATGATGTTAACAGAGTTTGCATTTCACTTTTTTTGCCTTAATTTGACTTCATTTAGGTATAAACCACATTCAGGTAAATCTCTGTTCTATTTGGAACATCTGAGAAATATGAATAACTTTTTGGTACTTAGTGTTATTTTGAACACATCCCAGTAATTAGTACTTTTTATTACTGTGGAAATAAGAGCTCTCAAAACATAATGCTGACTTATTTACATGGCAAATAAAATGAAGCCTTTAATTCCGTCATTCTCAGACCGTGATATGTCCCCATATCATGGATGATGAATTAGCTGTATTCGAATGACGCATACGTGTCTGAGAATTTACATTCAATATATTATATTGTACACTGTGTTTAGTGAACTAACCTATAAACAATCAGCTCATGTGTTATCAATCTCCACGTGAGTAGAACTTCACAAGTCATCTTTGCCATTGTATTTCATGGAAATCCGCGTAACAAATAACTTGAAAATGTTGAGTTAATGGGATTTCTTTGTGCGCATACGTCCCTTTTAGTCATTGGCGAATAATTACACTTTTCCTCATTTACTACTCGATACACTTCTTCAGTCAAAACAACAATCCTCGAGTTGTCGCAAGTGGTAGGCCTTTTTGTTCTAACTGACTACTTCATTCTGAAATATCAAATTTACTTGAAAGACAGAAAAAAGCAACTGGAACAAGATCTTACGAAGGAAAATATTATATTTAATTAAACAAAAAAGAGATAAGAAAACAACGTATTTACTTCACCAATATAGCTTGAATTCCCTTGGAATCGAATTCATTTTCCTGAAGCTGAAACAAAATGAAACCAGAAACAGAGTAAAAGCGAGTTGAAAATAGACACGTATCTTGTACAGCAGAAATTATTATCGACAGTTTTCATCTAACTGACAATTACACTAATCCTCAGGCAATACTTCCAGTGAATATTGAAACACAGAATAATTGTGTACATTATCTGGCTGATTCCAAGTTACAATTCCCCTCACAGTAAATTAGCTATGCAAAGTACCATCTGAATTTACGATGTTCTCAACAGATGTTACAACCCTGATATTGGGTGCAGCCTTCGACTGTGATCATGTGGCCGGTCAGCCAGTAGCTCAGCCATCATGCGCCTGTTCACTGATGAGTAATCAAGAAATGCGAGTGAACAGAAGTTCATTGGTACTTGTTTCTCAAGGATTCATCCAGCTGATTTCAGCTAACCACGAAATCCATCTTCAAGTTCATATTCACTTGTGCAGTTAGTTAGTAATTTAAAACACGCTGAGGATCTAAGTAGGAACTTACTTCAATAAAACTGCTTGGCATCTTCCTTCATTTCAGACAGGAGACAGTTAATTCTGCATTCTGGGGTTTGAACTAGGCAGTTGTAAATCATTTCAATATTTCAACTTACACTTCAAAAATTCAATCCTCTTCATTTCCAATAGTTTTATTTTCTCACCTAGTTCCTCTAATACAGGGAATAGATTGTCAGTGACGCATTAGTACCATTTTTAATGTTACGTTGCAACAATATGAAATAAAGCTTAAATCTCACAATGCTCGATCATGTCATGTAGTCTCCATGTAACTGTTATTCCAAACTTAACAATGTATATCATAAATGTTTTTGGCTTTATTGCATGATACATTGATGAAGTCACTGAAGCTTCATCGGATTAGTTTCGCATGTCCCGGTAATATGAAATTAACTCTATAGAAGCAGTAAATTTAACGCTTTTGTGCATACATATTTTAGACTTAGCTGTCACCTACAGTTTGCAGATTCTAATAATAATATGACAAGTAATACTGCTGATTTTATCAACAATATAGCCTAATTTGGTATAAGTGAATACGATGACTTGATAATATACACATCATTAGTCATACAGGCTACTTTTGTCTCTTACGAAAATGAAATTCACTGAGAGGTGCATTCATCTCTAGAACTATGAAATATAACATGTGATCAAATCAAATAACCATGTAAAATTACTTGTGCCGATGGCAAAATTATTACGAGCCTTCTGATACACCTCCGTAATTTTAGCAGAATGCAATGAATCTGAAAGTCGCATAAGTAATTGAAATTACTGGAGGGAAATACTTCATACAAATGCATTCAATGTGGAATGAGATATGTGTAAGTAATTTGAGTTAGTAAATTTGAGCGCTTTGTATTTTCAATTAGTGGGCAAATTGTTACTTTTACTTATCGTTTGTTTGGTCCATTGTCTTAACCTTCACATGACTTTCAAACTAAAGATCTTCAAGAATGAGTCTCTGTCGATTCAAAATACCATGCATTATTCTGTTCATACTTTACTCGATGTTTGCATGTTGACGATCAAAATTTTAATTATTTGGGGTACCCAGCTAGAAACCTTGATCCAATTATGATGATGTCATTCTCCAGTACACATGAAGTTCTGAAGTTTCTTGTTCTAGTAATGTCATTATTTCCATTCAAATACGAATCGCATGGAGCTTAGTGATGAAAACATTTTGAACTTCGAAGTATTGTAAGCAAGGTAAAGTTGTTTGCTCACCACTTGTAGATCTTCTTTTGTTCGCAGGTCGGAAATAATCTAAGTAATAATAATAAAATCATGTGATATGATTATGAGAGAACAATTGCTCTAGAAGCGTCGTCCAGTTATAAATACCATGAAAATGTGTGTTATGTTCACCGAACTTATCTCATATCGAATTATATTCTACCATAGTATAAACCATTTCACTTCTACAGTCAACGTCATATTCAGTTAGTCTACTCTTTTGTCTGCTTTTCAATGTAAAGCAAGGTGGATGTCGATCTCGGCTTCACGTCATTTGTACAGTTAAGTGGAGATTATTGAATAGTTGCGGAAAAATATGTTTGTCTGTGTGTTGACGATCAGTTAAACGCATCTACTTTTCATACATAATCATCACCAGGTTCATCAAATGGTGAATCGTAATAGGCTTGTCCAAGGCTTCATTGTACCTTGAAGTACACTAATCAAATTGATGAATATATACACTCACTTAAAAAATTTGTGTATGCATGACTTTCCATTTCTAGCCATTTAAGTTTAGCTAAAAACAAGAAGTGTTGAATGATATTTAAAATGTTAATCAAGAAACTTCAATGTCATATTTATCATTATACTGAATACAACATATTGACGATTCAAAAACGTGTCATAATAATTTGATTACTTCTCAACACGTTTTTCCTCACCACACAGTGAATATATCAGCTTTCAAAAGTTTGGTCCACTACTCACGAAATGAGTGAAGACTCGCTGGTGGTAAAACTGGCGTCCAAACATTTCTGAGAAGTTATTCTACTGGTGGTGAAAAAGAAATCTATTACAACCTAGTTAATGTGTATGTTATTGATGAGTAAATAGGGTAATTAGCGACTAACTGTAAACAAAATGACTAGTGAATTTTTATAGTAAAAGTTTATTAATTATGAACGTAGTGTGCAATATAAATTTACAGAATCCTTTTACCTTTGGATGTTTTCACTGCTTCCTTTGCTTCCATAAATTCCTTCTTTATCATTTCAATTTGAACTATAATTTCACAGTATGGAAAAGTGTGAAACTTCTCATTGTGTGTTCTTCAGCGTGAAATAATCATATTAACGCAATGGCTTCTGACTGTCGCAAAAGGAGGCTATCCCGTTCGAAATGTGCAGCTTACCATATGACATTTCGAGTAGTTTACTGATATCAGTAACACGAATACATTCACTGGGTGTAAACTGCATTTAAACTGCAACTGTGCCCAACTTCAAGGTTCGCTTGACGTTTTCCTTGTCAATTATAGAACAATAATCGTTTCCGTAATACATTGAAATTTTTGAGAATAATTTGATAAATCATTGAATGAATAATCATGTCAATGGTTTCGCATTTTACAAGTTATATTTATAAAGACATGCTACAATTTGAGGAGTTTTTGCATGTAAAAGACTGATGTGTCGTCTGATACTGATTAGATTTATCAGTAGAATTTAAAGAGACGCTCTTCGGCATAAAAACATCGAATAGCAGGGAGATGGATTTGACGTCAAAGAAAGCAAATGATTCAGCATTTCGACAAAACATGACAGACGTGATATGAATACGAAGAAATATAATATAAAGGAGAGAAATAGTACAACACGGAAGCTCTGTGCAAATGGTGGTTCGAAGATAAGATGTACATAATTTGGCAATTTGGAGATACAAAATCCGGAATAAGCATTGCTTTACCAAGTCTCTTTTCTTCTATCGTTACACTGACAGTTCACTGCGTGAACATGTTTCTGTCCATTATTTCTGTGTAAACCATAGTATGTAAGGCATTTAGCACTGAAGAATAATAAAACCATGTAATACACTTTGTACTTGTTGGTGATAAAATGTGGAAAACAGTGTTTATTGTCATAATTTTCATCACGTATTACTCAACAAGATGATCCTTCTGTGAATGGAGTTCCAATTCAAATCCACCTGTGTCATTACTCAATATGCTGATACTCAGTGAATTCGGGCAGATATAGTGTTCAGATGCATGGAAACAGCTTTTCCACACATTCAAACAACTCGAGAATTGAGTTGAACAATCAAATAGCTGCTGTATCTGGTTGTCATAAAAGATATTCAGACATGGTTTATTACAAATAAATTTCACCGCATTTCAATGGAATTGTGAATATGTATAATAATTAGATCAGAAGAACTACTATTCACAAAATGACGAGAGATATTTCAGCAAAGTTTATAAGTTACGAAGATGAATTTCAAAGTGTAAGAAAACTAACCTTCGTCTTTCTTTAAACTGCTTGATGTCCCCACAAAAAATTTGCCTGCAATTGATACATAACAATGTCACTCAACTTCCAGGTATACTATGAATCCAACATTATCATAATCAATTTACTTAAAGATTGGTTCAGCTGACTTCAATTCAAATGACATCATCACAGCTAACCTGCTAACTAGGTATAAAGCTTTGTTAGAAGATGCTATTAGACCATCGAGTAAGTGTACTGTCACTCACATATCGATGGCAAGTAGTCTGTTTTTGACTAATTCTAATGACAAAATATGACTAAGTGAATACACGGATGGTGTTTGCCTACTGTCGCTTATTGCATGAACTACTCTCTGTTATTTGGATGGACATTTACGCACAAATATTCTCATCATTCTTGATCAATTCTGAAAATCAGTGCTGATGATGAAGTCAGGGAAATCCAGAAGCCTCAAAAAAACACACTATCATGAAAAGAAATCAGTGAGGGGAATCATTGAAATGTGCAGAACACTCCTACAGCACCACCAGTTCATGCGAGATTTAATTTAAGACTGTCAATAATTGATGTATCAAGTTTTTTCCTCGCTAAGTCAGATAACACATTCGTGGGTGTGATTTTTAGAGGACATATCGCCATTCCGAAGTGTTGTGATATATCTTGTGTGAAGACGAGAAGTTTTTGTGGCTTTACGTGCTTCGCCTAATTACAGAAGAAGGATATTTAATTTCTTACAAAATGTAAAATAACCTACTGCCTTTAAAAATAGTGGAATCATAAAAATTTTACCTTCTGCAATATCGAGAGTTTTTCGATTTTCCCATTTCTTTGAAATATGCGTTTTCGTTAGATTGTATAATTCTTTACTAGCTGACGAAATAAATGGAAAATGACTAGGTATAATTATTACTCATAAGTTCTGTAAGATCTAAACTACATGATATTTTGAGCTGTGGAATGTTCCTCCGAAATGGTGACAGTGATAATCTATCTGGATGCCGTAGTATGACTCACTTTTAGGCATCGAACAGATTTCAGCGTAATATCATGTATCAACCACTGATTTCACCTAAGGCATGTATTACAGTTGTAAATGTGACCAGATTTCGGTGGAAGAGTAGGAAGTAATATGAAAGTTAAAATTATCATCAGTTTAAACGATAATGTCATCACTCAAAGGACAAATAAGCTGAAGATCTTCTGAATATCACTGGAACAATGGATCTTAGTAACAAATCAATGTAAAGAAAAAATTAGAGAATGGTCTACTTTGGTAAGAAATGTCCTGACGTTGATCAGATTTATCCTCACGTAATTTCGCTCAAAAATGTTTTGTTAGAGAAGTGCGATTGACGTGGATGAAAAGGAAGTATGATTGAAGATTGAAATAATGACTTGACACAAAACACCATTTCAAAATCTTATGTGGTTGCCTCATTTCGCTAAGTGATGAACTTTAGTTTGAGTAGTATTATAACGTTTATTTAAAAATCAATCATACCAAGAACTTTGTAATTAAAAGCATTATCTTCTTCCAATGCCTTCCTGTATTCATCTATAAAGAAAGGAAGCATTGTTTGGTGCATATTTAATTACTCAAATAGCCAACAATCTGTAGCGTGTATTTGTACACTTTGATAGTAGGAAAGTGTGAATTAAGTTCATTTATAAACAGATGACGTTACGTACATTATTAAATTTTCGCATCAATCGGACAATCAGTTTCAAATAGAATAGTTACGCACATCTCTCTCAGCAGATATCATGGATGGATGTTGCTTGTGGGATCGGTTTGGGTTGAAAGGAGACAAATCATGAGCGAATCTCGCTGTACAACTGCAAATCGTCATCAATCATAGGCTGGAATGGCAGTCAACTGCTTAAAGCATTCCCACGGAATATGAGAAGACTTTCGACAAAGTTGACTGTGAAGTAACTTGCTTGCCTTACCAACAGTGCTAAGTGCTGCATACTCTGATGCATCTCATTCAACAGGCAAGGGATTAGGCCACTAGGAAGCATCTTTCAGCGGAAAGTTCATAGGACTGTGACAAGGCAGTCTACTAGCGCCTATGGTATTGTTCTGAAGTGAACCATCCGAATTATATTTTATGGTGACCAGCTCAATGTGTCACCTAGGAAGGCGGAGAAGGAATAACAGTAGTAATTTCATAATGTAACTGAATAACTAGGGATTTATTTTACCATCCAATATTTAATGAAAATAGAGTAAAAATAAGTTATCCAAATTTCGAAGTAGTGTAAATGAACTTGAGATATGTATGGAGTATAAATTATATTCGGAATGTTATCAATGATGCATCCTGTTTCACTGTATCATGTATGTACCGAACAAGCTATTGTTGAAGAGGACATTGTAGAGAAAATGGATGATGGAGGAAATTGTTTCGCTACTGAATACCACGTCACCCGTGATTGAATTGACGACAAATTTTAAAATGCTTCACTAGATTGCTTTCTTATAGATGAGCGATAACGTCTTCAATTGTTAAGGTTGTCAAATAAAAATCAATACAAGCACCTACAGTGACATTTGTCACACGAAATGATTTCAACCTGACGTTCATTTCACAAACAGTAACATGGTTTTTTTGTTTTCAGGTACCAAATGATTTTTCCACATGCATTCTGTTTATTATTTTAGGAAGAAATAACCCACCAATAAAAAAATTCACCAGCTTCTTATCTTCTGCACCGATCGCTGTAAAATTGTAGACAATTTTTGGGAAATATTTTACTTGTACTCGGAGGCATGGTAAGAAAGAGACGGTAAGAAAACCTCAAATGTATGCTGAGGGTTTGTCGGACATGAAAAGTAAAACAAATCAATGCGAAACACAGAAGCTGCTTGTTTTTATACTAAGTACATGGCAACTTGTTCGAGGCGTTTTATAATCTATCCGTCAGACTATACTGTATCTGCGTTAAAAAGAATATTGAAAGGTTAATCAACAGCATTCATTAGGCAAATGACCCAATGTAGCCACCGTTTAAGTTATAATTCAGTATTTAATGCTATGCATATAGAAAAGATGTGTATTGGAATAATTTGTAAAATGTGCTCATGAAATTCATTCCTCAACTTGAAGTTCCTCCATAAAATGTTGCAGACTATTTGTTTAAAGAAATTTATGTGCTACTGACACCTGGAGAACCGTCTCCGAAATACTAGTTTTGATAATTTTTTTGCCTAGTAATTGAATTCTTTGATCATCTCCGATGACACTACAATACATTTCAATTCACAAACCAACATATTTAACTTCAGTTAAACTCACGCCTTTATTGAACACACGGATCATTTTAGGAACATAAAAGAATTGAATTCGTGAATGATGGGACTTACATTCGAGAAATTCCTTTGCCCATTTACTTTGATATAGGTGTTCAATTCTCAGGATTTCTGTTTAAAGTGGAAAAAACACTAAATTAGGGCATGCCGTAATGTTGGTTGATACAGGTTTTTTGTTGACTGAATATTGACTATTAGAAAACAGAAAGATTCAGCGAATAAATATTTACTTTTCAATTAGATCCTCACTAGGTGACGCGGGTTTGAATCTCAGAAAGCGACATTAGTTCCTTCAAGCTCGTTGTAGATACGCCTTGGTGACGAGTGCCAATTGACACGAACCTAGGTCGAAAGATTCCTGTCGATTACCTTTAACCGTCTAATATCATCAAATCAATATGCACCGTGGTGTTAAGCTACCTAGAATGGTGGCCACATTACAAACCTGACTGAAAAAATTCAGTCTGCACCAAAGAAAGGACTAGACGCAGTACGCCAGTTATCAGTATCCGATCAAATTATCCAACGTTTCGAATACCATGATGTTAATGGAAGTCGGAAAGGTGACAGAACCAGGTGAAATTCCATTGAAAGCAACTCATGTGATATACTCACGCCACTGGTGCATTACATTTCAGATGACGGAAAGTTGCAGGCTGGTTGGATGGATAGGCTACCTTGCCAAACTATCAGAGAAAGGTTGCTTACGTCTCTGCAAGAAATGAACGGAGTATAATGCTTCCGTCCAATCCAAGCAAAGAACTGTCTCGTGTCAACCTAGAAAGAGACAAAATGACGCAGTGAATGCGAAAATCCCTCAATAATATGCTGAATTCAAGAAAAGCAACACCTCGTCGTCGTAGAGAGCATAGGATTGCAACGTGAATTTGTCAAATGCTAAGAGATCCACAATGTAAATCTCAGTGAGGCTGGTCACAGATGGTACTCCTGGTCGTGGGTGACTGGGTCGTGTGAGAGACCGTGAGGAGCAGGAAGATGATCATACGTTGATGCAACAGGCAGACTTAGGAATGTTTGAACTTCGTCGATGACTTATGTCTAATATCACACGAAGTTGAAGATCTGCAAGCGATGACACGTCTTCAAGTGAGCATAAGGAAAATAAGAGCGTTGAACACCACTAACTCACCAACCAACAAACAGCAATGGTAGAAATGTGAGAGAAATCATTTCTTGTACTTATCCAGAAAGCACCATTTCAACTATACGTGGTGGCAGGAGTGACGACACTGCAGTCAGCTAAGGTCAGAGAAGCAAGACCGAATTTCACCGGTTTCAAGCCAGTAGGCGAGTATAAGGGAGACAAGGTATGGGTCTTCAACACTGACGTCAAATCCATGCTTCTACATGATTCAGAGACTTATCCTGTCGATAAAAGCATTGACAAAAGACTTTTGTAAACACCTGACTTTGATGCCTCAGTACTGAAGGCAAGGATGTTAGAAAGAATTAGCAGCAAGGAAGTCTGGTGACAAACCAGTTATGCATCTACTTCCCAACTGTTGACTGATATCACACTTCAGTCTGTTTAATGAAATGTGAGTGTTATATGAGGAGGTGAGTGGTGGTGACATTGTGGAGCTTGTGTGGGAGGAAAATACAGGTTAATTGGCCAGTTGTGCAGCTAGCTGCGATGGACTGCAAAGAAGAGGATAGGATGGAGATGTGCAGCTGAGGTCTTATTTTCCGCTTGGAACTCAGGAGAGTAATAAAAATATTCTGGGAAAGAAGCCGAGAACGCCAAGAGAAGCAGTAGACAACATTAAGACTCAGACCCCATTTCCAGCCAAAATCGCTTCCACCAGTATCCTATTTATACAGAGAATCTTCCACTACACCCACAAGTGAGTTCATGGATTTCAGTAACCTGCTTGATATCATCAGACAAGGATAACATTTCATGCATCAGTAAGGATAGGAAGGTGGGTGATACAAAAGCTTTCCTGTCACATCCTATACAGACGTTATTTTAACCATTAGAATCAGTCAGCGTTGTTCTGTTACCTTAGATTTTATCATGCATAGACCAAGAGCTACATTTCATCTTCATCAGATGATAACAAACAAACGAGACACTCAGTCATCATCAATAGGATCACAAGTGTGCATCTTTGATTCATTGGAATGCATGAAATGTGACATAAACTATTGATCGAAAAAAGACCTGACCAAATATTCATGGCTGACATTTATTTGAAAAAGATATAAAAGGCTGAGAAAATTTTCCTTTCAACGATTCATTTCATAAGCTGTAATTATCAAGGAAATCATAAGACTGGCAAAATTTGTCCTCGAATAAAAGTAATAGGTAATGCAAAGTGTAAACAAGAAACAGACAAATTTTACCAGTATCCCATTGGTCTTATGATTTCATTGTTAAATATTATTACCATAGTAAAGCTTATGAAAATGAATCGTTGAAAAGAAAATGTTCTTCGTTGTTTACGTCTTTTTCTTAGGATTCAAAATGAGAATAATTCGTTCATTGTTATTTATATGCAGCCATGTAGAAAATTTGATAAAATTACTCACCAGGTTTTATTATTCCTTCGACATTCTGAGGATCTTCGCCTGTCTGAATTTCAATCATGAGAACTAAAACAGACAAACGGGTGGAAATAAGTCCGAAGTATGTGGATTGCTTAATGCTTGAATAAAAGTTCTGACAAAATAAATGACGACCTGTAGGCAACATGCAATCAGACTTTCTGCCTTTGTGTAACAAATTGTTCATGTAGTGTGCCTGTCCTCCGTGCATTACCAACACACCTCCAGACAAATGTAAATATTTATCGCACAATCCGCTGGTAACCCGTACCAAGTGATTAAACCTTTTAGCCCAATAGAAATTACTCTACAACTGCTATTCAACTCATCTCAGTCTGTAGTATGCACATGCATACAAAATTTTATCCTGGAGATTTTCAAGTTTCCTGAAATAGATGAAGCACTGTCGCTCACGTTGAAGCATCAGCTTCCTGTTCTACTTAAGAAGAATGATTTGCATGTTATTACATTTAGATGACATTACATACATCTGTTGACATGAGAAATATATCTCCCCGAATTTACCAGGAGATAAGCAGCTGTAGAAGATATTTTTGAAAGCTACTCAGTGTTGTCAGTGATTGAATTGGTTGATTAGCCGTCTACAAATCAAGGCAAGCGATATAAGTAGTAAGAGAATGTGAACACTGATCGTTACAGAAGAGTCTAAAGTGAAGAGACAAAAATTTAATGATTTCCGGTGAAATAAACACATACATTTATAATCCACAGCTTCACGGTATGAATCTGCGTATGCGCCCAGTGTTGAATTCAGATCACCTGAAATGTAGTAAAATATTTCCCCCAAGCTATCTAATTGACACTTCGTTTACCAAGTCATATACACACACAAAAATAAAATTTTCTTGTACATAAAGAATCAGATAATTGGCCGATTCAACTGTTTGTGAAGTCCACAAAATAAACAGTGAAAATTTCCCCAATCATAAGTTACGCCCATCTCATGATGCATTCTACTACTTAGAAGTGAAATTGATCTTGCATATTCACTTTTCAATATATTAAATATTCCCATGGTAAAATTAAGAACAACACATTTAAGCGAACAATATTCTTTCCCATTATATCTCATTAGGCTTAACTCAAATATATAGAAGTTTACAAATAAAAATTCAAATATAAACCAAACATGGTGTTATGTCTATAGGATAATACGATGGTGAATATAAATTGTGCAATTAGTCATAAGAGTAGTAATGATAATAATAATAGTATTAATAAAAATGGTTTTATCAGTAGTAAGGATGAAAAAGTTAGGCAATCTGTGATATCACGAATAATGAAAAACACCATGATTAAACAAACAACTGTTCAGGTGGAAGTAGTCGATAAAGGCCAGTAAAAACAAATGAACCGATTAAGTAATGTTAGATTCTAAGGGAAGTGAATGAGACACGTTTATAATGAAGATGTTATAAGATTAAGGGATGATAAGAAAGGGGTTGAAAATATAAACAAACGATGGTGTAGAAGTCATTAGTTGGTTATGTCTTCTTAGGTCAACGGAGGGATAATGGCTGTACGAACTCTTTTGAATACATAATTTAGGTTTTATAGTTCGAATGCCTATCGCCTCAGCTGTGTGCAATAAACGAAAACGAAGTCTTTTGAAAAGATTCGGTGGGATTTGATGAATTACTTTGAAGGCTCTCGTTTTCTAGATTACATGACCACTATCAATTAAGTGTGACAAAATTGAGCTACAAATTGTTTTTGTCTGTCCTTTGCCAAACGACGATAGGAGATGTTCACTAACACGTTGGCTAAGCTGTCTAGTAGTACGCCCGACATAACTGTCACCACAGGTGCAGTTGAATTGATAAATGCACACAGATGTGGCAAAACTAGCATGATTACCCTTCGTTTGCGTCCCAATCATTCGTCGGCTAGAGAGTGACAAACATAGATGTGTTGCATAAAATGTTCTTCGTATACTCCTTCAAAGTCTTTGGAATAGAATCTTATTGATAAGTCACCATTAAATTGTAACTTAATAAATAGAGGTTTCTTTCCAATAGACTTCGTTTTCGTTTATTGCACACAGCTGAGGCGATAGGCATTCGAACTATTAAACCTAAACTGTGTATTCAGAAAACGTTCGTATAGCCATTATCCCTCTCTTGGCCTACTAAGACATAACCAACTAATGACTTCTACACCACCCTTTGTTTATTTTTTTCAACCCCTTTCTTATCATCCCTTAATCTTATAACATCTTCATTATAAACGTGTCTCATTCACTTCCCTTAGAATCTAACATTACTTAATCGGTTCATTTGTTTTTACTGGCCTTTATCGACTACTTCCACCTGAACAGTTGTTTGTTTAATCATGGTGTTTTTCATTATTCGTGATATCACAGATTGCCTAACTTTTTCATCCTTACTACTGATAAAACCGTTTTTATTAATACTATTATTATTATTACTACTCTTATGACTAAGTGCACAATTTATTTTCCCTTTTGTCAGAAGATGCATACACCACTGAAAATAATCATTGTGGTATTGATTTTTCTACAGTGGAATGATGTTGACATTTGTAAAAACTATGTCTGTAAAATCTTCTCGAGATCGAAATGAGTAATTCCTAAGTTTATTTTAATGATGTTGTCCTGATTAAATGATATTCAGTATGCTGCAATGTTAACAATGTATGCTATAGTTCGTCGGGAAACGAAGCTTCACATTTACAATAGACAATCATTTGAATACATCAAAATGTCTTTACAATGAGTAGTCACATAAAAATGCAGTCCACTGTAAACTAAGGCCTGTTACCGCCAGAAGTAGAAGATGGGGCATACCTAGCAAGATGTTGTGACAGGACACTGTGAACGAAAGCTATACAACAGATAGATCAAAATCATGTTGGAAAACGGACAGCAGATTAGAAATGAAGCTAATTTTCTACTACACTATTTAAAATCACACATAAGTTTTGTAAAGCGTAAAGGATATATTCCACAAAACCGCCTCCAGTAGCTATAAGTAGTCTGTCAGCAGAAAGTCTATTGCATGCAAGAGAAGATCACTGTGACAAAATGTAGCAAACTCTTACAGTGAGACATTTATAAAATTATATTTGTAAAATCTCAGCGAAATTGAAATGATTAATTCCAACGTTTCGTTCGGCAATCTGGTCCGAACTTCTTCAGGGAAATTAATCGAATTAAAATAAACAGGTTTATATATAAAAGGAACGACTCATGATTGGACAAAAAATTTAAAAACATGAGTTGTTCCTTTTATATATAAACCTGTGTTTATTTTAATTCGATTAATTTCCCTGAAGAAGTTCGGACCAGATTGCTGAACGAAACGTTGGAATTAATCATTTCAATTTCGCTGAGATTTTACAAATATAATTTTATAAATGTCTACTTCTCACTCAGCGCTCAATTATTTTGCAACTACCCGGTCAAATCTTGATCACAGTTCATATGAACTTACAGTGAGTATTTAACTTGTTTTCATCAACTGAAAATAAAATGGAAGACAATGGCTCCAATGAGATTCAAATGAATGCTGTTAAGAAAAAGCACACCAATTAGAAACGTCTTAAGAATGGCACTGAATGATAAAACAAGTTAGTATAAAAAGGAAAACCTTGCCTAGTTAACTAGCTCCACAAAAAAAGAAATCCTGAATGCGATCCTGCTACTGAAGTCCCAGAAGGCAGCAGAAAAACACGACATTTTTCCCGAAGTACTGAAGAAGGCCACAGAGACTATGGCAGATATCCTCACTCTATTACTGCAAAAAGTTAATAAAGAAAGAACGGTGCCTACTGATTGGAAGAAGGGTTTCCTCGTCAAAATGCCACAGAAGGACGACCTATGTCCCTTTCTGCAAGAACTGGTGATGAAAAATGCTCTTGTTCACGCCAAGTAAAATACTGAGTCGCATCATCCTGGAGAGAATAAAGGATGCACCAAATACAGAACACAACCCCAACGACCTGGAAAGGCCGGAATAAGGAACCATGAAAAATGTGCTGATAAAACCGCAAATATACACATAATCAGCTAAAGGAGCATAGGATAAAACGAAAACCAGATTAAGCCCAAAATTAAAAGAGATTGGAGAAGTCCTTCGATAGTGAGGAAATAGAAGAAATTTGGAAATTAATTCCAAGAGGGATCATCGCTAGCTAGTTGGTCAGTTGGTTAGTTAGATGATTTTTCTGCGTTGTTAGTCTGTAGGCCTTTGTGTTTGTTTGTGTGGTAGGTCGAGTGAAGTCTATGGTGGTTGATGCAAACTGCTGGATGGATTATGAATGCTGGGCTGGTGGATTGACAGGAGTGGAGAGGGCGAGTATTGGGTGCATACTGAACTCACTCACCTGGTTTTGTTGACTCGAATTGAGGCATGCTGATCCACACTGGATGACTGTCATTTGACTGAGTGCTTTTTGACTCAGCTCCGACTTTGCGTCGTTGGCAGATTTGTTAGGATTCTTGCCGACTATGCACATAGTCCGGGGTCGGATCCCCGGCCATCGCACTCCTTTACCACGCTGAGGTTTCACTAAGGCTCTCAAAGATATAATGTTGGTCATAAGGCTAGCCTCCTTATCCTGTAAATATTAATAATGCTACAGAAACTTGAGTCCTCTAGCTTGAAGACTCCTATATTTCACTGGGAACGTTGAGTATAAATGAAAAATAACCTCGCCTGGATTACTAGCTCACAATTTTCTAGCCGGTCCCAATCCCGGATAAAGAGGGAAGGTTGAGGCGTGCTGCTAGCAACTCCACCCCCAAAACTAAACCAAATTGCTACAGAAACTTAAACGCACAAATATATTAGAAATTCTAAAAACATAAACAATAACCTTATTTTTCGCTGGAATCGGGGAAGTGAAATGACGAAGGCTGGTAAAAGCCTTTGCGAAGCCAGTTGACGATGTGCCTTCTTTCGATGAAAGCAAAAATAAGGATGGGGACGTGGAATATTCGTACAATGTACGAAACTGGAAAGGTTGCTCAGGTAGCGGCAGAAATGTGAAGATATGGAATAGAAGTGTTGGGAATCTACGAGAGCAGATGGAATGGATGTGGAAGGAGCCAACTGCCAACTGAAGGGACAATAATCTACTCCGGTCACCCAGAGGACAATCACGAGCACACCAAGGGAGTAGCCATCATGATGTCACCAACAGCAACCAAAGCTCCAATGCAGTGAGAACCAATCTCCTCCAGGATAATGACAGACAGGTTCAACGCAAAAGGAAAGAAGGTTACAATCATTCAGTGCTATGCGCTTACAAACGTCTCAGAACAAGACAAAAAGGAGGCCTTCTACAGACAACTACAAGCAGTAATGGACAACGTCCCAAATGGCGATATCAAAATCCAGATAGGTGATATGTATGCGAAGTTGGGAGGAGACAATACAGAAAGAGAACTCACCATGGGTCGCGACGTCCTCTGTGAAATGAACGACAATGGTGAACTCTTCTCAGACTTCTTCACCATCAGTGATTTGATGATTGGTGAACAGTGTGTTCAAAAACATGGATATACACAAGGCAACATGGGTTTCACCAGATGGACACACCAAAAACCAGACAGACTTCATTTCAATCTCAAGGAAGTGTAGACGGAGCCTACTGGACACAAGGTCGAGGAGAGGAGCAGATGTGAGTTCAGACAACTATCTAGTGCAGGGGACTTTCAAGGTGGAGCTAAAAGCCTCGAGGATAGCTGGGGATAGGCTACAATGCAAGTTCAACAATCCAAAACTGAAGGACACAATCACACAGGACATTCTCACTGCAACTGTCAGAGCAAAGCAGGAAACACTACGTGGCATCACTGACAAATCATGCGTGGAAGACCACTGGAACTCTCTGAAGGTGATTTTCAACGAAACGTGTTCAACGGTTTTAGGAAGAAACAAGACAAGGAATGGCTCTCAGTGGACACTTGGAAGCTAATAGAGGAGAGGAGAATGGTGAAAGAGAAAATGATTCAATGCAAAGATGGACACGAGAATGAGACGCTGAACTCAACTTACACAGCACTGGACAAAGAAGTGAAGAAGAATGCCAGGAAGGACAAAAGACAATTCTACGACAACCTGACTACTGAAGCTGAGAAGGCAGCAGGCAAAAGGGACCTGAGGACTCTATATCAGATAACCAAGTCTCTATCCGGGAAGAGATCAACACAAGTGAAACCTATAAAAGACAGTCAAGGGAACCCAATTACCAAAGAAGAATGAGAGATTAAACAATGGGCGGACCACTTCAAAGGACACTTGAACAGACCACCACCTACAACCCGTCCAGAAATACCAACAACAGCACGTACACAACTGCAAGTTGACAACAATCCTCCAACCAAAACTGAAGTCTTGAATGCAATCAAGCTTCTGGAAGCTGGAAAAGCAGCTGGGCCAGATGGAATACCTCCTGAGGCACTGAAAGCGGACCTAAAGACGACAGCATATATGCTGACTCCATTATTGCTAAAGATCTGGAAGGTGGGAAAGGTGCCTACTGACTGGAGGAATGGTTTCCCAATAAGATTTATCGACAAAAATATGAAACCAATAATTCGGAAAAACGAAACTTTGACTGCGCCTAAAAAGAAAATCTACATGAACTTGGATTTCAAGGGAGATTTAACAAGCGATATTCTCAAGAGAAGGATCACATCATCTCCGAGAAGAACATTCTTTGCAGCAACGCTAAGAATAGTGTTCTCCAGTCGCCCGCTAATCTGCAGAAGCCTCAAGGACAAGATCCCGCATCTGGCCACTTCTATGTGCATATACCAGTTCACCTGCTGCTGTGGAGCCAGGTACATCGGTCGTTCGACGCGCATCCTGTCCAAGAGGATTCAAGAACACTATCCAGCATGGTTGCGAAAAGGCAATTCTGGTGCAACAAGGAGTGCGATAATTGAACACCTGGTCAGCACTGATCATTGCATTTCAACGAACGCCTCCTTCAAAGTAATCTACCGAGTCAAGAACAACATGTCAAAGGCAACACGGTTTCGTCTCCTTTGTATCGCTGAAGCTATAGCCATTCACATGGAAAAACCGGAGCTGTGCATACAAAAGAAGATTACTCAACCACTCCTACTCTCATGGTAACAATGTTTTGATTTTTGATTTTTATTTTATTTTGATAACTTAACTTTGTTTCTTTGCCTGTCCCTTAGTTGCTTATAATTCTTGTATTCACTTAGATATCTTACATAGTTTCGTATTATCTACTTTGTTTCTATGTGCATCCTGAGTAAAACTCACTATTATCATTACAACTGCTTGTGACAACTCATCACCTTTGTTACTACCCTAGTTTCAATTAATTTTCTTGACCTGTATTACCAACCTTCACTTGTTTAGTTAAAATTAACCTTAACCAATTGTAACTTTGTTTGACAAACTTAATGTACACATACATACAAAATAATGCATATATATTTGCGATTGTACAGCTAAGATGAATTCGCCGAAAAGAGACTCTTCGCTGATCTACGTGTTTTGTTTTCACTAATGCCTGGATGGGGATTATCCATGAAAATCCTGAGTCGCATCATCCTGAAGAGAATAAAAGACGCACTGGATACAGAACTCCGACCAGAACAAGCTGGATTCAGGAAAGGCAAATCATGTTCTGACCAAATTACAACTCTACTCATCATCATCGAACTAAGCATGGAATGGCAATCAAACCTCTACCTCAACTTTATAGACTTCGACAAGGCCTTCGACAGCGTTGACCGCGAAGTAATTTGGAAACTACTCGAGTACTACGGCGTACCCCAAATATTCATCAACCTTATTCAACAACTGTACGACAACGGCACATGTCAAGTGATCCACAACGGAAAACTCAGCGAAGCGTTTGGAGTAAACGCAGGAGTCAGACAAGGGTGCTTATCAGCACCAATGATATTCCTAATTGTGGTGGACTGGATTATGCGTCAGACAGCAGGAAACGAGAAGACAGAAATGTCCTGGACCGACGTGAAGAACCTAGAAGACCTGGATTTCGCAGATGATTTATGTTTGATGTCACACAAAATCGAGGACTTACAAGCGAAAACCGACAAACTGGTCGAAGAAGCAGCAAAGATAGGACTCCAGGTGAACATAGACAAGACGGAGGTTATGAAAATAACCAACCAACCAACAACAACAACAGCAGCAACATCCAGCGCCAATCACCATCAACGGGAGGGAGTTGAAAGAGGTTAATTCTTTCACTTATCTAGGGCGCATTGTCTCAACTACAGGAGGAATGGATGAGGTTGTCAAATCGAGAATCGAGAAGGTGAGAAACACATTCATCAACCTGGAATCAATCTGGAAATCTTCGTCACTCAGCATCAACAACAAAATTCGGATTTTCAATACAAATGTCAAGTCAGTTCTTCTATACGGATCAGAAACTTGGTGGGTCACCAAGAATATTTCCAACAAGTTTCAGAACTTTATCAACAGCTGTCTTCATTCTATACTCAAGATCAGATGGCCGGAAAGAATCATCAACAAGAAACTATGGGGACAAACAAAACAAGGACCAATCGCTCAACAAATATGCAGGAGAAAGTGGAGATGGATTGGACACTCGATGAGGAGGCCGTTGGGTGACATCACGCGTCAGTCCATAGCTCGAGTGGAACCCGACTAGTAAGCGGCGAGTGAGAAGTTCAAGGGTGACATGGAGGAGATCGTGTGAATAGGAGCTGAAGCAGTATGGACTAACATGGATGCAGGTGAAAAGTACAGGAGAAGACAGAAAAAGTGGAGACGTGCAGTTGAATCCCTATGTTCCACTAGTAACCTAAGGGTACAATAATAATAAAAGTTCTGCCTCGTCGTGTTTCTGTGGAGGAAGAGAGCGAGGGAGTGGGGGCAGTGAGACAGAAAAAGAGAGATATAGATGGGTAGAGGAGAACATTTGGTGGTGAGTGATGGCGAATTTTAGAATGTTTTATCGCAAGTTTCTTAGCTTTCCATTATTTTTATTATTTCAAGCCTAATTTTTTTCTTCTTTATCTGAATTTTTTCTCCAGGATAATGACATGCCCCCATTCTTTTGTGGTATCATTACAGACTAAATTCCTCTTTATGTTTTAGTATTCCGACCAAACGTCCTCATATTTTAATCGTTGTATTGAAATTTTACTCTCCGAGCAACTAACTATATTTTTTCTTACTATTATATGGATAAGTTTTGCGATATTTCCTGTTTTTTTCTTGTTTGATTGTGAGTCTTTCTGAGACATATTATTTTTTAAAATGTGTACTTAGTTATCCTGTATTTAGGAATGTTTCCCTCTTTTGTGGAGTGTTCTGTATTTCGTTTATAATAATATAATCATTTAGGGATCTCAGTCACCACTCAATTTCTGTTACGTGACTTGCATATGTTCATAAAACTACCTAAATTGTTACGAGAATATCAGTTAGCAGTGGATTAAATTTTGTGCCAGTCAATTGCGTCTTAGAACTGTTTTTATCCAGATTGGTTCATCAGATTCCGTGTGGAAAACAGGAACTCAGCAACTCATGTCATTCCTACTGTGTTCTATGCAGTATTTTTCAGTTAGCCCCATTATCGCACATAAACCGTCATTTTCTCAGCATACAATCTCCCTCATATCACCCTTGCAACTAAACCCAACTTTCTGTTTCCGATTCGAGTCACAATGGACTGCCTGTTGCATGTCGTTATTCGGCAGCACCCCTCAACATGTGAACAATCTGTCTCTTTTTTACGACATATTTGTTGGATAATACGGTCTTCGTTGACTGGTTGTCAGAGATCTCTTCTTCCAATACTCTCTGACTTTGTATTCTTCACTATTGAGAGAGGGCAGCTGTTCATGAAAATATGCAGCCTGTCTTAAGTGTTTCCGGTCACTCACGCGCCAAGTCTTTAGCTCATAAAGAAGCATTTATGTGACATAAATGTTGAAGGTGCTAATCTTGCCCCTAATTCTGAATGTAATATATTTACTCACTGATTACAGAGTAATGAATGCCTATGCTGCTTTTCCAGTCATTCTTTTGACATCATCTTGTAGCTGAAACAATAATGTTTAGATAATCTTGTGAATTAAATTCCTTCAAATTTCCTCTGTTTGTAGTGAAGGCTGCTTATTTTTATTGTTTGTTAGGTATCTTAACTTCTATCTTCTCTATATTCACTTTGAAACCTGTTTACGTTGCCGGCCACTTAGGCCAAATTGTTGGTTTTCACCTGTAGATCATCTAGTTTTTGCGACATTACACATAAATCCTCCATGAAGTCCCGGTCCTCAAGAGTCTTCTTGTCGAGCCAATGTGTGCCTGTAATCTCGCAATGAAATTTATACTTTTACGACAGATTTTGATTCTGATATGTGAGTGGTCATCACACATGTACCTGGGACTAACTAGGGCATTGTCCTCGTTCTAACAGTTTTTCCTATCCATGTAACGCACATAGAACCCCACACCATCTCTACCAGGGGAGATTGAACCCAGGATCTTCAGGTAGACGACAGAGCTAATAAATAACTTTTGTGTTTGATTTCAATTATATTTAGCTCGAAATTCCTGTCAATGAACACTGTCATTGTTAGAAGATTGTTGGAAAATTTCCGAACTGGTTTTATAGCCACTAGGTTCTAACTTGCAATTACGATTTTGATTGTGACATTCTCATCCATAATAATTTACTATAGTTGGTAACATGTCACCCAGATAAGTGAAGAAAGTAATCACTTTCACTTATGGTATTCCACTTTATAAACACAAAATTTTGGTGTTATTGTGTTCTTCGATCTTGGTAGTTAAGTGGCCACGTTTTCATATTGTGCTCTGTCCTCAATATATTGTCTTAAAAGACAATCGGTGGCTCAGCAGTTACATCAACTAGTTCGGAAACCATAACTGTGACACTGTCACTTACGTAAGCCGCCTATCTTATCTATCACAGATCATTTGCTGAGTGTCATGCTGGCTCATGAGCTCATGTTGAGCTGTTGTGAGAGATAATATCGAATTAGATAAGTTTAGAATTGTAGTTGTCGTCCATCTTGCATATTTACGGACAAAATTGATCTGCCAATTATTGTACAATCTTAGAATAACGTCAACTACTCTGTTTTAAAAATGTATCTATCCTTGATTATCTATCGTGTATTATCGGAATTTCTGGCCATATTCCTTCATTTCACCTTGTTTTGAAGACCTCACTACTAACACTACTTATATATATTTAAGTAGCACGTTGCACACTTTTGAAATTGTGTATTAGGAACATAATGCAAGCTGAAATCTTTACGAATAGATGCTGTTCACATAGCAAAGAAATCAAATCATTCAATTTTTAGTTGACTGTTGCTACAAACACAATAATATCAGATTTAATGTGGATGTTATTTGAACTATAAAACATGAAGAGACTATAGAGAAATTTACGAAAACATGATAAAGTCCTAATGATTGTTGTCTTACATAAAACCGACTATTTGAATAAAATAATGACTTTATTCAGTGATCTGGAGATACTGGGGCATCCAGGTTATATGGTCTACGTAAGATCCCTGAAATAGACTTTCCGAATACAGCGGAATTATAACGCCAAACGTTAGTAGGAACAACTCCGTTCAGTTTTCCACTTATGGGGAATTACAAGAATCTTGTTATTATTCTTGACTGAATTAAAACTCTTTTGTTAGCATCATAATCTTTACTCATTTTACTATTATTATAAGCTTCATAATTTCTGACATCTTCTAGATTTTTCCCTAGTAAGTGATTGTTTCTTCTGGTGATGTGACTGAACTGTGATCCACTCAAATCATAATATTAATCCCTCATGCCACTTCCACTTTATCTATCTGAACTCCGCCTGTAAAATCTCAAGTTATATATAAGCAACTTAATCATCTTTCCTCAGCATGCGGTCATTTTTCCGTTGTCAAATTGGCCAATTGGAAAAGATAACAAGATAACCAGGTGAAGGTTGTTGGATTTGATAAGCGTGTAAAATTATTAACGCAGCGTGTGTTTACATAAGGAAATTGCTTATTGCATTCTTGATATAAAAATAAAACTTGTGCACTGTGGAAGAGTGTAATTACATTATGGAATTATTGCATTCTTCTTTATTTTATTGAATATCATATACCTAATGTCCAAATTTTTCAAACCGTTAAGAGTGAACTTGGTATGGACATATATAACAATAAACTAAGTAATTCTGTGTTGGGAGGAAGTGAACTGAGACCGAATATGATGTTTGCATTTGTTTATTCTCATGCTATTACTGCACTCCACTTTCAAGTTTTGCGCACCCATGAACACATTCACTCTATTCATGAAATCTCTGTATCACGACACATACGTATACACCGCTTAATTTGGCTTCAATGACAAAGTGAATATTTTGATTTTGATGTTGTTGTGTTCTCTGAGCTGGATAGTTAATTTGCGAAGCTTTCATCACCCTACTGGTCGACATCTTCATCGCATGCTTCAATTTGAAGACTTCAAATTGAAGTATGCGATGAAGATGTCGACCAGTAGGGTGATGAAAGCTTCGCAAATTAACTATCCAGCTCAGAGAACACAACAACATCAAAATCATCCACCTGAGCTACAAATCTTCTTTATCATACCTGAATATTTTGATTGCACATTGCGCGAGTATGATTCCGAAAACAAAATGGTGAGACACATTCGACTTTTGAACACCCAATATTGTTTATACGACCAACTACTGGAAGAAGATTTCACATACATTTCCACCGTTTTCGGATTTTTCTCTACATTTATAAAATCGCATTGAACAGCTGACATAGCCGATATAGTACATGTGTATGATGGAGAAAGTTTGTAGCTCAGGTAAATGATTTTGGTTTGTTGTGCTCTCTGAGATGGTTGGTGGTTTATTTCCGAAGCTTACATTGTCCTAATAGGCAACACCTTCAGCTCATACTGTAATCTAAAGTGAGCTTTAAGATTTCTCCAGAAGTTTATTAGTCATCTCTCCTGGTAACCTTGGGCATGAGCTTCGCAAATAAACCACCATCCATCTCAGAGAACACAACTACATCGAAGTAAAACATCTACGCAACATTTCACTTCCAACTGTAAATCGAAGACGCGTCTCAAAAAATTGGAAAAACACTCGGGGCAAGAAATGCAATTATCAAGTTCACAATAACTCACCAACACTTCCAAAGACGACCAACGATGCAATCCAGATCAAGTAGACAATCTTCATCTTGCTGATTGACTTCCTTCTCAACTGCCTCATCTTTTATAGCATAACATATCAGTCTCCAGCGAATCAGAAACATTGTGGGCGGTGAGTGAAGACAATTCGTAGGCCACTATTTTCTCAGACAACTGGACAGAGACGATTGCTCATCTTGTGATAGGTAGGTTACGCAGGCAGTTTTCATTTGGTGTTGGTGAAGGACATTGATGGTAAGGGTAGTGGCAGTCAAGGTGAAGCTTAACTACAGTGAAAACGTAAATTGTGGAGAAATATTCAAAATGTATTTTTCTTATCAACAACCGCATTTCTCGTAATACTGCAAGTCAGTAGTGGATTGAATGTTGCATAATGTGAGATTCCATAACTAAATGTTCTTCACAGAACCTAAGACAGTTTATTTATAGGTTTGCACTGACGATATTTTTTATCAATGTCATGATTAATCCTCTCTCGAAATAAAGTTATTTTATTAATGGTTGTTGAGCACAGCATCAGTTCATTCGAGCAATGTTGTTCTGTTTTGTTTTTGATATAGTAATTGTTTTTTGGGCTGGATGATTGAATGTGTCTTCTTCATTAGGACAAATTTGAGTGAGTAGGATTAACATGCAGTCAAATGGTAAACCATATGCATATCACAATGTGACAAAAAGCTTCATGTAGGCTGATTTCAAATAAGTGGGGAGGATCCTAAAACTTTTCATTTAAAAACGAATATCCATTAAGGATTCAAACGAATACCTGCTGATGGTCTGATCTATGCTTCTGAAACGTTGGCTCACCATTGTCGAATTCTACATTATCTTTTTTGCAATTGTTTTCGCAACATATAGGAAATCGTTCTCATATCTTAGAGTTGCGGAAGTAACGATATTAGTAAGTTTGAGTTGGATATCCCTTTACCTTGTTATTATGTGTAGTTGAAGCCCATCACCTGTCCTATTATATTCGAAATGCGTGACTTCTGTTGTCACGTCACTCAAGGCAGATGGAAAAGCACCCAGAACACATCGTGAAAATAATCGCATGGTTAACAGTCACCTATGGCAGCTGAGTCCTACCATGCAAGAAGCTACAAAATGTTTCCAAAGAACTAATTATTTCAAAATATACCTCTTCAAATTAAATCCAGATTCTAGTGGTTTCATATAAGATGCGGGTAGTTAGGTATCTCAAGTGGAAGCACCTTCACCAATGAATATTTCGTAGTTGAGGTCATGGTTTGCTAGACTGCAAGTGTACTCCAGATTTTTTTCTAGTTTCATTCATTTGTTATCTTCATTTTGTGAGAGTATTTGTGTGGAAATAATAGCGTGACATTATTTTATGGGAAACTGTGACGTTTCTAAATAGTGAAGCTTTCTCGAAGTTTCTTTAACAGAATGCGACACTTAATAATATATGTGTAAAACGTGGGCACTGTGATAGTAAGTGATTCCATATTAGTTTATTTATTAGATGTATCACACAGTGAAAAAGTGTCATTAATTACTGGATGACGTTACGAACACAATTTATTGTTCATAATCATATCGAGTATGTTCACGTGACTTTGAAACTTGATTTTTATAGTTTTCTTTGCCCTCTATTATTTGTTGTAGGAGTAGTAGAATTTTCCAGATATCTGAGACCGGTGTTGAATCATTCTTGTTACATGTATTTGCAGTTGATTCAATAAAAAGAGCTTCTGTTATCAATCTCGCCGACCACCCTGTGACTTTAGATTTCAAAACTGTCATACTATCCCATCCTATAGTATGGTGAACAATTTGATTTATGTAATACCCTGCGATGATTGTCAGGTCAAAAATAGGTCCATCTGTTAGGACAGAGCCAGTCAGACTAGCCGAACATAAAAACCTAGCAAAATCTAGGTTGATTGAGCGAAATAAGATAAAAAATCTAGTGAATAGTTCAGCTATAGCACTACATGCAGTAACATACAACCATACAATAGGATAGGATAGTATGACAGTTTTGAAATCTAAAGTCACAGGGTGGTCGGCGAGATTGATAACAGAAGCTCTCTTTATTGAATCAACTGCAAATACATGTAACAAGAATGATTCAACACCGGTCTCAGATATCTGGAAAATTCTTATACCCTTACGACAAATAATAGAGGGCAAAGAAAATTATAAAAATCAAGTTTCGATATCGTGTGATTATACTTGATATGATTATGAACAATAAATTGTGTTCGTAACGTCATCCAGTAATTAATGACACTGTTACACTGTAAGATACATCTAATAAACAAACTATTATGGAATGATGTGGCATTGCAGTTATCTTGGGTTCTCTCAGGAAGCTGAAACCAAATCAAATATATTATCTTATCAGATCCTGAACATCCTCCCTATAAACAACCCCTTTCTTGCATCTCAGTGCATAGAACTAGAAGAATCTTTTGAGGACTGTATGTACTGATGACTATGTACAAAATCTCTACATTTTACTTGATGGGAAAGATGTAAGGCAGGACACAACCAACTTACAGAGGATGTCTGAGTTAACGAGCCTATTTTTATTTCGCATGGTTATATTGTTGCTAATATATTCACATAATTCAATTTCATGCTCCTATTCTTATTGAACATTATTGTCGAAATAATAGCATGGTTTTCATTATGACCCCCGTAATTAGAAAGTCAGATGGAATATTGTACTACAAGCTGAAAATCACAAAAACGCTGTTTGGAATTAAGTCATTATGATTATTGATCGTATTACTAGTAGTAGTAGGACATTTTGAAAGACATCTCCATCTGTTAAGGTTCACGCTTCTGCTGATCATCAGGCTATGAAATTCGCTTACCATTCTGAAAAGTCTCCGAATAGATCATCTGCAGCTGTGATTCAAAGGTGAAATTCAGAAATTCAGAACACGGGCATAACAAGCATATACCCTATGTGGATTAATTACAGACCTAATAATCACTTGCGAGTTCCGCCAATGATAGTGATTGTTCGTTAGTTCATCAATCGCTTGCGGATAAAGTTCTGCCTACAGAATGCACTCAGAAAGGATGACATCATGAAGATGTCAATGAAAGCCGGGTCTGAATTTTCTTTGTTAGCTGATAGTTCCTGATTTCTATGGCGTAGAGATGCGATTTTTGTTAAATCCTAAATATTCTAATGTCTGAAACATTGAATTGTTACTCCACCGATGATAAAGTTTCTTATAGATAATTTTCATTCTGTTCACCCTAGGGCCGAACGATATATTCACTGGTACGCTTAAAGTTGTGAGGGGGCAATTTTGGTAGATAATACGAGAAGGTCTAAGAGCTCCTACACTTTCAGGAATAAAGTATGCAATGAAATGGTACTGTGGAATCGATCGACTGCCTCTTGTCAAACATCTTGGCGTATTCATCCATGCTGACTGAACACATCATGCTCCAGCTATTGTGAATTCCTTCTCCAGATAACCATTGTTAATTTATGTTAGCAGTATTAACGGAAAATGTAATCAAACTGCCTTTCGAAACGATGTCCAGTGGAGAAAGCATTCTTAATGCCTGCATGAGCTACCGATAATACCAACCGCTTCACTGATCGAAATGAAAACGATTTTCTGTAAGATATTGCTTTCTGTTATCTTCACACAGACTTATGTCATCTTCAGTCACTGAGTAAGCAGGAGAGGCGACACAACTGGTGAATTCTACAGGCCACGAGAGGACGCTGCAGTATCTAGAGGTGGAGCTCTAAAATACTCAATAAAGTCTTGTATTTAATAAATACTATTTCATCTAACGTGCACTGTCATAGATGAAGTGATTCTCTGACGCCTTGAGAGTTCTAATGTTGAATGGGGAATCCAGTGATAACGTTTGATGACCTAGAAGACCATTCAATTCCCACAGAACACTTGACTTAACTTAGCACTAATCAAATATGTGACTTGAATGATATTTTCAATATTATCCATAATAATTCTCATTCTGTAGACCTCATCAAATACGTACCAATTGATTTCAGAGAAAATGGCAATGCAGAACCAATTAGAAGATCCGATAGTTTGGCATATCAACAAAGCGAAATTCAAAGTACACTGGATGTGAAGAACAACTGTCTCTATTGATGTACTACGTAAATATCAATTATCGTCATTTCTCCCTTACTTGTTCTAATGAAGACAATTCTGTGGGATATAAAATTTATGACTTCTATCCTTTATGTACTCTATTCTCTTAGGCTGCTAGCCAGTTACTGCCACTTACTTCACCATACAGACCTGACAAAATATGTGAATCCTGTATGCAGTGGAGTGGTAAGATCAAACTGTGCAACACTGCTAACCGCTTAGATACTCAACAAAGTCTCGTATGCAATTGCTTACCATTTCTGAAGTTATGCATCGCCAAACTTGATGCAATGTATGTTCATTTCGCATTTCACCACTGTTTGTATTCAATGCACTGCAGCTATAATAGTCAGTGACACTGGTTCCGCTGAGGGAAGGGGCAAGATTTTCGTTGAGTTCGGTAGACGTCAAGTAATCGAGGAAAGCGTGAAGAACTGAAGAGCCTGATCTTAGCTATTATCTCAAAAGTATCAGCATTATAATATTGTGCAGAACTTTCACATATGAGGAGAATAGCTCATAATTTATCTTAACTAATCTCATATACGTTCGATTGAAGTTAAAAAAATGAAAAACGGTGTATGGCGTAATTAATGCCACACAAACACATTCCTGTGTATTGTTTTGTTACCTATCTCAAGAAATTTCAAGACAAACAAGGTCACTCAGTTTACTCTTTTTTTATTCAACAATAGATTTCTGTTCAAATATATTCACTTCTTTTATGGATACTTCCCTCTCGTCGGAAATACCATTCATGGACTTATCACCTCAGCCTACACATATAGGTGTTTATGTCTAGAGAAAATTTAATGAAGTGTCCTTTTCACTGCTTGAATCAATATCTGTTATACTGTGGCTGTGTTGTTAGAAATAATTTACAGTTATCAACACCCTTCATATTGATTATAAACAGCTTAGTTAAATGTCGAATAACTTCTTCTAGAATTTTATTTACTAGTCCGTTCTCAGTTGATTGTTCCGCAAAATTCGATCTCGACGCTGCCTGAGTTCAGACGATTTCAAAACTGATTTTGGATTGATAAAGGAACCTGTTGAATATACGCCCCTGTCTCGTGCTGACATTATCATCCATGCGAAGACGGGACAACAGTACGATCACCAAATTTATTGAATATATTTCAAGGAGAGAAAGGCAGAGAGGTTATGCGTGCCTAATCAACTACAAATAGTACGTAAACAGCTAAACGTTGAACAACAGCCATATAAAGTGACATGGATGATTTACAGTCTGCCTTCAGCTTAAGCCATCCACCTCAACAGTACAAGCCATCACATAACTTTAATGACAACTGTTGCAGGCTAATCACTTTGGTGAATTAGTTTAATTCCATCAGAAATGTTGCGCTTTGCGGAATGGGTCAAATGAATTCTAATTATATTTAAATGGTTTACACAATATGAATTTACCGGCTAATCATATTAGACAGATTATATTCATTCAGCGTCTTCCATCAGATCGATGCATTGTAGTCTCGAAGCAGGATCATACAAGGTGCTGGTGCAAATTAGTGACGGTAGTTCTGGCTAAACTGATATGCCCTGAACATTATTACCATGAATGCTTGAACTCATTTGGAATATGCATAGGAGAAAAATTGAGGCCTGTAAGATATCCTCCATCATTCAACCATGAATTCATAGACGATTCATTCATCCGTAAAACATAATAAGTTGTGCAAATAAAGATGGAATATTCACCACAAAATTATTTTCTATATAAAAAATGTCAAATAGAAATATTGTAAAATCCTAATTTCTGCACTTTTCCAACTGCTCATCAGAAAATATCTGAAAAATGATGGAATCGGTGAACAGTTTGCGAAGAGGTGGAAGTGGAACAACGATAAGCTCGGTCAGTGAAAATCTATTGCATACTGATAAATGTATCTCAATAGCCTCTGACTGGAAATTATTCACAATACCGCAAATAAGTTGCACAAATGAGAACGTATCCGACTCACTTGTATTGCTGAAGACTTGGCCATCACAAACAAAATGATAAATATATCTATAGGGGAAAAATCTACACAAAAGGTCCCAACAGCTGAGACTCAATCTATATATCACAAAGGAAGAAAATCCACATTAATATGTTGGAAATAATTGTAATTATCGATAACCACAATTCTAATTGTCACTGCTATTATTCAAATCGTACCAATAAACCTTCAAAATAAACTCCCTAACTTCAATTCAATCCTAAATAAAAATAATAAACAAAAAGCAAACAAAAGAATAGAGCTTCAAAAAAAATAATTAAAAAAATATACCCAACAAGAAAATCCATCAATCTCATGAATTATTCTATTTATGAAATTAATTGTTTCTCCACTTGACATTAAATAAGATTATTAGGAAAAACAATTTATTTGCATTTCATACTACTATTATCTCACGTATTCCCACCTTCGATTCAAATCCCTCACCAGATAGAATTTATTAAAGAAAACTATACATGCACGATTGTACAGCTTGATGATGAATTCGTCGGAAAGAGTCAATTCACTGAATACAATAAGCGCCAAGAATGTCTTCTCATTTTTCAACAACATTTCTTATATAAAGTAGATTCCAGATGGTTATAACTTGTGAAATGATGAAATTATTCTTACATTCTGGCTTACTAGAAGACTAATTAGACTGACTGGAATGCACTGTATGCTGAATGAGTAAACTACGCACTCAAATGAGTATGAAATCGATTTAGCAGAGAGACAAATAAACACAAAAATTTCAACATAACTAGCACACAAACAAACAAACAAATTTAACTTAACTAGATTAACAAGATTACTAAAGGTTAACATCAATATCACATGGCAAACACCACTCAATTTAGATGAAATGAGCGTCACTCAGCTAAATTTAATGAAATGAGAATAATTTCATCATATTCAACATAGAAGATGGCGCAGAAAATAGGTGAAACAGAGAAAGCCAAAGAAAAGAAGAAAAAGAAATAATAGTAATAGTAGGCTGTTAATAAACCGTGAGAAATATTAGGAATGAAATTTGGTAGCGATCATGGAATTCAGTAGACTAGTTGAAGTTACAAGTAGAGCGATACTTGATTAAATTTTGATACCTGTGGAAAATAGAATGGATTTCTCTTTGCAAAATATACTATCCAGTTCCAAGCTGATTTCCTCTGATTTCAGAGAAATAATGGGAAGTGTCACGTAGAAAATAATTGGAATGTGTGGATGAATATATGATTCTAACCTTACTGTTCCAAGTGGGGGAAATGAGGCAAGTGACCGTCTTTATCTAAAGTCGATGATGCTGTGTTCTGCCTTCGTGCTTGGTGTTATGCGGTTGTGGGTGTGGGTGTGGAGTTACGTAGAGAAAGGAAGCTGATCTATTCTCTTGTGAAACTGCATCAATTGAGATGGCCACAATATGTGTTGCATATGTGAAGATACCCTTTTTATCATGGAACATTGGATTGGATAAGACCTAAGGTACACAGGAACCTTAATACGGCACCAATCTATAAAGTCTTTGACTGTTCCGTTTCAGCAAAACAGTCAAGTGTAGACTGCCTGACTATGGTCCTGATCACTTCATTGCTATCTGAGCATCGACTTTTCAAGGAAGGCTTCCGCATCCAGCCAGGATTTTTAATATTCCACTTTGATGAGTTATGCTCGTTTAATACAACACTTCATCGTTGGGTAAACATCTGCGAAACAATTCACACGGATATTCACTCTTGTATGATCAAAGACTGAAAAATGACATGTTTTGGCACATAACCTCATCTCAGAAAACAGTTCATACGTCTTTTGTTCACAAACGACATCAACTACTCTGTCTGTCAACTGGAACCTTCGACAGTGTTCGTGCACTCAAGGTCGTTTCGTGCCAATGGTTCTTGGATTTCATTCTGGTGCAGTGAGTTTAATAATCTCACAACCAAATTGACCTGCTTGATTCTCAGATGCTTATATTCCTTCAGGATACGTGTTTCCTACGAAATTTGTGTGATAAACTCCTTTTGTGTGTTTTAAAAACATTTATTGCCTTTATTTATTCACCGTTGAGTGCTGATTAGTATACAGGATACGCCCTAAGCAAATACAATTTTATATCACCAACTTCTTCTCTACTACTTGTCGTTAGTAATCAGCATCGTTGCAGGTGACAAACTCCTCTGTTTGGCCGCTTTAATTTCATTCACCAGTTTGCCTGTTCTTGTGGAGCAATTCACAATGGCCTAAGCGTCGGAACATTTTCTATGCACTCCGTTTTCCACAGGTATCAAAATTTAATCAAGTATCGCTCTACTTGTAACTTCAACTAGTCTACTGAATTCCATGATCGCTACCAAATTTCATTCCTAATATTTCTCACGGTTTATTAACAGCCTACTATTACTATTATTTCTTTTTCTTCTTTTCTTTGGCTTTCTCTGTTTCACCTATTTTCTGCGCTATCTTCTATGTTGAATATGATGAAATTATTCTCATTTCATTAAATTTAGCTGAGTGACGCTCATTTCATCTAAATTGAGTGGTGTGTGCCATGTGATATTGATGTTAACCTTTAGTAATCTTGTTAATCTAGTTAAGTTAAATTTGTTTGTTTGTTTGTGTGCTAGTTATGTTGAAATTTTTGTGTTTATTTGTCTCTTCTAAATCGATTTCATACTCAATTGAGTGCATTCCAGTCAGTCTAATTAGTCTTCTAGTAAGCCAGAATGTAAGAATAATTTCATCATTTCACAAGTTATAACCATCTGGAATCTACTTTATATAAGAAATGTTGTTGAAAAATGAGAATGCATTCTTGGCGCTTATTGTATTCAGTGAATTGACTCTTTCCGACGAATTCATCATCAAGCTGTACAATCGTGCATGTATAGTTTTCTTTAATAAATTCTATCTGGTGAGGGATTTGAATCGAAGGTGGGAATACGTGAGATAATAGTAGTATGAAATGCAAATAAAATGTTTTTCCTAATAATCATATTTAAGTGTCAAGTGGAGAAACAATTAATTTCATAAATAGAATAATTCATGAGATTGATGGATTTTTTTGTGGGGTATATTTTTTTAATTATATTTCTTGAAGCTCTATACTTTTGTTTGCTTTTAGTTTGTTATTTTATTGTAAAATTAGCTTAAGTTAAGGAGTTTATTTTGAATGTTTATTGGTACGATTTGAATAATACCAGTGACAATTAGAATTGTGGTTATCAATAATTACAATTATATCCAACATATTAATATGGATTTTCTTACTTTATGATAGATTGATTGAATCCAAGCTGGTGGGATCTTTTGAATAGATTTTTCCCCTATAGATATATTCATCTTTTGTTTGTGATGGCCAAGTCTTCAGCAATACAAATGAGTCGGATACGTTCTTATTTGTGCAATTTATTTGCGGTATTGTGAATAATTTCAAGTCAGAGGCTATTGAGATACGTTGGTCAGTATCCAATAGATTTTCAGTGACCGAGCTTGTCATTGCTACACTTCCACCTCTTTGCAAACTGTCCACTGATTCCATCATTTTTCAGATATTTTCTCTAAAATAGTAAGTTATGTAAATTGAGAGGAATCTTAGACGTTGCCACTATTTCCCATATCTTATTGGCAGTTTCTTTCGTTACTTTCAAGTTGGATTAGGTGTTTGAATCCACCTTAATAATGGTTTTTTATCCATATCGTGGAATTCTCATCGACTGTGTATTCTTAATTATCATCATTTTTGTTTGCTTGGATCTGTTTGGTTACACCTCTAACCACGAGTTGAAATCATTCAGAGAACCACTGAGAAACTACCAGGGAGTCCTTGTAGATCATGCAGTCACTGGGACACAGTCCACTGACTAGTCCATCAACTCTAACTTCTGACAATTTGCGATATATGTATGCTCACTAGTGACTGACTACGGGATAAAGTTGCCCTCAATTCTAGCGAGAAATGGTGACCATTGAGATCTGCCAAGTACAGGATCAGGACAGATACTCAACTATGGTTTAGGCTGATGGTAGCCGTATACCGCAAATTGGCAGAAGTTGGAATTGAAGGAGTTTCAGATTATGCCCAAGCTCCAAAGTAGACTGTGGACACTAAGTGTGATTCATGATGTAATTGGGAGTGTGCGATGATGAAGATTCCTCAACAGGGATGAAACAGCTGTCCAGTGTTCCGTGTTGGTTTCCAATGATCCCCTAACTGTAAACAGTTCGTGATCAATCTTGAATTAAGAGGTAAAGTTTCTTTCGCAAACGATTTGTCGCCTAAATATTGAAATTACTGTATACACTACACATAATTAAGGTATATACACAAGCTGGGACTCCTGCAAATTTTTAATACAATTCAAACACAAATTTAAACAATAGTCATTGCATTGGGCTTCATAAGAAAAATTATTAAGTTATACAAATAAACAGTCATGGAAACGACGAGTTAAGCTTGTGTCCGACGGTGATAATGAGCTATCATGGGACCACATAAAGAGGGTCACAGATAGTACGTTGAAATGGATATGTTCTGATGAAGCCATATGTTCCATTTGCAACTCAAGGGAACAGTAAAATCATAAGTCTTTCACTTCCCATCACCTTATTATCTTCCCTATATATTCCTAGGACACGTGTATGTCTAATCAAACTGTGCGTCAATACATTACACAATTCAAATTCATCACCTTTTTCTAATTGTTTTGTCGAAATTGATAAATGCAACAAATTGTTTGAAATTATATTTAATTCAAAGGAAGCTTTTGTCATTTATTGACGTTAGTTAGAGAATCATAGAAAACTATGTGGGCTCGCCAACCGTGTCGCCCTACTCTCATCAGCGGAACACATCTGTGATCTCATGATAGATGATTACCAAGACGTTTAAGTTCCTGATAAGAGGGAGTGTGAAACCCTCTAACTATTTTGGTGAAATCCAATTACCCATAAATTCTAATTTCTGTCGTTTCGCGATTTATTGTCACTATCAGCGAATTTAACATCTAAATACCTTTCCTACCATCCCCTGGGTGGGCCTTGCTGGTTACCTTTTCTCATCAGTAGCCGAGGAAATCCCTCCTGTAGTCAGTCACTTAACAGCAATGAATTATTTCATGAGCGTCTAGTTTGTTAAAAGAAATTAGCTCACAAAATTTCCAGAAATGCAACACGTGAAATCATGTTTAGAAGTAGAACATGATCTTCGCTGTAATACTTTCACTTCTGAATAATTTTCGCTATTATACTAACTGAAATTGTAGTAAATTACGCATTTACTAAGTTTTCAGACATTAGTGTTAAATGTAAGCAATATGTGAAATTATCTATTTCCTTATTAGACTGATCGCTTTCAAGCTGAGAGAGAGTTTTGTGAAATGTTTCTGATTCAGTAATATCTACTGGTCAATTGACTATATGCAGTATGAGTGAACCTTCGTATTTCAACTTAGTAGAATACAGGGATTATAGCTAAGATTAAACAGCCTATGAAACAGAGTAAAATGAAGACATATAATGAGCCAAATAATTATGGAATTAGATCCCTATTAAACCGACATTTTTCAATAGATCCAATATGTATCGCAAATTTGAAGTGAAATGATTGCCATGTGTATAAAATAAACCAAATCTGCACTAGTTTCAAGTTTGAAGATGGATAGATAACAGTCATCGAAGCACTGATAACCAACTTCAAATGTACGAATCCACCGGAGATTGTGCAAGTTAGAATTCTTGCAGTGACCATTGAGTCGGATCCTTGTGGCTGAATGGTTTGTAATCTTGCTTTGCAACCGGAAGGTACTTTGTCCGAACTCCAGTGGGTGGAGGTACTGATGATGAGTCCCAAACTAGGGAGAGGAAATAGATGTCCAGTACTTCCTGGTGTCCCTCATTGGTCCTCTAACTCTAATCTATCTACCATGGTGAAACTTGAAGCGAATCAACTTACTCCGTATAAACTAATCCTTGAGAAATCTAATAAATTTGAAATGTGTATCAGTCTATTTTATGAGAAAGGACTGGTTGATTCGCCTTCACATGGATGATGAAAATGGAGAGCAACAGTGACTGTAAATCAATTTGCTGTTTTTTTTCTGTAACCAATGAACTACTGACTGATTTTATATGCTACGTAGTATGCCGTGTTACTTGACAAATATAGCTGCATCTTTAGATAGGTGAACACAAAAATGAGATACACATATGTGCACCATATACATACATAATGTGTGTTCAAATATAACTATAATAAGGTCAAATGTGAGAGATTTAGTCATAAAAATATTTCGCAGGAGAAAATACTCATAACAGACACTAACGAGAGATTTCCAATCATGACAAATGTGATATTGAAGGCATCACTTTGCCTTCAACTCCTATTGTCTAATAACAATGCAAGTAATGAAAGTAAGTTGGCTGTTTATCCCTTTATGTAAATTTTCAAAATACTATTCTTTTTTTTTGTAGTTTTATTTTATGGGACAAAATTTCTCAAATTTACTTGTTTTACATTAAAAATTATTGAAATAAAACCGAGTTTGTTTAAGGAAAAATGAAACCAAGATTTTTTCGAAAGTTTCGCTGTGTAAGCAACAGCTTCTTCATCAGAATTATTCGAATTTTATAAGGCATCTAAACATGTAGTCAAAAACGTTTTTACATAAACTGAAATCAGTTTACTTGAAGGTCATTTGTCCATAGACATTTGTCCCAATAGAAATATGTTAGCAGTCATAATTAATACGACTATATATTTTGACACCCTATAAGTACTCTGTTATTCTACGTCAAAAATGTATCCACCGCATAACAGGCTGTTATTGTAACGACAGTAAATATTATTTTTTTATTATTTTTTAAAATTATTTTTGATTACAGCTTGATTACACACCGTATTTTTTGGTACAGGTGTGGAATTTTCAGCATGTGATATCGGTAGCCCAATTTTTTGAGGCCGACCTTAGATATCACGTATGCGTCGGCAGGGGATCGATCCTCGGACCTTGTGCATGGTCGGCGAGAGTTCTAACCACTTTGTCACCGACGCATATATAATAATAATTGTAATAATGATTATAATTGTAATAACCTGAAGAGAAATTATTGAAAAGAATATTCTTCGTTAAGATTAACCTTTAATTTTTCACTACAAATATATGATGACTGCTAACACATTGCTATTGTACAAATGTCTATGGACAAATGACCTTCAAATAAACTGACTTCAATTTATGTGAAATCTTTATGACTATATGTTTCGATGCCTTACAAAGTCCGAAATCATCTCCACTTATAGTACAAATGTGAATATCAAATCATCAGTCAAGTATTAGGGAGTATCAATCTAAAACGAATTAACTGAAAAGTTGCGAGACATTTGAATATCCATGGGATTTCCTGTAATTTCATTAATTGTATACAACTCAAGTTAAACTGTACACTGTCTCCATAGCTGAATTTACTCAGACTCTTTCTATATGCTTTAGCCTATTCTTTATTAAGAAAAGACATGTGATGACTAAACTTCGCAATGTTAGTATTGTGTGCTGATAAACATCAGACTTACTGGTCATTGCCCTCCTCATCCTCATATTCTCCGGCTTATGAATGTACATGTGTGGCGAGTCAGTACAATGTGAGAATACATTCGCTGATTGCAACCATGTACAGATAGATAGAGAGGTAATGAGACAGACAAATACAAACTATAAGCAGACACACATATATACACAAATGTAGATATAAAGATATCTCAATTATATATATAAATTATATATATATATATATTCATCAGTTGGTTTGTAAGGATTAGATTTGTTTTGACGCGTTGATCACGGATTGTTATCAGTTAGAGAACTATTGAAAACCAGGAAGTACTGGAGACCAGTTTCATCCAGGATTGGGAATCATCTGCATTACGCATCCACTGGAATTCGAACCCAGGACGTTTCGGTTACAAGGCAAGGTCGCAGACCATTTAGCCATAAGGACACAGGTCATCAGCCACTGTGAGAATTCTAACTTCTAACTATTCTTGATTTAGCGCGACCAACAGTCAATGTCATCGGTTGGACATCAATCCTCACACTTGACTGGATGGACCTCAATGGTCACGACTTCTCACTAGAACTATACACATATAAATAGTGAGAATTATACACAGATAGACATATATATATATAAAGCTACATACATGAAAGACAGAAAGATACACACATAAAAAGATGTATAAACATGTTCATTCCTACGACTGTTTACTGAATTTCGAAATTTTATAAAATTGTCTCGGAAAAGAATGATTATTAATACATAATTCACAAAATTCAAAAATGTCGCGTTCGATTATAATTTCGTATTAAAGGGAAATAATTTTTCTGAATCTAGTAATCTATTTGAGCTACACATTTCAAACAATCTGATCACATACAGACTTGTCATAGGAATATATATGAGATTATAAAAGAGTTAAGAGGTAAGAAAAATAAAGTAAGGTCAAGTTAAAAGGACATATTGAAGGTCGAAATAACAATGAAGAACACTGAACCAAATAACAGAGGTAGTAGTATATCTGTTTCGATATCAAAATTGTCGTCTTGTAACCGAAAGGGTTCTGGGTTCGAACCACAGGTTTTTCCAATCTAGGATGAAACTGCTCACCCGTACTTTTTGTTTTCATTATTCTCCATCTGTTATCAATCCGCGATCAACTCGTCAAAACAAACCCAATCCTTACAAACCAACTGTTGAAACGAGAGTTTACCAAGGAAGGTTTAGTGTGAATACGAATTGTTTTTGAACGCATAAAGGTTTCCAAAACTTTAAGATAGCGATTTAATCGATTTCGTGCGTCTCAGTGAACCACAGAGGAGAATATGTCAGTGAACTCTTTTATTGTGCAGCAATGTGTTTGATTGAAAGATCATCTGCAGTATGATTCGATTCGTATTTACTGAAAGAATATCCTCTCACATCAAAGCTAGTCGAATATTTCTGTGTTTTGATTTCAGATTTCGAGTACGACAACGATAGCGAATGTAAGTCTGTGGTGTTTTGCAGGTGAACAGCATTTTTCACAGTCATCATGGTGTGTTATTTGCGCCAGGCCTATTTCTCACTCACTATCACTTGAAGACACTGTGAATCACTCGGAGACAATATCAGACGTCGATGATTTCCTCAATTTTTGCATTTGATAAACTAATAGGTAGATAGACACATAGATAGATAAAGTGATAGATATATGGTAAGTTAGTTAGATAGGTAGAAAAATATATATGGATATGTTGATAGATGGTTAGATATAGAAACGGACAGATAGTTATACAGGTAATTGGCTAAACAGACAGATATAGGTAGATAGTCTGTTAAATATTTAGGTAGACTGACATTTAGTTATTATGATTATTATTCCCTTTCGTTACGAGTGGAAAATAGGGCTTCAACAACACATCTCCACTTTGCGAAGATTGTTTCTTATGCTGAGTGCGGAAGATTTCCAAACTGGTTTCAGGTTGATGAAGGCGTATCTTGCCTTTCTGATTCTAACTTTGACATCTTCATCCGTTCCGACTGCCTGTGGTTGAAACGATGACTCGTGGTCATATAAGTGAAGGACGCAACCTCTGTTAAATCTCTCCCGTTGATGGTGACTGGTGCTGGTTGTTGTTGCTAATGGTGAATGGTCATCTTCATCACCCCCATCTTCTCCGTGTTCACCTCCAGTTCTACCTTCGCTGCCAGCCTCTTGAGCCAGTGTGTTGGTTTTTGTTTGTAAGTCCTCGAGTATGTGTGACATTAGACATATATCATCTGCGAAATCCAGGTCTTCTAGAGTCTTCTTATCAGTGGTCCAGCGCATTCCTGACTCGTCACTGCCAACAGTCTGACGCATAATCCAGTCCACCACAATCAAAGATATCATCGGTGATAATAGGCAGCCAGCTTGTCTTTCTCCTGAATGCACTTCGAAAGCCTCACTTATCACGTAGATCACCTTGCAAGGTGCGCTGTCATATGGCCAGCCTTTGAATGAGGTTGATAAAGGCCTGAGTACTTTACGCCGTAGTGTTGAAGTAGTTTCAAAATCACTACTCGGTCTACGCTGTCAAAAGCTTTTTCGAAGTCGATGAATTTGAGGCGCAGTTTTGACTGCCGTTCTATGCTTTGTTGGATGACGATGCGTGAAGTCGCAATTTGATGAGCACATGATTTGCCTTTCCCTAATCAAGCTTGTTCCAGCGGGCGGAGTTCTGTATCCAGTGCATCCTCTATTCCCCCCAGAATGATGAGACTTAGTAGTTTACTAGGTGTGGACAAGAGCACAATTCCACACCAGTTCTTGCACAGTGGGGTGTTAGTCGCCCATCTTTCGAAATTCAATGAGACAGCCCTTCTTTCAATCAGCAGGCACCTTTCCTTCTTTCCAAACGTTTCGCAGTAATGGAGTGAGAACATCAGTCGTAATCTCTGGGTCCGTCTTCAGTGCTTCGGGAGGAATGCCATCTGGTCCTGCTGCCTTCCCGGCCGATGTTCAGTAGCTTGATCACATTCAGGATTTCTTCTTTCGTTGGAGTAGTGGTGTCCACTGGCAATTCATGTGTGCTTTTGCTGGTATTTCTGGGCGAGTTGCCGGTGGTGGTCGATTCAGGAGTCATCCCATTTAAAGTGATCAGCCCATTGTTTGATTTATTTCTCCTCCTTGGTGCATCTTTTAATGGCTTCATCATCTGCGTTGATCTCTCCCCGGAAAACGACTTGGTTATCTGATATAGTGTCCTGATGTCTCTTTTGTCTGCGGCCTGTTCTGCTTCAGTTGCCATTGTGTCACAGAATTGTCGTTTGTCTTTTATAGCGCTCTCCTTCACCTCTTTCTTGATTCAGTGCAGTGTACATCGAGCTCAGCTTCTCCTTCTCTTGTCCATCTTTGCATTGAGCCATCCCCCTCTCCTTGATCAGCTTCCAGATAGGTGTCCATTGACAGTGATTCCTTGTCTTGCCTCTTCCTTCTTCCTAGAACAGTTGTACACGTTTCCTCACATATCGCTTTCAAAGAGTTCTAATGTTCTCCAACATAAGTTTCTTCACTGACGGCGCGCCGTGTGTTTGACTTTCATCTGATATCTGCAGTGAAGGCATCCCCTGTAGCTTTTTCCTTCAGTTTCTGAATGTTGAACTTGAATTGTGGTCTGTCTACATTTGTTTTCATGGATTTCAGCTTCACTTTGAAGGTTCCTTGAACTAGATGACGATCTGAGCCCACATCTGCTCCCTTTCTCGACTTTGTATCCAGCAGGCTGCGTCTCCCTTCTCCTTGAGATTGATATGAAATCCATTTGGTTTGAGTTATGCCCGTCAGCTGAAATCCATGAAGGAGCAGAAGTTTGTGAATAATTCTCCGTTCACATTCATTTCTGCCAGGGAATCACGACCCATGATGAGTTCTATGCTTGTATTATCTGCTCTCAGTTCCGCTTGCATTCATACCGCTAATAAAGATTTTGATGTTGTCATTCGGAATGTTGTCCATCACTGTTTGTAGTTGTCTGTGAAAATACTCCTTCTTCTCATGTTCCGCGTTGTTTGTAGGTGTGCAGCACTGAATAATTGTTAGCTTCCTTCCTTTGGAGTCGAATCTTGCTGTGATGATCCTGGATGGCATTGTTTACCACTGAATTAGGTCTTTTGCTGCAACTGGTGACATGATAGCCACTGCCCCACTGTGTTCGTGGTTGTCGTCTGAGTGATCAGACTGGAGTAGATTACTGACTCCTGTTGACAATATTGTCGACCCACATTCATTCCATATGCTTTCGCAGATACCCAGTACTTCTAAGCCATATCTTCGCATCTCTTTGGATACCTGGGCAGCCTTCTCAGTCTCGCACATTGTATGGACATTCAACGTACTCATTCTTACTATTGCTTACATTGAGAGAATACACATGAGTTGGGTGACTGGCTTCCTGGAGATTGGCTATCACCGGCCCGTGTCATTTCGTCTCTCTGATTTGAGCCAATAATGAGATTGTTGTCATTTGAAGTTTTGTATTTTTAATATATTTTCTGTGTGTTGAAGTTGCTCTAGCGTTTCGAAAGATTAAGTGGTGTGGGGTTGCTTGCTCCATGCCCAACCCTGCTTCTTAATCCGGGCTTGGGACCGGCCAGAAAACCAACGAGCTAGTTAACTGGGCGAGGTTGACATTTAGACACAATATAAATTTATATTTATATATATATATATATATATATTAAGATGTATAGATGCACATACAAACACGAGCATAGATAAATATATATTTATATATGTATATAGATTGATGGATAGATAGCACAAATGATATGATTAGGAACAAAAATTGTGTTCAAAATAGCATCGAGTAAATAATACTGTTTCAGTATGTGATATATCTAATAAACAAATTAATATGTTCGTCGGTGGTAAAACGGTGAGGACGCTCGCCTACCGTGCACATGGTCCGATACCGATCCCCGGTCGACGCACACCGGATAGCAATGGGTGGCCTTCTTATTTCGGCTACCTATATCACATGCTGAAAATTCCATACTTGTACCAAAATACTGTGTGGAATCAAGCTATAATAAAATAAATAAATAATAAAAAAATTTGACACTTAGACAATTTCCAATTTTCATGGGTTCATACTACTCAGTGAACTACGGAAGAGTATGTTGGACTGTAGTTGATTTTATTTCAGTGAGTTGTAATGCAGAGCAGTGTATTTGAATCAACGGCGATCTGCAGTATGATTCGATTTGTATTTCCTGAAATAATATCCTCTCTCAACAAATATGATCGAATATTTTTGTGTTTCGATTTCAGATTTCGAGTACGACAACGATAGCGAATGTAAGTCTGTGGTGGTTTGCAGGTGAACAGCATTTTTCACAGTCATCATGGTGTGTTATTGGCGCTAGGCCTATTTCTCACTCACTCTCACTTAAAGACACTGTGAATCACTCAGTGACAATATCAGACGTCGATGATTTCCTCAATTGTTTCATTTCATCTGGATGCAGCGAATTTGTTTGTGTTTTCTGCGAGGGTGTGATTGAGTGGTACAGTATAGCATCATTGTCCATAAAGTTGCATCAGAGTGGGCGCCTTGCTGTCACAGTGATTTCCATTGTTGTTACTGGCTCTCATGAGACTTCAACCACTGACGCATACTCAGTTGCCCAGTGTGTCACGTTATTGAAACATTCCACATGATGTAGATCGATTTCGTTGAGAATTGTATGATGTCAGTTATCGTCATTACGTTTGATGTTGTCCGATGATTCACATGATATTCGTAGACACATAGACGTGTGAGATGACGAGACTGAGTGTAGGTTTTGTTGGTTGAGGCACATGTTGATCCTTTTAATAGCACGTCACGCAATGCCGTTATATCTAAAGCATAGAATATTTCCTTCAGTTATATTTTAATTCGTCTCCTTGAAAGTCAACTAAAAATATGTGTGAGAGCATCTAGCGGATCCAGGATATAAGTGATTGGTTCAGACAGAAAGAATGTTAGGGAATTTAAGATGCATTGTGTTTGGCGGAATTCCAGGCAGTCCAGCGATTCAGGAGAGCCAGCACATTTGATGATCACCGTTAGTGCTGATCCGTGTGCATTTTCCTTTTTATACTAACTTTTCTACTCAGTCAGCGCAACTTGTAGAGGTTTGTGATTGGTGTGATCTTTCTTAACGGTAAATACCTGAATCTCATGTGATGAATTGTCTTCCATTTTATTTTCAGATGATGAAAACGAGTTTACGTCTTACTGTAAGAGTTCGCTACAGTTTGTTACAGTGATCGCCTCGTCCATGCAATAGGCTTTTTACTGACAGACTAATATTACCATCAATTGCAGAGGGTTTTGTGGAATATCTCGACTAAGCTTGATAAAACTGATGCAGCAGAAAGTTAGCTTAATTTCTGATTATCAGATTTCCAATCTGCTGTTCATTTACCAGCATGATATATTCTATCTGTTGCTTAGTTTTCGTTCACAGTAATCTGTCACAACATTTTGTGGTGTACGCGTCATTTTCGACTTCCAACCTTAACAGGCCTCAGTTTACAGTAGCCACTGGTGGTAGATTTCCTCCACTTATGTGAATAATCGTTGAAGAGAAATTCTGAAGTATTCAACTGACTGTCTGTTGTGAATATGAAGCTTCGATTTCCGTCGAACTACAGCATACACTGCTACCACTATTGCTGAGTGCTGGAAGTCAATGATTCATGGAGAGAATTTCAACGAAACTCAGGACAACATCATTGCATTGTTGAAGAAGCAATAACACTATGATTATTTTAGAGGTGTAGTGATCTTCTGACAAATGGAGAAGGCAAGAACAGTTTTACTTCTAAGCAGCTGAATGAATTGTGATATGAGTGAAACTTTTGATTAGGGAGATTTTCGCTGTCAGTTGTTGGCCTTCATTAGTGGTTGAATCCACCGGCTTTTTGATTTCTTATTGCACGTCTTCAGCAAGAAGCAGTTATTCCGCATTCTAAATCATCATGAGGTGGAAGTTTATTTTTCTATATATGTTTTACTTGATAAATTATCAAAAGTTGATCTAGTAGATAGAGGGAAATATCTTTTCCATTTCAGATGATCCGAATTCAACACTAGATGCATACGCAGATTCATACCGCCAAGTTGTGAATTATAAATGTAGGTGATTATTTCACCGAAAATTAATTTACAGTTGTCTCTTGACTTTAGACTGTTCTGTAATGATCGGTGTTCACCTCCTACTACTACGCATATCGCTTGCGTTGATTCGTAGATGGCTAATCAAGTCATTCAATCACTGAAAATACTGAGAAGCTTTGTAAAAATCTCCTTTCCAACTTCATGTCTCCATTGGAGTTCGAGGAGACATATTTCTCATGTCAGCAGATGTATGTAATGTTAACTGAATGTAACAACTTGCAAATCGTTAGTGCAAAGTAGAGCGGGAAGCTGGTGCTTCAACGCAAGCAACAAGGCCTCCTTTATTTCAGGTAACTTGATAATCTCCAGGAGAATACTTTTCATCCATGTGTATATTACAGGCTGAGATGAGTCGAATGCCAGCTGGAAAGTAATTTTGTTGAGACTGCTAGGTCTAGTCACTTGGTACTGGTTGCCGGCAGATTGTGCGACGAATATATACATTTATCTGTAGGTGTGTCGATAATGCACAGAGGCCAGCCACACTTCATGAATAATTAGTTACACGAAGACAGAAAGTCTAATTGCACGTTGCTTGCTTGTCAAAATTTGGTCTATCAGAACGTTTAGTCAAACATTTAATATTCCACATGCTTGACACTTATTCCCACCCGTTTGTTTCTTTTAGTTCGGATGATTGAACTTGAGACATACGTAGATCCCGAGAAAGTGGAAGAAACAATAAAACCAGGTGGGTAATTTTATCAAGATCTCTACATGACTGTAATTAAATATCAGTCAAAAATATACGGTCACGTTTTTTTTCAACTAATGGCTTATGCTATATTCAATGCATTTGGATTGATCAAACATGCACACTTGTGGTCCCTTTGAGGATGTCTAAGTGTCCTGTTTACTTGTCATCAAATGACAAAGATGGATTGTACCTCCTGGTTTATGTATGATGAATTCTATGGTACGAGAACAACGCTGACTGATTCTGATGGTTGAAATAACGCCTACGTATGGTGTGATAAGAAATATTTTGCATCAGTAGGCAGCCACTCACCTTCCTAACCACACTCGTGCGCAAATTGTCACTGCTGTTTTGTTATGTGAAATCCATAAATTCACTAGATAGCTCCATAACTGCTTACCTAACCTGTATTTTCCACCCACATAATCTCCACCATGACACCACCGCTCACTTTCTCATGTGTCATTCATGTTGCACTAAATGAGCTGGCGTGTGATATCAGTCAACCGTGTCCTGATTGCATTTACCATCCACCTTCGTTTCCGTTTGCATATTTGTTAGGCAGTAGGTTCGAGATTGCTTCATGTGTGTTCATTGATTTGACGTCAGCGCGAGGACCCAGATCACGTACTCTATACTGCTTGGAATAAATCCATCTACAGATTTGAAGCGGTGGTTTTCAGTACTGCTTTCCCGATCACAGCTGACCTTGATGTCCTCAAACTTGTCACTACGTGTGATTGAAACGATGCTGCCTGGACACGTATGAGAAGTGACTTCCCACTTATATCTGCCGTTGATGTTGGCTTACTGGTAATTTGTGCTCACCTGAAAATGTGTCTTCGCTGACTGCTTCTTCTTCCAACGTGTTCGTCTTCACCTGCAAATCCTCGACTTTGTGTGGCATTGAACATAAACCATTGGCGTAGTTCAAACTTTCTTGAGTCTGCTTGTTGCGCCAAAGTATGTCCATCCCCTTCCTGATTATGGTGTTTTACACAATCCAGTCGAGCATAACCAAGACTGTCATCGGCGATCAGCCTCATTGAGCTTTCCGTTGTGGATCTCTTGACATTTGCCATATTCACGTAGCTGTTTGGTGCACTGCACTCCGTAGTTTGCAATGCTGTCGAAGTTAGTTTCAAAGTCGATGAAGTTGAGGTAGATATTTGATTACACTCGTGTGCTCTCTTCGATGATGAAGGGTAGAGTTCCGTTTTGATCGCTGTATGAATTGCTTTTCCTAAATCCAGCTTTCTACTGCATGAGTTTCGCATTCAAAGCATCATTCAGTCCGCCCAGGATGACACGAGGTAAAATTTTGCTTGGATTAGGCGGAAGCATGATTATCGTTCAGAACTTGTATAGGCACAAGTCAGCATTATTTCATAGTTTGCCAAATTATGCTATAATTCTGGCAAGCATATAAACTACCTATAACCACAACATTATGCACCAGTGGCGTGAGTATATCTGGTGATGTACTTCCGAAGGTATTCCATCTGGTTCTAACGCCTTCGGGACTCCCAGTAGATTAAGGTATTCGAAACATCTGACTTTCTTGGAGGATTGATGTTCACTGGGAGTACTGTGCCTGTTGTTGATGGTATTTCTCGATGATTCTTAGATGTTGGTCTGTTTGAGAGTTTACGTCGTTTCCCCTCTTTTCTTGGCAACATCCCTTTCTTTATGCCTCATTGACTTCATCTGTGTTGGTTTCGTCTAGGCTGCCGACGTGTTAAACTGAAGTAATATTCTGAGGTCTCCCTCCCTGAGACATATTCTCCTTCACTTTTCAATATGTCGTATCCGACGGTCTTCTCGATCTTATGTACAGAGTGCTGAATCATGACATTCCTGAGATGGAGATGAGGATTGTCTTATATTTGGTGTGTCCAAGTGACGAAACATATGCCATTTTGTGAATGTTATATTGCTACCTGCAGTGAACGACCAAGTGAAGGCATAGAAGTATGTGAAGCGTCCACCGTTCTCATTTTTCCACCCACAACCTGTAGACATACGAAAGGTCGCCTTCTCTTCTTGTTTGTTTCCAATTCCGCATTTTGATATCTCTATTTGTGATCATGTACATTACTACTTGCAGTTGTCCGTAGAATTCTTCCCTCTCCTAATGGTCCACGTCAATTGTAGAAGGATGGCACTGGAATCCGGTTTGTTTTAAATGTGTGTTTTGTTGTCTGTGAGTGGATGAACCCTTATTTAAATCGAGAGTCTAAACAAGCGAACAGCATGGATTGTCTTTGTTGGAGGAAAGTGGGACACTAAAGTGTAACCACCATCTGCAAAGGGAAATCATTGTAATCAAGGAATATTAAGAGATGGTGCATAATGGAGTATGATAACGAAACTGCAGTCGGAGTAAACTCACAGATGAAAATAGACACAATTACATGTTCTATGTTGAACACAAACGTTCAAACGAATGACAGAATGCATCTTATAAACAAAGTATTAGATGCATGTGCAGAACGACATTTGAGTTTATGAGTCATAAGATGGATATGAAATGGTTTACAGGACTTCTGGTTCATTCTATCATATCCCATATATTCTAGTACCTACTTCATCAGTACCCTAAACAGTAGTGAGGCGTTCCGTGAATGGCATGTTCCCTGAAAATTACAGTGATTTTACAGGTATTCATTCTACCATCCTGAATTAGCCGATATTAAAACACGCAAGACTTTCGTCATCCAATGGTTTCAAAGTACTGATCATGGGCACGAAATTTCACCTACTTGTGATTTGAAGCTGAATATGCCTAGATAAAACACTAATGAACTAAACAGACATAAGTGTGTTGTCAACTGTTCAGGGTTACTGACAGTGAGTACATAACACAACCAATAAGTGTAGTTCTCAAAACGTCTTCAACATGCAAGACCAGCGACCAATTAGAAAGCGTTTAGTTAACTTGAGCAGAAGGGAGCACACAATTTCAAAGGTTAACCGCTAATAAAAATTAAGAAATATATGCACAGCATCATTTTGCTAGTTAAAATTCTCTCAACAATTAACCTGTGTCAACCAGCATTACGGCATGGACTAATCTCGTGTGTTTTTTAACTTTAAACAGAAATCCTGAGACTTGAGCACTTATATCAAAGTAAATGGGCGAAGGAATTTCTCGAATGTAAGTCCTGTCATCCAAGCATTCGATTCTTTGATGTCCCTGAAATGAACTGTGTGTTGATTAGAGGCATGCATTTTCACTGAAGTTAAACGTGTTTGATTATGAATTGAAATAAATAGAAGAGTCGTTGGGGGTGACCGACTAATTGAATAACTAGACAGATAAATCATCGGAACTGGTATTGCAGAGAGTGATAGCACAGCAAATTTGAACAACAGACATTCTGAAAAAAATTAAGGAGAAACTTCGAGTAGAGGAATGAATTTCATACGAACATTTTGCAAAGTACTTCAGTACACATCTTTTCTATACGCATAGCATTAAACACTGAATTCCAACATAAAATATGACTACATCAGGTCATCTGTAGAATGAGTTCTGTTGATTCACCTCTCAATAATTTTTTTAATGACGAAATATTCTAGTCAGACGGATTAGTTATCGAACTCCCCAAACAAATTGCCATGCACCTAGTCTAAAAACAAACAGCTTCTGTGTTTTGTTTTGCTTTGTTGTACTTTTAATATCTGACAAACCATCAGTCTGAGTTCCACGTTTTCTGACTGTCTTCTTCTTACCATGCTTCTGAGTACCAGCCAATAATTTTCAAAAATTATCCACACTTTTACAGCAATTGGTGCAGAAGATAAGACGCTCGTGTATCGTTATAACGGTAGGTTATTTAATCCTAAAATAATAGGCAGAGTACATGAGACGAAATCATTTGGAATCTGAAGACAAAACTGTCTTCTTATTACTTGTGGGATGATCGTCAGCTTGTGATGATTTTGTGTGACAGATTTCGCCGGAGATATTCATCTTGATTTTCATTTGACAAGGCTAACAAGTTGAGCAGTTACTGCTAGGCTATATGAATGTAATCTAATTCATTTATTGAGGTATAGTTAAATCGGCCATCAATTCAGTCACGAGTTACTCGACATTCAGTTGTGAAACAATCTCCACCATCGAATGCTTTCTCTATAATGTCCACTTCAACATTGGCTTATTCAGTACGTACATGATACAATGAAACAGCATGCATCACTGATAAAATTCCGAATATAGCTTACCAACCACTAATATCTCAAGTTCATTTACACAACATTGAAACTCGGATTGTATAATTCCGTTTTATTTCCATGATTTGTCGAATTGTTGAATAAGTCCACAGTTATTCAGTTACATTATGAAATTACTACTTTTATTCATTCTTGCCTTCCTGGGTGAAACATCGAAATGCTCACTCCCAACAATGTTAAGATTAGTTCAATGCAGAAGAGTACCATAGGAACACCATAGGGGATAGTAAACGGCTTTGTCTTAACCTAAAATGATTCAATGAACTCTCCATTGTTAGACATTTTGCATGTGACATAAACAAATGCCTGTTGAATCAGATGCAGCAGAGTGTGAAGCACTTAGCAGTGTTGGTAAGGCAAACACGCTACTGTGTGGTCCACACTGTCAAAAGTCTTCTTGAATTCGGTGAGGATTAAGTTATCAGTTGACTGCCATTCCAGACTATGTTAGATGATGATTCACATTTGGGCAATCAGATCTGCGTTTGATTTGAATTTCTTTACCTCAAACTGATCACAGCGGCAACATACATCCCCGATATCTGTTGAGAGAGGTGTTTATAAATCGACTTAATTCGCACTTCCAAACTATAGCAGTAAACAAATACACAAAGTAGATTGTTGGCTATTTGAAAAATTAAATATGTACCAAACAATGCTTCCTTTCTCTGTAGATGCATACAGGAAGGCAGTGGAAGAAGATGTTGCTTTTCAGCACAAAAGTTTTGGTAGGATTGATTTTTCTTAGTTAAAAGTGTAAAATCCATGGTTCGTTGAAATTAAGTGACCATTTCTGTGAAAAATGTTCACAAAATTTTGAGCTAGTGTTTGTGTCAAGTCATCTTTTCAATTTCCAATCACACTTGCTCTTCAACCATGTCCATCGCACTTCTCTACCGAAACATTTTGAGCGAAAATCCGTGAAGACGAATCTGAACGCCGTTAGGACGTTTCTTACCAAAGCTGATGGTTCTCTTATTTGTTCTGTTTATTGATTTGTTACTAAGGTCCGATGTTACGACAAGTCACATTCCAGTGATATTCTGAAGATTTCCAGGTTATTCGTCGATTGATTGATGACATTGTCGTTTCAACTGATGATAATTTTCGCAGTCTGCATATATGAAGTCATCTTGTGTCCTACTCTTCCACAGAAAACTGATCACATTTGAAATGTGTTAAACAGGGCATAGGTGAATTTAGTGGTTGATGTTTGATATTATGATGCCTTAAACTGAATCACACTAAGACATCTAGATAGATACTACTGGAGGAACATTCCACAGCTCAAATAATCACGTGGTCCGCATTTTACAAACCCTTTGATGAATCATTATATTTAGTGAATTTTCATTCATTCCTTCAGGTAATAAACGATTATACCATCTGATGAAAATGCATATTTCGAAGAAATGGGAAAATCGAAAAAATCTGGATATTGCAGAAAGTAATTTTTTATGATTCCGTTTTTCAGAAAGGCAGTGGGTTATTTGATATTTTGTAAAAAAGTAAATATTCATTTCTGTGATCAGCGAAGTGCGCAAAGCCACAGTAAACTTTTCATTCCTGCACAAGATTTACCACAAGACATTGAATCGGTGATGTTTTTCCTTAAAATAAATACCCAAGAGTGTGAATTCAGACTAAGCGGGAAAGATAGTTTTAAATTGAATATCTCATGAATTGATGGCGTTGCAGGAGAAAACGACATTCTGTTGGAGTGTTCTGCACATTTCATTGGTTCGCCTCACTGGTTATTGTTTACGGTCGTGTGCATTTTGAGGCTTCCTGAATTTTGGCGATTTTTTCATCAGCACTGTTATCCACACTTGATTGAGAATGATGAGAAAATCCGTGCACCGATGTGCTATCGAAATAACAGAGATTAGTTTAGGGAACAGCGATTGTAGGCAAACACCATACATGTATTCATTTCCTGATATTTTGTCATTAGAATTGCTCGAAAACTGACTACTTCCCATCGGTATGTGAGTGAGAGTACACTTACTCGATGGTCCGATACCATTTTCTAATAAAGCTTTATACTAAGTAAGCAAGTTAACTGTGATGCTGTCATTTGAATTGACGTCAGCTGAATCCATCTTTAAATAAACTGGTTATGATAATGTTGGATTCATCGGGTAACTGGAAGTTGAGTGACAGTGTGATGTATCAATTGCAGGCAAATTTTTTGCGGAGACATCAGGCAATTTGAAAAAATACAAAGGTTGGTTTTTTTCACTTTGATATTCATTCTTCGTTACTTGTAAACTAGGCTGAAATATCTCTCCTGATTTTGTGAGTAGTAGTTCCTCTGAAGTCATTAATACGCATATTCACAATTCCACTGAAATATGGTGATGTTTATTCTTTATAAACCATATCTGACTACCATTTATGACAGTCAAATACAGAAGCTAGTTGACTGTTTGACTTAATTCTCGAGTTGTTTGAATATGTGAAAGACCTGTCTCCACGCATCCGAACATTTAGTCTGCCCAAATTCATTAGTCATCAGCATATTCAGTAATGACACATAACGCACCTCCGTCACAATATCGAAATCTAGATAGGCGTATTTCTATCAGAATTCTATCTACTGAAAGATCATCTTGATGAGCAAAACGTCATGAAACCTCTGATAATTAAGACTGTTGTTTGCATTTTATCACCAACAAGTACAAAGTGGTTTTATTACTATTTAGTGTAAAATGTTGATGTTTACTCGGAAAAAATTCACATAATTATTTTCACACAGTAAATTATCGGTGTAACAGCAGAAGACAAGAGACTTATTTGAGATTTATGATCGCTATTTAGCCAAATTACGTACAGCTGATCTTCAAATAACCATCTGCACAGATATTTCGTGTTGTGCTATTTCTCTCCTTTAGATTGTGTTTCATTGTGTTCTTTTCAAGTATCACATATTTTGTTGAAACACTAATTCCTTTGCTCTCTCTGACTTCAAATCTATCTCTTTGCTATTCTGTATTTCTATAATGACTGAAGGCTATTTATATACAGTTGATAAATTTTATCAGTAAGATGTGGCACATCAGTCCATAACATGCAAACACTCCTCAAAATTGAGCATGTCCTTATAAATACAACTTGTAACATGAGAAACTATTGACACGACGAATCATTCATTGATTTGACAAATTATTGTATACAAGTTTAATATTCTATGGAAACGATTACTGTCCCATAATGGATAAAGTCAAGCCAACATTGAAGATGGGCACAGATGCAGTATAAATGCAGTTTACACCTAGTGAAAGTATGTGTTTTACTGATATCAGTAAACTACTGGAAATATCATGTGGTAATTTGGACATTATCAACAGAATAACCATGAATTGTGGCAGTCAGAAGCCATTGTGCTAATATGATCACTTCACGTTGAAGAATACAGAATGAAACACATCATACTTTTCGATATTGTGAAATTATAGTCCAAATTGCAATGATAAAGAATTATTTGATAGAAGGCAATAAAAAAATGAACACATTCAAAGGTAAATTGATTCTTTTAATTTGGATTGCATACTACATTCACGAATAATAAGCTGTTAGTATGAAAATTCAATCGTCATTGTGTTTACAGTCAGTCGTTAAGTGCCCTACTTACTAATCAGTAACACACATTGAAATTAAGTTCCATTAAAAGGCAAGTTTTACCACCAATGGGTCAGTACTGCTTCCATGAGGAGTGGAGAAGACTTTTGAAAACTAAAATATTCAGTGTGTTGTGAGAAGAAACGTGTTGAGAAATAATCAAATTATTATGACACATTTTCAGATCGTCAATATTTTGTATTCAGTATGATGATGGGTATGATATTGAAGTTTCTTGAATAACGTTTTAAATATCATTCAACACTTCCTGATTTCTTAGCTAACCTTAAAGCGCTGGAAACGGCAGCAGTCGTCGCATCTAATGCATACAGAAGTACTTCAAGTGAGTAAATATATTCATCAATTTGATCAATGTACTTTAAGATACAATGAAGCTATGAACAGGCCTAATACGTAACACCATTTGATGAGTGTGGTGATGATTATATATGAAAAGTAGGCGTGTTTAATTAACCGTCAACACGCAAATGACTGATGAACATAATTTTCCCAACTATTTAATAATTCCCACTCAAATGTAAGAATGACGTGAAACCAAAATCGACTTACACTTTGCTTTATATTGGAAAACAGACAGAAAAGAAGACCAAGCGTCTAGGTTCTCAGCATAATGGTGTGGTAATTATAGTGAAGATGACGGACTGTGTAGAAGTGGAATAGTTTACACTGTCGTAGAATATAATTTGATAATAGAATAGTTCGGGGAATATAACACGTATTGTCACAGTATTCATAACTGGATGACGTTTCTAGGAAAATTTATCTCTCATGATCCCATCAAATAATTGTATTATTATTACTTAGCTTATTTGCGAGGTGTGGAGAAAGGAATATCTAGAAATGGTGAGCGAACAGTTTTACCCTGTTTGAAATATTTTGAAGTCAAAAATGTATTCATCACTAAGCTGCATGAGATTGATCTTTGATTGAAAGTAATGACATTTCTACAACAAGAATCTTCAGAATTTCACGTCTAATAGAGAATGTGATCATCAAAATTAGATCACGTCGACTAGCTTGATGCTACAAATAATGGAGATTTCGATAGCCAATAAGCAAACTCCGAATAAAGTTTGTACAAATATTAACAGAATATTGCATGGCATTTTCAAATGACAGTGACGCTTTATTGAAGATCTCGAGTTTGGAGATCATGTGAAGGTAAAGACGACATACCTACCAGATGAAAAGATAAAGTTGGAACTCACTCACTAATTGAAAATACAAGGCGCACACATTACTTACGCAAATATCATTCCACATCGAATGTATTTGAAAGAAGTGTTTCCGTTCACTATCGTCAAGTATGTATTCGACTATGAGTTTGATACGGAGTCATTATTCCTTCCAGACTCATTGAATGATGCTGAAATTACGCGAGCGTATTGGAAGGCTCGTACTGATTTTGCCAAAGCCACAGGTAATTTTACACGGACATTCAAGTTGATTATATGTGATATTTCATAGTTCTGGTGATAAATGCATTTCTCAGTTAATTTCATTTTCGTAAGAGGTGAAAGAAGCCTGTATGTCTAATAATGTTTTTATATTATCAAGTCATCGTATTTAATATACCAAATTGGGCTGTATTATTGATAAAATCAGCAGTATCACTTGTCACATTAATATTAGAATCTGCAAACTGTTGGTGACAATTAAGTCTGAGCGTCAAGTTTGCTGCTCATATGGTGTTATTTTCATAGTGTCGAAAAACGCGAAACTATTCCGACAAAGCTTCAGTGACTTCATCAATGCATCATGGAATAAAGCCAGAAAGGTTTATCATATACACTGTTGAGTTCAGAATAACAGTTACACTGGAACTGTGCTATTTGATCGAGTATTGTCGCGGCATTACATTGAAAGTGGTTAGAATGCATCACTGACAATATATTCACTGTTTTAGGAGAACTAGTTGAGAAAATAAAACAATTGGAAATGAAAAGGATTGAATTTTTAAAATGTAAGTTCAAATATTGAAATGATTGACCGGCCAGTTCAAACCCTGGAAAATAGAATAAACTGGCTCCTGGATGAAATGAAGGAACATGCCTAGCAGTATAATAGAAGTGAGTTCCTACTTACATCCTGAGTTTACTTTAAATTTTTAACTAACTCCACAATTGAATATGAACTTGAAGATGGCTTTCACCGTTAGCTGAAATCAGTCAGATGAATCCTTGAGAAACAAGTAACACTAAACTTCTGTTCACTGGTATTTCCTGATTACTAATCAGTTTACATTCACTTCGTGACTGACCTACTGGCTGACTGGTCACATGATCACATTTGGTTGCTGTACACAATATCAGGGTTGTTACAACTTTTGAAAATATCGTCAAATTAAGTAGTGCTCAGGATAGCTGATTTTGTGTGAGGTGGAATTCTAACTTAGAATCAACCTGATAATGTACAGACCTAATCTGTGTTTCAATCTTCACTGGAAGTATTGCCTTAGGATTAGTATCCTTGTTAGTCAGATGAAAGTTGCCGACAATAATTTCTTCTATACAAGAAACGTGTCCATTCTCAACTCAGTTGTACTTTGCTTCTGATTTCATTTTGTTTCAGCTGCAGGAAAGTGAATTCGATTCCAAGGAAATTCAAGGGATATTGGTGAAGGGAATACATTGTTTGCTTGTTTTTTTTGTTTTATTAAATATAACATTTTCCTTCGTAAGATCTTGTTACAGTTGCCGTTTTCTGTCTTTCTAGTAGAGTGAGTTATGTGAGAATGAAGTAGCTAATTGCAGCAAATAGGCTAACCACTACTAAACAACTCGTGGACTATTGTTTTGACTGACAGATTCGTTTCAGTAGCCGAGAGAAAATTTCAATGAGGAGAAGTGCAATTATATGCCAAAGACTACAAAGCAGGTATACGCACAAAGAAATCCAATCACCTCAATATTTTCAAGTTATTTGCTACACACATTTCCACGAAATACAATAGCAAAGATGACTTGTGAAGAACTACCCACGTGAAGATAGGTAACACGTAGGTTGGTTGTCTATAGGTTATTTCGTTAACCACAATGTACAATGTAATATATTGAGTGTAAATTCTCAGTCACACCATACGTCATTCGAATGGAGCAAATTCGTCATCCATTTTATGAAGAAATATCACTGTCTGAGAATGACTGAATTGAAAGCTTCATTTTATATGCTACGTAAATAAGTAAACATTATGTTTTGAGAGCCCTTTTTTCCACAATATTAAAATTCCTAATTTTTGAAATGTGTTCAAAATGACACTGAATATCAAAAAGTTATTCACATTTCTCAGATGTTTCAAGCAGAACAGAGATTAACCTGAATGTCGTGTATGCTTGAATATAGTAAAATTAAAGCGAAGACAGCAGAATGAGGACTCTGTCAACAACATACTAAGTGATGTAAAAATGTCATAGATTTGCCCATTATCTCACAGCCTAATTGTATAGATGTCACCTTCTGCAAAAAGCGACATATGGAATCGACAACTAGATGGTGAGCACATGAATGCGTTGATAGGATTTTCAATCGTCAAACACGACTCCCGTCTCCGTCAGCCAAAATCTCCATACACACTGACAGGAAGATACTTGCAAAATTTTCCATGTCACAGATTATACTTCAGTGAGTTCATGCTTGTGTCTATCCGGAGTTTGTCTGTGTGTCTATCTGTGTATGTGTGTGCGTTTGTGTGTTTGTTTGTGTCAATGGCAAGATGATCAATCTGTCGAATAAATGAATGAATGAATGAGTAGAGTGGTAATAGGATGATGATTACAGGCACATGTAAATAAGTCAATAAATACATATGCTCATAGTCAAGTGATTGTTGAATGCGTGCTTTTCATCAGCATGAAATTGCTTGGGTATTATTCTGTAAGAGACTGAGAGATAGAGAGAGAAGTGAGTATGATTTGAAGTGATGATGCAAATTTACCTGTGACTTGGTTATTCTGGTGATGATGAAAAGGCGTGCTTGTTTTCTGCACAATTGTGTCGCTGATTGTGTATGAATTGTATATATGAAGCCTTAATATGCTGATGGGTATTTATGAGACATGATGAATATAAGTCAGTAGTTGGTGAGTCAGGCAGTCTGCCAATCAGACAGTCAGTGCATACAGTGAGAACTTATGAGCAGGAAAGTGAATAACAAGAGTAGTCAAGTGATGATTTTGAGTGCTGACTAAAGGAAGCATTGATTTCTGCCAGTCAGGTCTGTATCACCACTCACCATTCCATGATTGGAGAATTTCGTGCGTGATGAAATCGAACACTGAAGCAGTATTAATTCATTACAGTGTGCTTTTATCATCAAATGAATTTCCTCCTTGTATGATGGAATTCAGTTGTATTGTACCAGTGTGTGCATATGCACTATTCTCCTCATATGTACTATGACTGCTTAATAAATAATGTGATTCGAGACTCCGGTGGATTATCATGCTTCACTGTCACATTATGTTGACAAGGTGGTGGTTGTAGTCGATCAGATGGGAAAGCCGCGCTTATGGGAGAACCGAGGATTTCGTAGTTGACGAGTAGACAAGCATGATGAAGTGAAAATGATATGTTGCCGATGCACTACTCCCTCAATGAATGCCTACGGATCACAATCTCAGTGAGGATGCAAGTTCGTCAGCTTTCTGATGGATGCATGGATGAATGGATGAATATGATTCGAGATGAGATGGGATGAAGTCAGTATCAGCTAGTCGGTTTCTATCTGGTGCAGACAGTGATTCAATTGACACAAGCTACACAACAATGTGAATACACCGAGAATAGTGGAAGGAGATGGCATCATTGGAAGTCGACTACCCATCATTGACAAAGATTCAGATGTCATGAAATTGTAGGAATGCTGTACTAATAAAAGAGAAGACAACAGAGAGCAGCACAAGGAGTTTGTCTCTCCAGGAATGAATACTGATGACTAGTTCTCAAAAGAGGATGTAGAGAATACAAAAAGAGTGGTATAGACAGAGAAGGAGAGAGAGAGCAATGAATTTATAGGTGGAAATGTGGTGGTAGTGATTGAGTGTGTGATATAATCTGTGTTGCATGTGTTTGCGCGTATGTGTTTAGGGTGTTGGAGATATGTTCTCCCCTACTCCACGTGAGCTTCAATTGATGATAAAATGACAGTTTTCTCATCTCAGGGAGATTGTCGAGGACTGTTGGGAGGTAATCATGGGAAGAATCGTGCATGTTCATGTATGTCTGTTTAATTCATACATGTGGCTATCGTGATTTCGTTTTAACGGAGAGAGATACACTGAGATTGAGAAAGATAGAAAGATATAGAGAAAGGCAGAGAGATAATGTGTTTGAGTGTGTGTGAGTGAGAGAGAATTAATGAAAAGACGGTTGTACCGAAGAAAATTTTCTATTCCACTAAGTCATCAACTAGGCTTTAGGTTAGTGTATTAATCTCTAATGTGTGAGAAAGTTTCAGAAGTATTTCCGGTCAAAGGTGAAATTAATAAGAATACTAAGTGTGATACGCAGAAGATAGGTGGTGGTAGTATCCTAGATATATTTCAGGTCAAAGGTCAAATTGATAAAATTACAATGTGTAATAATCAGGAAGATAGGGTAGAAAAGACATAATAAGATTATGATAACTGGAAAACTTGTCAGTTCTTGTAGTTACGGATTAAGGACGTAGTATTAACAAAATAGGTAGGAAGTTCGGATGTATAAAGAAATTGAAAAAAAATAAACAGAAACCAAGTCTATTAATGCAGATAGCAATTTAAAACGTAAAAATAACAGAAATAAGCAGGAAGATTGGACGAGAAAGGTAACAGGATAATCAATATTGGTGGGACTGATTTTTCATGGTGTCATCGGTAGGTATAACGGTTGGACGCATTTCTTTTGAACACATAGAGTGGGCTTGAGTTTATAGATTCCGAGTGCCCCAGCTATTGCTGGATACCTTGATGTCAACTCCTTTGATAGGTTTGATCGGATCTTGATTATGACTTTGAAAGACATTTCAAATTGAGCCGAATGTGCTGAATTCACCAGATGCAAGAAACTAATATTCCTAATATAGTGTATGGGACTATAACATTCATTGGACAGGATACGGTATTAGGTCAAAAAAGAACTTTAAGAACACCCCGACGTACGAGTTATGTAAATATTAAGCACCAGTATCATGCCCCATTAGAGAAAGTTAGAATCCTAGGTTAACTAATTCTTATGTAATGCATAGGAAATGTGGAAAATTCAAATAGAGAAAAATGAAAAGATGAATAAGCTCTCGGTTGAAGAAAGGATATCAGATGTTCAGTTATTTTTTACCTCGAATGTGATCAAATTTTTAATTGAACTATTTGAAAACTGAATGATATGGTAATAGAATCAGCATTATCTTCAATAGTAGCAGACATTTTAGTGGATATTTGGGAAGGTTCAGTACTGCTCCCGGATCATGATGAAGACTAATCAACTGTGTCGAAATCTGTAAACACGCCTGTATTTTTCACACATATATGATCAAAAGTAGATAGAATTCAATTTACGTCTGAGTTAGAAAACGAACAAGGTGAGTTGGCCACGCTACTAGGTGAAATCAAATGAAAGCAAGATAACGGGTTAGATAAGAGCATTAATTCGAAAACGACACACTACTCAGTGTAAGACTAACAAATAAACTAGAAACCTCACAAAAAATATTAACTAATTGAATAACTAAATAAGTAATTAACTAACTTACCTACGAGGTGTCAGTCTGATCAAAAAACGAATGATCAGATGAAGAAAGGACGAAGAAGAAAACAAATAGTCCAAATGATTGACTGAAGGACGGAGCCAAAAATAAAACTATTAATCATTCATCACAGAGTGGATGTGCAAATATGTAGAATCAAATACATCCATGAAGTCAGTTCACGCACAAAACAAGCAGATGATCAACTAAAAGGCAATCCAATCGAGAAATCATTCCAGCCTACACTCAATCAATCAAACGAGCAATCAATAATGACGTCACGAATCGACTAACGGAGAAGAGCGAACAAGTGAATGAAACTCAGATTACGCGTGTTCATTGATTGAGTTTGTTTGTTTGTTGGTTGGTTATTCACATGTGTTTGAGTGAGACCACATGTTCGCTCGCTTTTTACAGTTGAACTTTGAGTATAAATAGGCAATTGGGAGTAAGTTTCAAGTAGTAGTTCCGAGTTGACAGTAAAACACAACAATGCGGATGTTCACTGTATGTTGGAATACTCTTGTCTAATATTGTGTGCCTTCCTGATGGTCACTTCTTTCATTTCAGCTCGTCGTCTTAGTTGTACTGGTTGTGTCATTTGAGTTCGAAATGGGAGGTAAGTCATCTTCATCTCCTCGCCACATATCAGATAGTCAATCAGACTAATCACCTCCTCGCCTTCATCCATCCATGCACGCATTCAAACACTCTCCTAATGCAGAGTTTTGTCGACTCCATCACCACCACTCCTACTTACACTAATAATGCTGATATCACTAATCCTACTATTATTATTATCATTATTGTTACTACCACTAATAATATTAATAGTAATACTATCAATACCAACGGCACACTACTACTGCTGCAATAACATAGACGAATTTTAGTATAACTGCTTCTCATGCTATCGCTGATAATATTACTATTGCAATTGTTAATAATAATTGTTATATCACGACAACGACAAGATAGGTGATTGGCAGACAGCGAGTGTGGGTGCGTGAGTGCATTTAATGTAGCCGACTGGGTATTTCGATCCATTCATCACACAATCACACAGGCCACGGAACAAGGCGGTAAGCTCGAACTGACACAGACAAGTGGGAAGCAGGTGAGAACACACTTCATTACTCATTGACTCATTCACCCATTCACTCAACCACTCAGTCACTCACTTATTCATTTAGTGAGTCAGTTATTCATTTACTCACACATCCAGTCAGTCAGTCAGTCGGGGAGTCAATGAGTGAATGAGGCAGTCACCGACTAACACACACAGTGACATGGATTTGAGGCAAGTGATATTGTTAATTGGCTAGTGGAATGGGGAACGGTTTCCGAATTGAAGGAGGGGAGGAAGTTAGGAAGGTGGTGAGACAGAAAGAAAGAAAGAATGAATAAATAAATATGTGAATGTCATATCTTGTTGCTTGATTTTCAGCTCTCGCAGGTCCAGTTGCAGAACCACCAGCAGCAGCAAACAGTGGTTGTTCTGGCTGTACCGGTGGATGCCCTAATTGTCCTAGGTGTTGTGGATGCTGTGGATGCCGAGGTGGAAGTTGTCCAGGAGGCTGCTGCAGAGGCTGTCAAAAACAATAAACCACAAACTAACCTATTTGCACAAACAAGCCTTCTGTCCTACCTGAACAAAATCTTGTCATCATCATTTCAAGTCGGCGACCAATGTGAACCTTTAGATCTCCTCTATCCATAATTAAGCAATCAATCAATAAATAAATAGCGAATTAAACAAACTTGTATTTTCAAAGTCATCACACATTCTTCTTCTTTTTCCTACTCAATGAATAATCAGTCGGTGGATGAGGTGGTGTTCTTGACGTTGTCGGTGGTCGCGTCAACGCCGACAGCTCAATTCTATCAAGGAAACTTGCATGCAGAGATCTTGTTGAAATGCCTCTGCCTATTAATCTCTTGGCTTGTTAGTCGTTTTGTCAACGAAGAATAAGCGAGTGAATCAGTAGTCACTGATTCAGTGTGTCAGTGCAGAGAGTAAATTAGGCAATAATTCGCTGAGGTAGTCGACCAGCCAGCCAGCTAGGTAGCTGTTTAGTGATTCAGATATTGAAATACTCTCTTGGTTATCGGTTATCTAACTGAGTCGCATAGTTATTTAGTTATGCAATGTGTCAGTTACTTATTCGGTCTCTTAGTGATAGAGCCTTCAACTCGACCACAGCAACAACCAACATGCTTTCTCACTCGCAATCGCAAATTCTACATAGTAAAATTTTAATGTAATAAGTCATTGAAGGAGAATGTGTGACCAGCATTTATTTGAAGACGGAATTTGACAAATATTCCGAGACCTTTGTTCTCACTATCCTTTATAATGTCTACTTATACTTCTCACTTAATGCTGCATGCATCCGATTCTCCATAATGGAATCCGATTCTCCGGTAAGTGATTGATTGATTGAATGAATGAATGAAGGAGTGAATGAATGAAATAATTTTTGTGTGAGTGGGTGGCTGAGGGATTGCGGGTGAGAGTGAGTGAGTGATTTTGTGAATGAATGAATCAGTGAATGGATGGATGCCTTGACGAATTGATTGGTGATTATACGTGGAGAAGGATACTGTCTCTATCAGTTTCCACACGTGTTTGAATTCTGGTTATTTTCGCTACACGATTTGTATACGAATAATTACTGCTAGAGTCTCCTTGTTCGTCGGTGATCCAACGCACAAGTTCGATTTAGTGAATGTATTTAGTCACTGTACGATTAAAGACTAATTCATTTGGGCAAGATTAGACTAAACCATCTCTCACCTATTAATGTCGACTGAAGCATATACAAATATAAAGGTCAATATAACCCTTTAAATTATTCCCTTAGATTCTGACGAGTGGAAGACAGCCCTTTAATCAGCTTGATATGGGTTTGTGACACTACACTATTCACTGTTGAAGCAGTTTCCAAATGACTTGCTGGTCAGCTAGACAGTTATTTCGTTTTCGATTTGATAGTTACTCGGTCGACACATCTGTCCTACTCCCCATGTTCAGTGGAGTAGTTTGAATTCACATGGATAACTTCGATGGCGCTCCTTGATCTGATATCCTCAAATTCATGCATCCATCAATTGTCATCAGGTCAAACGATGACGTGGTTGAATAGTATTCTGCAGCTGCCAATCTCTTACAAACTCGCGCACACATGCACGCATGCACTCTCCCACACCGTCACGCCTCCACTGATTCCTCTCCACATACCTCCGCATTCATCAACAATCGATTCACTCACTGACTCTCTCACTGACTGACTGACTGACTGTTTCACTCACCAACACTCTGTCTCTCTCAATCTCTACTTATTTACGACCTCGTCTAGATCCTATCAAATTCATCATTAATGCAAGAAGTTGAAATCAAGTGAGGAAAACATTTTCTCGTGTCGATGTCATCAGTAATATTACTTTATTATTTTTATTTTATCCTTTAATTCCTACAGGAACATAGGGCTTCAGCCGTGCGTCTCCATTGCGTTCTGTTCTCTGCTAGACTCTTCACCTGGCTCCAAGTCTGCCCACACGTTTTCATCTCCTCTTCACATGACCTCCTCCAAGTCACCCTTGCACTGACGACCAACTCGCCGCTTCCCTTTCGAGGTCCACTCAAGGGATTGTCTAGTGATGTAACTTGATGGTTTCCTCAGAGTATGGCCAATCCATCTCCATTTCCTTCTGCATATTTGTTTCACAATCGGTTCCTGGTTGGTCCGCTCCCAGAGATCTCTGTTGTTGATCTTTTCTGGCCGTGTGATCTTGAGTATTGAGCGAAGACAACTGTTAATGAAGGTCTGTAGATTGTTTGAAGTGGCCTTTGTGAAGCATCGCCAAGTCTCTGATCCGTATAGTAGCACTGACTGACTTCACATTGGAGTTGAAAATCCAGATCTTATTTTCGATGTTCAGTGCTGTTTACCTCCATACAGACTCGAGAGTAACGAAGGCTTGTCTTGCTTTCCCGGTCCTTGTTTTGATATCCTCGTCAGTTTCGCCTGTAGTTGAAACGATGCTTCCCAGGTAGGTAAAAGAGGTTGTTTCTTTCAGGTTCCTTCCATTTATGCTGATTGTTGTCTGTTGTTGTTGTTGCTGGTGGTGTTGCCCAGGAATCTTCATCACTTCTGTCTTCTCTATATTCACCTGAAGTCCTATCTTTGATGCTTCTTCTGCTAACTTGTTGCTTTTCGCTTGCATCTCTTCCAGTTTGTGGGAAATCAGACATATATCATCGGCGAAGTCCAGATCCTCCAAGTATTTTGTGTGAGTCCATTTTATGCCTGTTTATTCATTGCCCGCTGTTTGTCGCATTATCCAGTCTACTGCAATCAGGAAAATCATTGGCGATAGTAGGCAGCCTTGTATTACTCCTGTCCTCACTTCGAAGGATTCCGTTAGTTTCCCCTTGTGGATTACTTGGCATGCACCATTGTCCTACAGCTGTTGGATGAGATATATAATTGTCGGTGGCACCTCGTAGTAGCGAAGTAGTTTCCAAATCACCTCTCGATCGACGCTGTCGAAGGCCTTTTCAAAGTCGATGAAGTTGAGATAGAGAGGTGACTGCCATTCCAAGCTTTGTTCAATGATGATCCGTAATGTGACGATCTGATCAATGCATGACTCGTTTCTCCTGAATCCAGCCTGTTCCCGTCGAAGCTTTTCGTCCAGAGCATGTTTGATTCTCTCCAGGATGATGCGGCTTAGTATTTTGCTTGGGATGGACAGGAGTATAATTCCGCGCCAGTTCTTGCATTGACTTAGGTCTCCTTTCTTTGGTAGTTTGAATAAGTATCCTTTCTTCCAATCCTCGGGTATTATGCTTTCTTTCCACATCTTCTCCAGTAGTGGCGTCATCAAGTCCGCTGTTGTCTCTGGGTCCGTTTTCGATGCTTCTGCTGGGATTCCATCTGGTCCTGCTGCTTTTCCAGCTTTTTAGCATCTTGATTGCCTTCAGGACTTCTGATTTCGTCGAGGGGTTGGTGTTCACTGGTAATTCTGCTTCCGTTGTTGGTATTGCTGGGCGCGTTGTAGGTGGTGGTCGATTTAGGAATCCTTTGAAGTGTTCAGCCCAGTGCTTCCTTTGCTACACTTATTTGGTGAGTGACTCTCCATTGTCATCCTTCAGCGGCTTGATTTGTGTCAAACGTTTCCCGATAGGTACCTAGTAGTTTGGTAGAGTGTTGCGAGGTCTCCTTTGCCTGCAGCTTGTTCTGCTTCACTTGTCATGGTTTCATAATACTTTCTTTTTTCTTCTCTGACACTCATCTTTACTCTTTTGTTCAGTATCTTGTAGCTTGCATTCAAATCGTGTTTTTGTTGCTCGTTGATGCACTGGAGAATCTTTTGTTTCACCATCCCTCTCTCTTCTAATAGTTTCCAAGTGTCCGTAGTGAGCCATTGTTTGTCCTGTCTCTTCTTTCTGCCTAGAATTTCCATGCAGGTTTGAGACCACACTGTTTTCAAGTTGTTCTAGTGCTTTTCGACGCTGATCTCTTAGCCATTGTTGATTTGTGTCTCGGCTTTGTCCTTTATGCTTGCCGTGAAGATGTCCTTTGTGTACTGGTCATTCAGTTTCTGAGTGTTGAACTTGGCTTGTGGTCTATCTGCAGCTCCTGATTCTCTCCATCTGTCACCAGCCGTAGTATTGTCCATTTTTACCTGTAGCTGTCTGAAGAATTCTTCTTTCTTACTATATAACACTGTAAATATTGATATTAGATAGTTGAACGCAATTGGCAGGGAGACTTGCAGCTGCAGTGAAATTCATTTTCTAATGTTTTCCATGGTCAATTAACAGCCTAATAGTACTTCTACTACTAATACTACTACTAGTAGTAGTACCACTATTTCTTCTTCCGTTTCTTCTTCTCTTCGTCTTTCCTTGCTTCACCTATATTCTGCGTCATCTTTTGTGTTGAATATTGTAAAATTATTCTCATCTAATTATCTTTAGTTAAGTCACGTTTATTTTCTCTTTGTTTATTTGTTTGCTTATTATGTTGAAATATTTGCGTTGGTTTTTCTCTTCTAAATCGATATCACACTAAGTTGAGTGTGCAGTTTATTGATTCAGCTTTCAGTGCATTCTAGTCAGTCTAATTAGTCTTCTAGTAAGCCAGAATGTAAGAGTACTATCACCAATTCACATTATAACCATCTGAATCGGCTTCACATAGGGAAGACTGTTGAGAAATGAGGAGACCTTCGTGGCACATATTATATTCTGCGAATGGACTCATTCCGACTTTGTTTCGTAGGATATGAAATTATCATACAAGCATCAGAATCTTTGGTGATATCACTGATTTCCGTTAGCAATCTCTATGCATCAAACATTCTGATTGAATTGTTGAATATAACGATCCACTGGTTCTTTCCCGCAGGCGAGTCACCATCGCTAACAACACTTAGTGACAGTCTTCACAGTTTTGTTCAGCATCGGACATCCGTGAATGGTATAAGAATCTTGGCTCATATTCAATGAATATTTTTTCAGGTACTCGGAAATCATCATCTCAAGTGGCAGGTTCACTCAGTAGTCAACTGCTTGTAAGTATTGCCTTCCTCAATCTCTATGATGAATACTGTTGGTACGATGTGGTCCTGAATACATTTAAGTTAAACGGTGATTATAGTCTGGAGAATCAAATCGATGAATTGTGTTAATCTAGAGGTATAGACTCAGTTCCAATACTGGCCTAAATGGCACACCGAATTTCATTTAGTTTCCTGTTTACGAATTCGTATTTGCATTAGGATGTTTAGCGTCATCAATTTTTATATGTCGTGATATCGTATTAGGTCTATGCATATACACACAATGAAGGTTAGCCTGAAATTGTGCTGGGAAAGTATAGCTGAAATTAATGTAGTCGATGTGATTACGTTTCTATGCTATTCATTCAAATTCCTTATAGACAAAGTGGTCACATTCAAATTCAAGGTAAACTGATGATTTCGAATTCAGCACAAATGGTGTTCGCTTCTCACGATCATCGTCGTCTTAGTGATTGCTTATTTCCGACGTGTTATCATACTTCCATCCACAACTTTATCACAATTCACAATTTCTCTGACCTGGTATTTGAGCTGAACACCGTGTGTTCTGTTTTTTCCCAGTGATTGATGTATTTTATCCGTGAGGACTTGTCTGTTGAGTGATTTCTAATCATTATACTAGTTTCCTGAGTACGAAAGCACTGCATCAACATTGTGACTAGCAATGAAAATAAAAGGAATGAATGAAAAGACGCAATAAAACTAAATAAATGAAATCAGGAGAATTTCACGTCCAGGTAATATATGAAAGCTCGGTCTTTTATTACGTATTAGTGGGCAAACAGAGAATAAGCCGGATTGCGAATTGTTCACCGGATTGTTGACTAACAGATGTTTAACGAAATGGAACGAAATAAATTTCCTTGCTACAGCAATATTCGAAATGTGGACAGTTTCACTTAATCGAATTCGTCTCATTTTAGTTGATGTATCGCATGAATAAATCGATAACCAGTGCACTACTCAGGCAATCCAATGAGTAAGTGAAAACCACGAGTAGCCTCACAACAGTCCCACATAATTGGAATTTTTCTCTTCCTTAAACAGTTAACGAGTGATGTCTTAAGGGCTGCGGGAGTACGTCCAGGTAAAAGTTTCCTTTCTTCCTGTGATAACAATATAAAATATGCAAGCATGCATCATCATATCACCATACATAAATAAAAGCTGTTTTCTAATTGTATTTTGGAGTAGTGCTTGTGACCCTGAGTTATCTCGTGTACTTCAGATTGAGAAATAATTTACAAATCGCCTTGATACTGATAGAAAGGATTGTATGCATATCAGAGAATCAGGTTAATGAGTGGGCTTCATTGCCTCGTGATAATTTTGTGTTTGTTGTGCTATTCTCTCGGAAACAGATTGAATCGAAACAGGCAATACACTCCAGTAAAGCCGGATTTAATAAATACATCGAATTCAGTCGAACGCTTCCTCTGAATATTCTACATACAGGGATATATATATACTATGAAAATTACTTCGAGAAATGTAAGACCGATAATTCAATAAACCAGATTAAACCAATCACGCAGTGCTACAGAGTGAATATTTGACAAGTCACGTGAAAAGCGATAACTGGAAAGGGAGTTTGAGAGTTCACAATTAATAAGGAAACATATTGCGGTTCAGTTGCATCACTCGAGTGGACGACTGTTGATCAGAGAATGAACGTGAATATATGTCAAGTATTACTAACTGGATAATATTGCTAATAATGGCAAAAATGACAATGTTTAAAACGAGTTAGGCGAATGCTACTGATTAATGATAATTGTTAATGAAACAGGAATACGACTAATTTTGAGAGAAAGAGTAAAGTAATATTAATGTTAACGACAGTAATAACGGTTGGTAAGTAAAGCATGGCAGGATCAAAATGACCGCCATTTCTTCGACATTGCCATGCCTCTGTAAAAGATAAGCTCCCCCGTCTGGCCGCGTCCATGTGCATCTATCAATTAACCTGCTCTTGTGGAGCTAGGTACATTGGCCGTAGTCAGAGGACGCTTTCCACACGGATACGAGAACATATTCCAGCTTGGTTTTATAAGGGAGAAAAGAAGTGTGTGAGAAGCTCTATTTTGGAACACCTGATCGACTTCTGTCACTCTGTCAACCCTGACCATGATTTTAAGTTCAATGAATGGTCTACAAACCTGTCATACCATGGAAAATTCTGGGTCCCAATTCAAATGGCTAAGTACTGCCTATGAGTCCCAAATTAGGGAGAGGGAAAACATGTCCAGTACACTCTCCTGTTATTCAATGGTCCGCTAAATGTTATCTAACCACTGTGAAACGTGCAGAAATTCAAATTACCTCCTACAGAGTAACTCTTGAGAATTCTACTAAATTTGAAATAGATGTCAGTCTGTCTTCTGAGAAAGGATTGGTTGATTTACCTTTACATGAATGGTGACCATAGACAGCAACAAAGACCGTGAATCAGTATACTGTTGTTTTTCTTCTGTTACCAATGTACTACTGACTGATTTTATATGCCACGTAGTATGCTTTGTTACTTGCCAAATTTACCTGCATCTTTAGATAGGTGAACACAAAAATGAGATACACATATGTAAAGCATATACATACATAGTGTGCGTTCAAATATAACCATAAAAATGCATGAAATTATTTTGCAGTAGATAACACAGACAACATACACTGTTGAGATATTTCAAATCATGAGAAATTTATTACTGCATACACTATGTTGCCTTCTACTCCTATTATCTTTTATCAATGCAAGTAATGAAAGTAAGTTGATTATTATTCCTTTTTTACAATTTGTCGAAATATTATCATTTTCCTTTTTGTAGTATTATTTTTGGATCAAAATTTTCTCAGTTTTATTTAAAGTAGTTAATTACCCATCACTATAACTATTTAAAAGGTGAATTTCAGTGCAAATTTTCTTATGATTACAACTTAGATAGGGAATCATTGATCATTTGAACGCGTTTTTCGTTCTGGTGTGAATGTCTGTGCAGGCATTGGTTGATAGCAGAACTATATTAGAGGATTAGCTGAAGTTAGAATGCCTTGGTGTGTCGATTCCGAGCCAATGATTGAATGATCAACGCACCAGTCTTATAATCTGAAACGTGAGGTCTACATTTATGTCATAGGTGAAGAAATCTTTACTACGGAGAAATAGATGCTTTTCAATAATGCTCTAAACTTATGTTAGTTCTGCACTCAAATTAATCAAAAGTCACTAGTATTAGACCTGAAATCTGAATATTTCAGTTAAGCCTAGAAGTTTTTTACTCAATGCAAATAAATGCCTTGAATTTCTTGAAATGTTTTTGTGTGGTTGTGTTCGCTTAGCTGCATAGCTAATTTGCGAAGCTTTCATCACCCTAGTAGGTGACACCAAAATCATCCACCTGAGCTACAAAATTTCTCTATCTACAGCGAAGTAAAGTCAATTCGACCTGATTATCTAAATACGTAGATAAGCATTTTGTGTTCAACAGAACTTCCACAATCATCTCCATTTACACGTGAATCGAATCATCAATCTAGAGAGAAAGAATATCAATCTAGGACGAATTAAGTGCAAGTGTGTTGAGCATTTAAATATCCATGGGTTTTCCTGTTATTTCATTGATTTTATTCAAGTTATACTCCAAACTATGAGTTAGATTAGCATTTGAATTCTCCACAGATGAAAGACTTCTTGGTTAGTAAAATTAGTGTGGGTGTAATCAGAATAAAGCTACCCTGTGTTGACCAGAATCTCACTTATAGTATGTGCAGTGTGTTACTCTTTATGTTGACTAACTGTTCTTCTCAACTGTCATTTGCTGTAGGAGTTTATATCCCGATATGCATGTATAGAGGTAATAGAGCAGGATTTAGTGAATTCATCAAATTTTGGTGGAACTCCTCCCCAAATGAACACTCTAAATACAGTGATATATATGTATCACTAGAGGTACACTGAGAGACATTTGGCTGAAAAATAAATAAATTATAGTGAATCAATCATGCGGAACGACAGGTGAAGGTTTTTTACAGGCGAAGTTCAGATAGATAAACCGGAAGGAGTATGACGGATTAATATTAGGATTTGAGTGGATCACAGTTCAGTCCCATCACTAGAAGAAATAATCACTCACTAGGGAAAAATCTACAAGATGTCAGAAATTATGAAGCTTATAATAATATTAAAATGAGTAAGGATTATAACGCTAACAAAAGATGGTTTTAATTCAGTCAAGAATAATAACAAGATTTCTGTAATTCCCCATAAGTGGAAAACTGAACGGCATTGTTTCCACTAACTTTCCGCTATTTAATTCTGCCGATCGCCTTATAAAAATTGGCAACATTGAAACAGAATTCGCGATAGCTAAGCTTATATATCACAACTTAATCATCTTTATTCAACATACGACAATTCTTACATTTTCAAGAAAAAATTCCAATTAATTCACAATCTGTTTGTGGTTATAAAGTAATATGTATTGAAATGTGATGCGATGTACATTAGACAATCACCCGTGAGAAATCAAGACCAGAAGAAATTGACGCTGTAGGTCATCTGTCCAACCATCGAGTAGTTTAGTTGAACTATAAAAGCATAAAATGTCATCAGGCGGGTGTATACGGTAGAAGGAGTCAGACCATATAATTGATTTTGACAATCCGGATGAATGTGAGAAATCACAAAGAACGTCTAACATCGGAAGTAATTGATGTTAAATGTGATGCGAACTCTCCAATTGGAAATAATGGAGCAAGATAGAATTTGACGTGGTTTCAATATCACCAACCTCGTCTCCCATGAAGTGGCAGAGTAAACACAAATGTGATACGCAATATTGCTATGTAAAGACATGCTGTTGTTATAGCGTCTTTCACTTCTTATATCCAACCACCTGCACATAGTTTTGTTATCCTTACCAAGTGACCAACTTGACAATCTTGAACTTATTTAATATTTATAAATATATGTACTACAGGGTGTCTATCAGATAAGATATTAGTCAATAAAGAAGATGCACTCAGAAAAATCATGAACTAATCTTTCGCCTTCGGGTATCCAGTTCCCTCCACAATTTGGAAACCATCTTTAAGGCTATGTTTTAATAATTTAGTGTGCGACAGTTGCAAAAAATGTACCACACATTTCGCAGTTGAATGATTAGGTGATGTAGACATATCAAGGACTGCTCCAAGTGGAAAGTCTCTTTTATGGATCTTACGTAGACCATATAACCTGGATGTCACAGCATCTACAGATCACTGAATAATGTCATTATTTTATTTAAATAGTCAGTTTTATGTATGACAACAACCAATAGGACTCTATCATGTTTTGGAAGCGCTAAATCCTCTTTTCGTAAATTTCTGTAGAGTCTCTTCATGTTTTATAGTTCAAATAACCTCCACATTGAATATCCACAACAGTCAACTAAAAATTGAATGATTTGATTTCTTTGTTATGTGAACAGCATCTTTCCGTAATGATCTCAGAATGCATAATCTTCCTAATACAGAATTTCAAAAGTGTGCTGCGTGCTACTTAAATATATATATAAGTAGTGTTAGTAGTGAGGTCTTCAAAACAAGGTGAAATGAAGGAATATGGCCAGAAATTCCGATAATACACGATAGATAACCAAGGATAGATACCTTTTTAAAACAGAATAGTTGACGCTGTTCTGAGATGGTAAAATAATTTGCAGGTGAATTTTCTCCTTTCCTATATATAAGATGGACGACGACTACAATTCTGACTTTATCTAATTCGATATTATCTTCCTCATGAGCCAGCATGATACTGAGCAGATGATCTGTGATAGATAAGATCGGCGTCTTAAGTGGGTGACAGTGTCATAGTTATGGTTTCCTAGCTGTGTGGTGTAATTGCTAAGCTATCGATTTTCTTCCAAGACAATATATTGAGGACTGAACACAATATGAAAACGTCGCCAATTAACTACCAAGCTCAAAGAACAAAATTACACCAAAAAATTTGTGTTCACAAAGTAGAATACCATAAATGAAAGCGATCACTTCCTTCACTTATCTTAGCGACACCTTACCAACTACAGTAAATTAATATGGACGAGAATGTCACAATCATAATCGGAATCGAAAGTCGGAACCTAGTCACTCTAAAACCAGTTCGGAAATTTTCCAACAATCTTCTAACAATGACAGAGTTCACTGACAGGAATTTCGAGCCAAATAAAACTGAAATCAAACACAAAAGTTATTGATTAGCTCTGTCGTCAACCTGAAGATCCTGGGTTTAATCTCCCCTGGCAGAGATGGTGTGGGGTTCTATGTGTGTCACATGGATAGGAATAACTGTTAGAAAGAGGAAAATGCCCTAGTTAGTCCCACTCACATATTAGAATCAAAATCTGTGGTAAAAGTATAAATTTCATTGCGAGATGACCGGCACACGTTGGATCGACAAGAAGACTCTGGAAGATCGAGACTTCACGGAGGATTTATATCTAATGTCGTACAAACTAGGTAATCTACAGGTGAAAACCAACAATCTGGCATAAGTGGCCGGCAACGAAGACGGGTTTCCAAGTGAAGATAGAGAAGAGAGAAGTTAAGGTGCCTAACCAACAATAAAAATAAGCAGCCTTCACTACAAACGGAGGAAATGTGAAGCAATTAAATTCTTCAGTCTCTCTAGACATTATTGTTTCGGCTACAGAAGGCCGACAAAAGAATGATTGGAAAAGCAACATAGGCATTCATTACTCTGTAATCAGTGCATAAATATATTGTATTCGCAATTAGGGGCAAGATTAGCATCTTCAGCATTTATCTCACATAAATGCTTCTTTACGAACTGAAGACTTGCCACGTGAGAAACAGGAAGCAGTTAAGACAGGCTGTCTAATTTCATTAACAGCAGCTTTCTCTGCATAGTGAAGAATATATAGTCAGAAAGTATTGAATCTCTGACAAGAAATCAACCAAGACCCTATTATCCAACAAATATTTTGGAAGGAAGAGAGACAGATTGTCCACATGATGAAAGGGTTTGTAGAATAATGACATGCAACAGATAGACCAGTGAGACTCGAATCGGAAACAAAAAGATGGTTGTAGTTACCAGGGTGATATGCGAGAGGTTGCATGCTGAGAAAATGACGGTTTATGTGCGATCATGGGGCTAACTGAAAAATACTGCATAGAACCAGGTAGGAATGAGATGAGTTGCTGAGTTCATGTTTTCCACACGGATTCTGATGGACCGATCAGGATACAGAAATAAAATCCACAAAAAAGAAAACATCCCGGAATATAGGTGAACCAATAGCAAAGCATACTAAAATATTCTGTCTCAGAATGATTCAAAATCGAACAAAAAACAAAGACAATGATCGCGGAAAAAACTATATATTCATAAGGAAAACAAGAAATATTTTATAAGCGACAATACATATCCATAAAAAAACTAGAATTTTAGGCAAATTGGTAATAATTCATCAAAAAAAAACATGGAATAACTGTGAAAAAAAAATACTGACAGCAAACATATTGACGAAATTCGTTAAAGATACAAATGGTCTCTTTCAAGAAAAATACAAAAAAATCATTCAAATAATATAAAACAACAAACAATTTACAGGATTAATAATTTCCCTAAAAACTTCCACCTATTCAAAAACAACGCAGCAAGAAACATTACGATATAAACCCTAAATCTCAGTATTTTTCAATCTATGCCCACTCCCTCCAAATCTTACTCCACAGAAACACCACAAGAAAAAATCAAGTCAACAAGACGTCGAGCAAATATCAATGCGACATTTCAGAAGAGAATAAATTTTTTTGAACCAAAAACACCAGGTGAGTGAGTTCATTGTGCACCCAACACTCGCCCCCTCCACCCCTGTTCATCCACCAGCCCAGCCTTCATAATCCATCCAGCAGTATGCATCAACCACCATCGAATTCACTCGGCCTACCACACAAACAAACACAAAAGCCTACAAACAAAGAGACCTTCAACACAGAAAAAATGTCTAACTATCCAAGTGACCAACTAACTGCCGATGACAGTCAACCACATTTCATGCAATCACAGCAAACTCGCCGAATTCAAACGAGAAATGCTCGCGGTGATACACTTACGCCGACACATCACACCACATCACGACACAGGGCCACACAACACGCAACAACACTACACTACACAACACAACACATTCACTGAAAATCCCTAGTCAACATCATTCATCATACAGGTTTGATAATTCCGCTAAATCCTTCCAACAATTCCGCATCACTCACAACGTAATATTCCCTTATACCACTCTATATCTCTCTATTTCTGTCTCTCTGCCGCACTCACTCTCCCTCTTACTCCACAGAAACACCACAAGAAAAAATCAAGTCAACAAGAAGTCGGGGAAGTATCAATGAGACATTTCAGAGCAGAATAAGTTATTTTGAACCAAAAACACCAGGTGAGTGAGTTCATTGTGCACCCAACACTCGCCCCCTCCACCCCTGTTCATCCACCAGCCCAGCCTTCATAATCCATCCAGCAGTATGCATCAACCACCATCGAATTCACTCGGCCTACCACACAAACAAACACAAAAGCATACAAACAAAGAGACCTTCAACACAGAAAAAATGTCTAACTATCCAAGTGACCAACTAACTGCCGATGACAGTCAACCACATTTCATGCAATCACAGCAAACTCGCCGAATTCAAACGAGAAATGCTCGCGGTGATACACTTACGCCGACACATCACACCACATCACGACACAGGGCCACACAACACGCAACAACACTACACTACACAACACAACACATTCACTGAAAATCCCTAGTCAACATCATTCATCATACAGGTTTGATAATTCCGCTAAATCCTTCCAACAATTCCGCATCACTCACAACGTAATATTCCCTTATACCACTCTATATCTCTCTATTTCTGTCTCTCTGCCGCACTCACTCTCCCTCTTACTCCACAGAAACACCACAAGAAAAAATCAAGTCAACAAGAAGTCGGGGAAGTATCAATGAGACATTTCAGAGCAGAATAAGTTATTTTGAACCAAAAACACCAGGTGAGTGAGTTCATTGTGCACCCAACACTCGCCCCCTCCACCCCTGTTCATCCACCAGCCCAGCCTTCATAATCCATCCAGCAGTATGCATCAACCACCATCGAATTCACTCGGCCTACCACACAAACAAACACAAAAGCATACAAACAAAGAGACCTTCAACACAGAAAAAATGTCTAACTATCCAAGTGACCAACTAACTGCCGATGACAGTCAACCACATTTCATGCAATCACAGCAAACTCGCCGAATTCAAACGAGAAATGCTCGCGGTGATACACTTACGCCGACACATCACACCACATCACGACACAGGGCCACACAACACGCAACAACACTACACTACACAACACAACACATTCACTGAAAATCCCTAGTCAACATCATTCATCATACAGGTTTGATAATTCCGCTAAATCCTTCCAACAATTCCGCATCACTCACAACGTAATATTCCCTTATACCACTCTATATCTCTCTATTTCTGTCTCTCTGCCGCACTCACTCTCCCTCTTACTCCACAGAAACACCACAAGAAAAAATCAAGTCAACAAGAAGTCGGGGAAGTATCAATGAGACATTTCAGAGCAGAATAAGTTATTTTGAACCAAAAACACCAGGTGAGTGAGTTCATTGTGCACCCAACACTCGCCCCCTCCACCCCTGTTCATCCACCAGCCCAGCCTTCATAATCCATCCAGCAGTATGCATCAACCACCATCGAATTCACTCGGCCTACCACACAAACAAACACAAAAGCCTACAAACAAAGAGACCTTCAACACAGAAAAAATGTCTAACTATCCAAGTGACCAACTAACTGCCGATGACAGTCAACCACATTTCATGCAATCACAGCAAACTCGCCGAATTCAAACGAGAAATGCTCGCGGTGATACACTTACGCCGACACATCACACCACATCACGACACAGGGCCACACAACACGCAACAACACTACACTACACAACACAACACATTCACTGAAAATCCCTAGTCAACATCATTCATCATACAGGTTTGATAATTCCGCTAAATCCTTCCAACAATTCCGCATCACTCACAACGTAATATTCCCTTATACCACTCTATATCTCTCTATTTCTGTCTCTCTGCCGCACTCACTCTCCCTCTTACTCCACAGAAACACCACAAGAAAAAATCAAGTCAACAAGAAGTCGGGGAAGTATCAATGAGACATTTCAGAGCAGAATAAGTTATTTTGAACCAAAAACACCAGGTGAGTGAGTTCATTGTGCACCCAACACTCGCCCCCTCCACCCCTGTTCATCCACCAGCCCAGCCTTCATAATCCATCCAGCAGTATGCATCAACCACCATCGAATTCACTCGGCCTACCACACAAACAAACACAAAAGCCTACAAACAAAGAGACCTTCAACACAGAAAAAATGTCTAACTATCCAAGTGACCAACTAACTGCCGATGACAGTCAACCACATTTCATGCAATCACAGCAAACTCGCCGAATTCAAACGAGAAATGCTCGCGGTGATACACTTACGCCGACACATCACACCACATCACGACACAGGGCCACACAACACGCAACAACACTACACTACACAACACAACACATTCACTGAAAATCCCTAGTCAACATCATTCATCATACAGGTTTGATAATTCCGCTAAATCCTTCCAACAATTCCGCATCACTCACAACGTAATATTCCCTTATACCACTCTATATCTCTCTATTTCTGTCTCTCTGCCGCACTCACTCTCCCTCTTACTCCACAGAAACACCACAAGAAAAAATCAAGTCAACAAGAAGTCGGGGAAGTATCAATGAGACATTTCAGAGCAGAATAAGTTATTTTGAACCAAAAACACCAGGTGAGTGAGTTCATTGTGCACCCAACACTCGCCCCCTCCACCCCTGTTCATCCACCAGCCCAGCCTTCATAATCCATCCAGCAGTATGCATCAACCACCATCGAATTCACTCGGCCTACCACACAAACAAACACAAAAGCCTACAAACAAAGAGACCTTCAACACAGAAAAAATGTCTAACTATCCAAGTGACCAACTAACTGCCGATGACAGTCAACCACATTTCATGCAATCACAGCAAACTCGCCGAATTCAAACGAGAAATGCTCGCGGTGATACACTTACGCCGACACATCACACCACATCACGACACAGGGCCACACAACACGCAACAACACTACACTACACAACACAACACATTCACTGAAAATCCCTAGTCAACATCATTCATCATACAGGTTTGATAATTCCGCTAAATCCTTCCAACAATTCCGCATCACTCACAACGTAATATTCCCTTATACCACTCTATATCTCTCTATTTCTGTCTCTCTGCCGCACTCACTCTCCCTCTTACTCCACAGAAACACCACAAGAAAAAATCAAGTCAACAAGAAGTCGGGGAAGTATCAATGAGACATTTCAGAGCAGAATAAGTTATTTTGAACCAAAAACACCAGGTGAGTGAGTTCATTGTGCACCCAACACTCGCCCCCTCCACCCCTGTTCATCCACCAGCCCAGCCTTCATAATCCATCCAGCAGTATGCATCAACCACCATCGAATTCACTCGGCCTACCACACAAACAAACACAAAAGCCTACAAACAAAGAGACCTTCAACACAGAAAAAATGTCTAACTATCCAAGTGACCAACTAACTGCCGATGACAGTCAACCACATTTCATGCAATCACAGCAAACTCGCCGAATTCAAACGAGAAATGCTCGCGGTGATACACTTACGCCGACACATCACACCACATCACGACACAGGGCCACACAACACGCAACAACACTACACTACACAACACAACACATTCACTGAAAATCCCTAGTCAACATCATTCATCATACAGGTTTGATAATTCCGCTAAATCCTTCCAACAATTCCGCATCACTCACAACGTAATATTCCCTTATACCACTCTATATCTCTCTATTTCTGTCTCTCTGCCGCACTCACTCTCCCTCTTACTCCACAGAAACACCACAAGAAAAAATCAAGTCAACAAGAAGTCGGGGAAGTATCAATGAGACATTTCAGAGCAGAATAAGTTATTTTGAACCAAAAACACCAGGTGAGTGAGTTCATTGTGCACCCAACACTCGCCCCCTCCACCCCTGTTCATCCACCAGCCCAGCCTTCATAATCCATCCAGCAGTATGCATCAACCACCATCGAATTCACTCGGCCTACCACACAAACAAACACAAAAGCCTACAAACAAAGAGACCTTCAACACAGAAAAAATGTCTAACTATCCAAGTGACCAACTAACTGCCGATGACAGTCAACCACATTTCATGCAATCACAGCAAACTCGCCGAATTCAAACGAGAAATGCTCGCGGTGATACACTTACGCCGACACATCACACCACATCACGACACAGGGCCACACAACACGCAACAACACTACACTACACAACACAACACATTCACTGAAAATCCCTAGTCAACATCATTCATCATACAGGTTTGATAATTCCGCTAAATCCTTCCAACAATTCCGCATCACTCACAACGTAATATTCCCTTATACCACTCTATATCTCTCTATTTCTGTCTCTCTGCCGCACTCACTCTCCCTCTTACTCCACAGAAACACCACAAGAAAAAATCAAGTCAACAAGAAGTCGGGGAAGTATCAATGAGACATTTCAGAGCAGAATAAGTTATTTTGAACCAAAAACACCAGGTGAGTGAGTTCATTGTGCACCCAACACTCGCCCCCTCCACCCCTGTTCATCCACCAGCCCAGCCTTCATAATCCATCCAGCAGTATGCATCAACCACCATCGAATTCACTCGGCCTACCACACAAACAAACACAAAAGCCTACAAACAAAGAGACCTTCAACACAGAAAAAATGTCTAACTATCCAAGTGACCAACTAACTGCCGATGACAGTCAACCACATTTCATGCAATCACAGCAAACTCGCCGAATTCAAACGAGAAATGCTCGCGGTGATACACTTACGCCGACACATCACACCACATCACGACACAGGGCCACACAACACGCAACAACACTACACTACACAACACAACACATTCACTGAAAATCCCTAGTCAACATCATTCATCATACAGGTTTGATAATTCCGCTAAATCCTTCCAACAATTCCGCATCACTCACAACGTAATATTCCCTTATACCACTCTATATCTCTCTATTTCTGTCTCTCTGCCGCACTCACTCTCCCTCTTACTCCACAGAAACACCACAAGAAAAAAGCAAGTCAACAAGACTTCGGGGAAATATCAGTGAGAAACTGCAGAACAGAACAAGATTTTTTGAACCAAAAACACCAGGTGAGTGAGTTCATTGTGCACCCAACACTCGCCCCCTCCACCCCTGTTCATCCACCAGCCCAGCCTTCATAATCCATCCAGCAGTATGCATCAACCACCATCGAATTCACTCGGCCTATCACAGAAACTTTCTTTATAAGTTTTTGCCTTCAGTTTTTATTCGTTCTTTTTCGTTAATATAGGTATATTTTTATATTTTTGTTTGCCTTTTCTCTTAGTCCTTTGATAAGCATTTTTTTCATTTCCGAAATTTTTTTTTCACATTTTTTTTTCATTTGTTTTATATATATATATATTTGTTCATCTTTTTACGTATTCTTTCATGTCACTTCACTGATTGGTTTTGAGTCGTTTTTGTTGTAGTTTACTATAGAACATTTTGTTTGATTGAAGGATGAAATGGAGTATGAATCGGTTTTTATTTGTTGAAATAACTTCTTCGCCACTCTGTTTTTATCAACCTCCTCTGTGATTTGATTTTTGGCGTTCTCTATGTTGACAATATCGAAGGTTATCTCTAGTGTTTTGCAGGTTAAGAGCATTCTTCACAGCCTTTATGAGATTTCTTTTACACTAAACCTATTTCTCACTAACTCAGAGACACTCTGAATCACTCATTGATAATATCTGATGTCGGTGATTTAGGAAATTTTTTCATTTCCTCCTTTTGCAGTGAAATTCTTTGTGTTTTCTGTGAGTGAGCGATTTCAGTGTTGCTTCAGAATAATCACCCACTGTCGCGGTAAATTCCATTGCTGGTACTGGCTCTCACATAACTTCATTTACTGAGACGTACTCATTCGCCCACTGTCATACCCCGCATGATCTGGGTCATTTTTATTTAGAATTCTATGTGGTTAGTTATCATCGTTAGATAGATTTATCTCGTTGTGTAATATGCAGGCTTATTTCTCATTGAGAAGGAAGGATTCAAAACTTACTTTTATCTTATTTGTTTTGAATTCTGTGTAGAAGATTTTCTCCAATGTTTCATGCAATGATTGTACGCATGGAGATGCGTAATATGTTGAGACTGAGCGTAGGTTTCTGTTGCTTGAAGTATATGCTTGTAACACTCTATGGAACTTCACTCATTGCCGTTACAACTAATGCATAGAATAATTCCTGAAGTTATATTTTCCTTCGTTTCCGCGAACAGCCCACCGGTAGTAGAGAAAGTCAACAAAAAACATGCGTAAGAGCGTTTTGCGAATCCAGGACATAAGTGATTGGTTGAGATAATAAGAATTAGACAAATTCATTGTGTTGGGTGGAATTTCATGCAGGCCAGTGATTCATTCGAGCCACCAAATTTGATGGCCATTATCTACTCTCATTCATGTGCATTTTACTTTTTTATTATTTATTTATTTATTATTACCTTGCTATCCGAGTGGAACATAGGGCTTCAACAACACGTCTCCACTTCTGTTCACGATTGAACAAACTCTCTCATCTCTTCTCCACACCATCTCATCCATGTCACCCAAGGAAGACCCACTCATCGCTTGCTATTTGGATTCCACTCGAGCACTGGCCTGACACGCGATGTCACTTGACGGCGTCGTCAATGTATGCCCTATCACTCTCCAATTTCTCTTACATATTTGTTGCTCAGTCGGATCTTGGTTGGTTAGTTCCTGTAGTTTCTTGTTGCTTATTCTTTCTGACCAATAATTTGATCGTCAGTATGAAGTGAATGCAGCTATTGATGAAAGTATTCAACCTGTTGGAAGTATTTTTCGTGACACTCCGGCCAGGTTTTTGACCCCTATAGGAGGACTGACTTCACACTGGTTTTTAAAATGCGAGTCTTGTTCCTTATGCTGACTACAGAATATTTCCAAACTTGATTCAGGTTGATGGAGGCGTATCTTGTCTTTCCAATTCTAACTGTAGTTGAAACGATGCTTCCCAGATGAGTGAAGGAGTCAGGCTCTGTTACAACTATCCTATTGATGATGATTGGTGCTGGTTGGTGTTGCTGTTATCTGGTTATCTTCATCACCTCCATCTTCTCTGTGTTCACCTGCAGTCCTGTTTCCGCTGCCTGACAGTTTGTTGGTTTTCACCTGTTAGTCTGCGAATTCATGTTACATGAGACATATATCATCTGCGAAATCCTGATTTTCCAAAGTCTTCTTAATGGTGTTCCAACATATTTCTGTCTACTCTTTCACTCCCATGCACAGTCTGACGCATAATCCAGCCCACCACAATTAAGAATACCATTGGTGATAACAAGAATCCAGCTTATCCTACTCCTCGCTGCACTTCGAACACCTCGCTGAGTTTTCGTTATACATCACTAGACACGTGGCATTGTCATATAGCCAGCCGTTGAATGAGGTTGACAAACAATTGAGGTACGCCGTAGTGCTGAAGTAATTTCCAAATTACTTCTCGGTCAACGCTGTTGAAGGCCTTTTCGAAGTTGATGAAGTTGATGTAGAGTGGGGTTTGATTACCGTCCTATGCTTTGTTCGATGACGATGTGTAGAGTCCCAATTCAATCAGCACATGATTTACCTTTCCTGAATCCAGCCTGTTCTGGGCGGTGGGCGGAGTTCTGTATTCAGTACATCCTTTATTCTCTCCAGGATGATGTGAATTAGTATTTTACTTGGTGTAGACAAGAGCATTATTCCACATCAGTTCTTGCAGAGTGAGACATTAGTCGCCCTTCTTTGGCAGTTTGACGAGGTATCCCTTCTTCCAATAAGTAGGCACCTTTCCTTCTTTCTAAACTTTTTGCAGTAATGGAGTGAGGACATCTACTGAAGTCTCTGAGGCCTTCTTTAATGCTTCGGAAAGAATGTCGTATGGTCCTGCTGCCTTCCTGAACTTCAGCAGCTTGATCGAATTCAGGATTTCTTCTTTCCTTGAAGTAGTGGTATCCATTGGCATTTCCATGTGGGCTGTTGGTTGCATTTCTGGGCGAGTTACAGGTGGTGGTCGATTCAGGAGTTGGCCCATTTAAAGTGGTCAGCCCATTGTTTGATTTGTTTCTCCTCCTTGATGACCAGGTTCTCTTAAGCATCTTTTATTAATTTCATCATCTTGGTCGATCTCTTCCTGGATAGCGATTTGATTATCTGATGTAATGTCCTGATGTCTCTTTTGCCTGCGGCTTGTTCCTCTAGTGTGTCGTAGAATAGTTGTTTGTCTTTTCTGGCGCTCTTCTTTACTTCTTTATTCAGTGCAATGTACACTGCGCTCAGTTTCTTCTTCTCGTGTCCATCTTTGCATTGAGTCATCTCTTTCTTCATCATCCTCTCCTCGATAAGCTTCCAGGTATCCGTTACAGCCATTTTTCTCTTGTCTCTTCCTTCTTCCTATGACAGTTGAACACGTTTCTTTAAATATCGCTTTCAGAGAGTTCCAATGTTCTTCCACACATGTTTCCTCAGTGATGCCATGTAGTGTCTCCGACTTTGCTGTGATCTGATCTGTAGTGAAGTCATCCCTTGTAGTTTTGTCATTCACTTTCCGAATATTGAACTTGAATTACAGTGGCCAGTCTCCAGTTTTTCTGAAGGATTTCAGCTTCACCTTTAAGGTTCCTTGAACCAGATGATGGTATGAACCCATATGTGCTCCCCATCTCGAATTTGTGTCCAGCATGGTGGCTGCGTTTCCACTTCCACGAGCAGAATTGAGATGAAGTGTTTCGGGTTTGTTTTGTGCACAACAGGCGTAATCCATGCTACTTTGCGTATGTCCTTGCGCTTGTACACACTTCCTCTGATCACGAAATCAGTGAAAGTGCAGACGTCAGCGAATGGTTCTCCGTCCTCATTCATATCTCCGACAGCCTCTCAACTCATGATGAGTTCTCTCCCCGTATTATTTGCTCCAAGTTCGACTGGCATTCAAATCGCCATTAAGGATAATGATGTCACTATTTGGGATGCTGTTCATTACTAAGAGGAGTTGTATGTAAAAGTCTTCTTTCTTCTCTGTTTCCACATTTTTTGTAGCACTGTGCTTAGCATTAGATAATTGCTACCTTCCTTTCTTTGGAATCGAATATTGCTGGCATGATCCTGGATGATATTGGTTTGCACTACACTAAGGCTTTGGCTGCCACTGGCGACATCATTATAGCCACCAATCATCCCATTGTGTTCGTGGTTGTCGTGTGGGTGATCAGATCGGAGTAGGTAACTGACCTTTCGGTTGACAATGTTGTCAATCCACATCCATTCCATCTGCTTTCCCAGATACCCAGTTCTTCTAAGACATATCTTGGCATCTATTAGGCGACCTAGGCAGCCTTCCTAGTCTCGTACATTGTACTAACATTCCACGTAACTATTGTTACTCTTGCTTTTAGCGACAGAAGACACATCGGCTGGCTGACTGACTTCTCGCGTCATTTGGCCTCTGCGATTCGAGCGAAGAATAAGATTTTTTCTTGAAGTTTTTGTATTTCTTAATATATTTTCCCTGTGTTGAAGTTTCTCTAGCGGTTTGAAATATTCAGTAGTGTCGGTTGCTAGCCCCACGCCGAATTCTCCCTCTTAAGCCGGGCCTGAGACCAGCTAGAAAACTAGCGATCTTTTTATACTAACTTGTTTTACCATTCAGTGCAATTTTTAGATATTTTTTGATTGGTGAGCTTTTTCTTAACAGCATTTACTTGAATCTCTTTTGAGCCGTTGTCTTCCATTTTGTTTTCAGATGGCGAAAACAAGTTAATTACTTACTGTGAGAGTTCGGTACATTTTTTTACAGTTATCTTCTTTGCCATGCAATAGGCTTTTTACTGACAGACTATTAATAGCTACTGGAGACGGTTTTGTAGAATATCTCTTTTGCGTTTTACAAAAAGTATGTTCGATCCTTAATGGTGTAGTAGAAGGTTAGCTTCATTCCCAATCCACTGTCCGTTTTCCAGCATGATTTTGATCTACCTGTTGTTTAGTTTTCGTTCACAGTGTCCTGTCACAACATCTTGCTACGTATACCCCATCTTCTACTTCTAGCGGTAACAGGCCTCAGTTTACAATGGACTCGTTGTAAAGACATTTCGATGTATTCAAATGATTGTCTATAGTACATGTGAAGCTTCAATTTCCCTCGAACTACAGCATACATTGTTAACATTGCAGCATACTGATTATCATTTACTCAGGACAACATCATTCCACTACAGAAAATCAATACCACAAAAATTATCCTCAGAGGTGTAGGTATCTTCTGACAAAATTGGATAAGCAAGAGCAAATTTATTTCTAAGTAGTAGAATGCATCAATAGATGAGCGTAACTTTTGATTAGTGTAATTTTTATTGTGTGTTTGTGGATTTCAGAAATAGCTGAATCCTCTATTTATCTGATTTCTTATATACAAGATAATTTAATTTGTGTGTGTGTGTGTTTGACTTGGTAAATGAAGGGTTTAATAGCTCGAGGGAAATATTTTCTCTGTTTCAGATGATCTGAATTCAACACTGGACGCATACGCAGATTCATACCGTGAAGCTGCGCATGATAAATGTATGTGATTATTTCACCGGAAATCATTACATGTTTGTCTCTTTACTTTAGACTGTTCTATAACGATCAGTGACCACATTCTCTTGCTACTTATATCGCTTGCCTTGATTTGTAGACGGCCAATCAACCAATTCAATTACTGGAAACACTGTGTAGCTTTTAGAAATATCTTCTACAGCTACACATCTCCTTGTAAATTCGGGGAGATATATTTGTCATGTCAACAGATGTATGTAATGTCACCTAAATGTAATAACATGGAAATCATTCTTGTAAAGTAGAACAGGAAACTGTTGCTTAAACGTGAGTGATATCGCTTCATCAATTTCAAGAAACTTGAAATTTTATATGCATGTGAATATAAGAGACTGAGATGAGTTGAATAGCAGTTGCAGAGTAACTATGATGAGTCCAAATGGCTTAATCACTTGGTAATGGTTACCAGCGGATTGTGCGAGAATTATTTACATTTATCTGGAAGTGTGTCGATAATGCACGCAGGACAGGCACACTACATGAACAATTAGTTACACAAAGGCAGACTGCATGTTGCCTACATGTTGACATTTATTCTGTCAGAACTTTTATTCAAGCATTAAACAATCCACATACTTAGGACTTATTTCCACCCGTTTGTCTGTTTTAGTTCTCATGATTGAAATTCAGACATATAAAGATCCCCAGAATGTCGAAGGAACAATAAAACCTGGTGAGTAATTTTATCAAGATCTCTACATGGCTTCGTTTAAACAACAATGAACGAATTATTCTCATTTTGAGTCATAAGAAATAGACATAAAGAACGAAGAAAATTTTCTCCTCAACGATTCATTTTCATAAGCTGTACGATGGTAATTATATTTAACAAAGGAATCATAAGACCAATGGGATACTGATAAAATTTGTCTTCTTCTAGTTTACACATTGCATTACGTATTACCACTATTCAAGGACAAATTGTACCAGTTTCTGGTCGGTCTTATGATTTCCTTGTTAAATATAATTACAGCTTATGAACAGAATCGTGGAAAAGACATTTTTTACTAGCCTTTTATGTCTTTTTCGAATAAAAGTCAGGCATGAATATATGGTCAAGTTTTTTTTCGATCAATAGTTTATTTCATATTTCATGCATTCCAATGAATCAAAGATGCACACTTGTGATGCTTTTGAGGATGACTGAGTATCTCGTTTGTTTGTTATCATGTGATGAAGATGAAATGTACCTCTTGGTCTATTCGTGATAACATCTATGGTAACAGAACAACGCTGACTGATTCTAATGTTTGAAATAACGTCTGTCTAGGGTGTGGCAGGAAACCTTTTGTATCACCCACCTTCCTATCCATAATATTGCGCGAACTGCCATCGCTGTCTGGTGATTCAAAGCAGGTTACTGAAACCCATGAGCTCACTTGTGGGTGTAGCTGAAGATTCTCTTTATAAATGGGATACTGGTGGAAGCGGTTTTGTCTGGAAATGAGTTCAGAGACTTATTGTTGTCTACTGCTCTCCTAGCCGTTCTCAGTTTCTTTTTCAGAATATTATTATTACTCTCCAGAGTTCCAAGTGGAAAATAAGACCTCAACTGCACATCTCCACACTATCCTCCTCTCTGCAGTGCATTGCTTGTACTCTTGCTTTTCTGACCTCATCTAACTGCAATGTCGTCACTTCTGCCACCACGTGTAGTTGAAATGGTGCTGCCTGGATATGTATAAGAAATGACTCCCCTCATATTTCTGCCGTTGCTGTTTGTTGGTTGGTAGGTTAGTTGTGTTCAATGCTTCTATTTTCTCTATGCTCACCTGAAGACTTGTCTTCGCTGGCTGATTCTTCTGCGAAAGTGTTCATCGTCACCTGCAGATCTTCGAATTCGTGTGATATTATAAATAAGTGGTCGACGAAGTACAGAGATTCCTGAGTCTGCTTGTTGCACCAACGTATGATCGTCTTCTTGCTGCTCACGGTCTCTCACACGACACTGTCGCCTAAGACCAGGAGTACCATTTGCGATCAGCCTCATTGAGATTTCCGCTGAGGATCTCTTGGCATTTGACATCTTCACGTAGCTGTTCGGAGCATCACACTCTATCGTTTCCAATGCTGTCGTAGGACTTTTCAGAAATAGATATTTCATTACAATCCTGTGCCCTCTTCGATGATGAGGTAAAGCGTTGTGATTTGATCCATACATGAATTGCTTTTCTTGAATCCAGCTTGTTATTTGGCGATTTTCGCATTCATAGCATCATTAAGTCTCTCCAGGATGACACCAGCCAGTATTTTACTTGAACTGGGCGGGAGCATTATTCCCCTTTCAATTCTTGCAGAGGAATAAGTCATCTTTCTCTGATGGTTTGACAAGGTAGCCTATCCTTTCAACCAGCCTGAAATGTAATACACTAGAGGCGTGAGTATATCCAATTAGTTGTTTTCGATGGATTTCCATCTGGTTATGTCACCTTCCCGACTTTTACTAACATTATGGTATTCAAAACGTTTGATACTTTGAATGGACACTAATAACTAGTATGATGTGTGTAGTAGAGTGAATTCTGTCAGTCACGTTTATAATGTGGCCACCATTCTAGGTATCTCGCCATCACAATGCACATTGATTTGATGATATTAGATGGTTGGAGGCAATCGTCAGGAAAGCTTGGACCTAGGTTTTGTGCATGTTGGCACTCACCAGTCAGCAAGGCGTATCTCCAATCAGCTTGACGGAACTCATATCCCTTCTGAGATTCAAACCCGCTTCCCTCAGTGCTGCAGTCAGAGACGTTACCACTGAGCTGTTCAGGCTCACGATTGACATCATGTAGGGCTGCAGTGGATACTTTGATTGGACACTGGTTACTAGTTCAGCAGGACTGGGTGACGCGGGTTTGAATCTTAGAAGGGATATGAGATCCTTCAAGCTGGTTGCAGAAAGGCCTTGCCGACTGGTGAGTTGCAACAAGCACGAAACCTAGATGGAAGGCTTCCTGACGATTGCTTCCAACCATCTAATATCTTCGTAACGTTTGCTTTTGTTGGAGAATTGGTATTCACTGCGATTACTGTGCTTGCTGTTGATGGTATTTCCGGACAGTTTGTAGGTCGTGACCTGTTTTGAGAGTTTTCGTCGTTTCTCGCCTTTCCTATCTACCCTCTTTAGTATTCGTTTCTTAGAGGATACCTACATGTGACACTGATGCAGTAATCTGAGGTCTCTCTTCCTGCGACATATTCCGCTTCATTTACTAATCTATCACGTCTGATTCTCTTATCGATTTTATGTCCAGAATGCCTAATCATCACATTCCTGAGATTGAGATAAGGATCATCTGATATTTGGTGTGTCCAAGTGATGAAACATATGTCATTTCGTGAACTTTGTATTGCTACTTGCAGTGAACGACTGAGTGAAGGCAGAGAAGTATGCGAAGGGTCCACCGTCCTCATTTTTTCCACCCACAACCTCTTGATCTATGAAGGATCGCCTTTCATTCTTGTTTGCTTCCATTTCCGCATTCTGATGTTGCTATTTGGCTTAGTGCGCACTACGGCTCGCAGTTGTCTGTGGAATTCTTCCTTCCCCTCTTGGTCTAGGTGGCTGGTAGAAGCACGGCACTGGAATCCGGTTTGTTTTAATTGTATGTGTTGAGTGTCAGTGAGTGGATGAAACCTACTTTTAATCGAGTGTCAGAACGAGTAAACAATTTAAACTGTCTCAGCTGGAGGAATGTGGGACATTGAAGTGTTACCAGAATCTGCGAAGGGAAATCATTGTACATTTATTCCCTATAATTAATTTTAATAAAGGCTGTATGCATCTGATCACAAGCTAACGAAATAAATGATGGTGCCATTTTATTCTGCAAAAACTTTTTTTCTTGCTTTCTTCGAAATCCTTGTACTCAGACAATGTTAAGAGATAATGCATAGTGGGACATGATTGCCAAAATGCCGCCAAAACAAAGTTCCTTGTCTTATGTTGAACACAAAAATTGAAGCGAATAACTGGAAAACGAATAAACAAAGTATCAGATGCATGTTAAGAACGACATTTGAGTTTATGAATGGTCGGGTGGATATCTTTTGATTCACAAAACTCTTGGTTCATTCTACCGAACCTCATGCATTCTAGCGCCTACTTCTTTGGTAACTTTAACAGTAGCCAGCCTATCCATGCATGGCATATTCCCTGAAAATTGCAGTCATTTGTCAGGTTATTATTCTGCCATCATCAATTAACGGATGCTCAAACATGCAAGACTTTCATCATTCAATGGTTTCAAAGGACAGATCATGGGCATGGAATTTCCCCTACTTGTGATTTCAAGCTGAATACTCCAAGATGAAAGATTAACAAATAAGATAGACGTAAGTGTGTTGTCGACTGTTCTGGGTTACTCACAGTGCATAACACAACAAACTTCAACATGCAAGAGCAAGGAACAACTAGGAAGCGCTTTGTTAACTTGAGCATAAGAAAGTGCAGATTTACAGACATGAACGTTAAATGGAGAATAAGAAATACATGTTCAGCATCATTTCGCTAGTCAAAATTGTCATTTAGACATTTGGAAAACAGAAAGAATGAGCGAAGAAATATTTACTTTTCAAATAGATCCTCATCTGTGGCTCTACACTAACATATACATAGCATTTTTATTAAAATACATAACAATTTACCAATCAAATGGTAATGAGATGATGATCTAACTGAAAACTGAATATGTCTTCGCCAAATCTTTCTGTTTTCTAAAAGTCAAAATTCTCATTAAAATACCCTGTGTCAACCAACATTACGGCACGCCGTACTTTTGTGTTTTTTCCACTTTAAACAGAAATCCTGAGACTTGAGCACTTATATCAAAGTAAATGGGCGAAGGAATTTCTCGAATGTAAGTCCTGTCATTCACGCATTCGATTGTTTGACATTCCTGAAATGATCCGTGTGTTTAATAAAGGCGTGAATTTTCAGTGAATTTAAATATGTTGGATTGCTAATTGAAATGAATTGCAGTGTCATTGGAAATGATCAAAGAATTCAATTATTAGACAAATAAATTACCAAAAAGTGTATTTCGGAGAGTGGTTTCCAGGTGTCAGTAGCACAGAAAATTCTTTCAACAAACAGTCTGCAACATTTTATGGAGAAACTTCGAGTTGAGGAATGAATTTCATGTGCACATTTTGCAAATTATTCCAGTACACATCTTTTCTAAACGCATAGCATTAAATACTGAATTATAACATAAATGGTGGCTACATTGATTCATTTGCAAAATGAATACTGTTGATTCACCTTTCAATATTCTTTTCAAAGCAGAGAAAGTATAGTCTGACGGATAAGTTATATAACGCCTCAAACAAGTTGCCATGTACTTAGCATAAAAACAAACAGCTTCTGTGTTTCGCTTTGCTTTATTGTACTTTTCATGTCTGAAAAACCCTCAGCATACATTTCAGGTTTTCTAACTGTCCTCTTATTACCATGCCTCCAAGTGCAAGTATATAATTTCCCAAAAATTATCTACACTTTTACAGCAATCGGTGCAGAAGATAAGAAGCTGGTGAATTTTTCTATTGGTGGGTTATTTCATCTTAAAATAATAAAAACAAAATGCATGTGACAAAACCATTTGGTTTCTGAAGACAAAAACACCATGTTACTGTTTGTGGAATGAACGTCAGCTTGAAATCATTTGGTATGATAGATGTCACCAGAGGTGTTTGTATTGATTTTTTTGACAAGCCTAACAAGTGAAGACGTTATCGCTCATCTATACGAATGCAATCTGGTCCATTTAATGAAGCATTGCCAAATTTCTCATCAATTCAATCACGAGTGACGTGGTATTCAGTAGTGAAACAATTTCCCCCATCATCCACTTTCTCTACAATGTCCTCTTCAACATTGGCTTGTTCACTACATACATGATACAATGAAACAGCACGCATCATTGATAACATTCCGAATATAATTTATAAACCGTATATTTCTCAAGTTCATTAATACAACTTGGGAACTTTGATAACTTATTTATACTTTATTTTAATCAAATATCGAATGGTTGAATAAAACCACATTTATTCAATTACATTATGAAATTATTACTGTTATTCGTTCTCTGTCTTCCTGGATGAAACAATGAGATGCACATTTTCAAAGATGTTTTCGAATGTTTCAGTCCAGAACAATAACATAGGTATACCATTGGTGACGGCCTTGTCTTAACTTCAAGCGATTAACTGAACTTTCCATTGTGAGGTATTTCGCATATAGCGTAATCACATACCTGTTAAATGAGATGCATCAGAGTAAGGCAAACAAATTACCTTATAGGCAACTCTGTCGAAAGTCTTATCATATTCCGTGGGAATGCGTTAAACAGCTGACAGCCATTCTACCCTATGATTGATGGCGATCTGCAGTTGTACAGTGAGATTCGCTCATGATTTGTCTCCCATCAATCCAAACCGATCCCACATACAACATCCATCCATGATATCTGCTGAGAGAGATGTGCCTAACTATTCTATTTGAAATTGATTGTCCAATTGATACGAAAATTTAATAATGTACGTAACGTCATCTGTTTATAAATGAACTTAATTCACACTTTCCTACTATCAAAGTGTACAAATACACAGTTGGCTATTTGAGTAATTAAATATGCACCAAACAACGCTTCCTTTCTCTATAGATGAATACAGGAAGGCATTGGAAGAAGATGCCTCTTTCAATTACGCAGTTCTTGGTATGATTGGTTTTTTAACTAAAAGTTGTAATACTACTTAATCTAAAATTCATCGGTTCTCTGAAATTAGGCGACCAGTTCTGTGAAGAATGTACACAAGATTTTGCACTGGTGTTTTGTGTCAAGTCATTATTTCAATCTTCAATCATACTTCCTTTTCATTCACGTCAGTCGCACTTCTCTATCAAAACATTTTTGGGCGAAATTACCTGAGGATAAATCTGATCGCCGTCAAGATATCTCTTACTAAAGTAAACCGCTCTCTTATTTGTTCCTTATAGTGATTTGTTACTAAGATCCATTGTTCTAGTGATATTCAGATCTCCAGCTTATTTGTCTGTTGATTGATGGCATTATCGTTTCAACTGATGATTATTTTCATAGATTGTATATGTGTAGTCATATCGCTTCCTACTCCTACACAGAAAACTGGTCATACTCACAACTGTTGTACATGGCTTAGGTGAAATCAGTGATTGATACATGATATTACGCTGAAATCTGTTGGAGGCCTAAAACAGAGTCATACTAATGCATCTAGATAGATTACCACTGTCATCATGCAGGAGGAACATTTCACAGCTGAAAAAATCATGTAGTCCAGATCTTACAGAGCTTATGAGTAATAATTATACCTAGTGATTTTTCATTTATTCCTTCAGCTAATAAAGGATTCTACAATCAGACAAAAACGCATATTTCAAAGAAATGGGAAAATCGAAAAACTCTCGACATTGCAGAAGGTAAAATTTTTAAGATTCCACTATTTAGAAAGGCAGTAGGTTATTTGGTATTTTGTAAGAAAGCGAATGATGATATTTTGTAATTAGGTGAAGCGCGAAGAGCCACAAAAACTTCTCCTTTCCCCACAAGATTTACCACAACACATTGGAATGGCGATATGTCCTCTTAAAAATCACACCCATCAGTGTGTTACTGACTTAGCGAGAACAAAATTTGATACATCACTTATTGACAGTCTTTAATTAAATCTCGCATGAATTGTTGGCATTGTAGGTGAACACGATATTCTGTAGAAGTGTTCTGCACATTTCATCGGTTCCCCTCACTGAGTCATGTCCACGATAATGTGTATTGTGAGACTTCTTGAATATCGCGATTTTCTATTCAGCACTGACATTCACACTTGATAGAGAATGATGAGAATATCTGTGCGTAAACGTACCATACAAATAGCGGAGAGTAGTTCAGAGAATAAGCGATAGTAGGCAAATACCATACATGTATTCACTTCCTCATATTATTTCATTAGAATCACTCGAAAACCGAATCCTTTCCAACGGTATGTGAGTGAGAATACGCTTACTCGATGGTCCGATACCATTTTCTAATAAAGCTTTATACTTAATGAGCAAGTTAACTGTGCCGTCATTTGAATTGAAGTCAGCTGAACCCATCTTTAAGTAAATTGATTATGATAATGTTGGATTCATCGTATACCCGGAAGTTGAGTGACACTGTTATATATCAATTACAGGCAAACTTTTTGCACAGACATCAGGCAATCTGAACAAACACAAAGGTTAGTTTTTTACACTTTGAAATTCATCCTTCGTTACTTGTAAACTAGGCTGAAATATCTCTTCTGATTTTGTGAGTATTAGTTTCTCTGAAGTCATTAATACGCATATTCACAATTCCACTGAAATGCGGTGAAATTTATTTGTAATAAACCATATCTGAATATCCTTTGTGACAAACAGATGCAGCAGCTAGTTGATTGTTCGACTCAATTCTCGAGTTGTTTGAATTTGTGGAAAAGCTATTTCTATGCATCCGAACACGATATCTGCCCGAATTCACTGGGTATCAGCATACTGAGTAATGACACAAGTGGATTTCAATTGGAACTCTTTTCACAGAAGGATCATCTTGTTGAGTAATACGTGATGGAAATTATGACAATGAACACTGTTTTCCACATTTGATCACCAACAAGTACAAAGTGTATTACATGGTTTTATTATTCTTTTGTGTGGAATGCGTGTGTCCGTGTCAACATCTATGCCTCACATACTATGGTTAACCCAGAAATAATGGACAGAAATATGTTCACTGCGTGAACTGCCAGTGTAACGACAGAAGAAAAGAGACTTGATGAAGCAATGCTTATTCGGGATTTTGTATCTCCAGATCGCTAAATTATGTACAACTTATCTTCAAATAACCATTTTCACAGAGCTTCTGTGTTATTCTACTTCTCTCCCTAATATTATATTTCTTCATATTCGTATCATGTCTGTCATATTTTACCAAAACGCCGAATCATTTGCTTTCTTTGACGTATAATCCACCTCCCTGCTATTCGATGTTTTTATGTCGAAGAGCGTCTCTTTAAATTCCACTGACAAATCTAATCAGTATCAGACGCCACATCAGCCTTTAACACGCAAAAACTCCTCAAATTTTAGTATGTCCTTATAAATATAACTTGTAACTTGCGAAACCACTGACCTGATTACTCATTCAATGATTTGACAAATTATTCTATGCAAACAATTATTGTTCTATAATTGACAAGGAAAACGTCAAGCGAACTTTGAAGATGGGCACAAATGCAGTATAAATGCAGTTCACACCTAGTGAAAGTATTTGTTTTACTGATATCAGTAAACTACTCGAAATGTCATGTGGTAAGCTGCACATTACCAACGGGATAGCCGTGTATAGCGACAGTCAGTAGCCTTCGCGTTAATAGGATTATTTCACGTTACAGCGTACACATAAAACATTTCATACTTTTTGATATTGTGAAATTATAGTGCAAATTGAAATGATAAGGAAGGATGTTATGGAAGCAAAGGAAGCAGTGAAAACATCAAAAGGTAAAAAGATTCTGTAAATTCATATTGCACACTACGTTCATGAATAATAAACTGTTGGTATGAAAATTCACTAGTCATTTTCTTTAAAGTTAGTCATTAAGTGCCTTATGTACTCATCAATAACAGATCCATTAACTAGTTTTTATTAGATATACTTTTCATCACCAGTACAATTACATCTCAGAAATATTATGAAGACCAGTTTTATCAACCAATGAGTCGGCACACCTTTCGTGAGGAGTGGAGTAAACTTTTGAAAATTAAAATATTCAGTGTGTTGTGAGAAGAAACGTGTTGAGATATAATCAAATTATTAGGACACATTTTCGGATTGTCAGTGTATTCTATTCAGTATAATGACGAGTATGATATTGAAGTTTCTTGAATAACGTTTTAAATATCACACAACACTTCTTGTTTTCTTAGCTAAACTTAAAGCGCTGGAAACGGTAGCTCTCATCACATCTAATGCATACACAAGTACTTCAAGTGAGTGAATATATTTATCAATTTGATTAGCAGACTTTAAGGTGTAATCAAGACATGAACAGGACTAATATGATCAACCATTGTTTGAACTTGTTGATGATTATATCTGAAAAGTAGATGTATCTAATTAATCGTCAACAGAAAGACACCTGACGAACATTATTTACCACAACTAACCAGTAATTTCCACTCAACTGTACAAATGACGTGAAGCCAAGGTCGACTTCAACCCTGCTTTACTTTGGAAAGCAGACAGAAGAGTAGATAAGGCGTCTATCTTCTCAAAATATTGGCATAATAGTTATAACGAAGATGCCATTGACTGTAGAAGCGGAAAAGTTCACACTGTGGTAGGATATAATTGGATATTAGATTAGTTTCGTGAATATAACAAATATTGTCACAGTATTCAAAAACTGAATGACGTTTCTAGGACAATTTATCTCTCATAATCATATCATATGATTGTATTATTATTACTTAGCTTATTTGCGAAGTGTGCGGAGGGGAATATTCACAAATGGTGAGAAACAATTTCACCTTTTTTAAAATATTTTGAAGTTAAAAAGGCATTCATCATTATCTCCATGAGATTCATCTTTGACTGAAGATAGTCACATTTCTACAACAAGAAACTTCAGAACTGCATGTCTGCAAGAGAATGAGGTCATCATAATTGGATCAGTATGGCTAGGTTGGATTCACAAATAATGAAAACTTTCATCGCCAGCTAGCAAACATCGAATAAAGGATGAACAAATAAATACAGACAGAATATTACACGATATTTTTAACTGACAGTGACTCGTTCTTGAAGATGTCTGGTTCGATGATCATGTAGAGGTAAAGAAGACAGACCAATGAGACGATAAGTAAAAGTAAAAACTCACTCACTAATCGAAAATTCAATTCGCGCAAATTATTACACATGGCTCATTTCACATTGAATTTATTTGCATGAGGTATTTACCTTCAATATTGTCAAGTACTTATGAGATTATGAGTTTGATAAAGAGTCGTTATTCCTTTCAGACACATTGAATGATGCTCGAATTACGCAAGCGTATCGGAAGGCTCGTTCTGATTTTGCAGACGGCACAGGTAATTTTACATTGTTTTTCAAATTCGATCACATGTGATATTTCATAGTTATAGTGACGAATGCATTTCTCAGTGAATTTCATTTTTGCAAGCGACAGAAGTAACCTGTATGACTAATGATCTGTATATTATCAAGTTGTCGAATTCCCCAATTCCACATAAGGCTATATCATTGATAAAATTAGCAATATTACTTGTCACACTAATATCAGAATCTGTAAGTTGTTGGACACTCAGTCAGAATTCAGTCTGGAATTTCTATGCACAAAAGCATCGATTCTACTGCTCATATGGTGTTATTTTCAAATAATCGAGACACGCAAAACTATTCCGATAAAGCTTCAGTGACTTGATCAATGCATTATTGAATAAAGCCAAAAAAATGTATCATGTATATTGTTAAGTTCAGAATAACAGTTACATTGAGACTACATGTTATGATCAAGCATTGTGAGATTTAAGCTTCATTTCATATTGTTGCGGGGGAAATTAGAAAATGGCGCTTATTACTGAAAATCTATTCACTGTTTTAGATGAACTAGGGAACAAAATAAAACTACTGGAAATGAAGAGGATTGAATTTATGAAGTGTAAGTTGAAATATTGAGATGATTTACAACTGCTTAGTTCAAACCACAGAAAATAGAATAAACTGGCTCCTGGCTGAAATGAAGGAAGATGCCAAGCAGTTCTACTGAAGTAAGTTCCTCCTTAGATTCTTACAGTACTTTAAATTTCTAACTGACTGCACAAAAGAATGTGAACTTGAAGTTGGCTTAAGGTGTAAGCTGAAATCAGCTGGATGATTTTTTAAGAAACAAGTAACACTGAACTTCTCTTCACTCATATTTCCTGATCTCTAATCATGATTGATCTACAGGCTGATCGGTCACCTGATAACATTCGGTGGCTGTAGACAATATCAGGTTTGTAACAACTGCTGAGAACATTGTAAATTCAAATGGTGGTTTGCATAGCTGATTTCGTGTGAGGGGAATTGTAGCTTGGAATCAACCTGATAATGTACACACCTATCCTGTGTTTTAATCATCACTGGAAGTATAGCCTGAAGATTAGTGTAACTGTTGTTCGGATGAAAATTGTCGACTATAATTTTTTCTATACAAGATGCGTGTCTATTTTCATTTCAGTAGTTCTCTGCTTCTGGTTTCATTTTGTTTCAGCTGCAGAAAAGGGAATTCTGTTCCAAGGGAATTCAAACAATTTTGGATAGGGAAATACATTGTTTGCTTATCGCTTTTTGGATTAATTAAATATTATATTTTCCTTCGTAAGATTTTGTTTCAGTTGGCGTTTTCTGTCTATCTATTAGAATGAGTTATGTTAGAATGAAATAGGTAATTGCGAAAAATAGGCTAACTGCTCGTGTAAAACTCGAGGATTATTGTTTTGACTGACGAAGTGTATTCAGAAGGCTAGATGAAAAGACAACGAGAAAACCATATAGCACGTATATGCACAAATAGATCCAATCACCTCCATATTTTCAAGTGGTTTGCCATGCACATTTCGATGAAATTCGATACTTTAGGTGACCCATGATGATCTGGCTAAATGGAGATTGAAAGGGCATGGGTTGGTAGTCTGTAGGTTATTTCGCTTATCACACTATACAATATAATACATTGAATGGAAATTCTCAGTCACACTATGCGTCATTCGAATGCATCCATGTTATGAAGAAATATCACTGTCTGAGAATGACGGGATTAAAAGCTTCATCTTATATAAAATGTAAATAAGTCAACATTATGGTTTAAGTGTGCCACGGTGGCACAGCGGTTAGGACGCTCGCCAACCATGCACATTGTCCAGGGTTCCATCCCCGGCCGGCGCACTCCTTTATCCCGCTAAGACAGAAATAATGCTGGTGAAGAGGAATGGTTGCGCATGAGGCTAGCAACCGCATCCCGTAAAATAAACACTGCTAAAGAAACTTAAAGCTACTAGCTTGAAGCCCTATGTTCATCTGGGGAACGTGAAAAAAAAATGGTTTAAGAGCTCTTATTCCCACAATAATGAAATTCCTAATTATCGGAATGTGCTCAAAATGCCATTTAATATCAAAAGGTTAATCAAATCTCCCAGATGTTTTAAGTAGAACAGAGATTAACCTGAATGTTGTATATACTTAAATGTAGTCGAATTAAGGGAAAGATAGTGAAATGCGGACTCTGCTAACAATATTCTGAATGGTGAACATAAGACACAGATTTACCCATTACATCACAGCCCAATTGTATGGATGTCGCCTTCTACAAAATCGATTTATGGAATCGACAACTAGATGATGGACACATGAATGCATTGATAGGATTTTCAATTGTGAAACTCAACTCTCGTCTCTGCCAGTCAAAATCTCAATACACTTTGGCAGAATGATTTCCCTGGAAATCTTTCATGTCACAGGGTATGTTTCAGCGAGTTCATGCGTGTGTCTGTCTGGCTGTTTTTCTGTCTGTCTGTCTGTCTGTCTATCTATATGTGTGCGTGTGTGTGTTTGTTTGTGTAAGTAGTGTGATGATGAATTAGCCGAATTAATGAATGGATGAGTAGAGTGTTAATTGGATGATGATTTCAGGCAATATGCAAATAAGTCAATATTTACATGTCTTCATAGTCAAGTGATTGTTCAGTGCATGTTTTCCATCATCATTGTCATCATCAAATTGCTGATGTAGTTATCTGTGAGAGATTGACAGTTAGATAGAGAGAGAGAGAGCGAGATATAGAGCGAAAGAGCGAAAGAGAGAGAGCCGATAATGCTTTGAAGTGATGATGGAAGTTTACTTGTTCCCTTGGTTATCCTGGTGATGATGAAATGGTGTGCCTGTTTTCGGCGTAAATGTGTCTCTGATTGTCTTTGAATTGTATATGCGTAAGCCTTCAAATACTGATGGAAATATATTGGGACACGGTAAATATAAGTCAGGAGCCAGTGAGTCGAGCAGTCTGGCAGTCAGACAGTCAGCGCATAAACTGACAGCTTATGAGCAATGAAGTGAATGACAGTAGTGATCGAGTGACGACTGCCGGTACTGATTGAAGGAAGCATCGATTTCTGCCATTCAGGCCTGTATCACCACTGACCATTCCAAGGTAGGAGAATTTTGTGCGTGATGAAATAACATAACTCTATCTCTTGCTCGGTCTATCGCACCTTTCTCTATTCTCCAATCCGAATATGCGAACTAGTCTTCAGCATTCGCTACTGGAGAGACAGACTCCTTTGACTGTTGTATGTATTTTTTCAATAATCCTCCACGCAATCAAACAAAATCCCTACAAAACCAATACTTGAAAATAATATAATAATTCCCATTGTAGCATTAAGAACACAGTATTCAGCGAAGAGACTCTTTTCAACGAATTTATTATCAAGCTGTACAATCGTATATATATGGATTTTAAGAAATTATATCCGGTGAGGGAATTAGGTCAAAGGTGTGAATACATGAAATAATAATAGTATGAAATGCAATTAAAATATTTGTGATTTTAATAATAGTTTAATGTCAAGTGGCACAATAATTAATGTCGTATATAGAATAATACATAAGGTGTATAGATTTTGGAAAAGGGTACATAATTATAAGATTAGTAGACGAATATAAAATGTTACATAACATGGTATGAAATTTGATAAGACAGAATTCAATATTGTAAAAAATATAAAAATTAATAATTTTAGGTTTAAAATGTCAAGTGGGTCAAGTGAAAAAGATTCAGAGTGAGAATAGTAATAATAATAATAATGATAATAATACTACTAATAATAATAATAGTAATAAGGGAAGAGTACATAGAATAACTAAATAAACAAAATAAATAAATTCATGAATAATTCCCATTCGGACATTAGTAGACAAAAGACAATTAGTTCAGCAAAGAGTCTCTTTTTGGCGAATTCATTTTCAAAGCTGTACAATCGCAAATATATATGGTTATTTTGTGTGTGTGTGTGTGTATACATTAAATTTGTCAAACAAAATATGGTTAGTAAGTTCAAATGAATTGGATGTTGATAAGAGGATAGCAACAAAAGTGATGAGTTGTCAAAAACGATTGTTAAAGAGGAGTAAGTTCAGGTGAATTGGATGCTCATATAAGAGGGTAGTAACAAAAGTGATGAGTTGTCATAAATGATTGTTAAATAAGATTTACGTAATGCCATGAATACTTCGATGAATGAGTTGTACTCAAAGGGTGAGCATGGAAACAAGATAATATACAGAATTACACAAGGGTTTTAAGTTAGAAAAATAAGCATACAAACAGAAGTAAGGTCAAAACAAACAAACTCGAATCAACGGAGTTGTTACCATGCGAGTAGAAGTGGTTGGATAATTTTCTTTTGTATGCATAGTTCTGGTTCCACCAACTGGATGGCTAGGGCTTCTGCGATGCAAAGAAGATGAAATCGTACTGTCTTTGGGAGGTTGTTCTTCACTTTGTAGAACACTTTGAAGGAGGCGTTCGTTGAGATGGAATGATCAGTGTTGACTAGATGTTCGATTATTGCACTCCTTATATGGCGTGATGACGGATCCCTCACAGGATCTATCCACCGGAAACGTACATGGAACGGACAACTAACTAATTTTTACAGTTGGGTGCCTATCTCCAGGGAAAGGAACTTAATTCATTTGCTTTGCTATAGGATAAGGAAAATTTGTAGTTCTGATTCCATTGACTCGGAACTTGACTTCTCAAAAGCCACTCTGGCAGAAGCTCTATTTTGGAACACCTGATCGACTTCTGTCACTCTGTTAACCCTGACCATGATTTTAAGATCATATATATAATCCATGCTAACTTCCCGCGTTGTATTCGTTACAGACTTCTAAAGACAGCTGAGGCCTTGGCAATTCATGACTTTAAGCCAGACCTTTGTGTACAAAAGAAGTATGTACAATCCCTACTTCTGCCTTGGCCGTAGAGGGATAGACATTTATTTATTTTGTTTATTTAGTTATTCTATGTACTCTTCCCTTATTACTATTATTATTATTATTTTAATATTATTATCATTATTATTATTATTACTATTCTCACTCTGAATCTTTTTCACTTGACCCACTTGACATTTTAAACCTAAAATTATTAATTTTTATATTTTTTACAATATTGAATTCTGTCTTATCAAATTTCATACCATGTTATGTAACATTTTATATTCGTCTACTAATCTTATAATTATGTACCCTTTTCCAAAATCTATACACCTTATGTATTATTCTATATACGACATTAATTATTGTGCCACTTGACATTAAACTATTATTAAAATCACAAATATTTTAATTGCATTTCATACTATTATTATTTCATGTATTCACACCTTTGACCTAATTCCCTCACCGGATATAATTTCTTAAAATCCATATATATACGATTGTACAGCTTGATAATAAATTCGTTGAAAAGAGTCTCTTCGCTGAATACTGTGTTCTTAATGCTACAATGGGAATTATTATATTATTTTCAAGTATTGGTTTTGTAGGGATTTTGTTTGATTGCGTGGAGGATTATTGAAAAAATACATACAACAGTCAAAGGAGTCTGTCTCTCCAGTAGCGAATGCTGAAGACTAGTTCGCATATTCGGATTGGAGAATAGAGAAAGGTGCGATAGACAGAGCAAGAGATAGAGTTATGGATTTATAGGTAGATGTGTGGCAAGAAGGAGTGATTGTGATTCAGTCGGTTTTATTTGTATTTGCGCTTGTGCGTGTGTGTGTTTAGCGTGTTGGAGAAATATTCTCTCTACACCTTGTGAGCTTCAAATGATGATGATATGAAAGTGAGACTGCTGAGGACAGAATTAACCTGAAAGCCTATTGAGACGTAATCATGAGAGTGATAGTGAATGTTCATGTATGTCTGTGTAATTAACATGTGTGAGTCTCGTGTTATCGTTTTAAGGGAGAGGGATAAATGGAGATAGAGATGGATAGACAGACATGCAGTCAGACAGAATAGTGTGTGCGTTTGTGAGTGAGAGTGAGAGAGAATGGTGAGAGTTTCTCTCACTGTTAAAAAGTACGCTCAACCTCTACTAGAAAGTAGACCAGCCTGATACGCTATTCCACCAGCAACAAAACACACCCACCTTTGCATACATTCATTTTCCTAATATTAAAAACTACTGGATTTCTGTGCTTATAAAATGTAGACACATTGCCTTGCACTATCTATCCTACATGTACGTCCTACCTTTCTACTTTGATAAATGAATTAATATAGAAAAAATCCACACTTAGACATTTACGAAGCAGAAGGATTGAGCGAAGAAATATTTACTCTTTTCAATTAGATCCTCATCTCTCGCTCTACTCTAAAACATATACAGCATTTTCATTACAATACACAACAATTTACTAATCAAGAGGCAATAATTAGCCAGTGTCAACATGTCAGTGGGGCGCTAATTAACGAAGAAAATCAATACACACAATTAAAAGGTAGAAATGGTTACAACACGTGAATTGCATAATGCATAATTTTGGAAAAATGGATAGTAAATAAGGAATAATCGTGTGCACAGGCTTATTACGTAACATTATAAATTATTTAAATTAATCCCAGCGTGTTAAGAAAATCAAAACCAGATTTTTCTGAACGTTTCGCTGTGTAAGCCACAGCTTCCTCAGCAGATTTATTCGGATTTTTATTAATCATCAAAATATATAGTCAAAAAATTTTTTTTACATAAATTGAAGTCAGTTTATTTGTAGGTCATTTGTCCATGGACATTTTACCAATAGAAAATATGTAAGCAGTCATCACATATATTTGTAATGACTAATGTCAAGTTGTTGTTGTGTTCACTCTTCTATAGTTGATTTGTACAGATTAGTTTTGTATGAGTGTGTGTGTGTATGCTATTTGTCATATGGAAAATACGTGAATTCATCCGTGATAAACATGATCCTACATGTTTTAAAAGGTCATGGAGGCTCATAGAGTGTTTATTAATTTTTTCATCTGTCTTGCTTCATAAGAGTTTGCCATATGGGCGCTCAAATTATTCCAGGAAGATCTTAACACCTACGGCCTGGAAACCTATAATCTGATTGCGAAACTATTTGTTAAAGAAAATAAAACGATTTGGAAAATGAAAACTTGTAAGTAGGGCTGAAGTCGTCATCAGAATAAACTAATTTTACAGCGATAACATGTAATTAATGATGAAGTAGTGAGAAAAAAATAAAATAATTTGGAAAATTTTAATTTATTTTAATTTTTACAGGTTTATGAGAAGAAGGGTGAAGTAGTCCGGTTTAGATATTCATGTCACGATCGGTCGGTCGGTCGGTTTTCGACATAGAACTTTGCACATATGTGCGGCAGTTCAAGTCGCCACAATCTATGTAGCACGCAAAGCAAGAGAAGGAAGTAGAAGAAATGCATAATATAGACAGTAAACAGAGGTGTGAGACAAAGGTATAGTAGTAACGGAGAACAAAACAGTTTAATTGTAAATCATAAGTCACAAGGAGTGGATGCATCTGCGCCACTGAGAACGATTTTGAGCCATGTCACCAATTGTTTCCAACCATTGGTTTTTACCATCCCGAGGGCCCCAACCAGGAAGTCTACATCTTCCTACGTGGCTTAGATTAACTGTTGTGGATTTCATTGATTGGTGCCATGTTTTGGTTTGACCGCCGCTAGCTCTTTTCCAGCCTGACCCTATATCAGCTAACATTGCCCGTCGAGGAAGGCGATGACTAGGCATACGTAGCACATGTCCTAACCATCTCAGTCGAAGTAATTTCACAGTCTCGTCGATTGATTTCCCCGCCTTACCTAGCACTCGACGCCTAACCTCAATATTGCTCACCTTATTATACCACTTCACGCGGGAGATAGAACGCAGACACCTATGATCGAAGACAGCTAATCTTTTCATGTCGTCTGCTCTCAATGGCCAGGTCTCACAGCCATAAAGGAGGACGGAGCGGACTGTTGAGCAGTACACACGCCCTTTGGTCGATAGTCGGATATCGCGTCTACGCCAGAGACGGCGAAAACTGGCGAATGCGAACCTAGCCCTCTGTATTCGTGCTGAAATTTCGTCAGAGATCAACCCGTTGGGGCTGATGGTACTTCCCAAGTAAGTGAAGCGGTCAACGTGTTCTACCACTTCACTTCCTATTTCTAATCTAGGGGTCGATGAAGTCCAATCCTGCAGCATCATCTTACATTTTATAGGGGCGAATCGCATGCCAAACATGCGGAGATTGTTGCTCAGGGTGTTCAGTAGACTCTGCATTTTGTCAGAGTCCTCGCCTAGAAGGACTATATCGTCCGCATATTCTAAGTCAACGAGATTCTTCCCTGGTAGCAAGTCAATCCCTGAGTCGCTGAAGTGAGTTAGGGTTAAGTCCATTAGTACATCTATGATGAAATTGAATAGGAATGGGGATAATGGGCATCCTTGACGGACGCCACTAGTCGTCACCACTTCAGATGACAACTCGCCATAAGCCCTCACCTGGCTGCATGAGTACGAGTAGAGTGCCTTAATCAGTGCAATGTATTTTCTTGGCATTCCCTTTACAGCCAAGCATCGCCAAAGAACCTCCCGGTCGACAGAATCGAATGCCGCCTTTAGGTCAAGAAATATAATGATTGTCGGACGCCGGTAGGAATGCCTATGTTCTAGAATCTGTCGAAGGGTGAAGATATGATCAATACACCCTCTACCTGGCCTAAAACCTGCCTGGTTTTCTCGTGTTTGTGTCTCCCGAGCACCACTTAATCTACGCAGTATTATTGAGCCTAGGATTTTAGATACTATATTAGTCAAGCTAATCCCTCTGTGATTATCACAAGAAGACTTGTCCCCCTTCTTGTATATCGGGATGATCAGTGACTTACACCAACCCGATGGGACTTCCGCTGATTCCAAGACGCTGCCTAGAACCTCCGTTAACGCAAACAGTAAACTGTCGCCTCCGTACTTAAATACCTCTGGAGTCAATAAATCAGGTCCCGCTGCTTTGCCTAGCTTCAGATTGGTGACAGCTTTAGTAACCTCGGTTAAGGACGGAGGACCTGTGTCTATCTCCCATTCAGGGAGGTGTTGGATGTCCGGTAGGTTAAGTGTGGCTGTGGGCCAATTAAACTGCTCCTCATAGTGTTCTTTCCAGCGCTCCAGACGTCTATCCTGGGAGCTAATTATGGTGCCATTTTTCTCGGAGATTGTTTCGCTTATCATTTGTTTTTTACCACCTGTTTCCCTGATAAGCCTGAATAGTTGTCTGGTGTTGCCTATCGCCGATGCTTTTTCCATCTCTTTCGCCTTTGTCAACCACCACTGTTCACGGTCCTTGCGGAGACTTTTCGTAAGTTTCCTTTTGTGCAGCTTTCGCTCCTCATTGAATTCGGAGCTCGCCGGAATAAGTCTTCTAGCATCTATCAGTTCGGATGAGGCAGTCGAAATCCAA